>CM016566.1:14474642-15169892 GCA_003412495.2 Echium plantagineum | reverse complement strand
TTAGTCTATGTTAAACATGTTCTATAAACTAATGTAGTTGACTAAGTAATTTATAGCCTACTTGATGATGACAGATGGGAAAAAAAACAGCCAACAACTCTATATCAAAGAGATAATGTGTGTTTTAGTATAACCCAAGCCAAATTTCACAGAGAAAAAGAAGGAAAAGAGAGAAATATGAGTCAAAACGACGAAGCAGTTGATGAAAGCAGAAGTAAGAAGCACTACTCAAGCAGGGAAACTAAAATGAAAAAGCCAAGCAGTTCAATGACAAGTTCAATGGATCAACAAGTAGGCGTTCGCATCAAAGTTGGCCAGCGACGTCGTCTTATACAAGAGACTTATGAGGAAGAGGAACTCAGTATTGAATCTTCCATTTCCCGCATTGACAACATTCATCTCCAATATGGCGATCACTCCCTACCATTGATAGATCTAAGCGATGAAGCGGATCTAAGCGATGAAGCGGATCCTAGTTCTCGTGGTACTAGACCTCATAATAAATGTGCTGGTGGACATTCCAGGCCTCGACGTAGACAGCCCAGCCACTTGGGGGAGGCCACTGACGAGGATGATGATGATGATGATGATCCTGGCCGCTCTAGTGACAGATGGGGTCCTCGTGGCATGAACCGGGGACAACACGTTGTGAAAGATGATGAGCAAGATTTGCCAGACCAACCTGGTCCTGGGAGCTCCAGGGACAAGTATAGGATCAACAGACAACAGGTAGTGAAAGAGGAAGAGCCATATTTCCCTAACCAACGAGGTCCTGGCCGCTCCAGGGCCAGATTTGGTCGTCATGGTGGGAATCGCAGACAGCACGCAGCAAAAGATGATGATAGCAATGATGATGAGGATGAAGATGAAATAGATCATCCTGTCCAAACCAGGCGTCGTGGACCAGAAGATGCCTATATACCACGGGGGCAGTCTAGAGTCCGTTCAAAGAGAGGTGGAGAGGGTCGTGGGGCTCAACCAGCAATTGGGACCAAACATTTCAGCCACCGGCATCCCTTAAAACAAGCCAGAATAAGATCTAAAGACAACATCTTCTGTAACTTTTGTGATACTAAAATCAGTGGTGCAGCGTTCGAGTGCGGGAGTAAGGAGTGCGACTTCTTCATTCACCAGGTATGTTTTCAGATTCCCACCAACATCAAGAGCCACTTTTATCAGCAAGATCATACCCTAACTATTAAATCCGTTGAAACTGCTGGGGAAGACTTGAGTTGCAGAGCATGTCAAGATGACATTGATAGTCAATTCTCACACTACTACAGTTGTACTTCTTGTGATGAATATCAAATTCATGTCATTTGTGCATCCATGCCCATGAACTTAAACGCAAATAACGTTGTTGAGTATCCGCTCACTCTGTTCTTCTCCCCCCTTTTGGGAAAGGATCACCGGCATAAAAATAAATGTGTCATCTGTAAGCACTCTATCATTGAAGGTTCGTGGATTTACTACAACAAGAAACATGATTTTGCAACTCACTTGATCTGCCCTGTGTCAAAGCAAGAAGATGATGAGTTCCTCTTCGGAGTCATGATTAGATTGGTACCTAAAGCATCCCACGACGAGCATCATGAAAATCAATATTCAGACAACCAACTGAGGAAGCAAGATATCAGTGAGGACGATGTAGTCTTTGGTTTTGGCCATCCTCATCCGATCAAAGAGTTCCTAACGCAAGAATTAGAAAGGTGTGTGAAAGAGATTGACATGAACTGCTGGGTGTGTGGACCTCAAGGATCAGATAAATACTATGGTTGCCTTGTATGCGGTTTTTTCGTGTGCAAAACTTGCTTTCAACTTCCAGAAAAAATTCAATTCAGTAATCATTGTGATCAAACATTCCTGAACCTGAATGAGTTTGACAACAACGGCAATCATCGCAAACAACAAGGGAATTGTTTCTTATGTGGATACCCATATGATCTTGCCTTTTATGGCTGCAATGTATGTCACTACGGCATACATGCACGGTGCCTTGGAAACTCCAAAGGCATTACTTACGACAATAATGGTCATCGTTTTCGGTTGGTACAAGGGAATGATTCTGCAAAGAACAGCGGAGGTAACTGCTCCATGTGTCGCCGTTTTGTTGCAAAAGCCAGCAACTGGGTTTACAAAGGAGAAGGAGGTGATACTATTTATTGCTTATGGTGCGCCTCTGACTCCTTCAACAGCCTTATGTCTATTGATGAGGTGACTTTTGTTAACAGGGTGCAATCGTACAAATTGGCTTAAGAATGGTCAAGCCACTCCTCACCATCTCCTACATACTACTTAGTAATAATAATAAACCCTGCAAGATGCAGATGGTGTGTTTCCATGCAATAATGCATTGGTCTACGATTACAAATTGTTTACTTTGGTGTAATTTACTGATTATAACAAGTGTGCTCTTTCCAGCGCTATGAAGTTCAAAAACTTATTTGCTCATACCCTCTGTAATTTGTTTGGGTTCAACAAACAAATAATGCTGTCAAATGAATTAATGAAGGCATTTCTCATCTTGCTTTACTTGTTGATCTTGGTTGGAATAAGAACTTCAGGATGGCTTAAGCTGAGCTCTAATATCTCATACCCATCGACACAAGTACAAGATTAAATCATGGCAGCAAAAGGTGCTCGCTGTAAATTTTGCAGCAATAAACAGAAATCTAACTACAATCCTTTAACGCCTAACCCTGAATACAAGAATCAGCACATTACTAAATTTAAATTACTAACCACACAAACCAAGTACTTCTAAGGCGTTTTGTCCTCATTCACGCTCTCCTGAATTTCCATAGTATCACCCATCCAAAATTGGTCCACAACAAACACGCTTAACCTTGAGCATTTATTAGTTGATTTTTACACTCCAACGAGGGTTAGTGGCACTCCACTTTTAGTATAAAACTGGATGAAAAATAATGAAGGGGTGGAGTGCTATAATAAAACAGTGTGTAAAAATCATTAGCCTAACTATATAGATGGCATGAGTAGTGCCAACCTTATCACTTTAGGTCGCAATACAACAAATACAATACAAAACTAGAATTCCGGATACATTAACACTAATAGCCTAATAGGCATATGCATTCAAAAGCTAAGAGAGCACATCAAAGACACTAATAGTTACCAACTGTGAGCACTAGAACAAGAAGCATCATAACATTCATAAAACACAATAGTAAACAAAGGCCAAAAGACACCAAAGTAAATATATCAATCCTTCAAAAATAGATATACGGCTAGTGGCAAAAGGAAAAACCAAACAGATAACATGGCTAAAACATTGTCTAGTTTTCAGTTTTGCAATTATATCTATCGGACTGTGACAATATCATCAATCTTCAAGATCATACGCACACACTCTGTGGCTAGACTAATAGCACTTGTACTAACCAGTAGTGGCTGCACGACGTTTTCCTCCAAGATGTTAGTGATTTGCCCCTTCCGCACATTGATCCCAGCATTGATCTCCCCTTGAGCATGCCTGTTCCTCAACTCAGTCACAATGGCTATAGGATTCAATCCAGCATTCTCCGCCAATGTATATGGTATGACCTCCAAAGCCTCGGCAAAAGACTTGACACAGTAACCCTCCATTCCATGCAGAACCTTTGCCCACGCACCCAATTGTCTAGAGAGCTCGATTTCAGGAGCTCCACCACCAGCAATCAGAAACTTCTTGTTCACCAAACAACGTACCACACACAGAGCATCGTGCAAGCTCCTCTCCGCCTCACCAAGCACCAGCTGATTCGAGCCGCGTGCCACAACTGTAGCAGTCCTCCCCATATCCTTAATCCCAGTAACCTTCACAATCTTTCCACCATCACCAAGGGAAACCTCCTCAACCAAATCTGCGAAACCCAACTTCTCCGCCCTAAAGTGCTCAATATTCGCAATAGGCAAACAATTCAACGTCTTGGTAATGAACTCAATGTCATCCCTCTCCACATCCTTAACAACCAAAATCTTTGCCTTCGCCAAATAATGCAATGACAAATCCGTCACAGCATCCCGCAAAATACTCTTCTGAATCAACAACACATTACACCCGGTCGCCTTGATCTTCTTAATCATCCCCAAAATATAATTCCTCTCCTCCTTCAGAATCCTATCCATCTGAGTATAATCAGAGACAATGATACTTTGCTCAATATCAGTCTTGGGAGGCGAAATCTGGAACTGAATGACCCCAATTTTTGCGTTCTCCACACGAGCGATCCCGCCAGCAGCGTGACTAACCTTCTTATCAAAGACCAAACCTTTAACCAACTCAGTATCATCAACAGTCCCACCAGATTTCTTAATAACCTTAATATCCCTCAAATCAACCAAATCCGGTTTAGCAGGATCCACAACGGACAACACACAATCAACAGCCAACGGCGCCAAAAGAGATGAATACTGGGAAACAACCTTGCTATTCAACGCAGTGCTAGCGGACTTCACCAACGAATCACGATCCGATAACTCAACAGGGACTGCCATGGCTGTCAAAACCTCGACCGCCTTAACGGACACCTTGTACAATGCGTCAGATATCACCGTAGGGTGGATCCCTGCCGTCAGCAGGATCTGACACTGCTTGAGAAGAGCTCCAGCGATGACTACGACAGTGGTGGTTCCGTCTCCGGCGACCACGTCTTGCGATTTGGAGAGTTCGACGAGGAATTTGGCAGCGGGTTGGAGGACTTCCATCTTGTTAAGGATGGTGGCGCCATCGTTGGTAATGATGACCTCTCCAGAGGCGGTGGAGATCATTTTGTCCATGCCACGTGGACCAAGGGAGGTACGGACTGCTGAGGCGACTGATTGGGCGGAGGAAATGTTCACCATTCGGATATCTTCTTTGCGTTTGTTGTCCACGAAGGTTTCGGTTTTGGCAGTGGCAGCCCGTGGGGCGGAAGTTACGGCGGCGGAAGCCATTTTACGGTGGTGATTTGGTGGAAGGGTTTTGGAGATTTGAAATGAGAGAAATGAAGTAAAACCCTAGATTGAGAAAGAGGAAATGTTTTAATTTGTATCATCACTAAATGGGCCCGAATTTGAATACTTTAGCCCACTTTTGTAGGAAACCCAATACCTAAGAAACTGGGTTCGGAAAGTTCATTTAGGTATATTTTTTAGAGCAAATGGCTTCATTGATCAGTCACGTTTGTTAAAAAGCACTAGTCGATCACCCTAATATGACTTTGTATATTTTCGATCACTCATGTTGGGTATTATGTGTACTTTTGGTCACTCACACGTTTTTTGGTACAACTCTTAATTTTTTTGAAAATTTTTTAACATTTTTTGTTAGGGTATTTTAGTCATTTTCCCATAATTTTTTAACTTACATCAACTAACTTTCATTGCACTCTACATTTCCATGACAAAATTATGAGAGAATGACTAAAATATCCTTACCAAAATGTTAAAAATTTCAAAAATTTAAGAGTTGTAGCAAAAAAACGTGTGAGTGACCAAAAGTATACATAATACCTAACATAGGTGATCGAAAGTATACAAAGTCATACTAGAGTGATCGACTAGTGTTTTTTAACAAACATGAGTGATCGATGAAGCCATTTGCTCTATTTTTTAAAGTGTCCAACCGGATTCAATCTCTTTGTACTTGATCATACCTTAATTTTTTCAAGTATTAGGTTCGATTAGATCGAAAAAATTGGAACTTTTCATATTGCTAATTTCATTTAGGCCATTTTTTCGAGTTGATATTTGTTGAGCGTTTGATACAATTGAGGCTTAGATAGAAGGCCTAGGCCTAGCCTTGATTAGAATATCTTCTTTAGTGAACCAAGTAATTTGATGTTTGTTCGATACCCAATTCATGAAGGCCCACTCAAAATTCGTGATGGATTATTGGATGACTAGTTCAGTTGTATGTTTTATTTTAGCATTCCATTACTTGTCATCAGCGTGTTAAATGAAACTGACAACCGATACTTGATGAAAAATTCGCTCGAAGGTTAAGCAAACCTGACTAGAGTAGAATGCCTTGCTCGGGACAGATAACTATTAAACTTGAATAACAAAATTTTATAAACAGCTAATTTATAAGGTGTAGCGGTCAACGGTATGTATTGCTGTAATGTTAGCGAATAATTCCTTTATTCGACAATAAAAACAAAATCGAATTCTGAATATAAGGTGCAGGTGCTACTACTTGATTAACTTTTGATGCCGCAATCTAATTAATTTCATCAAGCTTACTTGTCCTTTTATGCATCATGAATATTCTTAAATTTTTGGTCAACAATGTGTTGCATAAATTATAATAACATTCTATTTTCTGTTTGTCCTATTAACTACTCAATACTCGGCATTACCATGTACTGAAACAGCATCTTACCAAAAACAAAGCTTAGACCGTACCGATTGCTAATGGAGCTTAGCTCGATTTGATGGGATTATTGGGTTCCTTATACATTTTACAACTCATCTTGGTAATAGGTATTCTTAATGAACTCAATCATATTAGTTGAGGTTTGGCGAACGAGTTCATTGTTAATATAGTTCGAGCCAATATGACCTTGATGCATTTTAATCTCACTTAATGACTTTTAACAATTTAGTTTTTGTTGTTATCATATGTATTGCATTATTAAGAAACAAAATATATATAGACACAGCGATCAATCTAATCAAAATATTTGCTCGACTTGTATTATATATATACAGAAAAACAATAAACTCAATTGTCTTAAATAAACACTCAACTATTTTTCAATCAAACATTTTATTCTTACAACTTTGAATATGTACCAAATAGAGGACTCGTATATATTACTTCACACCAAATCACTTATTAAACAAATCACCCAAGTAACCTTAGAATAATGAAATGAACATCAAATTCATATCATTATTCATTAGGGCGACAGTCTTCCCATCATTATTGCACTGAATATTATAGCTCCAAACCATATATTTGATACAAACCTACAAATAAACCATGAAAATATGATGTTATACTAATCAAAAGAGAAACCATAACTTAATTTTAGAAGTTCATTAGGTAATAAGAGATAATTGCAGAAATGAGCATAGTCCTGTAAATATATAGTTGGTGCAAAAATGATCAATAAATTAACGGTCCCACTAGTTATTGACAAAGAAAAAAGTGTAAGTCTATTTTAGAATTAAAATTACTAATTCAAAGAATATTTTATACAAAAACATAAATTCAATCTCCTTTATTTTAAAGTGTAGTATTTGGGTTAGTTTCAGTAGGAGGAAAGAAAATTAAGGAAGGTGATATAAAGTTCAACACATTATTATTTATTTCAAATATTTATGAAAATTATAAAAATGTCCTAAAAAAAGAGTAAGTTTTAACAGTTAACAGTTAACGAAACATTAATTTAGGGATTATTTCATCACCACCTATACACTAACATGTAACATTTATACATCGATATCATTTATGAGAATTATAAAATAAGATAATAACCCCTTTACTAAAATTATTTTAACAATTACCTCTGACCAATAATTACTACTTTAATTTTAGTTAGTGTGAACAATATTTTGTAATGATAAATAGGCTGCGTACTTGTTGTTGCAGTCCGTTGGTGATGATAAGTCAGCCGTCCAGATTTGCCAAGCTAAATGACACGTGGCAATTCCCAAAAGAGGGTAGAAAGAATATCCTGTTTATCAAAAAATTCAAACAAATCAGATATGTAATTTTCCCTTCCAATCAATTTATCAAGGCTTCACTTATATAAAAACCATCACTATTCAGCTTTTTAGTTTAATGAAAAGTCTGCTAATTGATATTGTCGTTTGTTCTTATGATTAATTCGAACAAATTGTGTGATGAAATACGTTAATTAAATATTTATAAAGTTTCTATCACATGAAACTCCAACGAATCATCCAAATTATTCTCTATATACTTCTTATTATCTCATATTATTCAAACCATATAATAGCAATCAAACCAATAATCCTACGTGTTATTTTATGTAGTATACATGTTACAGTGTATTCTATACGTATATAGAGCCTATATATAGACCTATAGGCTGACCCATGCATAAAATAGTAAAGAAAAAAAGTTGTTAATTATTGGTAATAATTAATAAATTTTCTTGGAAGGTAGTTGTTAGGGCTACACTACATGCACACCCAAACAGTATGATCATTACTTTTATTTGTTTGTTTAATTGTCTAGTAACTAATCATAAAATTTGAAGTAATTACTAGGTCTATGCTTATACTAATATTTTTTTTGTTAAACGATCACACTGAAAAGTAAATTTTATATTATTGAAAAAAAGAAAATCTACACAAAAATAGGCCCAAGAACATCAATTTTTATTAGAATGTCTAAATAATGTACTTAGCGTAGTCTTATCGATTAGAAAAAAATGTACGTAATGTAGGACGGTAGGAGTATTTATTACCAATATCGGCATTGAAACCAGCGAGAGCAAAACAGGTAACGCATGATGTTCCAAAAACCGTTAGCCATGCCTTCGTTGAGTCTCCGAGAAGAACGGCGGTAGATTTCACCCCTATTTTTACATCATCTTTTTTATCCTACATATTAAACCATATCATTATATACACCAAATTATTTCGTATGATAACATAATATATGGTATGATAATGGAGATATTATTGCAATGAAATGATTGGATATTACCTGATGTGCGTATATGGTATCATAGATTAATGTCCAAAAAAAGCAAGCCATGTAAAGTGGAATCAAAACAGCTGGATCAAGATTTCCTTTCACAACAGACCACCCTAATACCACTCCCCAATTAAACATCAATCCTAGGAACGCTTGTGGCTGCATTAATAATGTACCCAAAATCATCAATTTTCTCATTTTTGAACAACTTATTTACTACTTAAAGTGAGAGTGAATTACTCAAGCGGTTCCCAATAATATCCTCGAGTTCTAGTTTAATTCTTAACAGTCGTTGTAATTTAGTCTTCGAGAGTGACAAAAAATTTATTGATTGGTCCTCACGTTAAATATTACGTTAATTTTTCACAACAACACGCGATGAGATGTTAAATTTGAGAATAGAAATAATTTTTTTTAAGACTTAATCTCATTTTATATGTTAAAAATTAATGAAGTTTTGCAGTTCAGCTTTCTAATGAAGTTTTATTAGGCATCAAAAATTAATGAAATTTTGTAAGTCTTTGAAAAATCATGTTTTATCTCAAATTTAATTTTTCATGGATGTTGATGTCAAAAATTAACAAAATAATTAATGTAGAAACTAATCTATAATTTTTTTAACATTTATAAAATTAAACTGCAAAAATATCATTATTGAAGACTAAACTATAATCTAATGATAATATCAAAACTATTTATTCAACTCATCCTGAAGGTGAAGATAAAGAGAGCGGTCTTACCCAATAAGTGACCCTTTTCATGAAAGGGTAAGCCACAACTGATGGTACATGCATCAACCCCAGAATGCCACTATATGCAACCAATAAATTAAATAATTACTACCACATGTTAGCATAGTATGTTATAATTTGACTGTCACTTTTATGAGTTAATTAAAATCTGGTTTGTGATAATGCTATCAAATTGTGTTTTGATTCTCAATATCTAATTTCATTTTATTTAGTTTTAAAAAATGGCTATGTAGATGTAATTTGATCCCAAATTAAAAAAAAAAAAAAATCAATTTCTTAATTAAATCACATTCACATAACCACTTCCAGATACTAAATCTCATCATTAAATTTGAATTATCATGGACCACACCCAACCTGATTTACCTTTTGAGAAATAATATAGTTATGTGAGATCTTGTTAGATTCGTTTCAATATATATTTTTGAAATGTTAACTTTTTATAATCTTTTTAGATGTAAATCAAAAGATATTTACGTTTTAAATTGTGTTTTGTTGACCATCAAAATTAAAATGTGGCAATTATTTAAAAACGAAAGAATACTTATAATATTTGTCATGAGTTTAAGCAAAATCTACGTTAATGTATCTCCTCTTTTCAAAATTGATTGTCTGCCATTTTATATATTGGTAAATGGTAGTAAGAATTAAATTAGAGATTTCTAAATCTGGCAAAAATCAAATTCCAGATCTCCAGATCTGTTCTCCAGGTTTAATTAATTTTAAAATATATATTGAAATAGAGAATCCCAAACCTAACAGTATTTGTGGAGAGAAGAGGACCAAGACCGAAAACCACTTGTATGAAGAAAAACAACAATCCTCTTGTTGGAGTCACATCCCCACACGCCATCGGTCTATTTCTCGTCCTTTCAACCTTTTTTAGTCAGACAAAAATATAAATCATTTAAGACAAAGATTCATCATAGGATACACATATAGTACACACCTATCATCTATCAAATGCTTACGTTTTTTAACCAACTAGACAATTTTAATTCTTCTTTCAAATCTTTGTCATACTATTATTTGGAATCCGTATAGTCAAATTTTGAAAATTTTGATCACTAATTTTTATTAATCGATAAGAAATAATAGTCATGTTATATCTTGTTAAATTCGTGTCAATCTATATTTTTAAAATATCAACTTTTTATAACTTTTACACGTATATGATTAGATATATTTTCGTTTTAAGTCGTGTCTTGTTGACCGTGAAAAGTGAAAATAATAGCTTAAAAAAAAATAAAGGGAGTATATTTTAAATAATCAATTTGTTGGATGCATTTTTTTTCTTTTGAAGATTAGGTTAACCTAGGTTCACATCTCTCCTAACCTTGCTATCAATGTCACGATCGAAATAATCATTAATGGTACATGCAGCTCCTCTTATGGCAACTGCCCAAAGGCTAAACATTGCTAGCGTTTTCACATCTGGGAAACTTCCTTGATCAGCTGCAAGAGCTAGTGACCTGTAATTATCTATAATTAGTACAGAAATAATTGTTGAAATGATCTCGGATAATATGTGTAAATTGTATTTTAGTTCATATATATGTACGACTTCCGCAAATTATCTCTAATAGTGGTCCAACAGGTGCACTTTAGACCTCTTTTGACAGAAACGTTAATTTTGATGGAAATATATAGAGCCAAGATATAATTTTTTAATACTATAATATTTCTCATATAGGTGCACTTTAATCCCTGATATTGGACGAAAAGATACACCGTAGTCTCTCTTTCTGTTGAAATTTAACGTCTCCGTAAAAAAGGGATTAAATACACCTTTTACGCCAATACTCGGGACAATTTACGCATTACCATACACTTATAGGAACTAACATGCAATTTGCACATATTATCTTGGACTATTTTGATAATTTTCTTGTCGTTATAAAATAATAAACGAGGAATTACAATATGGAACAAATTAAAGTGCATATATGTAAGATCTGAAACCCCATATCCCAAATATTTTCCCCATTTCTTTTAAGTTGTCGATTTATTTCTCAACTTTTAATGAAACAGGAGAGTCTGAAGATAAATTGGTGGAATCACTTTTTAATTCTTTTCAAAGATTAACCTATCTTGAGTGATAAGAAGACAATTCAGAGTTCGTAATCTAGGAAAGTATACGCCGATTAAAAATTAATGTTATTTGACTTATAAGTCCTTAGGTAATTAATGAGTCAAAAAACTAATTGATGATGTAGATGTTTTTCTATATGGAGTACTCATTAGTCACTGTAAACATGCAGTTTTAATATGCATAAAATATGTAAATATGGTAAAAAGTACATTGGAGTCATATGATGTAACTAATTTGAAACAAAGTTTTTGAATTAAAATGACAACTAAATAAAAATTGATAGAAGTAAATCAAATCATTCTTCAACATTTCCACCCATAAGATTATCTAATTTTGTCTATGTAACATCTTTTGATGAACAAAAGTGAAGATCAAGATGAAAATTTTGAATTTTCTTTTACTTTAAACCAAATATATATAATTATCATCTTATAACTAAATTTGTCAATCACAACTTTCAATCAAGTGCAATAAAATATTTCGATTGTGCACGAAGTCATAAAGCTAAAAACACTATAGAGGGGCATTAATTTATTATATCATCACCTTTAATCTATCCACCAGTCAATAATAATAACAAAAATAATAAATAATAATAATAATATTGCATGATTAGCTAGGTGTAATAGTATTACCATGCAAAGGGCCAAGCAAGCAACCAACTTCCAATAGGTTTCTCAAGTCTTGCAAGGCGTGCATACGATCTTACATTTTCTGGCAAATACAAATCAACCCAATCTCCCGCCCCCCTTGTTTTCTCGGATACTGCCGATCTAACAAAGCTTGATATGCGACGAGAACTGTTCGAATTCAATCGAGACTCGTCTTTCAAGTTGTTGCTTAACTTAAGGCTATTATTGCCTGAAGAGAAACAGTGTTGCGAACAATTTGAGGTTAAAGACGATGGACAACGATGGTAGGCAATATCTAGATCGATATTACCACGAAAACGATTTTGAAGAAGATTTGTTAGTGCCATTTTTATTTTCTTATTACAATTTGATGGTTTATTGAGCTAGGAGATACACGGCTTTTAATAGGGAAAAAAAGAAGCTAAGCATTCGCTCCATTTCCCCATTCCAATTTAATAACGAGGTCGATGATGTTTTGTTAAAAGGGACAGCCCAACGTAACTTACTCTTGCACTAGTGATTAAGTCGGTTATGATTTGGAGAAACTATTATTTAATTTTAGAATAAATACTTATTGATTAAAACTATGTTATCTTTTTTAATTCAAAATAAAATACATTGTTTGAATTATAATACAAGGCTAGAAGCTAGTTAAAGGTTCATTGCACGATGATGATATTACCGAAAAATTTAATGTATAAAACGATGAATTGATGGCAATCAGGAACTAAATAATATTCCGCCAATCTTTCTAGTTGTTGTTTTACATTTTGTACAACAATAAAGCAAAGATTTTATAGTTTTCATTTGTTTACCTTCATTTATTATAAAAATAAATATTATTATCTCAAATTTCAAGATAAAAATATATTATTACACAAAAAGTGTCTTTAAAATACTCCCTCCGTCCCTAAAAGATTGTCACATTTTGACTTTTGTTGGTCAAACATAACAAACTTTGATCATGAATTCTCATTAACCGATAAGAAATAATATAATCTTGTAGGACCTTGTTAGATTCGTCTCAATATATATTTTTAAAATATCAACTTTTTATAATTTTGTTGCATGTAGAGTAATAGATATTTACGTTTGAAATTGTGTTTTGTTGACTATCAAAAGTCAAAATGTGACAATGTTTTAGGGATGGAGGGAGTATAAGATTTCATAGTAATTCATGCTCATTTAATTTACAGTGATTCATGCTCATTTAATGACAAGGTCATTAGGAAAACTGAACCAAAAAACTGTGTCTTAAGAATATAAAACGACAAGTAAATAAAAATAACTTTTTTTGCTCAAATGACAAGTGAAAGAAAACAGAGGGTAAGAATGTGCACGGTTTGGTTCGTTCGATTTTAGAAAAAAAAACTGAACCGACTTAACCGGTTTCATTGCAGACCATTGAAATCGGTTCGGTTTTGATCAACGATAGGTTCCTTGTTGGTTCCGGTTCTGCGCCTCATGTTTTGAAACAAAATTTGAGCCCGCATTTCAAGTATATGTCTTTTTCTATTTTTTTTGAAACTGAGGAGTTTTATTGAAAATGAAGAAAAACATACAACCAATTGAGGGAGAACTAGCTCTCACATCAAGCTCGCCTACCAAAAATAGTTAAGCTAATTCCACCATTCAAACACAACTCAAAGTTTGACTTGGTAGCCTTTACATTCTTCTAATTACTAGCTTTTATAGAGATATCGCTGCAAATGTTAGGTATACTCCTTTCTAGCTAATATTATTATTTTTGGACTCAAATCTAAATGTGATTAATATTGTTTTATATTAACTTTAATCATAGTTAAGTTCCAAAAATATATCTACTCTATATAAGTTTAATGAGCTCCTTCTAAAACTAATTTCAAAATTCATATACACATTTTCACGGGTACGACTTTTTAAATATATATATATATGTATCTATACATTATTAGCTTAAAATATATTTACCTATCTATTTTTATATCATATCAATAATAAACAAATTAAAGTTAAATTATTTCTCCAATTATCCTCTACTTTTTTCTACATAAAATTAGTTATCAGTTCGGTTCGATTTTTATCGTATCTCCCAAAGTTAATTGCTAGAGTGGTCTCAGTAAATGGAGAACTACTGGTGCACTTTGGCCCCCGAAAAGTGGCACCGTTGCAGAAATGGTCCCTGAAAGTGTGTATATTGGTGCAATTTGGTCCCCATTCCGTTAGCTCCGTTAAATTTAACCGTGAATAGTATTTTTTGGAGCAAAAATGAAACTTCTTAAAACTTAGTGACCCTAATTTATTTGTGTCTGCCTAATTTCCTCCAAATTGACCAGGATTATTGTTGCTCCATTAAATTCTTCGGTTTTTTTTAAATCGATTTGTTATTTCTTTCATGTTCTTTTTTCGATTTCTTTTTGATTTTTTCCCCTAGTAAAAAGGGTTCAATTTTGGTACTTGTTTTAGCTAAAACTTCGAGTTTTGGCAAAAAGTTTGGTTTTTGTAGTTTTTTGACAAAAAGGTCTTGTTTTCGTACTTTTTACAAAAGGTTCGATTTTAATAATTGTTTTGTCAAAAAGGTCCGGTTTTCGTAGGTTTTTGACAAAAGGTTCGATTTTGATAAGTGTTTTGCCAAGAATATAATATTTTGGTGGTTGTTTCGCAAAATTTTCTGATTTTGGTAATTGTTTAGAAAAAAGTCAAGAATCGAACATTTTTGCTAAAATAACTATCAAAATCGAAACTTTTTGACAAACCACTATCAAAATTGAACCATTTTGCAAAAAACAAAAACAACGAAAATCAAATTTTTTGCCAAAACCAAAATTTTTAGCTAAAACAACTACCAAAATCGAACCCTTTTTACTAGGTAAAACAAAAGGAAAAAAATCGAAAAAAAGAAATCGAAAAGAAATTGAATATGATTAAACTAGATTGATTTCTTAATTTTAATGTACTTAATGGTTACTTTTACCTTTAACTTTTTGTTATTTATATTTTATGCCCTAAATGGGGCTATTAAGTTATAAAATATTTTGTTTTTACCACAAAAATTGCTATTCACATCTAAATTTAACAGAGCTAACGGAATGGGGACCAAATTGCACTAATATACACACTTTTAGGGACCATTTTTGCAACGGTGCCATTTTCAGGGACCAAAAAGTGCACCAGGCCCTCACTTACTACGACTAATCCAGCAATTAACTCTATTTTATATAAGCAGAACCTACATCGGTTCGATTCCTTCAAAGGCGGAACCTAAGTCGGTTCCATTCCGGTCGGTTCCAATTACAATATTTTGTAATAGTAAAATACTTTTATTATGAATTTCATATAATATTTACCCCCTTCATTCTATAAAAATTGTCCAATTCTGATTTTCACAAAAAATTAAGAGTAAACATATTTGTTGTGGAGTACTTAAAATTGATATATATATATATAACGATCGAGATAATTGAATGATCTAATAGTTAGTTAACACGAATATTCATGAGGTCAACTCCAAAATTAATCAAAGATGGTTGAGAATTATTATAATGTTAACTATAAAACAAAAAATAATATTGATCAAATTAGATAGGTCATGAAAAATAGAAAAAAAAGGTGATGACAGTAGACAATTGATATAAAAAAGGAAAGAATAATAAATTACAAGTGAATGATTGAGGAGTATCTTGTGAGTTGGAGGCCGATTGGCCATAACAAGGACATTATTACATTATTTAATCTGTAATAAATTAAGAATACGTAAAAACAAACAGCGATGATAGATACGATACTCCCAGAGTCCCAGATGAAGGATCATGTTATTGTTCATTTTTTAAACACCATTATTATAGGACGCCTTGGACCACTTTCATAAATTTTTTAGTGTACATATCAAAGAAAATTTTAAACATATTATTTTATGTTATGAAAATACTGAAATACCCCGAATAAGTCATTCCTTTTCATTTTGTATTTTAAAATGTCCCTAAGCAATAACCATGGTAACTTTAGTATATGTATTCATACACCATTATATGTCATTATAAGAGCACTCACATCAGCTCCCTCATATTTTCTTCTATAATTTACTCGTAACCGTCATTTTCTTATTTTTGGCACTAGCATTTTATGTTTGTGATTTAGCAGCTTCCCTATTATTCACCAAACATTAAAACTAATATTTCAAATATATAACTATTTTTAAAATTTTCAACAACTATATCTTTTAAAGCGCGTATATGACTCAAATCACTTACGAATAAATTGTAAATTTTCTCATAAGATGTCAATAAATTTTTGTAAGGTAATTCTTTTATTTTAAATTTAAAAGTAATTTTTAATCTATTTTGTAGTTCAATAACTTCAATACTATTACTTACTTGAAAACACAACTTGCCTTTCAACCTTTGAATTAAAAATAAATTGATTTAATTGAAATCATTAGCAAAGAAAATGGCGGCAGAATTTTGGAGAGATCGAAAATAGAGGGAAGTGAGCAGATTCTTTGAGGGAAGAAGAGAAAATTGTGGTAACTGCAATATTGACGTTGGTGAATATTTGTATCATTCATTGATGTGTGAAAAAAAATTTTGTGGGCCCAAGTTATTTTAGGGGAGCTGATGTATCACTATTTTTTTGTATTCTTAGTTTTTCGAGCCCAAAAATAACTTTTGAGGGAGCTGATGTGAGTGCTCTAATGTGATATAATGATGTACTAAGAGGTATACTAGATATTGGTGTGGTATATGTAAAATATGTAAATGAAAATAATAGCCTAATAAAGTAAGAAGGGAAAAGTAAATATGAAGATATATAATCATATCTTCTCAATGATTATAGATAGTCTAATGGAAATTTGAGCGTGTGCTAATATTAATAAAGTACTGATTCATGTGAATTTTTTAAAATGTTGATATATTAATCATTGGAAATTTGGGGGTGTTAGTCCAAGAAAATTTGAAAGGGGCACTTCAGTAAATTTATATAGGGGATGCTATTTAGTCTAAGAAACTTTGAAGGGTGTTATTTTCTAAAACAAATAAATTGTCCAAATTTCTCTTCAATAATAAAGATTTTATAAAAACCATTAAAGAAGTACTGAGTCCTTCCTTCTCTAATAAAACTTGTTAATTTATAATCAATCACTTGTCGTCTATATCAGACGGTCAACGGGTGATTTTCTAGCATATATGCAGTGTAGTCTACTCCTGTTAGTCCCGTGAAATTTATTATACGTAATATATACTATCTTAGCTTTATTATTTTATTTTACTTGACATTTTTTCTAAATAAAACTATAGTCCATCAATAAATTACATTTTATAACCTATTTCAATAAATAAAACTATAGCCCATCAATAAATTAAATTTCATAACCTATAGTCAAAGCTCATTTTCATGATGTTTATTTTTAACAATTTGAACTTAAATATAATCTTAGAAAATAAAAATATTAATAACATTGAATTTGAGGGTCAGAATAATATTGAAGTTCTAAATAATCTTGCTATGTAATGATTATATAGAGTATTGTACTGATTATTAGGGTTAGTTGATAATGGAACATTATTAATAATGTCGAAATCGATTTTTTAATAATTTGTAGTACTACCATACTAATTCAACTTTCGTTTCGTTTTCAAGAGAAAGGATGAGTCATATGATCAAGTATCAGATTTTATAAGCGACTACTACTTCAAAATTGTCATGAATATATGTATAAAGAATAATAAATAGATAATAGACAGAGTTAATCACTATTAAATATTAATGTCTTCCTTTATTATTAATTTTGGTCCCAAAAACATCAATATTTTCATAATACTTTTCCTTGAATGTTAATAATCAACTACATGCATGTCACATTAAAGCTTTACTAAAAAAATCTTATATGATAAAAACACTAGCGAAAGAAAAAGAGTGATTTGTTCCCTATAAACACATAATACTGCCTCATAATATTGCCCCATTAAAACACTACTATGTTAGTATGTTTTATTTCCACTTCACCCATCCCCAAAAGATATACTCCTATATTTTTGAATTTTGATAGATAACGTTTTATTCTTAGTCCAAAATTTCTAAATGTTATATAATTTGATTTAAAATATATCAATTACTCGTATTTTGATATGCTTTACTATTAACACAACAATTTTTTTCCAACTCAATGTTTTTCCTTTTTTTTGTAATTAACGATGATATGAGTTTCAAATCAGGACCTTCTGGTCACTAGCAAGAGTCTTTTCCACTAGGCTATTCGATTGACTCAGTGTTATGCTTATGTACATCAAGTAAGACTATAAAGCTTGTCAATTTTAACCATTAAAAATTAAATTGGTCATTTTTGAGATGGAAAGAAATACTATATTATATTTTCCGTACAATATGTCTTTAGCGATGTTTGACCTCTACCATTGTAATTTAGTTTTTGGACAAGAACTTAAATACCTCGTGAGTTTACTTTAGTGTCAAAAAAATTGTTCATTATTCCTTCGTTGATCCTTTCAAGATCTTCTAAAAACAAGTCATGATCATGGTCCTCCGACTAACGTCATTGTCCTCTACTAAAGTACATACATATGTCTTCACTTGAATTTGTTAATCATCATTTGACTGGTAATAAGATTTCGCAATTGTACCACTTATATGCAGAGCTAAATTTGTTGACGACGTCGTATGTTCTTTTGTAGATAATTGACCTAATTCTGCAGTTCTATTCCCTCCCAATTAAAGCCTTCCCAACACATGTAGGCCTTTGAAGGGATCAAAGGGTGCCACCTCTGAAGTCCGATTAATAATCATCAAACCGAGACAATGTTCGGGATATTATTTCAAATTGAATCCCGTTGAACTTGTATCAATATTATAAATCAAATTCTGCCCAATTTCGTTCACTTCATCACCTGTGTAGGCCACATATGGTAAGGACTTCGGGTTGAACCATTAGGTCATTCAAATAGAATGAAAAACGGTAATGTTAATCAAGAATGACTGAAGTCTACATGTCACAAATCTTTTGCTACGTTTTTCAAGGAACACAACAAGTAGGCCTCAATTTCCAGAAGAACACAACAGATGAATAATCAAAATTTGTAAATAGCATCACTGCATATACTCTTCAATATATTCACATTCCCTGAATGCGGATATGTAAAAAAAACAATCATGGCATCTTCTCTGAATCGTACAAGTAAACCTTTTCAGACCTCCAATCGGTGGAGAGACATCTGCGTTGAAGGCAACGCTCAATACAACATGTGGCTCATCCATTGATCAGCACTAGAATAACTTATGCTCCTAGGCTTATAACTTTTCCAATTGCTACAGTTTTACCTGTAAGGAAATAAATCATGTCATTATACACGAATAATATAGAGCAAATTGAAGCCTTTAAATGTTCTAGATATAGAAGTACAATCTCAACATCATATCCGTAAGGCTATGACTATCATCTAAATATGTTCTAAATTACCATGCTGCTCACAATTCATTTTCTTTTTCATGGGAACGGTTTCATTAGTGTAAAGGAATAGTCATGACTACTTTAGAGCTACGTTCGTTTAGCATGTCATGTCGACCAGCAAAATTAAAAGTTGTTCTTACCTTCAGTTCGAAGTGTGAATCGTCCAAGTTGCGGGAATTGACTGAACTCTTCTATACAAATTAAGTTATTCACCTGGAAATTAAGCAAATGAGGATATAGGCTAAAACACAACAAAATATATGACCTCCACAGAGCACGGGCAACTTGTTATGTAACGTAGGCAGAGCTATAAACACCTACCTGAATGCGGCATACAACGAAAGCACCATTTTTGACAAACAGAGGTTTCCTTTTCATGGGTTTTTTAGTCTTAAGATCAATCTGCTGTTTCAGCTCAATAATTTCACATTCCTCAACAACAGCATGGATGTGCAACACAGCCTTGTATCCAGCAGTAAAAATAGCCTGATACAATGTGCTATTATAGTAGAAACAAATTGACAAGAAGCTTATATGGGTACGATCAGGTGATAGGCACTTACATTATCGAGCAACTCTAAGATTTGTAATTGGGCATCAAACTCAGAAACTGCATGTATTGGCTTGGCTGCACACAACAATAAGTGATAACATTAGAGATGGAAGAGATACTAAAGGGGTTCAAATGAACATTTAAACATCATTGAAGGATCATTACAAGTTAGTATGGTAGATGGAAAACCTTCTACTAGCAAATATAATAGGTTCATCAAATATTGGCAGAAACCACAGAACAAGACGTGAAATCATAAACATAAAAGAAATTGTGGCAAAGGAGAAAGCATTCAAGAATACATACCAACACTGCACAACACAAAGCCAGATAATATGTCCTCTTCCTCCACCCCAGATAATCGAACCCGTAAGTTCTCACCAGGCCCAGCACGTCGCACTTTATCTTCATCACAAAATAGTCCAAGTACTTTCACGTGAGCCTGTACATCATTATAAATCAATTTGTTAATGTAACATCAACAACAGTTTTAAAGATAGCTGTGTCTAAGGATTCACCTTATTGGGCATGACCACCAAACTGTCACCTTCGCGGATGCTACCAGATTCAACTTTCCCCATAACAACAGTTCCCATGTCTTTAAACTTGTCTATTATTGGAATTCTACAACGACCAAATAAAATCGTAAAATAATATTTGACAGTTACAACTTATAATATTAAATCAAATGATGGAAATTGAAATAGAGGATTAGTGATACATGCACGAGAATGAAAAGGTATTTTAATTGATTAGGCAGAAATAACTCTTAAAACTACAATCATACCTCAAGGGACCATCAGGATCACGAGGTGGAACTTCAATGGAATCAAGAGCCTCAAAGAGACAAGGTCCATCATACCATGAACATATATTCTTGTCAAGTCTAGTTTTTATGTTGGAACCCACAAGTCCAGATATGGGAAGAAATTGAACATCTGCAAAAAAGGGAAAAACAACAAATGAAAAGGGTTAAAACTTTTAGGTAATAGCAAGCATGCAAACATCATCATATAACCTTATTAGTTATGATAATGCTTATTGGAGTTTGAGCCATCATAGCCTAAAGACTTCACAAAAAGAACCTTTTACGAAGTCGCATACCTTTCTTGACATTATAGCCTGAAGACTTCAAGAACGGTAACATTTTAGACTTGATCTCATCATACCTGTAATCCAGTTGCCACGTTTTAGGCACACTTTAGCTACAAAAGCAAACTAGCTTAATAGAAGCTATCAAAGACACTACTTAACAATACAACATTTTGACAAACCTTTCATGTGCCCAGTTCACAGTGGGGTCATCCATCTTATTAACAACAACAAGTAGCTTTGAGACCCCTAGAGTCTTTGCAAGTTGTACATGTTCACGTGTCTGCCCACCCCTCTCATATCCTGTTTCAAACTCGCCTTTTCGAGCAGAAATGACCTGTATAAGAGAAATTTAAGAATACAAGTACTCATTTTATTCACAATTTATTGTTTTTTTTTATAATTAATAATTACGTATGTTGGGCTCAAGCCCAGAACAAAATGGGGTAAAGAACCCCCTATAATTTGCAACTTACTCACCAATACACCTATATCAGCTTGTGAAGCTCCACTGATCATGTTAGGAACGTAACTTTTGTGCCCCTAGAGTAAATGGGGGGAAATATAACAATGTCAGATGAAAAAACGTGGTAGATTATTCAAAAAGATAAGAATGAAGTGTGTAATAAAATAACACAAAACTAAAGCATCTACCTCATAATAGCCCAATTTATATCATCTTTCTAGACAAATAATTACTTGAAACATTTCTAGATTTGGATTATATCTTAACACCTAGAATATTGTTCTTTCTGCAAACCTTTCTCCAAAACAAACATTAAGTACGCAAGGAAGTTGCTTCATTTTAAAGCGATCTGAAATGTGGCATTCTGAAAAACTCTCTCAAGGGAAACACACCAGTAGATATGCCTATACAAACTCAATTCATTATTTTGGGATTCACTTTTTCTTATCACAGTGAGTTTAACCACAGATCAAAAAAATTGAGAAAAAGCATAGCTGACTCCAGTGAAACTTATTCAACTGTAAAACGAGATATATGGTTAATATGAGGATACCCATCTGAGGATTAAGCAATGGTCTTAACAATTGAAAAAAATTTGGAACTTATAGAAAGTTAAGTACTCCTCTCAAGCGCTTCCATATTATCGATGAAAATAATAAACTCACAAATAAGTGAACGGTAAGTTCATCCATGGACAAGGAGCTTACAATTCGAGGTTCAACATACTTAAAAGTTGAGCCAACTATGTAAAGCGCTATTGCAGCAAGAAATATTTGCATGAATAGAATGTTCCAGGAAACATGACAAGTTTACTGCGTTACTTACCGGGGCATCTAATATCGTGAATCTCGAGGTTTCTGTTTCAAAATGTGCTCTTCCGACTTCAACTGTTTTCCCCTGAAAATATAGTAGATAGAAAAGATAAAGACTAAGCTCCAAACATCAATGAGATACAAAATTTAAATATATGGAAAAAAGTAAAATGCTCACCTTTGCCCTCTCCTCCTCATTCGTATCCATAATGTATGCCATATACCTACATTTAATAGAAAATCAATAGAGAAATAACAGAGCAAACAATAATCAGCTGTTTAAAAAGGAAGAACATGATGAGATGAGCTACAAGAACAGATTTGCTTTATTTTCTTATTATCCACACAAAACTCATCAGCAGCCTTATATCGGCCCAAGCTATAAGAGATCTAAACAAATACTTGCACGACAAACAATCCCAAACAGCAAAGTTGTGGCTTCATCCTTCAAACAAATCAGCTGAGGGTAATGTTAGATTAAGAATGTCACGTTAACCATTCATTATTAAACCATGAGTCCAACATGATAGGAGTTTAATGAAAACAAAATTTTGTTTTCATGAAACTTGATATCAATCATGTATTAGCCAGTTTCACTATCTTTAGACCCACCATAATAATTGCATTAGGAAGCAAGTAATAAGTTCTTTATGCTTAAAAATAAATTGTTGCACTGAAGGAGCAATTAGCATGATAAATTAGAGAAAATCCTGCTCAGAATATTGGAATACAGTAGCAAAAGTACAAAACATGAATTGAGAGTTGAAAAAAAACGGGAAATCACCAGCTCTCTCTACTCTTGTCCTTAGCCTCTTTCTCATATTTTTGGATCGTCCGATCATCCACTTGACCACTAAGGAAGAGTATTTGCCCGCCAGTAGTAGACTTTCCAGCATCTGAAACCCATATATAAGACATAGAATGGTAAATCTAAATTAGTCATGTGAAATGTAGTGTAAGAGCATAAAGCTACCACTGCAGCTACTCGTCAAGCAACAGAAATGACTTGGTTTGGAAAGAAGTCATGAAACTTTGTAACTAACTAACTATAAACAACAGCATGATTGACAAATATAATATACGTGTTATAGCCATTACGCATCGATTTGGAAATAGGGAGTGAGTATATCAAACATATTGTACTTGAATTTTCTTCTCTTTTCGTTTATCAAGGACATTCAGTTTGAGAGGGGCAGGCATATCATATACTAAGACATGGTGCAAGATATATAAACATTATAAACCAAAACAAGTCTCCCAGGCTAGTAGGGTGCGTCTTTAACTCATATGGCCAGCTCAAAGTAAAATACAAGAAAGAATCGAGTGACATACCTACATGGCCAATAAATACTACATTCAAATGTCTCTTCTTGTTCTGCACGTCATCTTCAATTTCTGGAACTAGGTTACGTACAAATAAACAAAAGTAAGTGCTTGTTAACATTCCATTTGAGACAAAGTTTTAGCATAATAATGAACATAAATGCTTGAATAGCACAAACACGGTTGTTTTCTTGAAGAAAATGCCACTAAATCTGCATTAACAACCTTCTACAGCAGCTTTCGGCTCTGGTGCAACAGACTTTGCATCTACTTGCACATCCTCCTTAATTTCTACAACCACAAGCATCACAACCATCACGGATTAAGAATGGTTACAGTAAAGTGTACATATATAACGCATATTTAAGTGGATCAGTAAATGTGTATCACAATGTAAATGTGTCCCATAATAAACATAGGTTGTGTGGCCGTGCGAAGCCTGGAGAAAGACCTAACTGAATCAATCTAGCAAATTCAGACCATCAATAAGCATACCTTCTTCATTCAGATGCGGCTTCTCCACTTCTGATTCTTTCCCATCTCCTGCAAGATTATGATCTGCTACAAAATCAGCAGAATAGGAGGGGAAACAAATTCACAATTTTTGTTCTATTTCTAACTCCAAGTGTAACATATTAAACGAAGATATAAAATCCAAAAATCAAACATAAATGCCATAATACAGTTCTTAGATAACATTATCATTAGGCACTTAATTTGGGTACTACCAAATAATGTAAGTATGCACTAAATCAGAAAATCCTATAACTTTTAGCATTTATTCTCTCGCTACAAAAGGTTTAAATGTTTTTAGTCCATGACACCACCTTCATCCATGTTATCATGATTGACAACTTCATCGGTCTTCCCATCTCCGCTACTAACCACCACAGCATCATCTGCCAGCCCCAATTCAAACAAAATAAAGTTCAACATTCATATAAATAGAAAGACGGTTACTCCCTCCACCATTGTCTAGTATTGAATTTTGATGTTCTAATTTATTAAACTTTGAGCTCAAAATAGTTTCTTCTATGTTGCATAATATTTTGTGAAAAATATTTTAAAAGATCCAATCTTTCAACAAACTTTACGATAAACATGATCATTTCGATTTAAATCAAACTAAAACGTGCCATTAAAACCGCAGAATTTGCTACTTCAAACATCGAAAATCAACTAGACAATCTTCTCGGAATTTGTAATCCATCAATATGTTAAACACAAAATCAAAAACCAAAAAAAATTGTGGTACCAGATGAATCAAGCTGCAAGGCCTTGATATCTTCCTCTATATCTATAACATAAGAAGTTGCAATCTTTCAATAAGAATTTGATTAAATAAAAAGTTAAGATACTTCAATCACCAAATAAATCATGAAATATAAATCATAGATCAAGATCAAGTGTAACAACTATTTTTATGCATAAAATCAATTGAGAAATTTAGAGATAAAGCACACACACCCATGGTTTGAATTGATGGTTATTAATTTATTCTTTTAGTTTTTGTTTTTGGGAAAAGATGGTTTTTTCTAATCTTCAGAGCAAGAGCTTAGTAAAAGGGTTTGTGCCATAAATCAAGGTATAAGATAGTAGGATTTTTGGAAGAGAAAGCTTATGTAATTTGGGCCCTATTCTTGAGGCCCATTAAATATTGTGGATAACTGTAGAAATCAACATATATATCTATTCAGATAATGAATGATAAATGAAGTCAATCGAATAGCCTAGTGAAAAAGGCTCTTGATAGTGACCAGAAGGTCCTAGTTCGAAATTCACCTCATTGCTAATTTACAAAAAAAAAAGAAAAAAAGATAATGAATGATAAATGATCATTTAAATATTTAGATACTTTAATTGTTCATAATTTTTTTCTAAATCAACTATGACCAGTTTTCATTATTACGGTTGAGCCAAAGATGACCAGCTTTCATTATTGGAGTTGAGCCAAAGACTGTGCAAACGAAGTAATCGAATGGTATAATGGTTGAGCCGACACGGATTCAAATCTCATAAAAGGATAGGGAAGAAGAGTTAAAGAAAAATTGTAATATTAACGGTATAAAGAAATGAAGAGAAGATCAAGTTGGTGACATAGAAGATGGATTCTGGTCAATAACACATTACATGAAAAGGTTATGACGTAACTAAGATGAACAAGACAATCGTACAGTAGAGAATAATAAAAGCATTGCTCATTAATAAGAAAGTAGATTATCAACATTCTTGAATCTTGGTACATTTTCTATAAAGAAATATATTGAGCCCACATATTCCTTATCCCCTATAGAAATCAATGACTGGATCTTCATGGCTAACTTCATGCTTTTCGATGACAGAGATGCATGCTTTGCCTGAGGCTTTAATATTCTGCAGGTGTTCTGTGGCCATTTTGGGTATCATCATCCAACTTCCAGCCTCTGTTGCATAACAAAACAGAGATGAAATGATATTTGTAGATGGTTAAGTAGCATATATGAAAACTGAAGTTAAAGAATAATTACCTCTCTGCGGCTTCTCTTTTCAGTTCTTCAATATGCTTTTCGATTTCAGCACAGGCGGCTTGGATTTCTATATTTTTTGGACAAAGGTCCCTCCATTGTGTAGATAAAGCATTGAGCTCGTACGCAGTGTTTTGCTGGTCATTTTTCATAGATGATGTTAGGAATTTGTTGAAATAAAATGAAGTAGAAGACTAGAAACAATGGTTTCACGCACCTGATGATATTTTCTTTCTCGATTTACAGCTTCAATTTTACCATTAAGCTCTACCACTTGTGCTTGCATTCTGATCAAATAAAGGGAATAAACAATTTAATAAACCGAACTCTTTTGATCACACAAATAAAAGTTGTGTGTAGTGGAGTGGCCTTCATGAATAAGACATCTTTGTTCTATCCTGAGGCAATTAAATAGATACCTCGACAAGAAGCCTTCCATTTGTTGATTGTACTGTTTCCAGACCTCTGGACCATGTTTCGACATCAGATCCAGGTTTTCCAACCTACAAAGTAGCATGACGTAACTTTATAAGTACCAGTTATAGTTAACTTTTAAGTTCTAAGATGAACCGGGTTTCCTTATTGTGTCCTAAATGCAGAGATCTGAAACTAGATTTAGCTGGAAAACTGATCTATATATTTTTATATTCATATATCCTTTTACAAATGGAAGTACATACCCACATCATCTTTTCTAGTATTTCACAAAAAATTATACTCAAATTTTTCTAGTATTTCACAACTATGTTTAAGCCCCAAACAATATATTGTTGGATGATAATCAAAACTCTACATATGCTTCAGCTCCACCCTGTTCCTGACCTAGAGAACAACATTTGAAACATATTTGAATCCGACATCTTATGTCACATCCGGTTTTGAAGGGGGGGAAATCCTATAGGATTCTATCCATGGAGGCAGCTAACCCCATGCATACAGTACGGACATGCGGTTGTACAAACTGCATAGTATCATATATAGCTATTCCAGGTATACCCACCCTCCAGGAGAGTTTATAAACAAATAAATATCTTTTGTATCGTCCTCGACACTAAGATATACCATAAGACCAATAAGTTGATTCGAGATCTCGCTATCAACCCCTTGTCCTAAAAAAAGTAATTAACATGCTTGCAGCCTCCAACAAAAAGTATTTCAGATACTAATTGATAACTGTTCAACAAAAATTTGAAATCTAACCAAGCAAATTTATAGACCAAATCTCCTAAGATACTAATTGATAAGTCAGTATACTACTCAAATTGCCATATGTCTGAACCTATACCTGATTACTTGATGTTGGAGTAATCGCTGAGCTTTCTGAAGAGCCTGTCTCCAAGCACCCTCATCGTTCCTTTTATTTGCCACAGGCACTTCAAGCCCATACCTTGAAGTATCAATTTGCACTGGAGGCTTCCCTGCTCTTACTCTCTCATACTCTCGCGCTAGCATAGGATGATTCTGGAAACATACATACATACACTCCATAACTACACACATTGCGGTGCACTTAGCAACTAAATACTACTGTTTGTCTAGTTTGAATTTAGGCAATTGACTTCTTAAACTTCGAACTTAAAGATTTGTATATACCCCAAGTATTTTTAACAATAGAGTGGGCTGTGATGGTGGCCTTAACCATCGTTACTATTAACACAATAATTTCGAAGTTAAAAAATCAAAACTAGATAATCGTTTAGTGATTAAGGTAGTGGAACAAACCCTAGATACTAACCAGAAGTTACAAATACCAAGCTTCGCAATAAACAACGTCATGTTACAAATATGTTATATAACTTCTAGCTAATCTTATGCCTACGATGAAGGTCCTTGCTAAATACGGTCCTTGCTAGATACACTACCTCTTTTTTATACATTTTCACTAGATTTTAGTACAACATACACAAAAAAACCAGTAAAAATTCTACAATTTAGTACTAATCTATCAAGTACTAATTAGTGAGTTTATTAGTGTTGAAATCGAAAAATTTATTATTTTAGATAGTTTATTAATTTATCAATTATTTTAGAGAATGTACCAATAAAATAAAAACTAGCCAATATTTTTATAAGTAAATACCTTGAAGGAAAATTTGGGGAGAGGGGGAAGGTCTTTGAGGAAATCGGAGGGTTTTTTGGAGCTCCGCCGCATTTCTTCTTCAACTAAACGATCTACCTCTGCTTTGACTTTAGGGTCTCCGTAGTCGTCGTCGATGTACGGGAGAGCATCGATTACCTCGGCTCCGGTGGCCCATGACGGCTTCTGAGGAGGCGGCGCCTCCAGCATCAGGACGTCTCCGTTGGTTGTGGCGGCGGACATTATAGATGCTTCTCACTTAGACAGTTGGACGAGTAGGTGTTTATTAATTTATTTATACTTTTACTTTTAGTTTTTGCGAAAAGATGGTTTTTTCTAATCTTCAGAGTAAGAGCTTAGTAAAGGGTTTGTGCAACAGTGCAAGAAATGAAGATAGTAAGAGTTTTTGGAAGAGAAAGCTTATTTAATTTGGGCCCTTTCTTGAGGCCCGTTAATTATTGTGGATAAATTTATGTATGTCTCAAAAACTGTAAAATACATCATATATATCGATTCAGATAATCAATGATCATTTAAATAAATTAGTAATTTCAATAGTTCATTATTTTTTTCTAAATCAACCACAACCAATTTTCATCATTGGAGTTGAGCCAAAGACTGCCCAGACGACATAATCGAATGGTATAATGGGAAAAAATTAATTTGATATTAAAATTTTGAAAGTCTATTTTATATTTTGTCTGTTTAAAATTATGTGTTCTAGTTATAATGATATTTTATATAATTTATAATGAGTTAAAATTATTTAAGTTTAAGAAATTAAAAAGAAAGGATAAACATATCAATCTAAAAATTCCCATGACCTAAATCGTATTATTCACCTGATTTTAAGGATAATTTTATGCTCACTTTCTACTAAAATATTCAACTTCGTTCTATCACAATTTGTGGTAATTTCCATTAAAACATAAGTTACTCCTTTCTCTTCTACATTCACAAAAGGTCTTAGCAATTTGAGGCATCACATAATCTTGAATAATCAAAGGTTGGCATTTGGCAATATCAAAAACTTAATATATTATGGAAAGGGACTTGGGTCCTAGCATGAACCCATTAACAATCAAAGCAAGAGCATGTGTCTCAATAACAAAGGTACTACATATTTCAGTATTAAAATATTCTTCCAACACTTCAAAATGAATCTAATCAAACATAAAAATAACTCTAATAGTTAGATGGTCTCTAGCTTCCTTAACGGCCCCCAATAGTCCAGACCCTGATCACACCATCTGTATATCCACTAAAGAGAGTGGTTCCGTCGCAACTCCAGTTCAGACAGGTGCAGTATATTATCTGAAAAATTGCAAAAAAGAAATGGAAAAGTAAGACCTGGGCAAAACTCTGAGGGTATGCATAACCGAGCAACCAGATAAAATTGTATTTAAATACTCTTACTTTTAACCCAATAACAAATATAACTGTAACAACAGACAAATCAAGAATAAATCATATCGTTAAATGTAAGAGATACACTACAGTATTTCAAACATACATGGCCTAAGAGACTATGAATACTTCTGTAATGCATGGAAGAGTTGTAGTGTATATGCGAAAGTAGTTTTGGGGAGTGTAGTCGAAACAGAAAATCAAATATACCACCCAACACGTGACCATTATGAGACTCCTATTCAAATTATCACTTTATGATACTAGGAAATGTGAAAGCTTAAAAAACATATCACATACAAGTAACTACACAACATAAATAAACAACTCAAGGATGAGAAACATCGCCAATGATAACTCATTAGAGGACCAGAGCGCCCTGTAAAACAATTCTCACACGTAGTACATAGACGATCAGATAACAATCATAATAACAGCTAAGAGGGATAAAAGAGTACTGAAACAACCATGCAATCACATCTTGCATGCAAATGAAAACACAACAAAATGCTAATGTGAAACATAAAAAAACGGACCTTGTTCTTTGACGCAGCAGTCTGAGCAGTGCTCTCAGTAGCAAGTTCACTCTCATGCTTCAAATCAACCTTGAGGTCAACAACAATGCTCTTACTCTCCAAATCCCATATCTTAATGCTACTCTCGGTGGCAGCACACAACCAATATCTATTTGGACTGAAGCACAAGGAATGGATAATTGAACCAGCATCCAACGAGTAGAGCTTCTTCCCTTCAGCCAAATCCCACAACAAAATCACTCCATCTTTACCTCCACTAGCACAAAGTGACCCATCAGGAGACACAGCAGCAGTGTTCACATACCCTCCATGTCCTTGAAGAGTAGCACGGAGCTTGCAATTGCTCAAATTCCAGACCTTAACAGTCCTATCCCACGACCCAGAAATAATCGTTGGCTGGAGAGTATTGGGGCTGAAACGCACACAAGAAACCCAATCAGAATGGCCATCAGCTTCCTGAATCGTATACTTACACTCCCCAAGCGTATTCCAAAGCTTAATACTCTTATCCCTAGAAGCCGACACAATCTGGCGATTATCAAGGGAAAAAGCAACAGATAGCACATCCTTGGTATGTCCAACAAAACGACGAGCTGTGACACCTGTAGGGACAGAACAATGAGAAATTTTAGGGCCGTCGAAAGAAGAAAAAAAATGATAATATTCGTAGGATGTGAGCACTGTAAAAATCACCACATTCTAAGATAAAACAAAGGCATAAAACAGAATCATTAAAATAAATAAAATAGTAATTGATAAACTGAAGTGTTAGTTCCTCAACAAAATTTTCCCATTATAATTGCACAAATATCGCAAACTTCAATATTTATAAGTATGGTCTCATAAAAAAAGGCTCTTATGATTGCTTAACCAGCCCGAAGGTTGTGGTGGGTTCAAAAATCACCTCATTGCTAACTAACAACAACACAATATCATGAAGTTGAAAAAATCACTCAAATGCAACTACAGAAAGACAATCTTAAAAGAATTATTAGAAGGTTCTCCCTCTGTCATATGTAATTGTTCTACCAACACAATAACAAATTGTTTCAAAATACAGACCATTCCACCTTAGAAATTGTAATTCTACATTATCAATGTACTTCCAATTTTTCTTTCTCATTATCAACCAACTAATGATATAATTTCAAATAATTGACATTTTATAATTTCAACCTACTTTTCGACTATTTTTTTTAATTTCTTAGTCCCTAGAACTCGAACGACAAGTAAAAATGAACGAAGAGAGCATAATATACCTGTATTGAGATCCCAGAGACGGAGTTCGCCATCCCAGGAGCCGGAGAGGGCGAATTGGGCATCGGACGATAAGACGACGTCTTGAACGAAGTGGGAGTGACCGGTCAAACGACGCAGAGGGACACCATACGAGCGGTCGTCTTTGGTGAGGCTCCATCTGATCAGCGATTTGTCGCGCGAAGAACTCACGATGAAATCCGAGTTGTCGATTGGGGTCGCTATAGCTGTCACCCAGTCCGTGTGTGCTCGCATTGTGCCGCGGAGCGCTAGCGTCTCTGAACCCATCTTCGGAGGGTGGGTGGGTGCGGGGGTGGGGTGGGGTGGGTTAAGGGGTAGAGGAATGCGAGTGGTTAAGGGAAACCCTAGGGAATTGAAGATGGAGAGAATATATAGTAGTTGGGTATTAGGGTTTTGGATTCAGCTTTGACTTTTTCTTGTGCTCTTTTGGTAAGAAAGTATTTCTACTTTGTGTCAAATGGTGATTCTCTCCATGAATTAAAATTGAAGGAAAATGTTTTAGTAATAATATTTTAATCGTGTTTGAAATTATATCTAGGGTTTTTGGCCGGGAACATCACTTACCTTTTACCTATGTCACCAGTTCATCACTCACTTTTCAAAGTGTCATGTTTGATCACTCACTTTTTAAAAGTGTCTCTTTTGGTTCGTCGACCACTTTTTCATGTGGTCAACTGCCGGTCAACTCACGTGGCGTCCATGTGCGCCTTTAGTAAGGTGATTTCAGTCTTTTCAAGTCAAATTTGGCCCAAAATTTTCAATTAATTACGTATTTGGAATCTTTAAAAAGTGAGTAATCAACTAGAATACTTTAAAAATGAGTGATCAACTGATGATATATGTAAAAATTAAGTGATGTCCCCGGCCAAAAACCCTTATATCTATACAAATTTGGAATTTTGAATCCCACATTTATCTCTATTACAATATCTCATCACTTATTACTACAACATGCTCTATTCTATATTGAGTTATTGTATCCACACCTTAATAGTGTGCTTAAGTGATAAGTACTATCTTATCCATATTATCCCCATGTCCGCAAGTGCAAGTGTAGTAATGTGGTGTATGAATGACAAAGAGGAATTAGAAGTAGTTATTTGAACCCGTTTTAGATATTGTTCTACCGTGGTTTGTGCATATGTTGGATTAGGAAAGAATATGAATCGAGATAAATTTTCAAATTTATGTTATTAATTGGTATGGTTGAAATGAAATAGATTGAGGTAATGTTTTATAGCATTATTCTAATATTTTTTAGGTCGTGACAGAGAATCGACATGAATTAAAATGACATATAACCAAATAAATTATTGACATTGGTGATGTGAAAAAAATGTAACAATCATCTAGGGATGGAGGGAGTATTATTTAAGCATCATTACTTTAATAATATCCTCATTGGTCATTAGTAGTAGGATATTTATGTTACAAATCCGTTACGAACGTTACAACCGTTACATAATCATTAGTTTTGATGGATGGTTAATATGACAATTATTTTGATATGAAGAAGGTCATTTCTCTACCTATAAATTGACTCATTTCTCCATCAAAATGATTCAGTCAATCCAAAAACTAAATCAATAACACAAGTTTATAGGTCAAGAGAAAGAAACTCTTCTTCATATCTTAAGGCGAGTTCTTGGAATCAACAACGCTTTTGGTCCAAATAGACTCATGTCAATTACTTCTTAATGGTTAAAGGTGTGTCAGTTACATTTGTTATACATATATGTGATAATCATGTAATTCAAGATTTTTTTGAAAATTATGTCATGTTTTTAATCATTTAACAGAAACGTTTACTTAAAACCATTTGTTGTCTTCTATATGGCTAGCTTTCTTCATCAACACCTTTAATAATATAAAAATTGGTAAGAAAAAAATGATAAAAAGCAGTGAAACGGGAACATGAGGAAGTAGAATTGGAGAGGAGCCGGACTCGAGGAGGATAGTAAAGATGACATAAAATTCAAAATATTATTATTTGCCTCAAATATTTATCAAAATTATAAAATGCCTCAAAAGTAAATTTTAAGTGTTAATAGTTCCTTTAATTTAGGAATTGTTTTCGCATTAGCTATACACTTACATGGACCATTTTGCATATTGTTACTACTTACAAGGATCAAAATCCAATGGTAACTCACTTAGTGGGATCATTATATGACGTTGACACGATTACACAAAGAAGCACATCATGGCAAGTAATCGTTTCTGATGGTCATCACAAGAAGATCAGTTACTAGAAGCGAACACGATATCACTCATCAAACGATTCCTTGTCAATGAAAAGTTTTGCATGTTTCAATAAAATAAGTATTGTAATTCACAAAATAATCAAATATTACAAAAATGGCTAATGATTTACAACAGGATAATAAACCAAGAGAATCTAAAAACAAGCTCAAACCTTTACAGTTGAACGACCTTTCCTCTTTTGCGACCTCTCGCAAAACTCGGAGAGTGTCAAGTCATCTGCATCCTCTCCAGCTTTCGGAATCGTATCTTTCAACTTCTTGCTATAATGAAATTCGGGCAGATCATCCCGGCTCCGTTCTTCCTGCATCTGATCAGAAGACGTTTCCTCCAGTGTATTAAATCTTATAGCACCCGAAGATTCTACATTATCAGGATATTCACATTTCGGAATCAGAAGAGTTTTCTTGTTGTTTGACTTAGATTTCTTTCTTATATTCCTTCCGGCTGAATCTCTAGTTGCCATAAAATCATTTCGATCATCTTCAGCGATTACTTTCCTTTTTCTTAATTGGTTAACAGATGTCCCTGCCTCTTCACCTTCGCAACCAGTGGTTTGTCCGGACACTTCTTCAGAGATATTGACACTGCTAAGATGCAACAATAGCTTGTTGAAATAAAGCAGAACTACGTTACACTTCGAAGATATAAATATAAGGTAAAGAGAATTTAATTCCAAGAGGAGGCTCAAGTAAAACAACGTATCTCACTCAGAATAGCAACGGAACAGAACATAATAATTACTTAATTCATCCATCCATCCATAAGATGATGACATTAGATTTTTGGTGGTCAAAATTACCAAGGCAGTCACATTCAAAATACTACCCCCTTAAACATTTCTCACGAAATATTGATCATCTTTCTTGGATAGCATGACTACAAAATAACTACAAAAATCTAAAGAGATTGGTGGGCAGCAAAAAGTAACGAACTTATCCAGGAGCAAACCTTAAAAATCGACCTATCTGTTATGTCTTATACTCCTCTTAGAAGTATCAAGGGATAAAGTTTTAGCATAATATAGGACACAAATTTAGGATCAAAGCATGCTACCATCAAACCTGTTTCTCTTCTTCTTCGGTCGAGGTGAATGTATTCTTGTTGGCAATTGAATGAAATCATTAGGTCCAATGGCAGGTCGTTCCGACACTCGTTCAACAAAGTTAGATATCATAGAAGTCCTTTTAGTCCTATATGCTGCTTGAAGCATTGGGACTTGTTCTGGAAACAACACCATCCACCTCCTACTCACAACAAAATATGATAATTCAAACGAGGATTCCATATATATATTGATATGCTTCTATAATTAGGAGTTGGGACCTAATCCCGCAGAGAAGTTTTACCACAGAAATGTTTAGAGAGTAGTGATTAGCGCACCTCTTGCATTGGTTATCAGTACGATGGGGAACACATAAAGAAATCTTGGACCAGCAACATCCATGTTCTTGGATTGCCTCTTTCAACAACAAATCCTCTTCTGGGGTCCAACTACCATAATTCAGAGATGGATCTAAGCTATTTGCCCATCTGTATTGCACCAGAATTTCAGTATCAACCAAACTGTGTCAATTGTTTACAATAAATCATTGCATACATATCAGAGACACGAGTGCAATACCTCTCCCTACATTGGGACTGCATTCTCCCAGGGATGAACTCAGCTATTTTGGGCCAACTTTTAGGTCCAAAAATCGTGACAGCTACTTTTAAGCATTTGTCCTCCTCTGGTGTCCATTTTCCAACCCTTTTCCTGGCCGGATGAAGACTTTTTAACCATCTGTTACAAGATACTGGTCATGTTAACGTAACATACTTCAAATGCAATATTTGCGAGGTTCTAGAAAAAGATCTCTACTCAGATACTCAGAATGAAGTTGGACTACTTATATCTTCTTGTATATATGGTTGTAGGACACGTTACAAGAAGCCGGACTATAAATGGTAGTTACTAATGCAAAGCAATCTACTGCAAAGGCCGCAAGGCCCTTTCTCAAATCTTGACATGCTGACACACAAGGTGCAAGGAAATAACAAGATATGAATCAAAAATCCATGCAGACTCGAAATTAATACATGAATAAGTCCAGAAACTTCAAAACAAACATCTTAAAGATTTAGAGTATTTTAATTATTATATCCAATCAACGAGATGTAAACTTACCTATCACTACATTGAATACCAGTCCTCCCTTCCATGACAGCAGCAACAACCTGCCAATTACTCTCACCATATTCCTCAACGGCAGCATGAAGCTTTATATCTTCTTCTTTATTCCACTCCTTTCTAATTATTGAAGCATTTAGGCTTCTCTGATAACGAGCTACACACTGAAACGGAGTCCTATTTGTCCCCAGTGATACAGCAATATCAAACCAATTAGTCAGCCCTTTCTGTTTGACAATATGCAAGAGATTTTTATCCTCCATATTGGTCCAAGGATCCCAATTGATCAAGGGATCTTCAAAATGCAGCCACCTGCGTATGCAAAAGATAAATAAACAGAAGTAAAACAAGGTGAATACTTATCTTCCTCTATGGACGTATCCATGCTTACCTCATCTGACATTCCATACCAGAGCGCTTAGGAACATAAGTCGAAGATAATTGTTCCCAGTTGATCTTCGGTTGCAAAGACCTCATGTTTTGAGGAGAAATATCACAATCTTTTAAGGAATCGGCTATCGTTTCAAGGGTACTTCCCTCTATCGACGATTTGTCTGTATCACTGAAGACAATGGAAGTTAAATTTGAATGAGAATATAGTTGAACATACTGAATTATAGTGATGACATCCATTCAGTTATAATATAGAAGGTACATAAATATATAAATCAATCTCATCAACCCAGTGAAGAACAAAATTCATGCCATAAAAATGTTAGAACATAACAAATTTGAAACTGCATCCAACAGGAGGCTAGGGAGAAGCTACAAAAAACTTAATGCTACAATTCATAATGTTATTTTACTTCAGGTAAGATACCAATTACTACAAGGGAACACATTGGCTTGAGAGTTTCAAATACAGAAGTAATTTAAAACTGGAAATATTTAGGTGGAGAGATTACTACTTTTACTAATTTAGCTTATTGACAGATCTTAAAGATGTTCAATTTAGATAATCATGCAAAGATCATGAAGATGTTGAAAACAAAAGTGGGGTGAAATATGTAGAACATAGCACACAGATCCATCAAGTCATCTGACTTAAATATAAAAAATGACGTCCAATTACTTACTTGAGAATATAAAATGATTTAAGCAACATTTCTTGAATATGTTTCTTGACACCTTTCTTGAGACTCTCAATCTCTTTCTTTGACCATTTCTCTCGAGTTACTCTGGAAGGAAATTTCATCAACACTTCTTTATAGACAGCAACATGAGGATTTTCTGGTGGCCCCAAATGCATAACAGGGGTCTTGTCATTCAACTGGTAGGAAAGCACATATTTTAGTAGAAATATGAGGGGGGCAGAATTCAAAAGATCATCCCACGTGATAATACCACACCAATTAACTCGAAGATATCCTCTCACAGGTAACTAATACTAGAAGCATAGGATCTCCTCCCAAACTTAGCTAGTATAACAAGTTCTCAAGCGTGAATGAATATATAAGTAATCTTCGTAAAAATGTGATAACATCACGAAATATAACTTCTATACATGTTCTCTGACAACGAAAAACTAGTAACTAGATAAGGGGTCTCTCTCTAATACTCGAGCCTAAGAAACTGTATGAATTATTGACAGAAAGACAACACCTGCCACAAACTTTATCCCTAAGAAGTTAACAAATAAGTTCAGCCACGCCTGATAATTGAGTTCCTCAAATATGAATATCAGATCAACTACACTATTAGAAGCCTGAACCAGGGTCTGATCATCTTGAAATAAAGATAAGGCAGACGAAAAATGAATACTGCTTCCATCGGTAGAAGATTGTCTGATTTGATTTCCAATTATTAAAATGAACAAACTTTGCCGCCTTAATTGTTGCCTAATTTAGCTTGGAACCAAAATTAGAATGTTATTAATCTACTCAAACTACCATCTTTCATATTGTTTTCCAAATACTACACAACATTAACAAAATTACCCGCGTTGTCAATTTATGGACTCAACTATTAACTGGACGATCATTTTGAAGTAGAGGGGTTAACAAAACCACAACTAAGTAATTACTATAATAAATTAACCTTGGAAGATGATCTTTGATTAGCTACTGATATTAGCTGCACACGTGCATCCTTCTTCAGCACCAATGCTCTGCTTGTCCTTTTCTTACAACTACTTTGATAGTCTTCCAATTTCATGACATAATCCTTTAAGGTTTTGATCTCGTCAACCCTCTCTTGTACTTGCTTCATAGTACTTCTAATAGCCTTCTGACAAGACCTGTTCTTTTTTATGGCATCAAAAAATGCCAATGCTGACTTAGACAACCCATTAGTCAACGGTAAAGAACCACCCAAATTCTCGAAGGCAAAAAACTGATTCTGCAAATTTGCTGAATAAAAACCCATTCTTTCGCCTTTTTGTATTGGATATTCATCATAGTCATTGGACGTTTTTTCAGTTTTGATTGAATAGGAATCCAATTTTTCCCCTTTTTTGCTTGAACATTCCTCATCATCATAAGAGATTTCTTCAGTTTTCATTGAATAAAAAATCCGATCTTTACGCCTTTTTCAACGGGTGAAGCTTGAAGGAACAATGGGAAAGTTTAGCTCTCAGATTTTGTGAAGTTACGGTTTAGGGGTTTGTAACGATGAAGAAAATTTGTAAATTATAATGTTGGCGGCAAAAAAAATCAACAATCCATAATCTAGAGGGTTAGCAGTACTTAGCACTTACACTTGGACATTTGTGTCCGTTTAGATTTAGGTGAATATAGATGAACTTTTACTGATCGAAAGGAAGAAAACGTTTTTAGTTATAAGGAAATAGTTTGTATGTTTGTTTGTTTTAGATAGCTTTGACTATATTTGAATATTTGTAAGTTTGTATACTAATCATGGAAAGACTAAAAAAAAGTATTTCATGAGGTTTAAAATATTTTATATGGAGATTTATTGTGTATTTAAATTGATGTGAATCTAGATGAGGGTGATAATTAAAAAATAATCTAGATGGAAGTAATCTAAGACTTGGGCCTGTTTGTTAAAACTGAATCTGAAGTCTGACAACAAGTGACTGAGTACTGAATGTCTGAATCTGAATTATAACTGAATCTGAATACTGAAAATATTTAGATGTTTGATAACAGTTTTAAAAAAGGACTTAAATTAATTTGTATTGACTATTTTGCCCTTATTTTATTATACATGAATCGTACATTAAACAAAATCAATGTAGCTGAAATAAATTAAACTTCACCAAATTACCAAGCAACAATATATATTGGATATTATGAACGTCAACTAACCACTTAAAATACTTTTTTTTTCAACTGAACAACTAACAGAAAAGAAATCACACAAAGAAAAATCTAAAATCCAAAAATCAATTCCTCAATAAACTAAAGACAAATCAAAGCTCAACAACCTTAATCACATAAAACAATTATGAGTCTGATTAGAACATCTAACAATGCACTTAATGATTATTGTCTCTAATGTTTGTGTACATATGCGCAAGAAATTCAATTAATAATATTTGTGTACATATGGGCAAGAAATATATACAACATATCATCTCTTAATTCAAGCACATATGCGCAAGAAATTCAATTAATAATCATGAAAAACTATACAAGACTATCAAAATACTACTCATACAAGTTAATTGAAATAATCATAGATTTTTCTTTAAAAAAATTTATATTGGGTTTCAGATTGAAAAAGAATGTAGAGAAAAACAAAGAACAGAAAAAGAAAGGAGAAAATATATAAGTTGGCAAGAGAAAAAAATTACTAACCTGTTTGAAGAAAGCACCTCAACAGTGGAGATAACAAAGTGGAGAAGAAGAAGAAGGAGGCTTTTATGATGGAGACAGAAAGAGACGTGTGAGAGGGTATAATGGGGTGGAAGAGGTGTTTAAATAGGATTGTGAAACTATTTGATTAAGAGGTAAAAAATAAGTAGTATTTTTTGACTTAAAATTTCCTTAAGGATTTCAATCAGATCTTAAAATATTCAGGACTTAAATTTTTTTGTTAACAAACAGACTGAATAAAATAAGTACTTAAATAATTAATTTTAAGTGCTGAAAAAGTTTAACAAACATGCCCTAGGTAAATAACTAAATATATTAAAAAGTTGTTTGGATATTATTAAATCAATTAACCTAATAGGGTACAAAAAATTGGTTCGAAACAGAGCGAATTTTAAATTTTACCTAAATTTACCACAATCTAAACGGACTATTTAGGATTAATGGTATGACTGTACTTATCCCTTATCCTTATTAACATAGATTAACTTCAATGAATTTTGTTAAAACTTCTTTTTCCTACTCCAAATAAGGTGAATGTACAGTTCAGCCTATATTCAGTTGATTCACACAAAACATTCACTCAGGTCTATATTTACCTGGAATTTGTTAACACATTCTTTGGAGACACGAAAATATGCAAATTATTGGAGATACAAAAGTCCAGAATAAATATACAGTTACAAGGAAGAGACATGTACACATTATACACTTGGCAGGCTTCAACTAACTTTATCATCGAAATGTTTTTAGCCGAGTAACTAATTTCAATGAGTCGAAAAATGCAAACAAAATGCAATAAATTTAATTTCAAGTATTTATTTTTATGTTTACGAGGAATCAACAGTTCAATTGATAAATAGAGCCGGAACAGAAGTACTGGCTGAAAATATGAACCAAAATCTCAAATTAATGAGCACACATGTAACAATTCTTCAAGTATACAAGGATTCCTTAGGGTTTTAACCTCCATACGCGCACAAAGGCATCCTCTCCAGAACTCACAATGGTTTGATCATCGGTGAAAGCCACTCCGTATACCCCTCCTAGGTGAGCTCCTTTGATGGTTACCCTGCTCGATGCTGGCTTGCTTATATCGTATATGATAACACATGTATCAAGGGATCCAGTAGCAACCTTAGTGCTGTCAGGTGACCATGCCAAAGAGTTTATACGCGCAGTGTGGAACAACATATGGTTAAGTTTTACCTGAAAAGAAAAACAAGCAAGCACTATTACAATCTTAAAGAACCCAAGAACCATGTATTAACGTATATCTGAAGACCTCCAGTCAGTTTATGAGCAAATAGAAAAATCAACAAAGGTGATAAACAAGAAAACATCAAATGAACCAAATAAAAAAGTTGTAATATACGATGGCACCAGATTAGCCTTGCAGGTCTAAGTTCAACAGTTAAAGTGTAATCAACTATGTGATGCAATATTTGGTTAAAAGGATCTTGGATGCTGTGAATGTGTGGGTCAATACTTCTTATCCGAATTGATCATCAAGTATCTCTCGCTTCTCTTTGCAAAGGTCTTGTAAGCTTCACCCACATTTACCTAGATACTACTACGTTTTTCCATTCTTCGGTTTGTTGACACATTTTTACCATAAAAGGGGGACATTTCAACCAAGCTCCTCGTATTGTTATTAGTCATACTGTATATATTTATTATTATTGCTATGAATCTCTATTGATGAATGTTATTTGTACTTGGGAAAATGAACCTTACCTCTCTCGTCGCACGATCCCAGACAACAGCTTCTCGATTAACATCAGCGGAAGCAAAGAAAGAAACATCAGGAGAGTACCGGATGACAGTAATGGCACCCCGATGTTTTTCAAGAACGGCCTGTTCGCTAAGTTTGTCACCATTTACAGAGTAAATACGTACTTTACCATCTTGAGAGCCAATAATGGCTTCAGTCCCATCAGGTGAAATTGCACATGCTGTCACAGTAAATCCTAGATCAACAGTTGAAATCACTTTTGTGCCATTAATGAGGACAACCCCAGTCTCAATTGCAACCAATGCTAATCCAGGAGTATGTAGGCAAAGGCTCAAATCTTTAGGCTGATGTCCAATGTCAACAATCTCTGCATCCCCACACTGGTCTCCAACAAGGGGAACCCTACAAATCTAGTTCATACTATAAAGTAAGCATTAGCAATACAACGTAAAAATTATAATCATGTCATAATGCTATATGACAGTATAATCTTGCCTTACCATCTTTTGTTATCAAAGATCAGAACAACAAGAGGGTCTTTACACAATGATGTTAATGTAGTTGAATATGATTACCTTATTATCATATCCATATGAAACAATTTGTTCTTCCAGTGCAGCAAAACTTTTGATTTGAGATATCACCTTACGTTCCAACTTTCCGGAATATCCAGCTCCTTGAACCCATTTCACTATTAAACCTTCATAGCTGCTAGACAATACAATGCCCGGGTTGCTTCCGAGTAATGCAAGTGAATTGATAGTCTTCATGTGTCCAGCAAATGATACTGGAGTTTTGTCAAGATCGCTTGCTGAGTACAAAGAAATAGTGCCAGCCAGTGAAACAGTAATAATACGATCATTTAACCAAAGGCATCCAACCAACATGTCTTCAACTCCCCCAGAAAGAGAGGAGGTCAAAGTCTTATTAACCGTCCCGTGACCATCATCACTTATGTCCCATATTTTTGCAGTCTTGTCAGCGGATACCGTCACAACCTAAATTTTATACGATCAAAAGGAAATGATGAACAAAAAGGACAAATGAACACAGAACCACAATCCATACAAGTATACAACAGAATTTGCTCTATGGATGATAGATACCAGTTTCTTTGATGCTGCAGCTATCTAAGTTCATCAAAAAGTTTTGAGTTATAAATTCTCTTACATATTCATTTAAATTCCCCGTTTCCGAAACCCAAAAGACAATAATTCCAATAGTAAACTCATATAATACATAAAGAAAAAATTATGTCTCACTAAATCTATTGTTGCTCGAGAAGACACGTAATCATATAAGGATATAATGGACAGAACTAATATCGAACTTCAGTTATACCTGTTTACTATCAGGACTCCAGCTTACAGCATATATGCTCCCTTGATGACCATTCTCAGCAGACAGTTCACCGATAGTTTCCCCATTCTTAGCATCATATAGAATACCCTTCTTGTCCGAACTCACACTGATTAGTTTGTTGCCATCTGGAGAGAACCTCACACAATTTACAAAATTTGAATGCTTCCTGAAGTGTGTAGCATCCAAAAGGGAAGATGTCAATTAAAGGAGCTATTTAGCTCTACCATATATTTTAAATAATAGTGCTTCAGTGTGGTATTTTAATATTTTGCTGTAGAGATACACCGATACATCATTTGATGAAAATGTATACTACCTGCAATTCCTTTTAAGTGATGTTTTCATATTTTGAGATGAAGTCCTGATCAAGCTCTCTATTTATCAATATAATGAAAAATTACGAGAAAATAATATTATAAAACTATTTTTGATAACGAATCCAATTATATTAATTTTACACTTAGTAGGATAAGGAATAGAAAGTAATTTATAGTCAAAGATTCGACACGGGAACCAAAAACGTCAATTAAAATAAAATTGGAGGGAGTATTGACATATGACAGTGATGAACATATATGACAATGAGGTTCCACATCATTTTAATAAGTGCTCAAAGCAGAAAATTTTATAAAGTCATCATATAAACTTTAAAACTCAAACATACCTGTGAGATAGCTTAAACTTAAATGGTGGTCCTTCATAGAAATTCATTAAAAAGTCTTCACCGCAAGTAGCAATGCGAAAAGGTCTGGTAGGCTTGAATGTGCAACTTAAAGTTCTTTTCGAGTGACCATCAAAGTCGCCCACAGTACTTCCAGAATCCCACCTGCATGTCACTTACACTTATCATTTAAATCTCTAAGAAGTACTAATTTGTCCCCACAGGTAACCGCAAGATAGATCTTCTACTAATCAGAAAAACACACTAAAATGAGGCATTACGTGAGAACCTAAAGAAACTTTGAGAACGCAAGGACAACTGTTACTTCCGTTATGATATAGCTACTATGGCTGCCAATCAAGCAAGTCAGCTGAAGCTGGTGAAACGTAATTCAGCATTGACATGATGCTTTTTCCAAGTCAAGCATTGAGTTTGTAAGAGATTGAAGCTAAAGTCTAACTTGCTTTACTTGACAAGATTAATCCATCGTTGGAACACCAACTCGAGATCTTTTAATAATGATATTTTAAAACCTCCTGATGCTTAAAGTTCTATACACAAAAACAGAACAAGAATGCATAAACTAATCAATTAAATCTGATACCACTCCTCTCATATTGAAAAGATATAAGACTCAATAGAAAAAGCAGTAGAAAACAACGCAAATCAATATTGTAGCGATAATTTCAGCGTGATTTTGCAAATTGATAGAGCAGAACTGTAATCAATCCCTTTTATACTTGGATAACTGAATGAAATTTAATCAAAAAAATTAATTATCAACAATACGGTCTTATCATTGTTTCAATACAAATGGAAATGTTCTTTCACGATTACCGATATATTATAAAATAGATTAGAGCAAATGGTTATACAAGTAATTATCAAAACATTGGTGTGAATGAAAATTGTAATAACTCTATCATTAGCCAAAATCAATCTGTTACCTAAAGTCCAAATACATGAATGCATATAGTACACATATTTCACCAACTTACGTAAAGGCGTGTACAAGGAAATGCGTTCTCATGCTATATCTCAATATATATTTCACCAAATATTATACTTACTAACATACACAAATACATTTAACCATCAACATCCCAACCAGTCGACATCTTCAAAATAGAGAGAGTATCTCACCAACTTGCGCACAAGAAAATATGGTCTTCTACTATATCTCGATATACACTTAACCAAATATTATACAACATATACAAATACATCTAACCATCAAAATTTAAAAGCAGGCGATATGTTCGAAACATGGGGAGTATTCAACCAACTTACATAAAGGCGCGCACAAGTGATTTGCCTTTGCCATCACCAGAAGCCACAATGCGCATCCCATCACCAGACCATTGCAAGTCATCGATCCGACCCGTAAGGACCCTAAACTCATTCTTCAATACAAACCCATTATGCACACCCCAGATCCGAACCATACCCGACACATCAGCAGACGCAATCCATTCTCCATTAGGAGAATACCTTCATGGCCACATTCATGATTATTAGGTACCGCAGCAGACGAATTGATACCACAATAATAATAATAAACTGAAAAAACAACTAACGGGCATACAAAATTACTTCTGAATACCAACTTCAATTCATTTTAATCGATGTTCCCAATTTTTGTAGTTATATTATGGAATTATCTTTCAATTAAAAATGAAATGAACAAAACTGAAAATAATATCATTGTTGAAAAAATAATACCCCATACAAACTCAAATAATTTTAATTGACGTTTTTCATCATCTCTTCCGTCCTTTGATTTTTAGTTATATTATAAAAAATACTAAAAAGAGTCATGATATCAGTCAATTAAAATGAGCTGAAAATTGATTATAATTTTTTTTTATGAATATTTCTTAATAAAATTAGGAAACGAAATCACTCGACGCCTCGGTCTAGTTCGGCTACCTGGCGACAGTAGCAGGGTAGGCATGTTCGCCGTAGACGGCGGCGCGTAAAGGTTCGTCAAGGTAGCGGATAACGACGGATCTGCCGTTAGTGTAGAGAATGGAGTTCGATTTGGCGTCGCCGGAGATCAATATTCCTCGGCCTCGCTCCGTCGATGGGACTGGTGCGTAGGTTTCGATCAGCTCGGTTGTCATTTCGGGGGGTGGGGGGGGGGGGAATGAATGTTGAGAAAAAGGTGATGGATGATTATGACAGGTGAGTTTATTCTAGTGGCAGAGGCCTTCTTGCATGTGTTTTGTAATCATGGATTTTTGTTACCTGTTTTAGAGAAATTGACTTCTTTAATCTTGTTTATGAAAATGTAGTTATGCCTAATAGTGGAATTAATGGGGTCGGTTCGTCGTGTCTACCTAATTTTTTGAAAAATAAATTTTTATGTTTCTAAAATTATTTCGTTCATTCTACGTTCCTTATTTTTTCTCGTATTGATGAGGTTATTATTTTCATAAAATTTATGGTTATGTTTTCTTGTTATTATATATTAAGGTGCGTATTTTCCGATTTTCCTATCTATTTAACTAGGATCCTTTACAGAGAGAATGGTGACAAGTATGTTTTTACAAAATTAATGGTTCCCACAAATATATTTTTTAAGGCTTAATTTATCGTCTAATGTTAAAGTAACGAAAATACTTAGTTTCATAATTGACATTTCCAACATTTAATTACACCACCAAGCCAATTTTAACATTTTAAAGAAAGATTTTGTCTTCATATATTAGACACAATTTCATTTTATTCCTTCCATTTGTATTACGAGAACTATTACTAGCTTCGTGTATTCATGTTCATGTGGAGTTTACAGATCCAAGAAGCAATTTGCTTCAACCAATACAATAAACTACAAGTAGATTAGAATAAAGCTCAAAAAAGAAGAAATGGAAGCGATACTAACTTAATGGCAAACCACAGGAACAGCTCCGTCCCACATTGAATTCGTCTAATAATATTAATTTATCGAAACACCAAAACTTGTACATATCAAAGTAGCAAACAGAATGAGAACCATAGACATTCGATGTATGGTTCCTAAAGATTGATCGTTTATTTCCGAAGAATCAACTGCAAGAGGCATATCGTCACTGTTTATACTGCAGGAAGCCGAATCAGAATAGCCATCGTCGCTCATCATTAGCGCTCTTAGAACTGCAGAAACCGTGCGAATGTAAGCCGTTCTGTTCTTGTTGAGCAGCCATGTTAAGCCCATCAGCTCACAGTCCTTGCTTCTCATTTTGCTTGACCTTTTGTCCTCTGATTTGCTACTGTTCACAGCTCTATTCTCACTAAGCTGAAATGAATGTAGACAATCTCTTATATGATGAAAATTCTTATTGGTTCAAGCCTTATAATTACTTGGAATTTTTAACATATTAGAGCCCACTAGACAAATGCAAGACAAGTCATGTGACCAAATGGTAATAATAGCATAGCATATGTCCACATTGTACTAAACAACAAGAAAAGAAATGGTAAGGAGCCAAGAACCATAATGACATTTTCCTAATCATTACATTCAACCATGTGTATTGCATCTTTTGTAATGAAACATTATTTATGTTTAAACAAAAAGCATTATCAGAATTAGTAGATTTTAATATAGTAATGAACTGTTAACAAGAATAATGACTAAAAAAGGAGTTTAACTTACCAAATAAAGTCTGTTTAAGCATTTGGAGCAACCACCAAGACCTGAATATCCAGTTGGATTGTGAGCTAAGCAATCTTTCTCAAGCATTTTCACAGTTTCATCACCAGCCAATTTCCCTTCTTGATTCACAAAGAATGCTTGTGGGCAGCTATAAGAATGCAGCCTGATTCCACAGTAACAATATATAGCATCACAAGTGTCGTTTGGCTTGAACAACTTGATCCCTTTGTTGTCGAACTCCTTTTCAAGGTTCCCCACACAGCTTTCTGAGTCATCAGGCAAGACGGGCATATCGACCGGGGAAGTTCGGAGGGGAGCTTTGGTGGTGGATGTGGTTGCTCCATGGAGGGCTGTTTTGGAGTATGCTGAGTAGAGCCAGGCTGCAAGAACAGGGCAGCATCTGTTTTTCAGGAGTTGACCCTGATGAGAATTTGGGTCGGGTTGGTTGTGTTTGGATTGGCAAGCGGGTTTTATGTTGTGGAGGAGTTCATTTGGGAGGTCTAATGGGCAGAATGCAATGTTAGATTGCTCTGGGAAGGCTGGAATTGTGGATGGGGGTGATTGGGTGGGCAGAATGTTTTCGGTTCCCGTTGAATCGGGGACATACCGCGGTACTAAGGGCGGGGCGGGTAATGTGGGAAGATGGATGAGAGTGAGTGTAGATATGAGGAGAAGGTAGAAGGAATGATGAAGCATTGTCTGAGGATTGAGAGTGAAGTTTGGGATTGGGATGTTTTATGTGGAGAGGAAATGATGAAGTTTGAGTACAAAAGGCTTTTGGCTTTATGGTAAATTTGGAGGAGTTTTTTGGCTTATGGTGTGATGAATATTGAATAGTGAGAGTATCCAATAAAGGAAGGATTGGATAAGGAAATCTAAGGTTAAGAGATTAGTTGGTTTGATGCAAATGATTAAAGATGTAATCTCCTTAATTATAAATTGTATTTACAAGTTCATATGACTAGTACAAGATTATTATGAGTATTTAATCATGATAAGTTACACTTACACATTCATCATCATTTATTCAAAGAAAATAATAAAACTCTTATGCTACAATGTCAATATTGAACATCAATGTTTCAACTACTACACAATATTGAAATATTAATGTGATATTCACATGACACAAGCTAAGTCTTGTGAGGTGCTCAGTTGTATTTAATTATGTACATTACTACATAACATGATTAGATGAAGAGCTATATGTGGATGGGAGAAACTTAATGTCCTTTCTTTAAAGACTCATTTGCTCTTGGTTCCACATACTTGATATAGCAGTAAGTATTGAATTGAAATGAAATAATTCAATGATAATAGAAATAAGTTCCCCCCTCTCTTAATTCATCACCAACAACAAAACAATAAACTGATGTTTGAGTTGGTGGAAATCATAACTACTTGGACTAGCAAAAAGTAATTGTATCATTCATATAATCATATTAGTTTCTTTTTCAAGAACACAATAAGTTTCTGAAACACTGAGGCTTGTGAATGAGCCTGAAAGTTCGAAAAGCTCGTTCGTATTCGCTTCGAAAAACGCGGCTCATGGCTCGATTCGAGAATCAAACATAGAATCGAACCTTCATTTTTGGTATTTGGCCAAACGAGCTGAATAGCTCGAATAGCTCGGCTCGGCCTTCACTTATATATTTATACTAAAAATTCTTGGAGGCAGAACCAATCATATATATCTTCATTAATCATGGATGTAATCCATGCCTTGAAACGGTAAAAACAAGAACCCAAACTCTAACCCCCGCTCATCTCCTCATCCTCTTGCTAGTTTTCAATTGAAGATTTAATGTTGATGCATCTCCAATCAGTTATATATTTAATTAATTTTTTTGTTTAATTAGGTACTCAAAAGCTCGACGGCTCAGGATATTCGGCTAGAAAAAGCTTGACTCATATTCGATTCGGGAAAGCAAACATAAAGCCGAGCATTCATTTCCGGTATTCGGCTCGAATCCTATAACGATAGAACCGAATCAAACCTTCAAATATTCGGCTCATTCACATGCCTAGGTGTAAACTATTTCCACATTAGTTGTGTACGCAGCTCACGTTCGATAAGTGGTTTGAAACGCATGTTTAGTATTTTTGTAGAAAAAAAAATCAACGCACACAGCGTGCATTGACACCGTAAAAATATGTCGTACCCGTACATATGGGTCAACATATATTAGTGTATTTCTTTTTTTCACTTGATTTCTTTTTCATCTAGAAACCAATTCACTTCATTTTTTCGATTAGAGTAATACATATTTTTGGGTTCATTAATTATTTTCTAAAATTTATAGATAGAACACATTTCAATTGTTCCATGAAGTTTTTATATTGTATTTTCCTTCTTATTCTTCCTCAATGAAGTTGGCATGGTTAAGATCATGGAATACCTATGTTGACACTATTTTAGTGGGGCACTCAATGGTAGCAAAACATAAGAAATGGAATGCTTGAATTACCAACTGAACAAACTGTTCAATTCATCAAATAAATAGGAGTTATAAGATTTTGACATTATACATATGAGAAAAGGAGGGAACAAATTTTGGAAAACCCAGCTTTTAAACAAACAAGAACCCCTATCTCTCTCTATTTGACATGCACAAACAAGATTGATAGTTTTTCACTTGTGTGCAAGATGTTTTTTAACATAATTTACAATCACAAGATACAAGAGGATGTGTACAATAATCTCAGCCTCCAAATCCATGATCTTTTATCATGAGATGCCCAAGGCGGGTGCAGTAAACAGCAGTGCGTTCAAAATCATGATGGGACGTCTTTTATCATATCCCCATCAGAAAACTGATATAGGCATAGGAAAGCCTTCTTAATCAATACCATCATCGTCATAAATCTCACATTGCATTGCCAGGTAAGGAAATCTACTTGACAAGAACATTCTTATGAATCTGATTATGCGTGAAGAGTATCAATCGTTTGTGTCAGGTCATCAACTTCTTCATTTTCCTCTGCAATTGGCTCCTGCAAATGGAAAATACAAACCACCATGAAGTTAATGTTACATCTTTAACATTAGTGTGCATGTGATGCAGATAGTGTGCATGTGAAGCAAATCTGCATCACATCCTTTAACATGGTAGATTATGACATTAAAAGGCGCACTGCTTTGGAAAAAAGATCTACTAGATGTTAATGCTAAAATTTACAAGTCGCAATACTCAACAAAGAAGCAAATTTTTATACCTCTGTATCTTTTGGGGCCTTCACTTCTACACATTTCGAGGCACTGATACTTGCACTCTTAAACAAACTACGTCCACTGTAGTTTGGGTTGCTAGGTCCATTTTCTGATCCACTAGTTCCATTTGGAGGACTCTCAGAAGCTGCAGTTCGCTTCTCAGAATCACTATTTTGATTGTGATTTTCATCCTTTGCTACTGGCACTCGTTCTCTGAAAAGCAACACATCAGTAACAGATATATTATGCAGAAGTAACACTCTACTAAGTGAGAGAGTATTGTAAGAAAATCAAGTCTATTTTCAAGAAAAATATAATTCAGCGCCTCTCATCCTTCAAATTAACTATAATCCTGAGTAACCACTAACCACATACCTGGGCAAAGAAGCATGTTGCCTTAGGATAGGAGGGGCGCCTTTTTCACCATTTCCGTGATGCTCTTCGAGATGTGCAAATTGTCTCTTGAACCGATCAACGCCACTAACGAAACGATGAAGACTAGGTGAGTATTTTCTCAAAACAAGAACTGCGTGATAGATAAGCACAACTGCTCACTGTAAATTAAATTATAATTCTTGTTGGTATTTTGTTGTGTGCGAGTTGCAGTGGGGGAGGAAAGGCGTCTTTGCAATCTGATAGCATTACCTTGGATACATAAAACCACTAGTCTGTTCTCCACCGCGGAGGTACTCCTGTAGCATCTGCGGATGGTACTCCAAAATCTGTATTTTCCAGGGAAAGACTATGAGTGAAAGCATTTAACAGATAAAAACAGGTACTACTAAGCTTCAATTATTTGAAGTTCCACACCTCACGATAAATCAACTCCCTGACGTCATCTTTCGCTAATTTCCTTCTCTCAAACTCAAACTCCAGTTTAGAAATGGGCTGGGTGCCAGGTTCACGATCTGCATTTGCCATTCCTTGGAAGTAAGGGTCTCTCAAGGCCTATAACATTGGTGGATAAATTACAACATGGCATGGACTCTAATTACACATATATCAATGTGAGCTTCTTCTCAAGTAAACAATCTGCATAGCAGATCAGATTTCAAATTTTACCTCGTCAGCTGTAGGCCTTTCCTTAGGATTAAATGCAAGAAGCCGTTCGAGCATTTTAAGAGCCGCTGGGTCTGCACGGGGGAATTTTTTTGCAAATGGAATTGGTTGTTTTGAGCGCATGCTGCTTAGGTATCTTCTGGCCTTGTCATTCCTAATCTAAAAGTTATCATGGGAAAAGACTTCTTAGGACTTATTTGAAGAAGAGTTTTCATCTTCCAAGAATGAAAACAACATCTGTTTCATATTCCAGTTAATTTGTTGGGGTATGTAAGAGAATAAACTGACAGGTGAACATCACCACACCATAGAACTTCTGGAACATGTAACAAGTACTATAACGATAATAAAACGCGACAATAGAGCTGCAAAAGCAAAAGACCTCACCTTGGCAATGGCTTCAGGGGGTGGTGTGCCAAGTAAATCCGTCATCAGATCTAACTGGTGCACCACATTCTTTCCAGGAAATAATGGTTTTCCAGTAAGCAATTCTGCAAATATGCACCCGATGCCCCACATATCAATTGCAGGAGTATACTGCAAGTGAAGAAATTAGAGGTAGTCCATGTAAAGAAAATAAACATGCTAATATGCACTAACAAGTATCCGACCAATAACTTAAGTGTTAAATGAAAAAATTACTGATATTGCATCATTAGTGAATAGACGACGATGTGTTAAAACACGCAGGGGAAAAACAACCCTGAAAGTTTTTGCATTGCATGCACAAGCAGATTAGATTGACATACATTTCATTGTTCCTTCAGATAATGATCAATCAAATATAAAAGGATTGGGAAGGCTGAATACAAATAGTTTGATTACATGATCAGTCGAGAAGGTCAACTTACTTTAGAAAAAAAGGAACCACAGAGTTCAGGAGCACGGTACCAACGAGTAGCAACATAGTCCTTCAACATCATATAAACATAATCAGTATGCACTCACATAATGAATCAGAGTAAATACGCATGACATCTTAACATACAGTCCAAAAAATAGTTGATGGTGCATCATTAAACGATACACGGGCCAGTCCAAAATCACAAATCTTCAATTTACAATCAGCATTAGCAAGAATATTTCTAGGCTTCAGATCTCGGTGAAAGACATTGGCTGAAACAAAAACAAGACAGTTAGTAGGTCGACGATCATAAAAAAACAGCGAAACCTTGTGAGCAAGTACTAACCCGAGTGAATATATTTCAATCCTCGAAGAAGCTGGTACAAGAAGAACTTATGGTGTTCAGGCGTAAGATCGTCATTTGCCTTGATAACTTGATGTAAATCAGACTCCATCAATTCAAAAACAACATAGATATCTCTGAACTCTCTACGAGAAGGAGGAAGCATAATGTGCTTTATCTCCACAATGTCCGGATGGCGCAATAACCTAAGGAGCTTAATTTCCCTTAGAATTCTAGTGGCATCAGAGACATGATCAAAGACATCATTTATCTTCTTGATTGCAACCTTTTCTCCTGTGTGAGTGTCGAGAGCAGAACCTACAACACCATAACTACCTTTCCCTACAACTTCTTGAACTTGATATCTGCTTGCTTCTCCGTACTCTGTAAAAAATTCTTTCTCTAGTTTACTCTGCATGACAAATATTTCATCAAAATCGTCTACTTTCAAATAAATATGGTTCTACAACTATATAAATTTCAGGAAGCAGCATTAGTTCCAGACTTCCAGTTACAAAGAAGCACAATTGGAGATTACATCAACATGCCACAATGCCTTCTCATGAGGCTCCGCTTATAGGTTGCATAATAGCAGCCAACCCTGTGATAACAAGGCGTTGTCCCAATTGACCGAAGAGTAGAGTGCAAATAGCATCTAGTACTTCACAATAGATAAAAACCATAGGTAGTGTAACGAGTCACTTCGATTATTCAGTTATAGCCAAGATTGGAGTGTAATTCATAATTGATGAGAAGGATATGTAGTCTAATGAGTCATTTTGATTTATTCCGTTACATAGAACAAAGTTGTTGACTATATAGGGCACGGAAAAAAAATGCATTCGGAGATCAGAAAAACAAAGGATGTGATGTAGCAATTTAGTAATTAACTACAAATTTACATATTATCATAGTGAAACAAAAATTACAATTCAGCAACATTAACAAATGTTATTATCTTTTAAGACAACATATGGAATTTGGAAAATTAACTAGTATTTCTCTAAACAAGATGCCAAACTACAAGAAAGCTTTAATTAGAAAACATATATAAAAACTGCTAAATTAACATTTAAACAAAACAATGCAATCTTAACAACCAATAGAAATAGAAATAGAAATAGAAATGAGCAAACCACGCATCCAGACAACATACTAGTCATTAGTCAATCAACTTTATCATCAAATCAAAACCAAACACACCATAAATAAACATTACCAATCATACCAAGTACTAAGTCAAACATCCACAAAAACAGCAACAAACAAAAAACCAAGCCAACCCCACTAATGAAACTTCAAATTGAAATAAACAGATCCATTAATGAAGATTGGCAAACCTTTAATTTCGGATCCATTAATGAGGTAGGAAAATCAACCCTTCTGGGCACTTTAATAAACTCCAATCCAGATAAATCAAAATCTTCAACAACATTTAGCTCCTCTTCTTGATGATCTTCATTAAATAATGCATTATTTTCATTCAAGATTGCATTTTTTTCATTCGAGATTGGACGATTTTGGTGACATGGATAATGGCTATCATAGACGGAAGTAGTTGAGCAAGTAGTAACTGAATGACGATGGAACCATTTACGAACTCCATCCACAAATGTTCCTCCACCCATTTAGGACTTTTATCCAATTATAATCAACCGAATAAGGGGGAGGGGGGGATGATTTTGTAAGCTCGCCTTGTTTTTCGATGTTTTTGGTTGGTTCTTTATTACACGATTTTTATGTTATATTTCGCTGTCTGAAGAAGGAGAGTGTTGGGAATGAAAATGATGGCGGATATTTGGGAAGCGCGTAAAAGGTTGAAATGTTGTCTGTTTGCATGTGAGTTACGTTACAATTGTGGAGTGGGATAGATTATTGCTCATCATTCATCAACTAATTAATTACTCCACTAATTATTAACTGTGCTTAATACTGGTACGTGATAAGAGCATTGACATCGTCTTTCCTAATTAGAAAAAAAAAAGGGGAAAAAGAATCGACCATCAATTTTTTTGATCTTTGGGATATTTTCATATATATAATTTATCCGTTTCCTTTGTATTAACTCAAAATTAAAAAAATAATATATTTCACATGTTTACTATTTTATCTATTTCAAAACACAAGACTTTTTATTTTTCTTGTGTCTGTAAGATTATAATATTCTTCGTGTCCTTTACTTACAATACAAGTGCCTATTTATAGATAACGCTAGACCTAGGTTTACATATGGGCTAGGCCCGATACAATAATGACAGTAACCTAATCGTACACTAATAATCATGCAATATCCTAGTCGTACAATAACACTTATGCTAATACACCCCCTCAGTCGGAGCGGGAGGAGGACGGACGCTGAGACTGTCCCGAAAATCAGTGAACAACACATTGGGAAGGCCTTTGGTGAAGATGTCTGCTATCTGATGTCGTGAGGGCATGTGGAGCACCCTAACATGGCCGAAAGTAACTTTTTCGCGAACGAAATGAATATCAATTTCAATGTGTTTAGTCCGCTGATGTTGTACTGGGTTCTGCGTAAGATAAATGGCACTAATGTTATCACAGTAGACAATGGTAGCACGTGGCAGAGGATGATGCAACTCAAGCAAAAGATTGCGAAGCCAACAGGCTTCGGATACAACGTTGGCCACGCCACGGTATTCAGCCTCTGCACTGGAACGAAGAATATTATAATCTTACAATAACACTTATGCTAATAGTGTCTAACTTTGATTAATTATAACTAAATTTAACGATATTAATTAATATTTTTCGAACTAAAGAATAATAAGTAATTGACTCTCAAAGTTGGACACCCGAAAACAAAAACGTCGTCTATTTTAATATGTAGGTAATATATATTTAGGCTAAAATTAAATTTTCAAAAGTATAAAATAATATTTTAAATATGGATGTTGAATGAAATGTATTTTTAATTTATATTTATATATGAAAAAAATATTTAAATATTTCATCTGCATTTTTTTATAAAATTGAAAAATAAGGAAAGAAAAAAATAACTTGCAAATAGCTGAGAATATAATTTTAAGGGTGAACATGTTGTGTGTAAATTATTTTTTGGGAACCATTTGTTCAACTATATTTCTATTTTTTCAACCTCTGTTACAACTTTTTTAAGAAGATGATGTAAATGCTCTAACATTTGAAAGAGATAAGGAGTACATTAAGGTTAAGTTTTTCCAATAGATTATATCAGGCTTCCGTAGGATAATTTCAAAATATAAAGATCCTTAACTAATACACGATAGTTAGAATAAATATAAAATTAATTATTTTTAATAAAGTTTGAACTCAATGTCACTAAGTTAAAAGGTTTAGTTTGGTCATAAATTTACCAGCCTATATGGACTATGGGGTATGGATCATAGGTAGATAATGTAAAGATAATGAGTAAGAATACGAGTTTCTGATAAGCTATTAATGATCAGCCTTGAAGCAAAAACTAATTTACTGAGCTAGACAACAGTATATAATTATGATAAGCTTTAATTTACTGTATTAAAGAAAGTGGACAATGAAAGTGGGACAAGCAAGCAAGCAGCCTGATTCTTAATTAATTTCTTTATACAGCTTGTTGGACATACTTTTGCACTTGTGCCATCTGCATATCAGCTATGCAGATGGCTAACCCTTGCCAGTAGGAAACTGATAAGACAACACACGGCTTTCTCTATATAAAAACCACCGCCTTTGGTTCAACATCAAATACTCACCTTCTACTTTACTTTCGACTATTTACTCCACCCATATACAAAAATCATTTACTCCTTTTTTTTTTTATCAACAAAGTTTTAAAAATTAAATTCAATTGTTTGGTTATATATTTCATCAATATATATAGCACAAATAAGTTAATGTTGAAGTACTCCCTTCATCTCATTTTGTTTGTCTCATTTCATTTGACACAAAATTTTAAAAAAAATTAAACTTATCTCACATTATCAATTTTTCCCTCCCAAAATTTGAACTAAAAGGGATTCAATTATGAGATTTCCAAAAAAGAAAACAAGACAAACATTATGGGAAGAGGGAGTAGCATTTTTAATATATCTTACTTACAGTAGTTAATTAACTATCTCTATTTTCAAATTTTAATTATGTATATAAATCAAAAAAATATATAACATTTACTCCCTCCGTCCCTAAAAGATTGTCACATTTTGACTTTTGTGGTCAATTACAACAAAATTTGATCATGAATTCTCACTAAACGAAAAGAAATAATATAGTCTTGTGGGACCTCGTTAGATTCGTCTCAATATATATTTTTGAAATATCAACTTATTATAATTTTTTTGCATTTAGAATAAGATATATTTGTATTTTAAATCGTGTTTTATTGACCACCAAAAGTCAAATGTGACAATCATTTAGGGACGGAGGGAGTATCAATTTTAATAATTAAGAGCAAGTTAGACAATAATGTATATTTGTTATGTTTTAATAAATAAAATCAAACTAGACAATAATGTCTGAATCTACTATAATCCAGTGTATGTTCTCAAATGTAATTGCTCAAACTTTATTTAACATCATAATTTAGCATCACCCACATTATAATCATGAGTTCTATATTATGCCTTGATAATCAAGCTAAGTACTCCAAATCTGTTTAGTATATTTGTTTTTCTAAGATGCAAATTGACTATTAATAACTTTTGAAATGTAATATGCCATGAAAATAGTTCAAAAGTATTTTAGAAAAATAAACACGTTGTAAAATCGGTAGAGGGATCTATGGGTACGTTTAATGAAGTATTCATTTTTATTTCCTCTTTTATTTCCAACGGGCCTCCTTAACATTACTAAGTTTCTTATGGGTTAATGGCACATTCGATCATTCAAATTTTATGAAGTTCATCATTCGATCACTCATGTTTCATTTTGATTTTTTTTGATCACTCATATTTCAATATCATGTCTCAGTTGGTTTTTGGATTGACTTTTCCGTTAAAATCAATTTTTAGCCAAACAAAGCCTTAATTTGGAGGGGTAAAATAATCAATTAATATAAAATTGTTTACTTACTAAGGATCAGTTTGTATGAAAATTGAGTTCAACAAAAAGGTCAATCCACAAACCAAATGAGACATGATATTAAAATATGAGTGATTGAAAAGATCAAAATGAAACACGAGTGATTAAATGGTGAACGTTATGAACCATAAATGATCAATTGCAGCATTAATATGGGAAGGAAGGTATTAACAGTTACTTTTGGTCAAGCTCCATCTTTTATATTTATATAATTATATCCATATGAAGCCCACGTTTTCTTTACAATTTACAAATCTTGCTTTGTCAAATTATATTAATTAATTCATTATTTATTATTTATTAATTATATAAATATAAATTTCGTATAATTAAATTCATCATGGCTTCATTTTTTTAGTTCTTAAGCATAATTAATTATCGAATCTCTATCAAAATATGCAAAAGTATCGATTACTATTTTATATTGTAGAATTTATAAGTAAAAACAATCACAATTTCGGAGCAATAATAAGCAATTTTTTTAGGTGAAAGCAATTGAAAAGCAGCATCTCTGACATGTGATGAGTGCTTCAGCCTCCAGCTCAACCACGTTCCATAACCAAAATCAGCTACTAGATGATTCATTGATTTCGTGAACGTTAAAAAATGATGGGATTTTGAATGTCTTTTCTAGCTAAAAGACATATCGTCAATATTAGTAATAAATTAAAAGAGCAAATAATAATTGATTTTTATACTATAAAATTAACCTTTTGGATTATATGAACAACATCTTTTGTCCATGCATCCTTTAGGTGTCCCGGGTTATTTGTTTTCGTTAGTTCACTAATGAAATCTCACCTAACCAAGTTTCTAAAATCTAGACAATATATTTGTCCTAAATTGATTATCGGATACCGAATTGAGATTGTGTAAACATCATTTGAGCAAATGACTTCATCAATCATTTATATTTGTTAAAAAATACTAATCGATCATTCTAGCATGATTTTGTATCCTTTCGATCACTCATGTTGGATATTGTGTATACTTTTAGTCACTCACGCATTTTTTTGGTATACTCGTGATTTTTCGAAAATTTTAACATTTTAGTAAGGGTATTTTTGTCATTTTACCATGGATTTGTCATTAAGATCAACTAACACTCATCATGAGTGATCGAAAGTATACAAATAATCCAGGGTGAAATGACAAAAATACTCTTACTAAAATACTAAAATTTTCGAAAAATCACGAGTTGTACCCAAAAAAATGCGTGAATGCCCAAAAGTATACACAATACCCAACATGAGTGATCGAAATTATACAAAGTCATACTAGGGTGATCGACTAGTGTTTTTTAACAAACGTGAGTGATCGATGAAGCCATTTACTCAACATTATTTACTTAAAAGTGTATAATTAATGGCAAGACTTTCAAAAAACTGTGACAACATTTTTAGTTTTAATTTACAGATATATTATTTCACCTGACTATTAAATAAATTGATTTTCAAACTTGAGAATTTGATCATTATTGTTGTAATATTTACGGAGTAGATAAAAGCACAAATTCTCAAGTTCGAAATTAAAGTGTAACAATAAAAAATTCAAATATGTGCAAATTTCGCCACATTTTCTTAAACAAATTTGCATGAATTGTAAGACAATGTTTTTAACCTTCAAATAGATTTTATAGAGATATCGTCATATTGACGTAATGACGTCTACCATATTGTCATTTCTAACTTCCTTAGCTTGAAACTTAAAGAGTCTTTCTATTATATAAACGAGCAAATGACATCATCGATCACTCGATTTATTTAAAAATTTCCACTTCAATTACCCTAATTTAGTTTTGTCTATATTCGATCACTAAATCGCGTACTTTTACTAAGAAGTAGTCACTCTGCATTTTTTTTCAAGTTTTGTGTAATTTTTGTAACTTTTTAGCTAGGGCAGTTTAGTCTTTTCACTATTAATAATCATCTTTCTCCCTCCATCTCGTTTCTCCAACTCCTTTCCCCTTTTCTCATGTCTTTTTTTATATTCCAATTTGAACTTACTTTTTAGTTATTTTTTTCAATTTAAACTTTCAATTATTTTTTCGATTCTTTTCTTGATTTATTCTTCAATTTTTTCCCGATTTCATTTTTTATTTTTTTCTCGATTTCTTTTTCAATTTTTTCGACTTTTTTTCTTGATTTCTTCTTCGATTTCTTTTCAAAAAAAATTTGATCCTTTTTCAATTTTGTTCTTGGTTTTTTTTTTCTTATCCGAAAAAAAAACCAAAAAAGAAATTGCGAAAAATCAGAAAAACATCGAAAAAAACAAAAAGATAAAAAAAAAAATATTGAATACGAAATCGAGAAAATAATCGAAAAAAATTCAACAAAGAAATCCAAAAGAATTCTACTTTGAATATTATACATGAATTGATTTATGATACACGCACATATAATTTTATTCTTTCACTTAACCATTTTATTATCAAATACTCCATGTGATGAAGGAATATATATGAATAAACAAATTTCACATTCTAAAACTCAAAATTAATGTAGGTGTGTAAATTTTAAATACTTGTTATTGAGGATCATAAATATCTATATATAAGGGTAGAATGAGAATGCAAATATTATGTTTATTTGTCACATGATCAATTTTTATTACCCAACATAAAAAGCAACCATTAATTATAATTTTAATTATTATAGAGAAGTTTTCGTACTTAACTACTTATGGATGTAGCAGGTGTTTCTCACTAGAAAATGGAGTTTTCTTCGTACGTATGATTTATGTAAATGATTAAAATTTTATTTATTGTTATAATATATATAATTTTAAATATGAGGTGATATTTTTAATACTAATTTATATTTAATTGATTGACCAAACACCATTTCAAAATAATTTTGATTTTTTTTTCCATAAAATAAAGTATTGCCTTCTCTATGACATTAAATTATTATCAACCTTAAATATTAAGTATGAGGTGAAGATTTAGTATAATATATATTATATACTCATATATTCCTTTATCACAAAAACAATTTAATATTTCTCTTTTTAACATTAAAAGAGTTTTAAGGTTCCTTAGACACACATGAACTTTCATTTAACATTATTAGTAAAGCATATATGAAAAAATTACTAATATCTGATATATATTTTATTTATGTTATACATAATATGTAAAATATTCGGGTAAGTTAAAATATTAAAAGATTAACTTGGGGGACATTTTTTGGAATAAAAAGAATCTAAGATTACTTGATAAATTAAATTACATTAATAAGTTAAATTGTATATAATCATTAAATAATATAAAGGTGATAACCCAAAAACATCATATAAGATAACCAATTTAATTGAGGACAATTCTATCTTAATAGATATAATGGACATCATTATTTTCACTTATCACTATGTGTTGATATAATAATGGTTTTATATATAATAGTTGAAGTTAATATAAAATTATTTGCTAGATTAATTAACACAACAACTAATTAATTTGGTTCATGATTATATGTATATAAATGCTTACATTGTTATTTATGATTATCCTACATAAGATTTTATTCCAAAAATGGCACAAGTGTTAAAAAAAAAAATTAAAAATAGTATTAATAAATTCTTAAGATTTTTTTAAATATTCGAGCTAGTTCAGTATTAATATTTGAGTTAATATTTTTCTTGGAATTATAGGAATATAAAATTACTTACTAAATCATTATTATTCTAATCAAATAATTATATATAATAGTTAAATTCTATCAAAGTGGAAATCCAAAAGTTATATGGATAATTATTATGTAAACATGAATCAATTTTAATAAATATTATAAACCATATTTAATTTTTTTTTATAATGTAATTATTCGTCATCATGAAATAGGTTATTTAAGTTATAAAGCGACCAATAATTGTTTACCATTCTGCCAAGATTTGAATCCAAGACCTCTCACAAATTTGCTAATAAATTAACTATTTGAACTATTTTATTTTTATGTAAGATATTCATGTGAATACCCTACATACAAGTAGATACTAGATTAATTAACATATTAATTAAAGAATTTGTTAAATGATTTATGTTATAAATGATTACCGTGTTATTTATTCCGTTATTCCTATCACAAAGACACATCATTTTTGGAAACTTTCTTATAATTTAATTATTAGTGATAAAAAAATTGGAAGAATATCATTTTCTAATGAATATCAAATTTAGACAAAAATATGATGGAATTTGGTAATACACAACAAACTTATATCTCGTTACAATAAATCTTAATAAAGATATTTATACAAAAATAATTATTTTGAGAATTAGGTAATTTGTCTGCAACGTCAAACCTTCTAATAAAATTTAAAAAAATTATAATACTTGAAAGAAAATTTAACCAGTTCTTCTTTATGTGTTTGTACTTAATAAAAAAAATTAGAGTATAAACCAAAAAAAAAAATCTTTTTACATTTCCAAAGCACTCAATGAGTAGTTTGTGCTTTGCAAAAGAAGAAGAAAATTGGCATAAAAATATCCAAAGCAGCAAAAGAGGAATCTATGATGAAATAGAGCTGAAAACTATGTCTCAATTCTCAAAGATAAATTCATTGTGGATGTAAACCCAATTATTCAATTTAATTAAATAAAAGTAGATCTTCATTCAGAAAAAGCCACCTCAACCAACCCAACCTATTACCTCACTATATTCACTCACCTCTTCAAAACCTCCAAATTACATCTCTCTCTTTTTTCCCATCCTTATCTCTTCTTTAATTCCTCTAAATTCCCAATCTTTTTTTCCTCTCTTTCAAAACAATTTATACTTTCATAAATCATCTCTTTTCTCTTCTAAAACTAAAATACTCTCATTTTCTCTAATAATACCTTTATTTATAGAAATTAATTAATTTTTACATGCAAAAACAATTATGGAACAATTTCAACCACACAACTTTATAGATCCATCACTCCCTCAACCCCCCTTCTTCACCACCACCACCACATCCGCCGAGCCTCCGGTCATCTCACAACCTCCTCCGCCCACCACCTTCACTCCTCCTCAGCCGCAGCTTCCAAATCAGACATCATACGATGAGGTAAATCAAATCTAAAACAATTATTTATTTATTAAATAATTAAATAAATAAATAAAACAACCCTTTAATTTTATTTTCGTTTTACTTAATTATCTTAAATTAATTATTTCAATTTTAGAAAAATAGAAGATATAACTGAAAAAAAGTGTGGGTTTAATTTCAGATGATTCTGGCTGCAATATCGGGTTTGAGGGAGAAAGACGGTTCAAGCAGGCAAGCAATAGCTAGATATATCGAGCGGGTTTACACTAATCTCCCCTCTAATCACGCCACTTTGTTGACTAATCATCTCAAATCCCTCAAAGCTTCTGGTCAACTCATTATGGACAAACGCTCTTATCTTCTTCCTTCTGGATCTACTCCTTCGCCGGCTTATTCTTTTGCTCCTCCTCCTGCTGCCGTCGCTCCTCCACTTTACACCACCTCCACAACTTCTTATGCGCCTGCGCCTTCCTTTTCCGCCACCGCTACCCCCACCGCCACCGACGGTTCAGGTGCCGGAGGTACACTTCAGTTGAAGAAACGAGGGCGTCCTCCAAAGCCGAAGGTAGATTTAACTCAGGTGTACTCGGCCCAGAGTGTTGTTGCTGATGGTCCTACTGGACCTGTCCAGGCCCAGTACCAGAGTTATGTTAGTGGGCCTAATGGATCGGTTCAAAGTGTCACAAATGGGCCTGTCGATGGTTCAATCAAGAGAAGGCCCGGTCGTCCACGAAAAGACAAGTCCAACCAGGCCCAAATACAAGCCCACTACACTTTTCCTGGTGCACTTGGAGAGGCTCAAATAATCTCATTCCCTCCCGGTGGTGCTCCGGCGGAGGAAAACGGCGGAGGAGGTGGCGCCATCGCTCCAACGGTGGTTCAAGGTAATGGAGCTGTGTCTGAGTCAGAAGCCATGTTGGTTTCTCTTGGACTATCTGATGGACCCGTACCGGCAAAGATGCGGCCTCGCCGCGCCCCAAAGCCCACCATGGCGGCGCAACCGCAGACGGCGGATCATAATGGTCGGAAGAAGAGACCTGGAAGGCCAAGGAAGGTGCCACCACCGCCTGCTCCAGGTGTTTGGCCAGTTCAAGTCCCTGTAGGAGCTGTGGTTAGTGGTTCTTCTTCGGGGAGAGGCAGAGGTAGGCCCAGGAAGTATCAACTCGCAGTGGTTCCAGGTAATGGAGGGGTTAATGGGGTACAAGTACAACACAAGAAGCGTGGAAGGAAACCGAAGAGTACAACCCAAGAAGCAGGTTTTAGTGTTCCGGTGAGTTTTATGATGCCGGAGCAGATGAATGGTAGTGGTGGAGTGATGATGCCTCAGGCGCCATATACTCAAGCTGGAGGTGCTGCTGCTGTTGCAGCAGCCGGTGGTAGTTTTGTTCAAGGGAATGTGCATGTTCCTGTTAGTGTTGGTTACAACGGGGTGGTACATTCCGTGCCTGGAAAGCGTGGTCGTGGGCGGCCTCCAGGGGTTTATGGTAGTTATGGACAGAGGAAGGCAAGGAGACTCAGTGGCAAGCCTTTAGGGAGACCAAGAAAGGTACTTACTGTTATCAGCATTTGTCTTTTGATTTGTCAGTAATCAAGACTAATGATCAATTTGTACTTTGTATGGTATATAATTGGTTTATATCCTATTTTAAATATAGAATACTTAAATAATTTCATCCAACTAGCATAGAAAATTAAGAACTAAATTTTTAACAGAATCTTTTTGTTGTGAGTCATTCATGTTTAACAGGTCCTATTATAAGATGCTAAAACAATGTGGATCTGTTTAGTAACTAGGTTGTTTTAGTAAGGTGGTAGTAATTTCTTTACTAGGCGTGTTAGCTAGACATGGGCTGGACTTGAAATTGGTGTAGCCTCCGTAGGTTGGGATTTGATACCGCCTTGACTTATTATGGTTTATCAATTTTCTTAAGATTAAGTGGAGATTCCAAGATCATTAAGAACATTATATATACATATTTTCCCCCTAAATTCGTATTACTTTTTCAGTTGCGCTCTGCTTATATTTCTTTCAATTTATTTATGTTACAATTTTCTTTCATTTGATTTGTTTATATATTGAAGAGATTGTCTGAAGTCTCTTAGTACTCATTTCAATGAATCTTGAGTGTCCATGTTTCCTTGTTGAGGGAATTTAATAGATGAAGTGGACCTTTATTATTGCCTTGATCAGATTACCTATAATTAATTGTTTAAAATTTTATTGCCTTGCCATCAAGAAGTCATTAGTAATTTACTCGCCTCACTTTCATAGTCCTTCAGAAGATGTAGGGCATTAATGACTTCTTGATGGCATAAGGATTTCCATAACCTTTGTTGTAAATTATCCTGGGAGGCTCCATATATTAGTTATTAACTCTTTGTAACTAAACTATTGTGATTGTTTTTTTTTTTTTAAACTATTGTGATTGTTTACTTGTTGTAATTTGCAACAGACTTCACTAGGTATTCCTGAAGCATTTGAATATAAAATTGAATTCTTAACTTTCAAAACACTTAGCTTCAAGAACTATATAGAGCTTTGAGATGCTTTATTGCATGTCAATTTTTGTCTTTCCATTTGAAGTACAATGCAATTGATTGGTCAATTTTTATTGTAAAGAGACTTCGGAGGGGTGCAGGCAACTTATGCCCCGTATTGTTGTTTAAGGAATCTAGTTTCTCTGACGATAACTCCATTCTAAGTTAATTTCATTAGTCTTTGTTTACGGTTTGCCTCAAGTGTCCTACAATATTATTGTCTGTGCTTATTCGACTAATTTTGTCTACATTATTTCCTTTCTGTCGTAATAGAATACTGCAGTCAGCGAGGACCAGAGCTTTGATATAGTGAACCTAAAAAACAAGATTGATTACCTGGTAAGTGACCTCTAAAAGACTTTCAGCTGACATGCTCACTGTAATTACTTTCTCACTTATGCATCTTATATCTCGTCCAGCAATCAAAGATCAGTGAAGCTCTTCCTGTGATCAAGTCCTGCATCAATAATGAAGAACCTAAAGTCATGGGGGCTTTGGAGCAGTTGGAACAGTTGGCCAAGATGGACTTCACTGCACCTGCTGCACCCGTGAATGTCCACAATCAACAACAGCCTCTTGCCCAACCATTGCAAGCTGAACATCAGTGAAAATTGTTCTGTAGGAGTAAATTGACGCAGCGAAGGAAGCACTAGTGGTGACAAAGCTAGGATAGGAAACTTATTGTTTATGCTTATGAGTTATGATTTATGAATAGTGCTACATTTGGATATATTTTTGTTGAATGTGGAATATGTTAGCGCACCTTATCAACAATGTCATTGCTGTCTGTAAAATCATTTAGCTAAACCTTCAAGGCTTTTGAATTGGCCCTTTTGTTGTTCAACAATGTCAGCTAAAGCTGTTAGTGTACTCTATCCAACAATGTCAGCTTATTACCTTTATGATTTTATCCAGAAATAGTACTATGATAATCTTTGTGAGAAAACCAAGTATTGTCTCGAATCAATCTTGTGGATGTTCAGTTTCTTCACTCTTAAGGGGCTAACTTTTGTTATGTTTCATCACCCGAGAGAAACTCCCAGTCCAATCTTCACTGTACTTATGGTAATGCTAGGGACATCGGGGACTTAGCGACGAATTTCACCCATGATCTCATCTAAACAACTTTGTATTCATTTCGAGACTTGAACCAAATGTCTCATCAGTAATCAAATTGGATATTAATAATAAACGACTTTGTTTTTCGTAAAAATTATGTTATTCACTCGAATGGTAAATATTGTTGTAAACATCCTAAAACAGGGCCAGGGAAGACGATCAATTGGAGGCAAAATTGTAATTTCACACCCACAAAAGAACATTGTTTTGGTGTGTATAGTGTTGTCCCAAATCTTAGCCACACCACACATGAACTTACACTATTGAGGTGCAAACAGTGACCAACTAACATAATTTTTTAGCAATTATACGCAATTTTCAGTTATTCTTCATTTCTTAATACATTTTAGCTTTGATCAGCAGTTTTCATGGGTACCAATTCTCATTTCTTGGCTCTCACAGCCTCAGTAACTGTAAGCTCTTGTAGATTATGACCTGCCCAATTGTTGTTCTTGTATTTTGTTTGTTGACATATGATCTTGCAATTAATTTTCTTGTGTAAAAGATTGGATTTTATTCTTTTTTATAGGTTGGTTATCAGTTGCTGCCCATGATTTTTTGTGTGTAAATATTACATTATTGTTCTTTTTATAGGTCGGTTATCAGTTGGTGTCATTGATTTTTTGTGTAAAGATTGCCTTTTTTGTTCACTTTTATAGGTTGGTGCCATTGGTTTTGTGTAAAGATTGCACTTTTATATGATGGTTATCAGTTGGTGCCATTGATTTTTGTGTGTCATGATTACGACTTTTTATTCTTATTTCAGGTTGGTTATCAATTGGTTTTCTTCATAATCACAGCCCTTCTCAAAATTGATAAGGTCACGGATTTTGCTGGTACCGCGATACCCCATTGCTCATTTCCCAGTTCTTTTAATTTGTTCATTTTGTTTAGTGTTGCTTAAAGTTTGGTAAAGTAAATGGTATTTTCTTGTTCAATTAATGTTTAGGAGATTTATTTTGTATCTTCGTAAGGGGAATGATTTTCCCACTCCATCAGTTGATGATGATAGTCCAATTGTAGTGCAACAATGGATTCAGAAAAAAAGAAGAAGATGGCGTGTTATTATAGAAAAGTGGGAGTGTAGTATGTTGTTGGCATGAATTAAGATCAGAAAATTGAGAGAAGAGGTATTTCAATTGGTATGCTGTTTGAACATCGGGGGATGATTGTGTTTGTATAATTTGGATTCTGCTAATTGTCAAATTCCTTTTGATATTGGTTTTTTTGAATTCTAGATATACATACTTTTCTCTTTGCAATCTATTTTCGTGTACTAATGTCTGTTCACCAGGAAGTACGAATTTTGTTATTGTTGCTATCTTGACCTTGGTCATAAAAGGATCATGGCATATCCGACAAGTAAGCTCTCTTACTCTTTCTACTGAACTTCTAATTTACTAGATAGGAAATCTTGCACAAATGCACAATAAAGAATAATACTGACTAGTCCAGGAGAAAAAACATGCGTATCACCTTTACTCTTATTATAGTTATTTGACAGACTCGCACTTAAGTCCTATTACTCCTATCTTTCTGTTTTCCTACCTGATTTTTGGTAGGAAATGGTACTTTTCAGTTTTTCGCTTACTTTATCTTGAAGATGAAGATTAAGAGCAGACAGAACCTTCGAATTTGGTTGTTTGAATTATGTTGTGGTTGTTCATAAGTAATAAATTGCAAAATTCATCGACTGTACGTTTCTCCATTCTGACCCATTCAGCATATCTTTCAGGTGGTACTCTCTTTGTTCGTGGTAATGTGGGGCCTCCGGCTCGCGGTATTTCTCTTGATGAGGTGTTACTGATAAACTTTTCATGAATTTTTATTTTCAGTTTTCACTGAATTTGAAATATTTTTTAACCCAGCATAATTGCAATCATAGTCTTGACCACTTATTTGGGTCAAGCTGTTTATTGTTCAACTCGTCTTCATCTACTATATTTCTGTTGATGCCTTTTGAATGTGTCCTGGAAATGAACTCCATGCCGCCTGAAGTTGCAACTTCCAGTTCATTCAAATGATTGTTTATTCAACCATACGTGTGAACTGTGTAACGAACTGTAGATTGAGCCTTAAGTGGTTGAAGCGTGTGCTCATTAAAAGCTAATATACCATTTTCTCTTCGCATCGCTAGTTTAGTTTAATTCACATCAGTGAAGTAGGCTCATATGTGGCAGTCAAATATACTATTCTAAAGCATGTTTTGCTTTGGCAGTCAAACAGGACCTATTATATACTATTCTTCGACTCAACTATTCGTTAGAGTACATGCATCTTCTACTCTTATTTATATTAGTTACTCAAAATTGATCACAAGTATGATTCTTACTGTATTTGGCAACCAGAGCAACACCTTTACTTGCATTTGGTCATCTAGTAGAAAGTTTAGTGAACTCAATTATGTAACTAAAACTTAAACATGAATCATGCCGTTTTCTTTTCTCTTTTAAGGATTCTGCAATGGGGGGAGGACAGACGTTTTGATAAAATGCGTGGCAACTTGGCAAAATTGGCTGTTTTTTGGGTACTTCAGGTCCGCACCAGCTCAAGCTTATGAATCTCAGCCGAGTCTTCAAAATATTACATAATATTTATGGCTGATTTATAACTCATGCCACTTGGTGCTAGTTACAATAACCTCCAACTTGTAGGCTGTATGGGTTTGGACTGTGACTTTGCCTCTCACAATTGTCAATGCAAGTGATAAGGATCCAGATCTTGGTAAAAGGGATTTTGTTGGATGGGTTATGTTTCTCTTGGGGATCGTAATTGAAGCCACAGCTGATCAACTAAAGTTGACCTTCAAAAACTCCCCAGCAAATAGGGGGAAATGGTGTAATACGGGCCTTTGGAGATACTCTCGCCACCCAAACTATTTTGGTGAGGTTAGTCTTACGATTTCTTGTCTTGGCCTTTTTTTTTTAACCGAATCAGGTATCAAGCTCATCATCTCTTGTTGCTGCACCATCTTTAGTACTCTTAAAGTATATGTAGGACTCCAAGTACTAGCAATAGAGTCATTGTTTGGGGTTTCTCGACTAAGATGACTTTTTGAAATTCTTTTTATGGAGTTTTTATTTATCTTTTTGTTTCGTTTGGATGGAAAAATGTGGAGTTTATCTATTACTATGAAGCATAGGTGTGTATGCCACATCATATACTCTTTATTTATTGGATTTCCTTCAATGAGATTTTCCTTCAGATCTTACTTTGGTGGGGAATATATGCGGCTTCAACACCGGTGTTAGATGGCGCTGAACACCTTGTTGCTCTTGGACCAATATTCCTCACGCTGTTGCTTCTCTTCGTTAGTGGCATACCATTGCTTGAGGTTATCATTTATTTCGCTTTTTTCTTACATTAGTATACATGATTGTCTCTTAAATAGAACTAATACTATTAACGTGTGTGTGATAGTTATCTGGGGACAAGAAGTTTGGTGCTGTGCCTGGTTACAGGCTTTACAAAAGAGAGACTAGGTGAGTTTATTGTTATGTTTTCCTGATTAAAGAAGAGACTAATCCTGTCAATCAAATTGTTCCAGCCCACTCATCCCTCTGCCAGCTAATGTCTACAAGAATCTTCCTCAGTGGTTTAAAACATTGTTCTTGTTTGAGTTTCCTCTTTATAGTCGCCGTCTTCCTCGACAAGAGCAAAGCTGGTAAGACCCTTCTCTTGCGTAGATAATTTTGAGTTGCACAATGGAAAAAGGGATCTAGCTGGTGCAACTATGCAAATCCAACTTGAATTAATTTATATTGTGTGCAGAGGGAGCGAGGGCCTATGGAAGCTAAGCTAAAGCCAGCTTGGTAAGGATGATGGGATCAGTTGAAGTCTTGAAACATGGATAGGAGAAGAAAAAGAAGTAAGGAAACTTGATCGTTCTGGAGTTGTAACAGGCTAGTGTTATTACTTAATAACATATGTGCCTCCATGTTGGAAGCCTTTAGCTGAATTGGAGATAATTTGCTTGTTTTCTAAGGCACCTTGAAAAAATGTATAAATCTTATTTCGACTTGTTAAGTATCGTATTACTACTTCCGGTTATCATTTCTGTACAAACAATGCAGAAGTGCAATCTGCGTATCAATTATATAGCAAGGCTGTATCGGTATGGTATACATCAGAAGAGCAAAGAATACAATTAAACACCTCCAGTGTTGTTGATGTTCTGCAGGGAGATAACAGCTCCAGATTGAGCCTCATCGGACACCGGGGAATGGGATGAAAATATGTACATGACCCATATATGGAGGCACACAAGGTAAACAAGAGACCATATACGTGCAGTAGAGTTTCTTTTCAGAAAGATAGCACCGGCACAATATATTGAGTCTAACTGCCGAATAATTGATCCAAAATGTTGTCTCCCTGTCCGAATTCGCTCCTCAAACATTGGCCTCAACCTTGAGCTTGAGAACTCTGATAATCCAGTTTCCAAATCCCTTGATGAAGAACTTGAAATAACAGCCGACTCCATTGCCTTATCTTCATCGAGCAATCTTGATGTACCCTGGAGATATTTAGAACTAACCCATCTCAACGAAGAGCGAGGAAACCAAATCCATAGTAATATAATAAATACAAAGATGACTACTTACCTCAATTTTGAATGTAAGTGTAGCTTTCTCGGAGGAAAGTGCCTCAACCTGATAAAGACAGGAGTATAATTTAGAGATCTTATTAAGCAAAACCATGTTTAGAATCTTGTGAAATATTACTTATTGTGCCAATTCAATGTGCAGATCTCAAAGCAATATACTGGTAGCAAGACTGGCTAATACACGAGTATTATTTAGTAAACAGTTAGAGCGGATGATGCAGTAAACTTCGTTTCAAAAACAAAAAACAGGATGCTGTCAGGAGATCATGTCCAAAATGAATACGAACCTGGGTCTGCTTCTGAATTAGATGGTCTGTTAATTGACCAAGCCTTCGCTTTAGTTCAACTTCAACTTCAGTAGGATTCTCTAATTCCCTTCGAGTAAATTCAATGCTAGACTCCAATGTTTTGGCCTAATATAAAAGTAACCAAGTTCTGTCAAAGACAGCATACAGTGATGTGCAAAGAAGTTTCAGCATTATAGCATGCATAGGCAATTTGATTACTGCCATTTGCTTTTGCGGAACACGTTTAAAGCTTTATGGACTAGATCCTGCATGCATCACCATTTTTTTCAAGAAGCTAACTTTTTTTTTACAAATTTTGCATGCATGTCTCTTGATAGCTTCCTTGATGAAGCCATGGAGAGTTAGTTAAGCAAATAACATGCATAATATGAATACTTATCACCCAATAATTTAAATAAGTTAACATCGTAAAGTCAAATGAGTGCAACCATTATCAGACGTAATTTACATATGGAGCATACCACTGCATCTTAATATTTTTTTTTCAGTTTCAAGGAATAAAATTGGGAGGATAGAATGAGAAACAAGTTACCTTGTCTTCCAATTGTCCCACTTTGTCTGTTAACAAAGAGTACTCGGCCTCGAGTATCTCTCTTTCAAGCTCAATTCCTCTGGGAGGCTTTAGCTACAAAGGCAAAAATCGTTGAAACAACAACTAGACAAATAAATTTAACTTCATTACATAAAGAAGCTCATATTACTCACTTTGTCGTCACTTCGTTGAGTGCTTGATATTTTTCTTCTAAAATCTACAAATTTACAAAAATCTTTAAGTTAAGAACTTTCATATAGGCTACACAACATTTCTTGCAAGCAATATAACTCTGCAGTATAGTGCAACAAAAGTAAGACCAAAACAAGTCTATGAAATTGAGTTGCAGAACAGAGTTAAAAATGGGAAATTTGGAACAAAAGAAGCGCAGGTTGGAATATAGAATTCAGATATGGAATGACTAGATGACCTATTAATAAACAGACTACGATGTAAGGCTATTTATAATAAAACAAAACTATAAAATATTTCTTAATGCAAGTGCATGGGTCATCAGCCTAAAATTTTACTAGAATAGTAATCGGCCATTTTGATTCATTGAACTTCGTACAGCTTCCAGGGAACAGACAAGACTTGCACACACCCCACCCACCGCCCCTTTTTTTAATGTTTCACACAATTTGTTATAAATGACAGCATCTTTAGCTATTACTGTTGGACAAAGTAACTAAGTTTAATATATATAATATATTCCTAGAAAGATAGGTAACTGTAATATGAACAATTATTTCTACATAAATATTCAGAATAAACACCTTCATGAGTTGCTTCTTTCATCTCAATTTGTCGACGGAGTTCTGAAACCCGATTAACCTGATCCAAAGGAAATATAAACAAAGGAACAATATGTGCATAGTAAAGAACAACATTCTCAAAAATAACAATAGTATCTACCTCTACTCCCAGTTTCCACTGCACTGTTGCCAGAGACCTTGCTAGATCAGCATTGGTTTTCTGCATTAGAACAAAATCAATGTCGACTGCTCAAAATCCTAGATCCCAGTAAATGGAAGGATAACAAACTATGATGAAACACCATCCTCAAAAGGAAAACGAAACGAAGAGTTCAGTTGAATGTTAATCTAACAATGTACCTCAAGTTTAGCTAACCGAGTAAGGGCTTCCATCCTTGTGTTATTGTGTTTTTGCTTCTCAAGGTCGACAGCTTCCATTACTTCCATCATTGTGCTCTGCAACTCCGAAGCCTACAGAAACCACCATTGTTAAACACTAAATGCAAACAGTAAAACAAATGTACAAGATAACAGAAAAAACTTCTAAGAAGGAACAAAAAATTCTTAAAAGGAATATGGACCTATACAAAGAGAAGCATAATCTGCAGGAAAAGTAAACAATCCACGATAAGGATACATCCACAGGTCATTACTTATTTTCTACAAGAAAGTGTGGGGTAAGGCTATATTTCTCTACATTCCCACAAATATTATGCAAGGTTGAAAATGTAACCATCATTTGAAAGTTCAGTTAATTATATCCTATATTGGACAAGACAACAGCCGTAGTGGTTTAGAGTGACAGAACTATGGAAGAAAAGAACTATAAGGTCATCTTAGGTTGCATAGGTATCTTTTAAAGATGGTGGGAAGAGAACCATATATCTGCACGATGTTTATGCATTAACAGTTAAAAAGGATGATAGTCACCACATGAAGAAATCTTGCTGATAATACAACCAAATTCATTATCCCTAAAACTTAACTAAAAGTTTGAGTTAGCAGTTGCTATGGACCTATATCTTCCAATTTCTTTTTTCTATTTTACTATTACAGGTAGTGAAAGTTAGCTGTAGTTATCTGGTAGGAATCACAAGCAGCAAATGAATTACACAATTTACCTCTTGTACTTGTTGTTTCTCTCGTGCCTCTAATATCTTCTCCAAACTCTGTTTCTCGCCTTCCAATCTGGCAATTGTATTCTCACGCTCTTTAATGGCCTCAACTGCTTTTGCAGCTGCTTTCTCAGCCAAAATATGTTGTCTTCTCTTACGTCGCTCTTCCCTCTCGCGTTCACTCTCCGAGTCCGAAGAGGAAGTTGAATAATCAGTCTCAGAACCAGACTGTTCATTACTTGTTGAGGAGGAACCCATTTTTGTTGTACTGGAATTCCTAGACTCTGGTGCAGATGAATTGACTATATTCATTGAGCTATTTAATATTTTGTTGTCCTTTTTCCCTTTCTTGAGATCCAATTTGGAATCACCTACGACTGATGCCTTTGTTTTAGGATGGATTACAGGAGCAGAATCATCCGCGGAACCTTTAGCTTGTCCTTCGATAGCACTACCGAACTCCACACCCTCTCCTTTACTTTCTGCATCCTTCCAAGCACTAATAACATTCTCATCTTTATCTCCCCTGTCCGAAGCACCTCTTTGATTCTCCCCATCACTTCGCAAATCAACACTTGAAGTCCTCGGAGTAACCTCTCCTGAACCACTCGTTCTCCCGTCCAACCCACCTCCATTGACCTTACTGTCCAAATGTTTGCTTGCATTCCTCAAAATCTTCAAGTCACCATTTCTAGCCTTCTGGCCGCTCTTCAGATTCAAAGACGATAAGTTTGTTCCAGCACCAGAATTTCCCCTCCGAGCTCCTTTAGCCCCCAACAACACACTACTACCGCGACTTGTAACTGATGCCTCTTTCTTGCCCGGTACACTTAATAACTCAGTCCAATCACTCTCAGTTAGGTTACTGGCACTCGCCTTAGGGTTCGCACTAACTGATGCTGCAACATTTGTGTCACGAGTATCAATATCTCCACTACGACTACTGCTAACACTCAGCTTAGGGCTCAAATTAAGTCCTGACGCAGTAAAGTCCTTATCTCTGTTACTTCCACTTAAATTCTTAATGCTACTATTACTATTACTACTACTACGACTTATATCAATTATATCCAAATTTTGATCTCCCTGAGATTTTCTCAAATCCCCTTCAGCCCCTTTCTTCTTTAGCTGATCCTTTAACGACTTCTTTGATCCTGAGCCCTTCCGTTTCGTTTCCAAACCTAATTCTTCGGATCCCTGCGCCTCATTCTTCTTAAGTGTATCGGCAGCTTGTTGATCGATCTAATAAATTCAATTAACCGATGCATGAAAAAACAAATCAAAACAATAACACATAGATTATTACAGCGGAATAAGCTAACAAAAAATCCCTAATGTTCACCTACCGCCACAAATAGAAGTGCTTATAAATAAATATCACTACCCACACCCCAATATTATTACTGATATATATCGGGTAATATTACTACCTCCAATGTAAAAAGATTGTACTTTTATACATCTTGTGTAATATTACTACCTGCATTCCAAAAAGATCCAGTTTTTATAAATCTTGTGTAATATTACTATTCCAACCCAATAAGATTGCATTTTTATACATGTTGGGTACTCTTTTTTGTGAAAAATATATCAAATCTTAGCATATTTTTAATATATTTTCCAAGAAACCAAACCAAGCCTTATGACACTAAGTGAAATTGGCTATATGAATATGATGTATCCAATCACCCTTAATGTACTTTCCAAAGAAACATGAAAATTTTGATCCAAATCAAAGCTATATGTGTAAATTAAATGCTAAATTTGTTGTTAATTTGAACATAAGAAATCAAACTGGACAATCTATTTGGGATAAGCATATGATACCTGGTGGAGGAAGTCCTCTGCAACTTTGAGCTTGGAGGAGATCCAGTGAGCCATTAGATTGATGTAGGTATTTGATTTAGGCTGTGTTTGGTGTGAACAGACTTTTAGGTGGAATGGTTTTGTTCATAATTATTTTCTTGAAGGACAATGGTTTTGTGATGTTACAGATGATGAGAACACTCAAATCTCAACTGTGATGAAAAGAAGATGGAACATGATAATTACAGTATATCTGTATATCTGTAAAAAAAAATTGAAAAAAAAAGTTAAAAAAAGACGAGGATTAAATGTCTATAAATATGAACTTCACTAAAAACTTGCAAAATGCACACAAAAAATATTTTAAAACGGCCCAGTGACCAAGTTTATCCAAAAAAATGCAGTTGAGTGATCTACCATGGTCCATTTAAAATGAAGTTGATCTACTTGAAAATATTAGATACTTTTAGTGATCCATTTGTGCCATAGTATTGATTGTACATAAAACTTCGAAAATATAATGGCTTATTTTCTTTTGGCCCCCTTAACTATCAAGACGCTTTCGATCCACCCCTGTGGTATTTTAATTTTCAAGTCGAACTATTTTTCTTTTCAATTTACCCCTATTTTTTCCGTTCTGTCCCCTGAAGTATTTTTTTCGCCGAAAAAATGAATTGAGGTAAGGGCAAAACTGGAAACACATACACAATTAAATTTTAAGACAACTTTTTTAATAATTAAAGAAGAGGGTTCGCTAATAAAATTAAAAAAATATATATTTAATACTAATAGTTAATCAAAAATCCCCATCCTTTTCCCCTCCCAACCCCCACCTTCACCCCCCGATCTGCAAGGTGAACAAACATGTCCGGATTAATGGCAACTTTCAGACCTACCAGGTAAAAACAAGAAGCAACCCTCTTGAATTAAACCTATAAAATTCCATGCTTTTTTTAGTCTCCATATGAAGCATGCCTCTTCAAAACGCCAAAGTTTGAATCTTTTTTGCCTCTCAGATTGAGTTGAACAGTTTGCTTAAACAAAGCTGCATTTACCCTTACATTTGTTAATGTTTCCTCCTCGATTTTGAACTTAGTTTAGCAAGATTGGTTGAAGTTTATTGTTGTAACTAGTATAGCTTTGGACTTCGTTGAATTTCAAGATAAATATTACTGCGCCATCTCAAAAAGTTAGTCTAATTCGATCTTTTATTGTAAAAGTTAATAAAGTTTGCAGCTGTAATTGACACCTATAAGTTTGATTTCAATCAAAACGATCATGTTTATAGTAAAATATGTTCAAAATACTATCTTTTGATGTAAATGTCGCAAAATTTATCGAGTCAGCTATCAAAATTTGAAACTAGACAATATTTTGGGATGAAGGGAGCAGAAGAAATGCGTATATACACATACATGAAAGAGTAATTTAATTTTAGGAGTTGGAAAAAATGTGACAGTAACTCAACTACAAATGTGTGGATGTTAAGATAATTATGTTATCCAGGTACTGCTGGATTGAGGGAGAAGCATTCAATTGATTCAATGGAGATGGATTTAGGAAAACTCCCATTTGACATCGATTTTCGTCCTTCGGAGTAGCTTGTTGCTTCTGGCCTCATCACTGGTGACCTTGTAAATTTGTTCTGTAGTTGCTCTTGGAGGTGATTAATCAACCTTCGCCACTGATAACTTATCTAGTTTTCATCCTTATTTCAGATACCGTTATGCTGCAGATTCTACACCACAAGCGTGCTATTATAGTCTTTGTGTTTTCATGTTTCATAGATTATTGTTTAGTAAATTAATTTGAAGTTTAAATGGATATGTTGAATTGTAGGGTAAGTGAAAGCGCATAGTAAATCGTGTAGAACACTCCGGTTCCATAATGACAGGAAAGGTAGTTGTATTGATACATTTGTTACTTTTGTTTCTATCAGCCCCACATTTATGTTTATTATTTTGGCGGCTCTATTTTGTTTACAAGTGTGTGATGAATGTACTTATATCATTTAGGCATGTACTGATGAAAATGGTTCAACGTCATTTAGCTATTGTGGCGGGGTCTCCGGACTGTTCCATTGTTGTCACTGATGTGGAGATGGGGGCAAATGTGGCTCGTCTAGAGGCTGCTCACAGGTGTGTAAAATGTTTTTTTCTTGGATAATGATTTATCTTTGGACATTATCAATGTATTTTAGTATTGGTTTGATGTTGGTAAATGATAGAAAGTGGAGTTTGCTGTGATTGCAGAGCAGCTGTTAATCGAATTGTTAACTACTTAACTTAACTTAATGGAGTCAACCATTGCATCTGGGGATGATGAAGGTTGTGTAAACGTAAATCACTCGATACAAGACTAGAATCAAACATCTATTTTAGCACACGTGACTATTAGAAATATCTTGAGTTGGTGAAGCCAGTCAGTTTTTTTTTAGCTTTGCATGACACTTCTTTTAATAAGTAATAATTTTATCATCCGACTGTTTATTGGATGCCGACGTCTACCCTTTTCATCTTTTTTTTAATGAAAAATGCCCAAGTCTTGTGGAATGTGGCCTCAATCTTTTAGTGTCTACACTCTACAGTCTGGAGTTGGGACCCCAGAAAGAATAATTTACTAAGATCCGTTGTTCTTGTGATCTGATATTAATGCTACAGCTATGGATAGAGGTTTTGAAGTGGATTAAAGAGTTTTGGCTGAATTTTTATTTATTTACGTAATATGTGTTTATGAGCGATCCTCCTGCCAAAAAGAGAAGGAGTAAACTTATAAGGGTGATTTCTGTTTTCTTCTGGTACCCTTATCAATAATCTCTTAGAGACTTGTGATGTTTTTTTTTTCATTTTCTGTGTTTGTAATGCAGTTGTGGGATAATCGGCAACGTTCTTGTTCAGGTTCCTTTAATGTCCATGAAGAATACATTTCAGACATGATGCAGCAGACTTATAGCCACGAGGTAGACTATTGTTCCTTCTACTGAAATGTAAAATTTGTGATTTTTGCCGCTTTATAAGCAATACGTTAATTCCTCTGCTCCTTTCATTATTTAACTGAAATTAGTATTTGAAAATGATATAACATATTCCTGTGCAATTTGTATGTTTTGCTTGCTTCTGTTTCATATTAATTGAATTGCATTAATCCTTTAAAGATATTATTGCTCTATTCTCGTCAGCGTTACAATTTTATTTGTGCAATTTTGGTTTCGGAACCTTTTGTCTTGTATGTATTAAGAAATATCTACATTTATGCCATATTGACATTATAAAGTTTCTATTTATCCGCGGTGATGGTACTCTTTCAGTTTGCAACATCCATAGCAGCAAAGTGAGTTTCATTTGTTTGGACAATCATTTACTTCACAAACTAATATGACGCCTTTATCTCAACACAGGTATCTAATCGCTCAGAGTTTTCTGAAGATGAGCTACTATCTTAGTAATAATGAAGGTCAGGAAGACATGCCATCAAGAAATTTCACCGTATAAAGTGGTTTCAACTCTGTCTGATTGTATAGTTGCAAGTGCGTCATCTTTTATTCACAGTGTTGGTACACTAGAGAAGCAGAAGTGGTCCAACCTTTATGAAGTTTTCTTTCTTGCACTTGCCTTCTACGTACTTATGTAAATGGTTAGAATGTATGAGATAGTTTTCATGTGTGTTTATAGGTATTCCACTCAGATCTCTTTCATAGCTGTATAGGTTTGTGTAGCTTTGTCTCAGGATTAATATATTATTATGAAGTACTTCCAGCATGTGCTTCTACTCCTTCTCAAATTGTATTCACTCCAAAAGATGTGATTTGTATTAGTGTTTTGTTTCCCTACATAAGTTCATATAGGGATTGATTTCCATGTCCATTTCTTTTGTCAGAATGGTCGAAAAGTCATATGTGGGATGCAGTCTGGAACACTTCTATTGTATTCATGGGGATTCTTCAAGGATTGCAGGTAATAACTTTTGTAGTACTCCATAATCCAATCAAAGTGAATAAGAGATGCATACTATTATGAGCAAGGTCAGGTTCGGGTTTTGGTCTGGCTATCCCAATTTCAATGTTGGACGAAACACATAGAAATAAATAAAGACTATGAAAGACGTTCTATATCTCTAGATTTCACTGACATTGGGTTGTCTAATTTTCTGTTCTATATTTATCTGACATCAATATTGAAGTAACTGTCCTTAAATAACCAGTGATCGCTTCGTTGATCTCTCTCCAAACTCTGTGGATGCTTTGTTAAAGGTTGTCTGCAAAATTGTTGAATTTGAGACAAAATAAATTACTTACAAATATTACGTAGCTAATTTGTGGTAGAACATTCCTTTTTGTAAGGTTCTTTTGGTTGTTGTTTATACTTTATAGTATGATGAAGACAGAGTAATAACTAAATGTGAGAATGGCCTTATCAGGTAAGATACAAGTCAATAAACTAGTTGCAGTCCGATTGGACTTCATACTGACTTCTATATTACTATTAACTTCGTGTCCATATTTTTTCCTATTTAGGAATTCTACCCAACATAGTTATCCAACCAATTTCTGAGCATTTCAGAATATCTGGTTGAATAGCTTGTTATGATTTTGCTTATTTTCACCATGTAAAATCCGAACATTGTTCAAAGTGCTCCTCATTTAGGCCGTTTCTGTAATACTCTATCATGGTAATAATGTTGGCAGCCTTTCCCCATAATAGGAAGTTTCTTGGCGGTATATCTCATGATCAGACACTTAAGGTTTGTAATTGTATTTTTCTCAGAGGATGAAAATAGTAACCAATATGACTTTTCGAACAAATTTAGAGTCGGCTTGAAACCATGTTTATTTGTCCATAGCTGTGGGATCTGGATGATTTACTTCAAGATTCAGTAAATTCTTCGAACAGTCACCTCGCGGAGGCAGAGAGCGATAGTGATGAGATGGAAGTTGATGATAGCCAACGAAAATCTTCTAAAGGTAAAAATACAATCTATTTGTTAGCTCGCGGCCTAAATATTGATCTCCTAGACGGGAAGAAAAAATGTTGATTACTTACGTGATCATGAATTTTTCGATCAACTAAAACGAGTTAAACAACTACCGAAGAAAATATAAAAAAATATAGTTTACTTTCTGTGATATGCTTCAAAACGGTTGCCAACTCTTCTTGCCACACTATTTTATTGTGTCTATTTTACTTTGTTAGGAACTCGGAGGAAAAACGTAGCCAAAAGCAGTTCTAGTAGTTTCTTTGCCGATGTGTAGCCCTGCAAATGGCGAGATCAACGCTTACGGATGAATGCAGTATATTTGTCGAGGCTTAAAACTTTCTGGCTTTCCCGTCGGCATCTCTACAATCTCATTTATGGAATGAGTGTTAGCTTCTTGGAATCTCAATTGAAGTGTTTCGAGTTTGTAAACACCAAAGTTGAACGGGACCAAAAGAATATTTACATGCCACCTATATTTCTCCAGTGGTTTTGATTGCTCAAGCAAGAATCGTGATCTTTTAGAATTGGCGTTGAGCATTTTTAATATTCTTGAGGTGTTCTTATGTATATAGCATATTACAATAATATAATGAAATCGAATAATGAAGTTTCGTAATTTGGTGAGACTATTATTTTGTTACATTGAAGTCAGATACGATTGCTTAACGTGTGATATTTGAACCCGTGTTTTATGTTAGACACATCATTAGTTAGTCGGTGTACGGCATGTACCATAAACGTGGGGCTACCACCGTCGACGTACCATTTGTTAACATCATCGTTCATAGTTCACAGCAATTCTTCAAGATTCATAAATTTTACTTCATCCCTCTTATGATAGTCCGTGTTTTGACTTTTTAGGTTAACTTTCGAAAATATTAGCAATGAGTTCTTATTCGTTCAGATGAAATAATTCAGTCATGTGAGACTTTGTTAGAATTGTTTTTAATATAAATTTTTGAAATATCAAGTTTTTATAGTGTTTACGTATGTAATATTAAAAATATTTTGGTTTTAAATTGTACTTTTATTTAGTTTTTATTTTCCTTTATTGAAGTTCAAAATTTCGACACAAAATGAATGAAACACTCAAAATTTTTCCTTTCTTCAAACTATTGAAATGAAGAGCAAGTACATTTTTCAAAAGTGAAAATTTCGTGGAAATCATTTCATATTCTGACATTGTTGTGCTTTTCGCCCAAAGTAGTTCATAGTTAAATTTCACTGTATTATTTATATTGCAAAATCAAAACTAACATTTTAAATTGAAATGAAGTTAGGAAGTAATAAGTTCAACAATAGATACCCAACAACATGAATTTAAAACTAGATAATAACATTGAAACCATATTATTAAACTACAATTAGAAACTTCTCATTTCTTGTAATTAGTCATCATCTGCTTGAACTCCACAAAGCTAACAGACCCATCCCCATCAGCATCAACACCCTTTATCATCTTCTCACAGTCCTCGCGCGTGCGCTTCTCACCAAGGCGCGTCAGAATCAAGTGAAGTTCATCAACAGAAATCAGTCCATTGCCATTCTCATCGTACATCTCAAACGCCTCCTTTAGCTCTCCAACACCTCCATCATCTGTAATTATTAACCAATTGTGTCTTAGAATGAAGACTTGAAAATTCAAGTGAAAGTAAAGAGAATTATAACGGAATAGGCTGCAAACCACGTCAATAAGACTCGACCAAGAAAAACAAGGTTACCTACTCCACGAACTTGACCACTTATAAATTAAATCCTATTTTTAAAACACATATATACGTAAATAAATGAATAAATTCGTAAAAAAAGCAAGGCTAGAACGACAAATAAAAATACGAACCAAGTATTAAAAGTTTAATACGAGTAGTTTGGTAGTACAAAAGAGTCATGTGGTTCCGCCTTTAATTACCTGTCTCGGCTTTACAAAAATCAGCAAACTCTTGGAGGTTGATGAATCCATCTTTGTCCGTATCGATTTCCTCCATCATACGGGAGATTTCTTCAGGTGATGTGGTGGAGCCGAGGGCTTGCATGAGGCCGGAGAGTTCGTCGCCGGAGATTTTACCGTCGCCGTTTGTGTCGAAGCGTTGGAAGACTTTTTGGACCTCCGACGTGTCTTGTAAGTAGACGGATGACTTTGAGACATCAGTTGTGCTTTTTGTTGGCGACATCTTTGGGAAATTTGGGGGATTTGGAGATTTGGATTTTTGTTGACTTTTCTGGAAGGAAATGTAATTTTGACTATAGAAAATCAGGGATGAGGCAAATATGGAGGGAGGGAATATATATACATGTGAAAAGTGGGACACGGAATGTGGCAGGTTCAAAATTTGACGGAATTTTATCGTGTTTCAACGTTTATTACAATTTTTTTGTCATTTTTTTCAATACTCCCTTCCATACAAAAAAATGTTGTTTGATTTTTCTAAAATTTAATTTTGACCATCAATTACTAATTAATACTTGTTATAAAAAATATAAAATTTATATAGTTGAATTCGTCTTTCCAAGTACTTTCATAATATATGTTTTTAATTTAAAGAAAAAATATAAATAAAGAATAATTGAAGGTCAAACATTTGTCTAAATATATGAGAATAACATTTTTTTTGGATTGGAGGGAGTATGATGTTTTAGGAAATCAATGTAATATTTGATCAATATTTTTTCATTAAATCCCTATTGAATGCATTCAAAGTATAATAAATATATCTTGAAAAAGAATAAATTATTCATTCATGTAATTATTGATTATTGATTAATTAGGGGCGTATATGTGAAATGATATTGTTCCTTAATTTGACGTGAAAAAGCTAGAATGACATATAAAAAAATGGAGAGTATTGTTTTCGTCCCTTTCCCTTATTCAAGCAATCAATTTTTCAAAATAAAATTAGTATTCTTTTAGGATTTTATTATTGAACTTGATGAGACAAGGTGGAAGTAAAATTATATTTGTGAGATAAATTTAATTTTTCATAAAACTTTGTCTAAAAGTAAATAATTCTTAAAAATTTGATGAAGAAAATAATTTTTATTTAATGATCATAAATAAGGTCTTATTTTAAAATGAAATCAAATAAGATCGACATGTTATATATAAATTTGGTTGAGATGATATATGTATAATTTTGTAAATCAATTAATTTTGATTCTATTCGTAATTGCTTTTGATACTTGTATCTAATTGATTTATATTTATATGTGAACAATATCTAAACTTCACAAACCAGTCATAGAACTTCTTTTTATTAAAGTGTTAGTTGGGGTTCACTTTTATATAAATGATAATTTAGCAAAACAACTAAATAAGGACAAGTGATAAATCAGAGTTCTTGAGAAATTCTAATACTAATAATTAATTAAAGGACAAGTTTGTGATAAAATATTTATTAATCAAATGTATGTCGTTAAACACGTAATCAACCGGTGATATTACATTTAATCTGAAATCGATATTAAAAGCTCAAAATCATTATTGATTCATTAAATTGAAGAATGAGCTTTTGAACGGTATAGTATATGGCCTTGATTGACGCTATTATTTTAAGTTAAGATGTAAATTGATGTCTAATACTCATTCTGTTATTAAAAGATTGTTACATTTTGACTTTTCTTTGATCAAGAATTTTCATTAAACAAAAAAAATAATATAGTCATGTGAGACCTTGTTAAATTTGTCTCAATATATATTTTTGAAATATCAATTTCTTATAATTTTTTTGCATGTAAAATAAGAGATATTTACGTTTAAAATTGTGTTTTGTTGACTATGAAAATCAAAATGTATCAATCATTTATCAATGGGGGAATAATATAGACGTGGATGATATTGATTGAGTTTTAATTTCACAACATAAAAATATGAAAATGTGAACTAAACTAGGGCATCTACTATGTACATCTTTCCATTTTTCATTTTTGAATTAATAACACCAGAAGCGATCCTGCTAGGTGGCTTGGAAGAAGCCATCATTTGAAGATGTCCATAACCAACCGCCATTAATAAGAGCCATCATTTGATTATTTTAACTTAACCTCCAATACAACAATAAGCAATGGTTGACTCATGATTCAAGCCTTTTCCGTATCAATTAAACCTTCTCCCACTCAGATTTTATTTCGCAAATATAGTTTTATTTTTGCAGATTTTTTAATTTAAAATGATGTCGTATCGATGGCTAAAAATTACTGATTGTCATGACAAAACGGATTGCATTGCAAGTTCAAGCTCCTTCAGACTTCACAGGACTGAGGAGCTTCGTCCGGATCCGGAGAATTGGGTTTGCATGTGAGAATGATGAAATATAAAAAGGGATGATTTAGAATTTAATCACATGAATAAATATATACAATAGATCTATTTGTGAATTAAAGTCGTGAGTGAACATAAGAAGTTCGATTCAACTAGCATTATTTGGCGCAAACAAATTCGGCTCATGGTTCGGTGCGCATTGACAATATCAAACTAAACGTTAAAAGGTTTGACGAACCCGACCAAACGGTTCGATTTAGATTGGGCAAATTAATACATCGGATTGACCCATTTATATTCTTGAATTCACATGTGACCGGACCAAACTCGCGCCGACCTGCGAACTCAAACCCTCGAACCTTATGTTCACATATCTCGAACCGAGTCGAACCTATTATGCGTATCCGTGCAGACTGTGGACTAAACTGAAACATATCTACACTAGGTATAGATCAGTCCGTTTAGAGGCCTACTCATAACTTTATTTCAAACATATTGTGATGTTGAAGAGTTTATACTGCACGGCTGAAAGGCTTTTAACAGCTTGAAACTTTATTTCAAACAGATTGTGATGTGGAAGAGTTCACTGCACCGTTGAAAGGCTTTTAACAGCTTGAAACAGTAAAAAGTTTGAAAAACTTTCATTTTGATTCTGTTTGAAATGAGCTCAAATGTGTCAGACAAAGATGTAAAGCAGCCTCATCTCCTTTCACCTTTTCTTTTTCAATGATAAGACTAGTAGTACCATTTCAGCCTTTAAACATGAAAGGGAGGCAATTGTTTCACATAAGACTCTAGTGTAATAAGTAGGTTTTTCAATTCTTGTGATCTTGTCCACTTAAATAAACCAAACATATACTCCCTCCGTTTCTTTTTATTTGATTGTTTGAGCATTTTTTCTATGTTTCTTTTTATTTGATTGTTTACAATTTCAATGCACTTTTTACAATCCCAATGCACCTTTTTACAATTTCAATGCACCTTTTTACAATTCCAATACACATTTTTACAATCCCAATGTAATTTTTCACAATCTCTTAATAAAGTACTTTTTCCCTAAACAATCAAATAAAAAGAAACGGAGGGAGTAGTAATTTAGAAACAATAGTAGTAAGACAGTCATAACAGCAAAATTCACTATCAAACTATAATTAAGTTAACCCATCCATCAAATAAAACCAAAGAAATCATTCATTAGCATTGAGCATACTCTACAACCAAATGAAATTCAAGAAAAGAAACAACAAAACATAAACTAATAAGACAATTATGATACTAATAGAGTAACTAATCTTGTTTAATGACGATGATTAGGGCAGAAAGTGACCAAGTAGTTTCCACCAGTGCAAGTTGCAATGCTAGTGGGATCATCATAAGCATAAGAGTAAGCCTTAGGACAAGCAACCTTGAAGATCTTTGAGTATGCAGTTGGCTTGCAAGTTTGTGGGTTACCAAAACTCCCAGTGCAACAATACCTTGGTGAGTTGAATGCAGAACAAGCGCTTTTGCAAGCCACCACCCGCTTGTTATCGTGTGATCTCACTTGAAGTCCCACCGGGCACATCATGTTCAGGTCACTCACACACCCTGCATAGCTACATTTCCCTGAAACACCACCACAAATTCCATCACAACTCCGGTCGAATATATATATGTAACACTTCCTATGTTTTAATTTTACTGGTGATTGTGACTACTCAATTAATAAGAACTTAATCTTTACATGTTGGCTTTGAGGAATCGCTTAAGAACTTTGGCATGGTAATTTCGAGTAATTACCTAAAAAAATGCAGTTTTGGCATGTTAGTTTTGGTACATTCTGATTATATACTGTCAATTGGTAAATAATGTTTACACTTCACTCTTGGATGAATCCGGAAACATCCTTCTTGTTATCGTAAGGGTAAGGTAAGGTTGACTACTACGTGATACCCTTACCCCACCTAAGCGGGAGACTCTTAAGAGGTATTAGGACTTGTTGATATGATGTAGTTTTAATAAATCGCTTAAAAGACTCGATTTGATATAGGGTGGATTTGACTAAATCTCTTAAAAGATTCTACTACAATTAATTAGTCCAGTATATATTTTGAACCAAATAGATACGTTACAGCTATAACAATAATTATATTTAGGCAGATATTTAGGGGGTAGTTTAGATTATTACCTGAACCACGGAAAGGGGTTATTGAAATGGCGAGATTGTACCCATCAACAAGGCTAACATCATAGAAATCTTGTTCATCTCCGAGGGTAATTTCGGCAAGTGTTGCAGGAGGAGCACCTCCCATGCCATTGCAGAAAAGGGAACCTCCACAATCACCAGTTGCGCATTTCCCACGGCCGGATGCGTCGAATTTGCAGCCGTGACGGCCCCAGAGACGGCCGGACCACCTAGCCGGGAGGCGGAGAACGTAGGCCTTGTTTGGTGGCAGCTTGAAGCCTCCTTTTGCTAGGATGGGGCTACCTGAACCTGGCTGGATCCCTGGCCAAACAGGGTGGCTACACTTGTTCACCAATGTCATTGTGGTTGATGAGACATCTGTTTTGGACAATTATTTTGGGACAACATTGGGAAAATCAAGAAAATAAAACTATGTTAGTTATGCTACATTATATATTAACATTATATTAACATGTTTCGATTTCTTTGGAGAGGCTATCACTAAGCGGAATAAGAGGGTCGGATAGTATAAAATAATGTAAATGAGACTTACCAGCAATGTGGAGTGTGAGAATGGAGAGCAGGAGAGTGACTATAGGTATCATTGTTGCAGCCATGAGTAGAGTTTGTGGGAACCTAAGCTCTGCTAGGAAACTAATTGAAGTAGTAATGTACTAATGTGTGAGTTTTTATATACTCCATTCATCCCCATTATTAAATGACCATTTTGTCCAAAATATAATTCTCTTCTATAATTTCACTTTATTAATTTATATAAGAACAAATAGAGAAAAAATTATGTTTATGAAAAAAAAAATTAGATTTTTATTATTTGTAGAACGATAGATGGTTTTTAGGAAAACGATGAAGGAAATAATAAAAAGAATAATATTTAATTCATTAATAAATGTTAAAGTTTTATATGGAAAAATATATTATTTAGAAAAATTGAATAAAATAATGTTTAGAAATAAGCATTTCAAGTAAAAATGTTTGCGAAATTTCGATGGTGTGAAGTCACAAAACAATTATCGAACAAATAACATAATATTAGCTCAACAAAAAATTATACTAGCGAGAATGTATTCATAAGTTTACAAAAAAAATCTTCTAGCGAATTTTTGAAAATGTGTCGGATTAATATCTTTACTAATAGTACTAAACACATCTCGTTCTAGATAAGTGACTATACGATTATTTAACCATTAATCGTCCATCGTACTATATATATCTCTTTTAACATGATTCATAACTGACCGAAAATACAACACTCGTGTTTGCTATTGTCATGAAGGGCAACGACGGCGAATAGTCAAATAATGGTGGTGTTTTGGGTGAGTCTAGGGTCGAGAAACTAGGAGAGAATATAGAGAGCATCAAGTGTGTGCCACTTATGATTTTCCTTGTAAGTATGGGGTTTTATGGTGAATTGCTAAGGGGTAATAGTATTATTTTCCTTTTCTTTCTTCTTTTTTATAAAATGACCCTATTTTTTCTCCCTCTATTTATCCTTTTGTAATTCTTTTTTATTAATTATGAAACACATATGAATGATAGTACTCCAATTTTTACTTAAATGTCAGATATGTCCTTAATTTTTTGTAAATTATTATTTTAGTTCCCTGACTTTTAATAATTGTTAAATAGGTCCATTAACATAATATCAATGTCTTATTGATTATAATGCCCTTATTTTTACACCTCAAATTTTTAAATATTTCTCATTATATTGAAATTTTTGTAGTATTTCTCACTAATTAAGCAAGGGTTAAAAAAAAAATTCAATCGAACATTGCATTAGAATCCTAAGTGACAACTAAGTTAAAGAAATTGTTTTCGGTAGGATGAAAACTAGAAAAATAGAGGGAGTACTTCATTACATTTTATATGAAAGTTATGTTTGTATAATGTCGACAAATTTGAGAGATCATTATTTTCATAACACACACATACATATAAATCTATTAAACTATTAAAATAAACTTTTCAATTTATGATTTTTTTTTAAAAATTATTTAGTACATATTAAATTGACTAAAAATATGTTCTTTCATGTTTTTTAAATATTTATTTTATTGATTTTGTATCATTTATAAAATTTTAGTATTTTTGAAGTGAAAGTCAATTGTGTTCATGAACTAAAAGTAAAGTAAAAATATTGACGAGTAAAACTAAGGACATTATAGTCAATAAAATATTTGATTTTATGTTCGAGGACCCATTTAATAATTAAGTTAAAACTAAGGAACCTAAAATGATAATTAGAAAAACTCAAAGGATGTATCTAACATTTAGGTAAGAGCTGAGGGACTTCAGTATCATTAACCCCATAATTTTATATAGGATTTTTTCACCAACAAATTTTGTGGTGTATTTGCACTAGTTTGTTATATGCAAGTTCGTCTAAACATCAAAATTTAAGGAAATACTCCCTCCGTCCCTAAATAATTGTCACATTTTGACTTTTCATGGTCAACAAAACAAGAATTGAAACTTAAATATCTATTATTCTAAATGCGAAAAAATTATAAAAATTTGATATTTCAAAAATATATATTGAGACGAATCTAACAAGATCCCACAAGACAATATTATTTTTTATCGCTTGATGAGAATTTATGATCAAATTTTGTAATGTTTGGCCACTAAAAGTCAAAATGTGACAATCTTTTATGGACGGAGGGAGTATATTATTATCGAGAGCAATCAAATTAGCTTATTAATCCACCCACACCAGTCACCATAAATGTTATTTATCCATCTAAAATGGTCTTTCTTTTTGAGTGAAGAACAGCATAAAAATGGAGATCGAAGTTGAAATGGTAGATGGTTGAGGATTTGCATGGGGGTAGCTGATAATGAGATCAAAGAGCTCAAACATCGAGGATGTCAGAAGGCAGAAGGCAGAAGGTGAGTGGAGGATAGTTGTCCACACATTACACATATTAACATAAACAGAAAAAGTCACCGATTATTTCACATGTACGCATACTCATGTACCCTAAATCGAATCTATACTGCTTCTCCTCTTTCTTTCTTTTCTCTCTCTCTCTCCCTCAATAAATGGACGTTATTTGGATGGTCAAACAGTACTTGCCACTTACTCTTATCATTCAGATGCCTTCTCCCTTCGCTATGTCAAATCTTTGCAGTAAGTCGAAAGATCCCCATTCCAAAGGATTTCTAAAAAGAAAGATCATGTTAACTGTTCCCGCTTGACGAGTCTATTGTTCAATAGAGTAAATATATTTGAAATGTGTCTTTAGTGGTCCAATACTTTACTTTGAGTGTTCAGAATCTGGGTAATCACCACAAATAGATCATCTCTTGAATAAAAATAGAGTTACTCATGCACTTGCCGTAGATCAAACCAACACACTTGTAAAGAAGTACACTCTTATAATAAAGTCCGTAATTATTTGAGTTATACCCTGTAGGCTCCAAAGGATATCTAGATAATAAGACTGGTGTACTTTTCTCCAAAGTTTAAATTAATTTGACATTTCAAAATTTCCCTGCAACACCTTATTTCATAAGTGAGATTTAATTTAAAAATTCTTAGAAAAATAAAATGAACTTTAGATTGAGGGACAGATGGAGTAACTTTCTTGATGTAGTACTTTATAAGTTCATACTAGTAATTTTAAGATAGATCGAGCTCATGGGCGGACCAATAATAGTGTTAAAGAGGGTATTCACGTAATAACCCTAGATCAAATCTTATATCTCAAAATGGTTAAGTTATTCGTTAATTTATAGAAAGTCTTAGATTCAAATCCTCTTTCAAATAACTTTTTTTCCCTTGTATTTACTTATATTTTGTCTAAAATGCATATCCAACCAAACTTTTTGATTCTTAATGATAAAATGAACACCCTATATTAAAATCCTAGGTCTGCCCCTAGTCGAGCGTGGTGGGAACAATTTCAGTGTATAAGACTTAAGAGCATTTGCATCAACTTACGTAAAAGAAATTTCCTTAAATTAACTTCATATATTATTTTATCAAATATAGGTGTTATATTTTTAGCTTCTATACACATTTAGATTCATTATTTTATTATTTGCAACAGTTACATCTTTTAACGTGAAAAGAAGTGGTTTGAGGAAAGTGTAAATATAAGACATTGTCCATGATATTTAAGGAAATTGTTATAATAGTAAATCCAATATTTGGTTTCTTTTTATTTTATTATTTTCCTTATTCTAAATATGAAATAGAAGAGTGTTTTGAGATATCCGAGTAACAAGTATGGTTTAGAGAAAAATTTCATAATGAATGCGGATCCATAAATATCAAAGTGGATGTTCGAAATTGACATAATTTATTAAGTGCCTGCTCAAATTCCTTAAATATATGCAAATATAAATTTAAATGTTAATTTTTACATTAATTTTTTCTTTAAATATATATAAATATTTTTTCTTTTAAAAAAAGTGCTTGTTCGAGTGAACGGGCTTGAACCCACGTACCTCCGCCACTGAGAACATGTGATGTGTAAAGCAGGACAAAATGTGTTACGAATGTGGTGGTTTCAATTCATCAAAAAATTCGGTAGGCAGGTAGCCATGAACAAGTTTGAAAGAGGCATTATGATAGGTGGTATACACACTAATACGGTAGCATTTCTATATACATGAATTTTAATGTGAAGCACTTCTTGTTTGGGAGTGAATATCTAGTGCTGTTATTCTGTTAATACCAGACCATTGTCGTTTTAGTATAATCTTGAGCTTCATGTTGCCATTTCAATCGAATTTTGATTTTCTTTGTTGACTCGCAACGCTTTTGTCGACATAAGTTTTTTTTTAAAAATTTGCGATTTATTATGGATTAGAGTACATTTTTTACTGGAGACATACAACTTTATGTGGCCCAATGTAAATTAACAAAAGGTCATGGTTCATGGAACAAAGAGATTCTGAATGGAATTTCTGTCGTTTAATGGTTCACTTGGATCTATGCTAGTACGTTATAGATTAAAATATAGTAACAGTCTGACATGTTTAATTAAATTTGATGTTTTATGAATTAAATTTGTCATAGATCTTCCCCATGGACGGCAGTGGGTGGTCAAGCCCACATGACCACTCACTATGTTTAACTATTTTTACACACTTTATATCCCCTTTAAAATACTCCACAGGTTAATATCTTCATCACTATTTATTGAATAGTTTTTCCAATTTTTTTTAATACTCCATAAATCAAGAACAAGAATATACATAATCAATAGGGTTTGGCCCACCCACCACTAGTTGGGACACAAGCTGCAAAGATCGCAATAAGGACATAAATGGGCTGAACGTTTTTAAACTTCAAAATAGTTTAGTTCAAAGATAACGATTCCAAGGTTTCATTTGGTTAGATGTTTGGAATGATTATAAGATTAAAGTTGTTAAGAGTTTATGGGGTTTCACTCTAAAGTCAATTGGTGATAGGGGGAATATTTTATATACTAATTCTGGAGGACATCAACTTCGGATGTGGGCCTCACGTGTAACCCAATCGTCGACGGAATATTCCTCGCCGGTATTAACTGCCGAAACAACATCACGTGGGGTTGCACGTGCCTCAATAACTCGGGTTGGTTCATGATACCATGTTAAGAGTCTATGGGTGCCACTCTAAAACCAATTGGCAATAGGGGGAGTAGCCCAAGATCTTATATATTGACACAGGAGGACATCGATATCCGATGTGGGATGTGCATCTTAACACACCCCCTCACGTGTAACCCAATCATCGGCGGAATTTTTTCATGCCGGTATTAATTGCCGGAAACAACATCGACGGGTTACACGTGCCTCAATAACTCGGGTCTGGCTCATGATAAGAGTCTCTGAGTTCCACTCTAAAGCCAATTGACGATAGGGGGAGTAGCCCAAGATCTTATATACTAACCCGGGAGGACATCAACATCGGATGTGGGATGTGCATCTTAACAAAAGTTTAATTCAACACTAATATTTTGAAGGTGCGATTAAGGTTGTTATCGATCCGAGCCGGTTCGGGCTCCGTTATGCCTGCTCCGGCTCGGTTGGGAACCGAGTTGACCAGGAATTCAGTTCAATTCGGAACCGAGTGCAAGAATGGATCAGGAATCGGCTCGAGATCAAATTTTTTTTGATGGGGACTCGACAATGGACCAGAAAATACTCGAAATTGATATGAATCGCCTCGACTCGACAACTCGATGAGAAATAACACATTTTATTATAGCAAATAAAATAGTAGTAAAATCAATCGAGCTATCAGTCCGATTCTTGGTATACATGATTTGATTTCGAGTCCGTATTTCAACTCGAAATTGAAACTAGTTGTATTTCGAGCCAAGTAACAGGCCCAAAAACATCACTAGAGATTGGACCCGATACGAAAGTCTTAGCCCAACAAGGCACACTACTTAGTGTCGTGATTTAACGGGTGTAATGGGGTCTTGATGGACTTGGACCCAACACAATCTGAAGTCTGGACTAGCTCACTGAAATCTACATGTGATGATGTGAAGTTGTGAACCAGATCTGCTTTGGTCCCTTGGTCCAGTATTCAATTCACATGAACAAATATTACAACTTGATTACAGCTTGCGTCGACGCACGACTCATTTAAGAAAGAATTCATTATTGAGACGCTTTTCACAGAATAATTATTAATGAAATTGAAAACCTTTAACTTCCAAGTTAATGGCGTTTTCCGGTGGAGGCATGTACTTTCTAGGCTACTTAGAAAGAGTATCGGTACGGCACATAGAGTTTTAGCTTCTGCGAAATTGCAAGTTATCGTGGTATCCATACATTCGAGAAGCTTCATAACTATTTTGACATGTATCTCTTTCAATAATAATGTCTTCAATCACATTTTTCAACAAACGATCCGTATTTTGGTGGGACTTGGCAAGACCTCCCGGTCCTAACATCTGAAACTCGGTACGAGGTTGTTCAGATAATATATAGTTGGGACTTGGTCAGGACTTCATCAAGTACCGATATATGCTACGAGAGGGATCGAACCTTCACTGGAATTTGGTCGGCATTTGCCAAGCCCTGATATTGACTTTTCCAGTTAGGGTTTCCGGCGTTTCTGATGGGCTTTGACTTTGTCTCCTAATATTCTTAGGTTTTACTTTTTACCTATAAATAAGAGATTAAAACGTATAGAACAAATTTCATGTATTTTATTGTTTTGAGATCATGATGATCATCTGTAATCTGTTCCTTATTATTATAGTGAAAGAATTAATCATAACACATTATAAGGATGGAATACCACTTTATATCTAGCAATACTTTAAGTAATTCATTTATCTTCATTATTTACCGTATTAGTCATAAATAATACGCTTCATTATTATAACAAGAACTATATATATGATGTTTGTGATAAAGGATCTAATTTTCTATTATTATTATTATTATTTGTTTTATCTATCAAAGAAAGAAAGATGTCCACTTATTAATACCTAGCATTAAACTCTTTAAACGAAGATCGAAGTCAAAATTAACTAGAAATTGAATTGTACGTGTATCGTGTATTGTAAGAATTTAAGTTCTTCATACAATGCCAACTTCAAGAATGGAAAAAGTTGTATGGAATCAAGTACTTCCTCCCTAAAAGATTGTCACATTTTGATTTTTGTTAGTTAAACATTATAAAATTTGATCATGAATTCTCACTAAACGATAAGAAATAATATAGTCTTGTGGGACCTTGTTAGATTCGTCTCAATACATATTTTTCAAATATTAACTTTTTATAATTTTTTTGCATGTAGAATAATAGATATTTATGTTTTAAATCAAGTTTTGTTGACCACCAAAAGTCAAAATGTGACAATCTTTTAGAGACGGAGGGAGTATTTTTTTTTATGACTAAAATTTAATTAATTAGGAGTTTTTACGGTGGTAGAAATGAAATACTAATATGTTGTAGTTGATAGAGGGGTAATGAGTGAAGAGTAGTACTAATCGTCCGCAGTGCATTATTGATGATTGTGCTCAATTATTTTACAAAATCTCAAAACGGACAAAAACTATCATCTATGACTGCCACAAATTTTGTTTTATATCATAAATAATGCTCTATGATAAGTCGTTTTAGAGGAAGATAATGACAATAACACATATATCGGTCAGATCTTTCTCATTGTTTAACAATTCAAATATACTTATTATTCGTTTCCTACTGCTACCTACTTGGCTATGTCAAAATTTAGATTGTGATAAATAATGAATTATATGTGTCAATTAAAATTACTTTGTAGTTTGTTTATCAAATAATAAAGGGTCAATGGTATCAAAGATCACTGAAAGTATCTAATATTTTCGGTTCGATTATCCTAATTAATGGATCATATTGCATCATTAACTGTATTTTTTTTTTGGAAAACTTGGTCACTGAGCCGTTTTAAATGATTTTGGGTGCATTTCGAAAGTTTTTAATTAACGAGAACAACTTTGTCTGTTCACAAATAATCATCGTTTCTAAAAAAAATTAAATTTGTTTTTTTGTCTTTTAAATAACTTTTTTTTTAAAATTAACTTTTTTTTCTAATTTTTTTTAAAAATAAAATATGAAGAACTAATTAACTACTAAAAAACACAAAATTCAATTAAGAAAAAAGAAAAAAGAAATGTTTTATGTTAATTTTTTTTAAAACAAAAAAATTAAAAAAACGATGATTTAATGTCTATAAATGTGAACAGACAAAATTGTCCTCGTTAAAAACTTACAAAATGCACCCAAAATCTTTCAAAACGGTTCAGTGACCAAGTTTTCCAAAAAAAATGCAATTGAGTGATCCAACATATGATTCATATAAAATGAAAGTAATCGAACTGAAAATATTAGATACTTTCAGTGATCTTGCCATTAACCCAATAATAAATTGAAGTTCACAAAGCGATTTAGTTGATTAGAAGAGTGATTGAAGTACGATTTACGTTGGTACCAAACTTATATGAATTCCACGGTACATGTTACTAATATGCAGAATGCACCAACTTTCATACAAGTGGATGGTACTAATTCAATCTTTTAATTTTGCTACGTATAATTAACATGAATGCATGTTCGATGTCCTATTTCAAATAATTGACCATATATATGTATGTGTTTCTTCTACAAAAATACAAAAACTACATTGCATGCATGCATATGGGATCATTTTCAGCCTCCCATTGACTCATAAAGTCCGTATATACACACTACTCACATCAAATAGCTCGACTACTATTCAATTACCCTCATTAGTTGACGTTTGATTATCTAGTTCAAAATGTAGTTAAGTTGGAATGAATTCTTATGTCGGAACATAGTTTAACGTAACTGGCAAAGAATTAGAGTATAAAGTATTAGCAACCTTGCCTCTTTATGCAATTCGGATTCGGTTCCCGTTAGAGGTGAACCTTGTATTTCGAAATGGTATGGTTAACAAACAAATTTAATCCTTGATCAAGTGAGGCACATCCCATAAATAACTTTGACATTGTTAGGACCCTTAGATTAAGGATCTCAACCATTTAGAATGAAAATTCTTACCTAATTTCAGTTATTTTGTATAAAAGCACAAATTCACTAGTAATCGAGAAAAAATTGGAAAGATATCAATAAAGAAATCGAGAAAAAATTAAAAGATATCAATAAAGAAATCGAAAAAAATTGTATTCTCAGGATTGGGGTCAATGTGTTGATAAGAGTTAAATTGAGTGCTTATGAGAGGAAAAAATGTGTTTGGACAGAAATACCCTTCAAAAAATTGATGACCGAATGAGTGACTTTTTAAACACTAGTAATCTATTTGACGTTTTTGAAACATGAGTGATCTAACTGGTTTTTTTTTCAAATGTGAGTGATGTCAGAAGCCATTTGCCATTTCCAAAATATTGGAATCCACAGTAAAAATTAGGTAGATTAATGGAAAATTTCCAAAATAATTGTATTCTCAATACCAGAGAAAAAAGTGATAATAACAGTACACTAGTCACTACTGGTATAATATGAAAAATGGTAATGATATGATGAGTAATGTACAGGTTAATTTGAAGACTGTTTAAATGACAGTAGTAAGGAGGGTTTAGATGGAATAAAAAGTTGAAAATAGGAATGCATAATGGGGTTATGATGATGGATGGATGGATGGATAGTTTCACATGATGACCCATCCTTAACTACAACAAGGAAACTTCAGCAACTCTTGCCTGCCTATATCTGTTTTGCCATTCTAAGTCTTGTCATTTTCTTACACCAGACCCCATAGGCCCCTTGGCCCCCTTAGCTACCTCCATTTAATTCTTTCTGCCATTTGTCTCCACATTCTACATTTTGCTTTCTTCTTTCTTTTTACTCCCTTGTCTCTGTTCTTTTACCTCATGTCTATTATCTAACTTCAATATTGTCCCATGCTCTTTTATCTTCTTATATCATCATCGGTATAATAATTTATATCAAAATCGATTTCGCCTCAAGTCGGTCAAACGTGATGGAATCTGAAACTATGGGTACAGACCCAACTCGTTTGCTCAATATAAATATCGGGTTGGAGCAAGTTCTCTTTGGACCGACTAAACCTAAAGAAAGAACATTGGTGGACTAACTATAAAAGTTATGTTTTATCAAAACGCGTGAGCAATATATATATATATAGGAGTTAGCTACGTACCCTTCGATAGATGTAGGAGTAGTGTCCCATCTTTCGAGGACATAGTTCAGTTGATAAATAATTAGAGTGATACTCATCTCTTCAAACGACATATTCAATTATAATAAAGAGAGATACAATCTCATATTGAAATTATTAAAATGAAATAAAACATATCACGTGATCAACTCGTTCTTATTATCCCAGGAGAGGGACCTTGAGCGCTTTCAGTATGAAATTTCGCACTTTCTTAGGACTGTAGGACATCTTCTCTATTTTTCGTCACTTCTATTTTTCTCTTTTGAACTAAGGCTAATATTTTATACCTTATATATGGATTTTTTCACAAACCATAAAAACATATACTCCTTCCGTCCCTAAAAAATTATCACATTTTGACTTTTGTTAGTCAAACATTACAAAATTGGATCATGAATTCCCTTTAAACGATAAGAAATAATATAGTCTTGTGGGACCTTGTTAGATTCGTCTCAATATATATTTTTGAAATATATATTAACTATTTATAATATTTTCGCATGTAGAATAATAGATATTTATGTTTTAAATCGTACTTTGTTGACCACCAAAAGTCAAAATATGACAATCTTCTAGGGGCGGAGGGAGTATAAAATTAAGTAATCAATGTTGAATTAAATCAAGATAGGAGACAGAACGTATACCTGTAATGATGGTAATTAGACGTTTTTGTTTCAAGCCTTGACCTTTTGATTTTCACATTTATTTGCACACTAAAAATAATTCAGTATACAACTAATAAATATTAGTATATATCTAGAAATAAAATAGATTCTGTTATATGGAGTATAAAATTTTGAATGTGCCACTGAAAAAGAGAAGAAATTGAATTCAAAATTTGGGGAATTACATATTAGGTGTTCCTATGATGATCTGGTGATGATCTTGTAGCAGACAATATAAATTGACGCATCACTAATATATTTTTGTCTGTTTTTTAAGGGAAAGCAGAAATACTTTCATCTACGTTAAAGTTAGCAAAGAATTAGCCATATAGTACATGGAAATGAAGAGGAATCTCATGCCATTGTCTCTCTTTTCTTCTTTTTCTCAATTTTGATCTTCAATTTTGTCCTTTCCAGATCTTGCCTTCCATAACCCTTCATCATCATTTCCTCACATACAAACAACCTATGCTACAACGTAACGGAAAAGAATCATTTACCAACACATCCGTTCAAGACATATCTCGCGACTTACTCTGTACGTTTCTCGGCAAATTAAAGGGCATGGGAGCCTTTAGAAAATTCTAAATAAAGAATAATTTACTAAGTTGGGCTTCCTGTTCTAGTTATTTATTACTCGTGTCTTGTTTGGCATTGATAATTTAAGTTTCACCTTTTGCCCATTATGCATTATTGTGTGAAGTTATTGTTTTTGTATAGTTTTGACCGTATTTATGTGAAGAACTAAAGGGGTAGGACGATATCGTTATCAATTTTGATTGGGAGCATTTAAGAATGGAATGTAAAAATATCATATTATATTCTACAAATGTTAGCTTCGGTATATCACCTCTTGTTAATATTTCAGTCACTTCAACATCCTATTTTTCTCTCACAAATTCCAACGTCAAAAACTTCCTCCAGTTATAGGCTTCAGGCCTATTCGTTGGGGAAAACATTTCTCTGTCTTTTTATTTCATTTAGCAATTCAATATTAAATTCCATATTTGTTTTTCTGTGCATAACTTTTGTCTTCAAATATGTTGAGTTTTTAAATAAAATTTGAACATATATATTTGCCTGAAAAGGTCATGAAAGTTTTAATTAATTAGTAATCTGTACATATAATTGTAAACCTAAGAATTGTACCGAGCGAATTAATATAATCATTGATGAGGTCTAATGTGTAAAATGTGATTATTGTATATAATTAAAGTACGTAAAATGTAATTATATTTATAATTTAAGTACAAGCAATTTGATCAAAAAGTATTTGGATAACACCCGAAAAATCTCATAATAATAATAATTAGAGGGGTTCTCTTAGTAACAAAAAAGAATTAGACGGAATTCGCTTTACTTGATTGGATATCTCTTTTGTGGCTCATTCAAGTAAAATTTATCCGACACTATGCCTGAATACATATATTTTAAGTAATTATTTATAACAACATAACAAGCCATATATATATATGTGCATTTGGTGGTTATTAATTGTATATATATATATACCATGAGCTAGGTAGCTAGTGTCTTGAGTTATATAGGTAGAGGCAAGAAGCTTTAATCAGTGCGAGTTTCTATATAATATGGCTTTGCATTAATAATTCATCAACCAATTCAATAATATGGTCCAAATGCAATTTAAGACACCCTCCATGACATGTTACATCAAGATCCATGTCCCTCTAGACCCTAGAATTCTACTACTAGCTAGATAGACTAGTCTATCTTCATCTAACAACAATACTAATATTAAAATATTAACATTGTTTTCATAAATTCATTAATGCAAATTATTAATTCTTGAGTGGAAGAAATTCAAAGAACTGATAAGGAGTATTATCCATGGCTTCAGAACCAATTATTTCAGTCCCCTTTCCATTTCCATCATTTTCATTTTCATTTTCACTCCTGAGAGGAAACAATTCAAGGGTTGGAGATTCTTGAAAGCAAGTTTCATCACCATTTGTGGATAATGTTGGAGACGAATCAAGAAAGATGTTGACATAATCTTGATGATGATAATGGGGTTTTGGAACAGTTGGAGATGAGCAAGGAGCAGTTGTTGTAGTAGTAATAGTAGAGTTGATCAGATGATGCCACGTGTCATTCCTTTCCATTATCATCAGGGTCCTTCTGTTTCTGTGATTGTGATTATCATCTGCTGCTGCATGTACCACCCATCCATCTTCACCACCTCTAAATTCGCTTCCTGTATATGTTCGGTCTGCTTTCGTGTTCGAATTCGATGCTGCCATTGAAACAGTTTTCTGCAGAGGAAAAAAGAAAGAAAGAAAGAAATGCATTGTGTATGAGAAGCCATAGATTGCACCTCGGTAACAAAGCTGCACAAACATATAACAACCCTAATAGTCTAGGACATAGATCACTATTCTACCTATATATAAACTGCTTCCAACTAACTCACATTTCAACAACTACTCATTCAGGAGTTGTGAAATTTTTTCATCTTCAATAAAATTACCCCACATGCAATGGATGATTTGACTACTCTTTCAATTACTCATGCACAATTTTAAATCTTCTCATTTTCCAATTCATTTCAAATTAAACATATAGTGACATCATTACTAGATCGAAAGGATCAGATTGGGGAATGAAACGAACCAATATACTATTACGTATCCATCAAAGAGCAAGACAACGATTTATTCGCGAACATTAATACCCGTTTCAGAAATGAAGTAGCTAGTTCCATAAGTCGAATTTGTCTTCATTTTAAAATGTTAGTGAAAAAACTCGATGTGAGGTGAACTTGCTAGGTAGGTAGATATGACTAGAGGTGGCATTGTCTTTTCATGACACTCATAATATAAGAAGACCACTGAATATGATAACAAGTCAAATCAAACATTATTAAAATGAAATAAAAAACTATAGCAATAGCAATAGGATAGGAGCAGAAGCTAGTAAACTAGAAGGAATAAGCACAATCCCCCAAAACCCTAGCTTTTGTTAACATTAACGAGAACAAGGCCGACAGAAAGGAAAGAATGCAGCTTTTGGACCCTTTTCATTTCCCAACAAACGTAGCTTTTCTGAATGTCTAGCTACCCTTTTATCATAATGTTGTTGTTCAATTTCAACATATGTATGAGTGTATGACAAAAAAAGATAAAAGGGGATTAGTTTGACTATGTATAAGGAGTACTAATCATATGGACATAATTGAGGATTTGGTTTAATGATTGAATGTTAAACATTCTGTAATAATTTGGGTGGCTTTTGGTATATTTCAAAATTTGAGGGAAAAAAGAATATAGGAAAAGGGGAATGAGCATGCAGTAAAGTAAGAAAAAAGACAAAAAGGGGTAAAGTAAAATGAAACCTCTGGAAGTGTACTAATACTGCAGTTGTTAGTAGCTGTTGCCCAATTCTTATTACTCTCATCACCTTCAAAACCTGCTGCCCTGCTTGACCCTGAATATATACAATAAATACACAAATTTATAAAATTAATTTTTTTTTTTCATAATTGAATTTGTATCAAACAACATTTATACAATTTTCTCGAGCCATATATATATTTATATAAAATCAAGAAATTTGATGTAAAATTACAAAAATAACGCTTTTCGACTATATATAATTAATATTTCATGATTGTGATAGAAATTTAAAGGTCATGGCATAAAGTTATCTTAACTAAGAATGAAATAATTATAAGCAAGCATTTAAATGACACCTAGCTTATAGGACAACACCACAAAATGGAAGCAAATCACACACCATTCTTGAAATTTCATTATTCAATTAGTTTACCTTCACTCCTAACATAACTAAATTAGAGATTAGGCAATAAAATAATTTGTTAGAATGCTCTCAATTTTCACCTTGAAGACTTATAGATAATGAAATTTAATTACAAATAAAGTTATTAGGGTTATTATTAAGAGAAAATATTATGTATAAGATCTATTAAGAAAAAAGATGAGACAATCACAATCATATATAGAAAACCAATATGAACAATTAGTAACCTGATTCTTTCTTTTCCATGTTCTCATCAGTGTTGTTGTTTGGTGGTTGTTCATTATTGTCGGAAGGTGGCTCGAGTTGGCGGCGGCGCTTTTGCCTCTCCCTAGCTTTGTGATTCTGAAACCAATAGAACACATTCTTGCCTTCAATTTTTCCAAATCTTCGAAGCTGTGCAGTTATGTGCTGAATTTGCTCTGCAGAAGGAGTTCTTGTCCCTCTCCTGTACAATTCTTCAAGGGTTTGTAGCTGCTCTGGTGTTGGATTCCATCTTGAGCTCACCACAACTTGTGTTTGTGTGTTGAATTCTCTCTTGCTTTGCTCAGCCATGGCTGCTGGAAGAAAAAATCAAGAAAGAGTTAATACTAAGTTGATAATAAACATTACATTCACATTAACATGTGCTAATGTCTTTAAAGAGTCTCTCGCTTATGCAGGTTAAGGGGCTCGGATAGTATGCAGTCTTACACTACCCGTGTGATAAGAAGAGGGTTGTTTCGGAATTGACATAGTTTACAAGTTTTTACGAAAAAAGAATTGTACCAGCAAGATGATGATGATGATGGTGATGATTTAGTGCAATGAAGTCAGTGCCATGGAGGCGGCTAAGGCACGGAGGGTTTGGAGGAGTAGTCGGTGCCGAAGGTCTAGGCATGAGTGGTCTAAGCTTTCTACTTCCAAAGGGATGAGCATCACCCATGTTGAAGTCACCCCCATCATTGTATCCCATCATCCACATATCTTTCTTGATCACTTCAATTTTTAGAATTTTCTAGTGATGAAAATGAATAGAACCAAGAAGCGGGCGGGGGAGGCGCGGGAGGTGGGGGGGGGGGGGGTCTTGATTTCTTTGAGCTTTGAGAATCTATGGAAAGAGAATGCAGGAAATGAAAATGGCAATGTGAATAAATGAAGATAAGAGGGCTACATATACAACATTTGGTGATGTTGATAAAGGGATACAGTATTAATGTTTATTTAATTGAATGTAAATTAATTGTTTAAAAAGATTTAGATTTGAGGGGGATAGTGAATACTACAAAGGGTATTTGAGCTTACTAGAAAGAGATAGAACAATAAGTAGAGACAGAAAAAGAAATAGGGACAGTAAAAAAATTTGTTGGTTTGAATTGAAACAAAGTGAGCAAAGACATATGAGGTTGACTGTAAGATCTTTTAGGCAGGCCAAACAAGCAAGGAAAAGAGAATATACTACCATCATCCTATTTGTTTCTATTGCTTTTTTATAAACTGCTCATAATATTCAATGAAGTTATTATCATAATTAAACCAGGTTTATCACAACTAAACCATATAGTTACTAGAGATATATGATATTATAGTATTTGAAATGTTATTTGTTAACACTAAGATAATAATTTTTAAAGTTAATTAAGTACTTAAGCATTGGCCTCACTCCTTTGCCCTCCAAGGTAATTTAAAGTTGTCTCAACTATATTATTTATGCGCGTGGGCAGGATCTAGGTATTTTGGATTAACTACTGTTCAAAATTGGAAACGCTTAAATATATTGAAATCTAAAACACAACTTTTAAGTTATATTGATTTTTTTGTTTACATATATATAATATTTTATCTTTTAAAAAGTGACTTTTTATGGAACCCAAACATGGCCTCCACTTCTTATGGGCAATACTGAGAACATTTTTTTGTAAAATTTTTAGATTTGTATATTTCATAATAATTTGCGGTTTAGATTTTCAGTATACAATATATACAAATAAGTCAATGACTTCAAAAGAATTATAATATTGATCGAGATCGATATAGATCTAATATCTACTATTATCTCATGAATCCATAATAATACACCAAAGTGCAACATCATCTACCAAATCGATAATTAGCTCGTGAAGAAATAAAGAAGGGGGCAAGATTGAAAAGGTGTGAAGAAGAAGGGTTGGAAATGGAGAGGACTAGGCGTGGAATTCTGGGAGATAGAGGAGATGTTATCGGTATACGTGAATGAAAAACGACGTGACGATGATGAGGTTTATCATAAGCCTCATCACCTTCTTACACATTCATTTATTGTTCTTCTATTGTCGAGTGCTTTTCACACTTATTCTCAATCCGAACTGCCCCTCGATTCATTTAATCCCAATAACGCCTATTATTATTACCATCATTCATTCATAATTACTCCAACTTTTTCCATTTCAATAATATTCCAATTTCTACTCACTTCAACAATGACATTTCATCATCTATGTAGAGGCTTCATTTTCAAAAATGGAAACTTTCATTTCTTTCACTAATCCACCATACTATTAATTTGAGTTGTGGAAGATAGACATTCCTCAAATCATATCACTCTCATCATCAACTATTCGACGCAATAATTTAGACTTTAGGGACAAATTAAGACGACTCGTTCAATCATACACATTTGCGGAAATTTATCAATGCATTACATATTTCAGATCGTTTGATCATGGTATTAGTTATTCTTTAAGTTCGAGGTGACCCTTTCGATCGGGAAGTATCTCGAAAAATGAAAGGATGAGACAAGCAAGCTGATGAAATGAGAGATCTGAAAGGTCTGTAGCTGATATAGTGGTAAGAACTACAGTATTAGAGACACATTGATATTAAACATAAGAGGATAAATGAGAGCATGCAATGGTATTATATATTGTGCAATATATGTCTCCTTGAATTCCATAGAGTTTAGTGTACGTTGTAGCTTTTTGTCGTCCTGCATATATATTGTGTTTTAATGTTTCAGTATATCATCATACTGCTTAAACCATACTAGCTATAGTGTTTTATAGGGTGAAAATAGTCAACCAGCGCTTGGAATATGTGCACTATATTGCATGCATGCACCACCTACACCTGCTGACCACCATGTCTCCGATTCTTCTAAGCATATTAATCTTCTACCTCCTCAACAAAATTGATTCACACCGGTAAATTATCGAAATGGTCCCTAAAATTGGATTAAAATTGTCATTTATTCCTCAAAAATTTAAAAGTTGTAAATTAGTCTCTGAAATTAGATAAAAATTGTAATTTAATCCAAAAGTCGACGGGGCCGTTAAAATTTTGATTATCAAACGTAGTACTAATTATCGAGTAACTAGTACTCCCTTCGATTTTTTACTTGTCGCTATAGAATTAAGAATTTTAAAATTTTACTTGTTTACCCTCATTTATAATATGAATAAACAGTACTATCTCAATTTTCAAGAAAAAAAGAACTTTGATGCTCATTTAATGACAAGGTTATATTAAAATAAAAAAATTAATAATAAATGCCTTAAAATTGTAAAACGAAAGTAAATAAAAACAAATCAAAATTGTCAAAACGACAAGTAAAAATAGCCGAAACGATTACCATTCAAAAATTGTTAGAGGTTATTGAGATAGGATCTTAGTTAAGACAAATTAGAGACGTACATTAAATGGTATGATTCCCACAACATGATCATTCAAATCGATTTTGGACATATGATCATCACCCTTATGATTGATCCATCTAAGTCAACAATTTGATTTATTAGTAAGTTTTCATTCTCCCAATCAAATTTTTTCACACAATCATTATATAATAAAATAATACATCAAATAGTGGGTGTAGATATGATTGTGGTCCATGCAAAATTAATAGAGTGACCCGATATAACTTTTTTCATTTAATTAACGCCAAAACATTGTCACGTTCATGTCTCATTAATTCATTTGAAAAGTCGACCAGAAACCCCCATAACGAAACTCCATAATTAGTTCCACTATTTGCCCCTCAATAATACTCCAATCACGCTTGCAAAATACCCACTTGTATACATATCTAATTATTGAACAGTTTGTGGATGAAAAATTAACGCTCACTAAACACCGAATTATCAAAATAATCTCAGAAAGTTAATTGAAATTATTGTCGTTAGGTCTTCGAAAACTTAAAATTTATAAAGTAGTCCCAAATATTGGACAAAAGTTATGACTTAATCCAAAAACTAATGAAGGTGCTAAAATTTAACGGAACTTCAATCGGCAAAGTAGAAGCCAATTGTACAATTACCATTAAGTTTAACACTTCCTGAACTAAGTCGCAATTTTTGTCCAATTTCGAGGACTAATTTGCATCTTTTGAAATTTCAAAGATCAAATGTCGATCCTAACTTTATGAGACCATATCGGCAGTTTCCTCCTCACTAAACCAGTTTTCATATAGTTAATTAGAAGTTACTGATCATTTAAAATGGTAGGGTAAAAACAATAATACTCCCTCCGTCCCTAAAAGATGGTCACATTTTGACTTTTGATGGTCAACAAAACACGATTTAAAACATAAATATCTATTATTCTACATACGAAAAAATTATAAAAAGTTAATATTTCAAAAATATATATTGAGACGAATCTAACAAGGTACCACAAGACTATATTATTTCTTATCATTTAATGGGAATTCATGATCAAATTTTGTAATGTTTGACTAACAAAAGTCAAAATGTGATAATATTTTAGGGACAGAGGCAGTATATATCAAATTTTGAATCAATATTAAATAGTGATAACAATAAAAGTAGGAAAATCATTTATCAATTACCACGATTAAAATAAATACGAATTCTTACATGCATGTATGATACTCATAGTTGTAAATGATTCATACTCACAAATCTAATTTATTTTGACTGAACAACTCCAAGTCTTAAACAACTTACAAATTACTGCGATAACAAGTTTAAATAAGACATACATCACTTCTTCTTGGCTATGAACAATCCCCACCGTTGCTCGCCCGAGGAACTTCTCAGCAGTTTGGCATTCCAACCTCCCACTATATCATTGTAGTCTTCCTGCAAATCCTCAAAATATGAAAGTCTTAATAGGGCATTTGATAAATCGATACGTTCATCGGACTAACAATATCAAATGGAAAAGGAGATCCAGGGGCTATGGATATAAGTGGGTTATATAAGGAATTACATACTTCAGAGAAGTCGCTAATAAATGCTTCCTTCCCCTTCTGCACAACATCAAGTTCCTTCTTAAGAACTTTAACGAACTGCAATAAAAATAATAGATATCAAGTTTTCTGATATGCATTTATAATCTGCATATGCTGAAGAGTGGATCAACAAAAAGACTCGAGGACTGGAAGAACATTACCAACCTGATCAGTTCGATCCTCAGCAATAACATCCTCGAAACCAGCATCTTTAAGCATCTTCAGCATCATAAAATGTTTTAAGTAAGTTAACAATAAATAGTACAGGTGCTGAAAAATTATTTAAGTAGTTTTTTTGGTTGGTTAATTGGTCACATTTTATTCATGAAATGGCTTGGATTGTAGTATTATTCTGGATACAGAAAAATAATTCTTTTGTGTTTATAACCAGCCAACCTTGCCATATGCCTCCACATCATGTAGATCATAACCTCTCTGCTTGATATACTGGGCAAATTCTGCAGACGGGGTTCCAGCTTTCTTGCAGTAATCACTTATGAGGACTTTACCACCAGGCTTGAGCCACCGGTAGAAGGATTGAAACAGTGAAGGTTTGTCCTGTTGAGAAAAGGATGCATCAAATTCATTTTAACAGTAAAAAAAACGTGGGCGTAACTTTGAATTGATGAAAAAAAGATCATAATTCTCATGAGCTAAACTAAAACTTTATATGCGAGGGAAAGTATGATGATCTTGAGAAAGAAAGAACAAAAAGTTAATAAGAAATGCTTAGAGAAGCTTGAAAGATGGAACATAGAAGGTGCAAATCGATAAAAAAACATGAACTGCATAGCTAGGAGAAACAATCAAGATTTTTTTTTTTGATTTAATGATCAATAGGAAATGAATGGGTCAGATGAATATTTAAATTCCAGAAGCTGAACAGGAAAGGGGACCTGAATATGTAGAATGGTATCCCGACTATAAATCACATCGAACGTGCTATCAGGATATGTTTTCTTAGTGCAGTCAGCAACCTCAAATTCAACAGCACACTTGAGGCCAATAGCACGTTCAAGAGCAAATGATACCATGTTGACCGAGAGGTCAATGCCTACAACATGAACGTCATACTTCTCGGCCATGTAAAAGTCACCACCCCCAATTCCACAACCCACATCTAGGACATTCTGCCCAGGCTTAAGATCTAGTTTCTCAACAAACTCTTTGGTGGTTTCTGCGCAAGGAAAGAAATTTAATGAAGGAAAAGAAACGATGTTAGGTTATGATGAAAGCATATAAAACGTAGGGTTAAGCAGCCAAAGTAAATGTTCAAGGCTTATATGATGTGAAAAGAATAAATATTCAGAATAAGAAGAGTACCTAATCCTCCAGTACTGACATAACCATTCCCAAATACACGTTCATAGCGTAAGATGCCACTACATTTGTATTGAACCGTGTCCAAGAAGCGCTGAAAGCCTTTGTCATCTTTTGAACTGACCTTTTTCCAAATCCAGCATATCTGCATCACAAAGAAAACCACCAACTTTTAGTTCATTAGATAACTAAATGGAAGCTGTCTGATACATATCTATAAGAAGAGGGACATCTAACCTGATTTTGATTCTTTTTGTTTTTCACGTATGCCCCAATGCATTTGCATCCTATAAGCAAAAGCTCAAACGGTTTCCCAGAATCATCTCGCCAATGACATTCTTTGAAGATCTGCAATAAAAATACTTACTACGTAGTCAGATACTTTTTTTGAGTGGTAAAGAATTTATTGAAATGATTGAAATGACAGTATTACAGTTCATGTTTGTCCTTTGAACACTACATTACTGTATTACAGTTTGTGTTTCTTCTAATTCACGAAAGATGTGTATGCGCTAATATCTATTGCCATTTCTAGTAGGAGAGGATATATAATTTCCAAAACATAATTAATACTCCTAGATGATATTAATAGGCCTGTTAAAAATCAAGCAGCTCGCAAGCTCGATGTTTTAGAACAAATAAATGGAGCTCCACTCAACTTCAGATGAAGCCTTCTCTAAAGGGATTGGCTCGGCTCAACTCAAGGAGTGCAAGGACTAGGCTGGCTGTCAATTGGGGACTAGTATATTTGCTAATGACAGAATCGATATAATTATTCAACAGGCTCTGGAATAAATGATCTAGTGACAACTTTTTTTAACATTAAAGGCTAGGACATGGTTCTCACTATTTGAGCTAATATTTTGGTGTGGGTCTTTATTTCTATTATTGTGAGTAATGTAGTTAAATAACTTCAATTGAGACACTAATTATGATAGGACAAAAGCCTTCCTAGACAGAGCTTACTGAAACTCGGGCTCAAACCCACTCAAGCAGATTTCAGCCATTAAGAAGGATGAGCTCAGGGACATCCCTGCTCGTGAATCATGAACAACTGTGTTAATGCTCCTCCAGATTAGCTTATATCAACTGAAATGTTCTGGAAAATGCATGATGAACTTTCATTTGCCACTAAGTCACTTGAGAACATCACAGTTTATAATGTACATTAATTAATCTAATAGTATCACATACTTAGTATGAAATATAATGGTTGTATGTGTTATACCTTAGTATAAAATCTAGGCTCACGATAATGAGTTGGATTATTTTTCCTCTTGTGATCCCCAGATTGATGAAAACACGATTCTCTGAAAAATATGCAACCTCCTGGTTTCAGCCATTGGACCATTCTCTTGGCAAGACACTCCACCTGGAACAGGTTACGAACATATTACGATCGTGCATACCAGTGACAGAGAAGCAGTGTAATGAATGAGAAATGTTTTTTGCAATTACTTCCACCATTTTTATTTGGAAGTTCACGAAATTGAAGGAATGTGGTTGACAGTTCAGTTAATGTAAATATGCTACTATACTGGTTCGGTTAAAGTTAAATAAAAGTAAAACATTTGCTTAAACATAGAGAAGTTGACAAAATGTAATCATATAATAGTATAGAAGTTTAAAAATGATTGTATTAGGGATATGTACCATTATTCTTGCACACATATGATAAAGTAGATCATTCAAATAAAAATCTACTGGAGTAGTACTTAAGATGTACAGTTGTCACGAAGTGTAGCATCAAATAAGAAAAAGCTTGAAATTTTCTAGACTTACATGGTAGATCATAAGGGCTCCACAAATAATATATTGGAAGTATGAATATGATATAGTTTCTTGTTTCTAGGGAAGGGACTTTTGTATTAAAGAGAGCAGAAATACCTCTTCATCTGATAGATACATCAACAACCAGTTTGAGAATATAATATCCATTGATTCAGTAGAAAATGTCAGCTCTGGAGATGTGACATCGGCACACATAAACTTGACATTCTTATAATGCCCATTGATGCTCGCATTCTGGAAGGATAAGGAATTATGTGGTTAAATCAACTAATAGCTGATTGATGCTAATTTCACAAGCATCATAACTTGAAACAAAACAGAGCTTAAAGAGTAGACCATGTACCTTCTTTATGGCATTGTCAATGAAGTCAAGTGCAATTAGCTGGCCAGCCTTTTGAGCTAGTTCGCCTGTGAAACGGCCAATACCAGCTCCAAGCTCTAGAATAGACTTCCCGTCATATGGCGGAAGAAGAGACAACACCTGGAGGTAGAATTGCACACATGACTAATAGCCAGGTCTAGATTACCACAAGATTAGATGTCTCGTACTTAGCTCCAAGATTCATCTAACCCTCATTTTGGGTTGAGGATGAGAGGGAGCCATGGCCCATGAGGGATGAACTAAAGTTATAACATTGAATATTAAACTATCAAGCTGTCATGAGTTATTATTAATTTCATACATGCTATTTTCGTCCAATCAAACAGGGCCTAAGTTTTTAAATGAAAAGAACAAAAGAGTTGCAAGGCAACAAAAATAATTTTCCTAAACACGAAAAATGTAATAAAAAGGCAACAGAACTAGGTCAAGCTTCAAATTGATTTCCTAGAAACTGGTACCGGACTATGATAGGCAGTTGAACAAGAAAGTCAAGTGAACTGTGATCTAACTTTCAACCCATATAACATGAATGATATGCCAACAAGATGTTACTTTAGCAATTCTATTTAATACTCCTTTGCAATTGTCATAGTTTTCCGAGTAGAGATACATTGTTCACTTGGAAACAAAGTCTAAATGCATATCTGGTATTGCAGCCAAATGCTGCAACATGAACCCACAATTAGGATCATGTTATGACTTATGAGACAGAATCACAGAAATATGGGAGAGACTGGTATATACTAATATATGAAAGATCAAACTATTTCAAGAACGCAAATTAAAAGTAAGTATATTATCTTGAGAGCGAGACAGCCTATTACACAAGGGATCTCAGGAGCCATGATAAAAATTCTTTTTAAAGGAAGTTTATTCTCTTAAGAATGAAACATGAACAATTTAAATTTTGACTAAACGTGGAAATAATCAAAGAGAGTTGTGTAAGGCAATAAGAAAAGCCAATGTCAAGAACATAATTTGACAATGACAGCCATTATATTATGATTCTAAATGCCATAAGGCAAACATCTAAATAAGAATGATCAGGCAAATTGAAAAAGTAAACATCTTGTTAATCATTTTAGACACAAACAAATCAAAATGCCCCAAGAAGAGGCCCCACCTAAGCTAAGTAAGGGAAGTCTAATAGCACACAACCTTACCCTAGTGATAGCAGGGAGGCTGTCTCTATTACCCGAGAGTAAAGTGCAAACAATATTTATTAGAACATCACAATAGATAAGAATCGTAGGTAGTGTAACCAGTCATTTTTAAAACAGAATGTACCTCAGGCCTCTCCTCTTTGTCAAGATCAGCAGCTTTTGAATCAAGCATCATGGCCTCCACAGTGAGGTCAGCAGTGTGCTCAATCCAGTAATTCTTTTGTACCTGTCTCTCTTCTCCTAAACACACAATTACAACAAATTAAATCACTACTCAACTAACAACCAAACACCATACAATATTTCTAAACCAAAACTAGGCTAAATCACTCATAAAATAAAATTTTAATCACAACCCATTTCCTAAAATGACATTTCAATAGTACCACACATGCTAGTGATGAACATAACTCAAACTAAATAAAGATTGGATTTTTTTTCATGCATTTTCTCTTATACTAAAAACTCAAATAAATACTGGATGCATTTTTTTATTCTATTGAAAAATACAAAAAAAAAATTGGATTTTTCTTAATTGGTACCTAGTTTTGTATCAGCCATGTTGATGAGAAGGTATAAAGATTGATTTCCTTTAGTTTTGATTATCAAGTATAAGAGATTAAATGGAATAATGTGATAAAAAGAGAAGTGGATTATTTGGTGAAGTGGGTATTAAGAGCCTTCGATAGCAATGCGAGATCTTGAAAAGGTCCTGGATCTATGGTCCCAAGCTCTGCCCTTTTGTTGCATTGGCTAAAGGAGAGAGTGTATGTTGAAGGTGGTTTGTTATAGAATCACAAATATGGTTCAAACAAGAATCACCCTTTTGTTTCGGAAGACTCAACAGAAAACCAGAGGGGGCTGGGGGCTGGGGCAGAGTGTAGGGGTGGATGCACAATTGGGAATTATATTCAGTATTGTTTTGAATTTTATTTTAAGCGGTTCGGTATTCCATCTCAAGAGTATCCATACCTTGAACAAATGCAGAGTTACTCATGCACCTGCCGCGGATTGAAACCACACACTTGTGGAGAAGCACACTCTTATAGTGAATCCCGTGATATTCGAGTTATGCTCCGTGAGCAATTATATTCAGTATTGTTATGATTTTTTTTTTTGATAAAAAAAGATGATACGTTCCACATTGGTGGGAACGATAGACAATAACTATTTTATCTCTATTTTTAATTTCCCTAATTATACATTTAAAAATAGGGGTGTATATTTGTATTTTTACACTTAAAAATCACTATTCAGGCGTGTATAAAGATAAGCTCATTGAATTACGAGAATATTAAAAGTAAATATAATTTTGTCTTTACTAAATAAATTTAAGAGTAATTATGAACGTAATCATTAATAATGAAAGAAAATACTCTTATACAAAAACTATGTATATGAATTGTCGTTCGAGTTCATTCATCTTATTTTATGGTGTTTGAGAGTTTTATTTCGGTACTTTATCGTATATGTATTTGAACAGATTTAGGTATATCAATAAATAGAATGCAAGTATGACTAGGTATGCGTTTTGGCCGGTTATCCTCGTAAATGATAAGTTCACATAAAACAAGTAAGTAGTATACATTCCACAATTATGCAATATTTTATACTCCCTCCGTTTCTTTTTATTTGATTGTTTGGGGAAAAAGTACTTTATTAAGAGATTGTGAAAAATTACATTGAGATTGTAAAAATGTGTATTGGAATTGTAAAAAGGTGCATTGAAATTGTAAAAATGTGCATTGGGATTGTAAAAAGTGCATTGAAATTGTAAACAATCAAATAAAAAGAAACATAGAAAAAATGCTCAAACAATCAAATAAAAAGAAACGGAGGGAGTACTTTGTTGGCCGACTACACTTTTCAATTCAATTCTGTCACCTGCAACCTTTCAATAATCCAGGCTACCGGCCACTCAGGTGAAAATCAATATTTATTACATTCTTTGTCTCTCTTCATCCTCTACAATTTTGGTCCATGACCCAAATTGCATGTATCTAAATTCTAAAGTAAACCATACTAAGGCATCAAATCTAATATTAATATTAGCCTGCAAAGAAGATATAAATTTGAGCCTTTGCCATTTGCAAATAGACTATTAAGAAATTTGGTGTTGAAAGCATTCAAAATGAAAATTTCAAGCACACATTATACAAACATGAAACTGGAAATTTAAACAGAACAGGAAGGCATATATGCCGACAAGGTTGATTTCTCAAACATAGTGTAGACGACGAGACATTAGCTAAGACAACTATACTAAGATAAGTTCCTTTGAGTTTCATTCTCGAGAATGTCTACTCGTTAGGTAGGATACTTAGCGCATTGGCTACAACGGGGCATGGGTTGAATGTATACAAGCTCCACCTAGCTTCCATCGCATATGGAAGGACACGGGGCATACTTTACAAACCTTTGCATCCAGGAAGGTCTATCCACTGGAGTTGAATTTCCACTTCACCACATTCTACATTTCTCAATCTCAGGCTCATATCTTGGATGATCTTCCCATCCATCCACTTCACTGAGGATTCTTCACACAGGCAGTTTGCCCTGGATGGTTGGATCCTTGTGATTACTGTACCACTCGGGAGGCCAGTCAATTTCATCTTCAAAGCTTCTATAAATGGTCTAATGTCAAACTCTGCATCTCCCATTTTATCGTCCATGCTGAACGTGTCATGATCATAAACTGTCTGTAATCATTCAAAGGTTACCTTCATGTCAATCAAGGGGAAAAAAACAAAGACCAATTCAACCTATTTCTGGGGAGGAATTTCAAGTGTAAAATTAACATCTTCTCATGTTTCAGTTTCTACTAGTTGATCTCTAACTTTGTGAGACATATTCCTTCCTTAATAGAAAGAGCGACCACATACAGTTTTAGCTCTTTCATCTTCCAGGGTCAGTAAGTAATCGTAGATTCAACTTGTTATGACAACTGGACTCTAACTATCTAAGACGATTATTGATTTCGGGTAGACTTACCAGTTTAACTGGAACGCTAGGATCTGACACAGAAAGAGTTAAATCTTCATTCCACTCAGGATTGATATCCTTCTTTACGACACGTGTTTTGAGTTTCTGCAATGATCATCAAATTAAATAGACTAAGAATACATAACATAACAGCAACACACTCATAAACTCTATAATTGAAGAAAATCTACAGATCCATGATGTATACACTTGACAATCTATAATCTGGATCACAATCTCTTAAATGTCTTTGAATGAGTAAAAGCTCAACTTTGGCATTTCATAAATGCTGGCATAGACATAATTACAAAAGATATAAAATTTGATTGGAGTATTTTAATTCCAACCTAAAAAATCAAGAAATAACAGGGAAGGGTTGAAAATGATTCATTTGACATCTTCCACCAATGAAAATTTAGATTTTGTCCACAGATTTGATTCATTTGAAGGTTTATGTTTGTCAGACACACTTGAAATAATCAATCAGACAAAAAAATGCATAAAATTCACCAAAAAATAAAGTCAAACTTTGTCATCTACCAGGCAATCTGGGAGTTTCAATCAAAACCAAAAGCACCAACTTCACATAGAGGCATTTAATCAAACAAAGAAACCCCCCAAAACAAAAAAAGAAATCAGTTTTTAACACAGTTCATATATGTGAAGCAAAGAAAAAAAATCTGACTTTTATATACTACCATCATCCTATGGAGACAAGTAATTCAAACAAAGAAAAACCCAAAAAACAAAAGGATCAGAATGTTACATACTCTGTACTAACTACAATTCAATTTAATCGACGTTTTCGTGTTGGTACCAGAGTTTGACTATCAAGATCTTTAGCTTCATCAAGTAATCACCCATGTTCAAAATGATATGAAAAACTATATAACAGACTTCTTCGTTTTTCGTATCAAGTTTTACCATCCATCATGTTTAGCTCCATCAAGTAATCAGACATGTTCTAAGAAAAATAATACTTTTAATTGACGTTTTCGTTTTTCAGTATCACCTCCAGCAAGTAATGAAACATGTAAAAAAAGGAGTACCTGTTTGCCCATCTTGACAACAACATAAGGATCACTTGAGACAACATCTCTAACAGCAAGGTTCAGACCTTTCTGAACTCGGATTCTGAGGAGGCCTAAAAGGTTGTCCATCAATGTCTTCTGTTTCCGTGGACTTTTTTTTGCTGAGTCTACCATTTTATATTTATAGCCTCCTCCAAATCCTCTTACCAATATTTTACTAATTATTTATTCCTAAAATTTGAGATCAAGAATATATTAGTTGTAATAAAAACCCAATATATTTTTATTCATAAACTATACAGAGTACATAAAATATATATATATTTTGATGCAAATAAGAGATTAGACAGTTGTAGTGATAACTACATGTTTGACTAAATTCCCAAATAGGACATTGTCATGTAGTGGAGGGCACTTTGGAACAAAATAAAGATAATTGTGATGTGTGACTTTATTGTTTGATCATATATTACTGGGAATATTTATGTCCAACATTAATGTTTTAATTATAATTGACTTAGATATAGTAACAAGTCAAGTTGGTGATGATACAGCTGAGTAGAATTTTGATAAGAATTGATGCAACTTAAATACCCAATGACATGTTAATTAAATTAAATGACCAACTAGAATATGCTTCAATCATTTTATCAACTTAAATACCCAATGAAATGTTAATTAAATGACCAACTAGAATATACTTCAATCATTTTATTTAAACTTGAATATTTTTCCTGTCATTACATGATGAGAATCGAACTTTAAGAGCTCAATATCTATATTCTAGAAACTTCTTAACTCTTATGACAATTAGATGTCCAATTCATTTATTATGTTAAACAATAATTCAATAATTGTAAATGATTGTTTTCTGTATAAATGGGAACGGTTTAAATGATGTAATTATCTATAAATTAAAAAAAAATTACCTGAGAAGATAATATTTTTTGGATCTAACGATTGGAAGAAAGTTTCCTCTTCAAAACTTTTGTAAGCAAGAAGAGGAAGATCGGCAGAAAAAAAAATGAGAAAAACTTTTCAAAATAATGCTTGTGCATAAAGAGGCATGATCTCGTATTATGTGGAATTAAAAGAAGAAAAGGAAAATCAGTAAAGTAGGGATTTTAGTTTTTTAATTTTAAAATGTGAAAAATGATTGGTGGTTAAATTGTGTGTTGATGATTGTCGCATCCACCAGGAGAGTCATGTGGCGTGAAGGTCGGAATTATTGGACATGCACTATGTTAACTATGTATATGTATCTTACCACCAACCACTATATGCACCTCCCATTTTGCATTGCTCTTCAATCATTTCAACTTTACTCGTTAAATCAAATCAAGTGTTTTTTATTTAATCGGGTTGACTATATATTCTAATCTTATTCGATCTTTTACTGTGGTTATTTTGAACATCTACATCAAATTCCTTTAAAATTTTGTTTAAATAATATCTTAAATCGTGTTTTTCAGCACGAGATTCGAATTTGGGTCAGGACTTGACGAATTTCAATCTAGCATTCAAAGTTTGGTACGAGGCATATCGTGACTTGACCATATACCAAAATCAGTTATGAGAATATGTTGAGCCTTTGGTCGGACTTGATCGAGACATGACAAGTTCCGGCAGCGAGTTTTCTAGTTAGGGTTTTGGTGTTTCTTATGAACTTTTGGCCCACTTTCCAAGTCAATTAGATTTTCTTGTTTACCTATAAATAAAGTCTTCTTATTTGAGAATCAAAAGAGACCGACGAGAGCAAATATAACCTAAAATAGTTTTTGTATTCATTATTCATATGAGATTATAGTTTGATCAGTTGTAAGCACAAAAACTATTCTAATGGTGCGTTTGGATTGGGGTGAATCTAGGTGAGGGTAAACATTCAAAATTAACCTAGGCTAGGGGAATGTAGGTGAATGAATGTGAAGCTATTATAAATCCTGTCTGGATACAATTACCTTTCACTATGTAAAACAAAATAATTAATAACTTGAAAAACAACATTATAAAATTATTAACTATTAAACTGACATTTATATCCTTCTCTTTATTTCTACACATAATACAATTACCTTTCACTATGTAAAACAAAATAATTAATAACTTGAAAAGCAACATTATAAAATTATTAACTATTAAACTGACATTTATATCCTTCTCTTTATTTCACATACATTAACCTTTAAAAAAACAAAAACCTGGTTCCAAACGGGGTGAACGATAAATTTCACCTAGATTCACCCCAATCCAAACGGACCATAAGTCGAGTCTATGATAGACTTGAACACAAAAACTATTCTAAGTTGAGACTATCTTAGTCTATTAGATTTTCTTGTTTGATCAATTGTAAAATATCATAAGACTTTTTTTGTTGTAAATTAGAGATGAGGTGAGTATCGAATCAAGGACTTTCTGGTCACTGGCAAGAGCCTTTTTCACTAGACTATTCAATTGTAAAATATCATAGACTTAAACACTATTATAAAGAAATACAATAATTTTAGGCTAAACAATATATTCAAAAAGGTAGAGAAAGTATTAAATATGTAGATGCAATATTTCATTGATATAGCATACCAAACAAAGTAATGAAAGGATTCAAAACAATTTCTTTCATGTGTATTTCTTTCCAACTTTCATTCCATTACGTTCAAATTTATTAATGGCTACCAAGTGCTAGTATTTAAGCTTAAATACAATGCCCGCTGCTAAAAAATGCTATACCAAAAAACAAACAGTACAGTTTTCTATCTCCATAAATATGCAGAATTACATCTATACATTATCTGACTTTTTACAAATTTGTGAGCGATCTTCCAATATTTCTGACATCTAATGGATGAAAGGAGCGTCTTGCTCAATTGGTTGACGATGTGGTACTTCTGCAGCAGCCGCAGCTGGCACATGCCTGCGATGTCGTTCACGAAAGTAAAGAACTGTGAGAAGACACACAAAAAGTGCCAAAATTGTAGCATTTCCTTCCTCCATGAGCACATCTTCAATCCATGCTTCCACTTTCGGATACACTTCGGGGAGTGAATCTATTAGATGAACCTACACAAGATGAGAACAAAATCTTAGGTGGTGAGTGATCATAAGTGAAGACGAAAAAAACAGATAGCACACTCGTCATTGCATGAGAAAAGAGTTTATGGATTCCAAAAGAACTACAAGAAATAGATGAAAGGAATTTAATCACTTCGTTTAAACATGTCAAATGTAAACGAGAGACAGCAAGACGAGGATATTTTAAAAAAAGTAAACACCTGAACACAGAGAAGGAACCAAACCTTTTAAGGCGCCTTGCAGGGTTAACCGACCTATATGCCCATATAATCAAATTATCTAACTGAATTCACTAGTGACATGCCTATGTGGTTGTGTATCGTATAGTCAACGGAAATGAAGAATATACTCAAATTATGTCTGGAACTCTGTAGAACAGATTGAAAGCAATGGGTGGGTTTAGAGATAAGGAACCTAAATTCTTAACAATACTATACAAGGCAACACTTGAGTGGATAAGGAATTATAAAGAAACATTCCTAACATGGGGTATTTTATTTCAAAGAGTAACTATCAATTAATATGAATAGGCATAGTATATGTGATGAGAACGTAGTTCGACTATAAGAAATTCAGAGTGAACGCTTGAAGTCACATCGTTGGGAATGGAGGGGGGATTTCGAGAACTTGGTGTCTATAGAATGTCAGAGAAAATGAGTTTCCATTGTTTACTATCAGCACAAAAACTTGCAGGTCACTGTTTTAGGGCATTTAGTTGTCACCCAGTGTTTGCTTTGGTGTTTCATAGCTTGTAAGCAAGCGGCTACAAAGGATGAATTGAATGCTCGACCATTCCCTATATTTATTTAACACGTAGAGGTAGCAAATTATCATATCGTTTCTTGTATATCCAAATTAACAAGCAAGCCAATACACTGACCTAAAAGGGGAGCGAGAAGTAGAATAAAGACAGCTGAACAAAAACACTCACCAGAAAAGTGTCAGCATAATTCTTTCGTATCCACAAACTTGCAAGTGCTAGAGTCACTGGCAGCCTCGCTGCAGCATCAATTTCCAAAGCCTGATCATAATATCGCTTGGCGAGGTGAAGATCTAATGGTAAGCCTAGGCCATGTTCATGCATGTAGCCCAGATTGAACATGGCCTGAGCATTAGATTGGGACTTTGCGTGCAGATATGCCTCAGCAGCACGCTCAAAATCTCGTTCAGTACCCTGAAAAATGTGGAATAGCAACAAAAAGACGAGTAAGGTGATATTTTGATTAATCCAAGACCTAAAGAATCTCTGAAATTGGCAGTAAACATACCCGGCCATAGTAATATGCATCGCCTATCAACAAAGCAGCATGCTCATTACCCTGCTCAGAAGCCTGCCACCACAAAGAATGAGAACGCTGACGACTCTCTGCATCGGAGCATATACCGGACTCTCCAATGCACACACCAAGGGATCCGTAATTGTCAAGGATCCATGCAGCATTACTCTGAGCAACTTCATATCCTAATTCGGCCATCCTTGAGTATAGAAAGAATGCTTTTGCGATATCACCTTTCATATATGATTCCAAGGCCCATCTTGATAAAGCACTCCAAGGTCCACGTTCAGCAACTAATTTGTGCAATGCAGTAGCCTATCAGCGTAGCAAGACATGATTATTCGAAGAAATAAATGTACTACAAAGCATGCAGGCCCAATAGCAGCAAGATGTAGACAATTCAATCCCAAACTAACTGTAAAGCTTAGGAATCCCTCTTTCCATCTTACACTTTTGCTATGGGGGGGGGGGGGGGGGGGGGGGGCGGTAAGGAATAAAGAGTTTTGCCTAACAGAAGTTTCAACAAATGTTAAGGGTCCATCGATTATCATTACTACTCATATCAGGATTGAAAGATTACTCCTTATATTTAGAAGACCAAAGTTGGGCCTCCCATCTCATAAGGAGGCATATGAGTTAACCAAAACTTTTCCCGACAGTAGATTACGAGAAATTATGAAAGCTGACATCTTCAAGTGTCCGGTAGTTAATCTTTACCATGAGAATATTCTTCTTAAGGCCTATCCCAGTTTGGAACATCTTCGCCAACTGGTAAAATGCCTTTGGCTGGCCAGCATTAGCAGCAATTATGAAGTAGTTAGAAGCTAGCTTTATATCCCTCTTCACGCCAAGTGCTTTGAGATACATCACACCAAGGTTGTAATACCCTCCCGCTTCCTCATTGTCAGCTGCTTTCTCAAAATATTCTTTTGCCTGTAACAAAGGAATTCTCAGCTACTTGAAAATATTCTTATAAAAGCATGATTAACGAACAAATGAAATTCCTGCGTGCACAAGTTATTATAAGGGCAATAGAAGTACGCATAAAAAAAATGGAGCATGAATACAGAACAAGGGATTAGAAGTAAACAACACAAATGTTCACTGAGGGGAATGCTGAATCTGAAGAGAAAATAAATGAGGAATCAAGGAGAACCTATGTTTCCTCAACCAGTACTTTATCCCTAAAATGAAATATGTGGCTCCATAATTACCTTGGTATAGTTCTTCTTGTCGACTCCATAACCTTTGGCATATAAGTAGCCCATTCCATTATAGGCTGAATAATGTTGATGCTTGGATGCAAGTGTAAGCCATGCTAATGCTTTGGCGTAGTTCCTTTCAACTCCAGCTCCTCTTGCATAACTCTCACCAAGAAGTTCCATTGACCTTGCTTCACCCTTCTCCACCGCCTTCAGGAACCACGATAATGCCATACTATGATCACGCCGTATACCTCGCAATCCAAAGTAGTAAAAAGTCCCCATCTTGTACATAGCTGCTGCATTTCCTTTTTGTGCCTGATATTCCAATATTTGGAAGTCTTCATCCTCCTCCCCTCGAGACTTCCTCAAAGCATCCTTGTTCTCCTCAACTCCATTGTGGATCCTTAATGGCTCTAAAACTGGAGAATTTCTGGAAATCAGAAAGCTGTTTACAGCAACCTCAGCTAATTCAGCATACAGCTTTACTGCCTTCTCATGCATCTGAAAGGGCTAGATATTAGATTTCACGGTGTGCCTTAATTCACTTTATGCAGGGCAATTGTTGGATGTTTGAGTAAGAGACTATAATATACGAAGTCCTGTTTTCGAAATTGTTCTTCTGCTAAGAAATCCAAACAGCAGAAAACAGGTCGAACGAAAATACAGACAAATTGAACGAACGAACACCCCTCAGGAATGTACAGGTATGCCTTCTAAAATTTAGGGGTGAAGTGAATGCCCAATTCTTTTTTACTTATTAACCACCACAGGAAGAAGACTAATAGCGCTGAACTTTAAACAGGATTAAGTATATCACTCTATATACTAATCTTATAGATGTACATAGTGTAAAATTACATAACAAATCTAGAAAGCTAAACAAACACAATTACTGCAACAGAGTGACAAACTTCTGAAGTATCAGAACAGTTGTGATCTAAAAGAAGTTTTACACAAAGAGCCCTTATATTATATCTCATACCCATGGAATCTCACAGAAAGCTCACTTGTATTATATATATATATATATATTTATATATATATTCAATAAACAATTAACAACTGAAGAACATTCAAAAGAGAAAACTCATGTCCAATATTCAAAATTAACAAACTTTGTATCTTTAGTGTTTGTACTCAATCATCAATGCAATTATTTTTTAGTACAAATATTAACAAAACAAACAACCCATTGAAGCAAATGCTTACATCTTGGCGATTATACGTGTAAGCTAAGGCCATTTTCAACAGCAAATTCCCTCCCTTCGCGGCAGAATGATGATACACAACCCTTCCCCTTGCTCTTATCTCTAGCAATCCCAAAATCATACACAAAAAAACCATAACTCATATGCTTGCATCCATATAAATTCACCAAATAACATACACAAAAACATCTATATTTAAATGAAAATGCAATCTTCTTTGGATACGAACACTAAGCAAACATGCTAAAAAACAAAATAAACCAAAAGCTTACATCTTGGCGATAATACGTGTAAGCTAATGCCATTTTGGACTGCAAATTCCCCCCTTGAGCAGCAAAATGATGATAAACAAACCCCTTCTCCTTCCTCTTCTCTCTAACAATCCCAAAATCATACATAAACCCCAACACAGACTGCCCATGAGGATGCCCTTCTGCAGCCAGCCCCTCTAACTCCGACGCCGCCTCCTCCATCACCCTCACATCTCCACCACTAGCAGCCTCCAACATCTTCACCACCACTTCATAGTAACCACCATCCTGACCCTTCTCAGGCCGGGTCAGGTCGGCTGGGTCGGGCTCGAATAAATGTGTCCAGGAGCCCGGGTCCAGGGAGTAATCCGGGTTGGTTTCGGAATAGGGAAAATCGTCGAAATCTGGGTCGGGCGAGGTGGGGTCCGGGATAGCGTCCTTGAAATCGTCTTGGGAAAGAACTAGGACAAAGGGTCCAGCTAACGTGGAGAATGGTAGAAGAATAAGGAAGAGGATAGTGTTGAATAGGTGCTTCATTTCCATTTTCTTCTGTTTTTTGGGTTTCGCGGGGGGGGGGGGGGGTGATCGAGAGTGAAGATCAAAGATGGGAACCTTTTATATGTTACGGTCGGACAACTGACAAAGACATGGTTGATCAAAATTCACCAATATAACAATTTCGACATTTGATTCAGCTCGAACTTGGAATGAACATAAAAATGAGTTCCATTCGGTTTGAGGACTTCTCGAGCCTAGTCGAAAATCAATTATAAGGCAATAAGCCATGGTAGTTATTGACCTACAAAATTCAAGCTCTTCTATGTGACAAATTTGGTGACTGGACACTGTACACTTGGACAGTGAACTACCATCACATATTAAGACAAGGGAAGAAATTGATTCAAGAATGGAGTAATCTGCAAGAGGGATGTGTAAACATTCTCTGCATACATGAACAACTATTCAACCGAGAGCTCAAACAACATGTTGTGCTCATACTTCTCCCCTGACTAGAACGACGACTGATGGGAAGTTCGGTCGATTGATTGCATCAGGGAATCCTTGAGTCTCTAGACAGACAAAGGACCCTGTTCACATAATTTGCAAAGTAAAATTGCATTCCTGGTGCATTACTCCACAGGTTTAGCACACTTGAACTTTCAGGATCTTTCAACTTCACAGCGTGCTTTAAGCCTTGTTTCTTATCTCCACAATCAACTGTTGGGAGTTTTAAAATGTAAGTGATCAATTAGTGATATTGAGTAAAGCTAAGTAATGTCTCCATCCATTAACCCTACATTTTATGCATAAGTGATGAGATAGAAGGATGCTCTATATATGGATATTCCAAGCTAAGTAACCAAATTTGTAGTGATCGAATAGATGCTTGAGATAAGATTCATGTTTCTACTACTACCTACTGGTGGTGATGGAATAGATACTTGAGATAAGATTCATGTTTCCACTACCACCTATTGTTAGTACATAAAGAGGGGGCTTTAAGAGTTCATGCTAAACCAAAACAACAAACAAATCGAAACAGCGTTGTATTGGAATGAGCAAACAGATTAGACCCCCAAGAAAGCCAGCACTTTCATCGCGTCAAACTGCAATTGATGAAGATGAAACTGGCCTAAAGTATAGCGACGATGATGAAACTGTAATGCCTCCGATTTGTAAACCCCCTGTGAGTAACAAGCTTCCTCATAAACTTGATGAGATTCTGAAAGATGCAGACAAACAAATTGATCGATCGTCGCCTCAGAAGATCTATGACCAGTTGTCTTCTGGAATCTACTTGAAACAGAAGAAGCAGGCAACTTATTCATTCCTTGCAATTGTTTTGTTTTAATTCAAATCTGTTCTTTTTCCAGTCGATCTTTCAGGCGATTTTTTGTTCAAAGTGGCAGACCCGGTCCCCTGGTTTGGTGTATACCATTACAAATGTGCAACATTTGAACAACTATCAGTATTAGGTACTAATGTTTATTTATGCATTATGACAAATCTATGCAGAAGTTCTGGGTAGACAAGAACTTAAAGAATTGCTTCATGTCGTATGCAAGAGATTTTGTTACACTAGAATGGCCACAACACCATCAGCGTTAGCATTGGTCTACGCTGAAAGAACAAGAAGCCAGGTGATGTACTTATCTAATAAGTTACTCTCGGATGGAGATTATTAAGCTTAATTTGCCCTTCAATTATGCACTTCACTTTGTTCAATTCTAAAACAGCACCCATGTTATCACACGATAAGGCTGTTTACTACCCGCCTCCTTCCCTCGATTAGCCTATTTAGAGGCAATCGGACATGTCATTGTATATTATATAGTCTGTGTTTGTTAGTTAATAATTACAGGTAGATGTGAATTTTTGCAGTGAGGCGTCCACTTTTGAGGCAGCTGAATTGCTGGATGCTCGCTGGCTATGTCTCCTTGGCAAATTTGAGACATATAAGCTTTCTCCAGCCACTGAATATGAAGTTGTATTTATAGTGATGATCAAGAATCCATCAGAAGGATTGCACATTCCAGTAAACCTAACGCTTAAACTACATGATAAAAGCGGACAAAAGGATAAAATCAAACAACAACATCACATGGAAAATTTGAAGGAAAAACAGAGTGGGATATGGATCGAGATACCGGTGGGCGTTTTCACGACATCTCTTGACACTGATCCAGCAGAGTATATGGAATTTTGCATGCATGAATGGGAAAAATGGAACGTACGGAGGAAAGGCTTAGTTGTAAAAGGTGCTTGCATTAGACCAATGATGAGTCCTTAATTCTTGCATCACTGCCTAATAAGATGTTAAGGATGTGTCTATTGTTGTTTGCGTTATGAGATCAAATAAAACATATGTAAGTGTGTAATCAAGTCATATGTAAGTTGGTTTTGTCCGATCAAATAAAGGACAATATAAAAAAATTAAGAGGACAAACAGTAAGAATTTTGAATAAATTGGAGCAAAATGTGATCACGCTCACATTAAGCGTCCCCTCACGTCGAACCCACAACTTGAAAGGGAGTAAATCACGGTATGATCCCCAGGACCAGAGTGTATGGAGGCCTGTCTACGCTGCGCACTTAGCCTGGGATAAAACTCCCAAACTGTCGCTGGCGCGGTTCGAACCCATGCCAATTGGAGCAATCTGCATACTTCGTAACCACTGGGGCAATCTGTGGGGTTAGAATTTTGAATAAATGAAATAATAATGAGTGGTTTGTATATATTTGATACTCCATTAGATATTTAGTTTTCAACAATTTAGGGGAACGATTACTATGTGTTATACCCCTTACTTCCACAAGTGATTCTAGTATGAATGCACGTTAGGCATTATTAACAAGAAATATTCCAACACAAGACAACTAGGATGAAGACCCTCTAAATTGTGATATTTAATATAAAATAATTGGATGTTTTTATTCATCGTGTTCAATGAAACACATATATTGCCCATTTATAGAATTACATGATAATTACAACAATAAAAGAGAGATCGCTTATATTGCCCATTTACTAACCTTATTATCGCTTCAATATATACATAGTACTATAATGTTGAATCAATTATAAAAGGATTCTTTGTTTACAATCTATTAGCGCCTTGACTGCTTATCGGGCAACAAAAGTGGATATCAATGGAGGTAGGAGCAGGGTTGTTAGGCCAATTCAGTGGTACGACATAGTGGTATGTATAATTATCTTTTTATTTGATTATGTATATGGCATGTCCATTTATTTTATATAAGCTTTAGTTGTGCTTTAGGATTCCGTGTTGCAATCTGAGTGTATATAAAGTTCAGGATTATATACTAGTGTTGTTGTTTTGCAGTGCCCAAAGCAGGATCTCGAAAGAGGTTATTGCGCATACTACATATGTTTATTTATTGAAGATATCCTAGAGTCGGGGACAACTAATGTTCCGGCCGCGGTTAGTAACCACATCTTACTTAGAAGATCACAATAATAAATTTAACAAGTGTATTAACTAACTTAGTTATTATGTTGTTTTTCTTATTTTCAGTATTTTAAGAAACGACGCTGCGATACCTTTCCTGATGATCGAATTGAGCATGTCCAAAAGGAATGGTGTGGCTACTTCTATAATATGTTTCTAAAGGATAAAGTAGTCCGTCGTAGGTAGCTAGATATGCTTATGTTGGTTAATTACATTATCACTTAATAGTAATATACATTGTTTGGAATGTGTGAATAATTTTAATCATTCGATTGTAAAATGTGAATGAATATGTTAATGCAATGGTAATTTTGGTTTCTCGATATGGATATCGTTTCGTGAATGAATTGTGTATAATGCTGGAAAATATGGATTTTCGTGAATGAATTGTGTATAAAACAGAAAACAGGGTGGTTTTGGCTGAAATAACATAAAAAATTAATTAAAAAAAAAGAGCTTAGACAGCGCTCACTGAAGCGCCGTCTAATATAGACCTTAGACGGCGCGCCCGTGTGGCGCCGTCTAAGTTATATCTTAGACATCGCTCATTTTGGCGCCGTCTAAGACTTAGACGACGCTCAGCGGCTGTCTAAGGCACTTTCACTTAGACAGCATCATTCATAACAGCGTTTTTTGATGCCGTCTAATGCCTTTTTTGAGCGCCGTCTAAGCCCTTTTTTGTACTAGTGCATGGATCGAGATACCGGTTGGCGTTTTCATGACATCTAATCAAAACATGAGTAACGGTAGCACTTATCCAGCAGAAGATATGGAGGTTTCCCTGTACGAAACTGAAGGAGGGATATGGAAGAAAGGATTAGTAATAAAAGGTGTTTGCATTAGACCAAAGATCAATCCTTAATCCATGCATCATTGCCCTAATAAGACGTTAAGGATGTGTTTGGTGTTGTTTGAGTTTATGAGATCGAATAAAATATATGTAAGTGTGTATTGAAATAAAGTTGGTGTCGTTTGAGTTTGTGAGATCAAATAAAATCTATGTAAGTGTATGTGTGTATTGAAATAAAGTTGGTGATGTTTGGAGTTTGCGAAATAGGATGTGATTTTAGCCATGAATTTGTTGTATTATAGTTGAGTGAATCTTAACAAGAGAACAACTTACTCGTCCATTGTGTGCGGTGAGCATAAGGGACAAGCAACAATCTACTTTTTGAGATAACAAGTTATAAAAGAAGAAACAAAAAATGGAAATCTTCACTACTTCATAAAAGGGTACCTTAGAATACTATATAGTAGAATATTATTTTATTATTAATTTGACATTTTATTATTAATTATTTTAGAATACTATATATTAATGACTTGTTATTATTTTAGAATACTATATATTAATCCGATAAGGACACGAGCGGGTACTGAGTCGGGTTTTTTTAGCCGGGCGACGAGCGGGTTCCGGGTTATCCCCAAATTTCTATTTAAAGTTTTTATTTTTGGGGATCTCTTCAAACATATTTAATTGTTTAATGCAAATCTGAGAATTCTTTTCAATACTAATTTGATATTGGTCATTTGAAGTTCAATATGATTAAAGTATACCATATATTACATATAAATATGCAATATAAAAAATAAACGAGCGGGTAATCGAGCGGGCCCGGGTTTTTCGATTCGGGTATCGAGTAAAAAAAATTACTCGAGTATCGCTCGATAAGGATACGAGCGGGTAACGGACCCGGGTTTTCCGAGTCGAATAACGAGCGGGTTACGAGTTACCCGGTCCTTTAACAGCACTAGCTTTGTGTCATCAGTCATGTGTACTATCAAGCAAAACAGACACGTGAGTTATTTTTTAGTAGTGAGCATAAAGGTTAATTGTTTTGATTTGATTCATTATGACCTTTGGGGCCATATAATACTTTATCGTCTTGTGATGCTCGTTAGTTTTATAAGGTTTAAATTTTTATTAAATATGCAATCTGTTAAAATTAGTAAATACTCCTTGCATCCCTAAAAGATTGTCACATTTTGACTTTTAGTGGTCAAACATTACAAAATTTGATCATAAATTATTATCAAACGATAAGAAGTAATATAGTCTTGTGGGATCTTGTTAGATTCGTCTCGATATATATTTCTAAAATATCAAATTTTTATAATTTTTTCGCATGTAGAACAAGAGATATTTGTGTTTTAATTCTTGTTTTGTTGACCATGAAAAGTTAAAATGTGACAATCATTTAGGGACGGAGGGAGTAATAATTATATACTTAATTAAGGTTGCAACTATTTTTTCAGTAGTATTTGAACGATTTGGACAATTTGCGATTTCAACGATTTATGATGGTTTAATTAACGAACTTTTTTTTTCTTCGAATTTATGCGAATCGAAACGATTCGGTTTTTTCAAAACCGATTTATTTAATGGTCCAACCGGTTTGGTCCAAAACCGGTTCCGACCGGCTCGTTAACAGCTCTATTCCAAACCACATAGTTAATTGTTGGAATGGTCTCAATATGTGGGGGCCTGGTGCAGTTTGGGCCTCGAAAGTGCCACTGACCCACTGTTGTGGAAATAGTCCATGAAAGTGTGTATAATGATGCATTTTAGTTCTGATCCGTTAACATTGCTGATTTTTGGAGTGAATAGTGAAGTTTTGGAGCAAAAATAAAACTTTTGAGATAAATATGAGATAAATTGTCTCCAAAAACAATTAAACTCACGACTCTTGATTGGAAATTGAATTAAATGTCATCAAATTATTAAGTACTACCTCCGTCCCTAAAAGATTGTCCTATTTTGACTTTCGTTGGTCAAACATAACAAAATTTGATCATAAATTCTCATTAAACAATAAAAAATAATATAGTCTTGTGAGACCTTGTTAGATTCGTCTTAATATATATTTTTGAAATATCAACTTTTTATAATTTTTGGGCATGTAAAATAAATAAATATTTATATTTTAAATCGTATTTTATTGACTACCAAAAATCAAAATGTGACAATCATTTAAGGATTGGGGGAGTATAATATACGTGGAGGAGAGGTAATAAAACAAGGTAAAATCGTTTATTCTCCACTCCCAATCTTCATTACGTTGGAGTTTGGACTTTTTGGTTGCATTCAATCTACTAGTAGTATCAAACAAATAAAAATGACTTTTCAAGTCATATAAAAATGACTTTTCAAGTCATCAACAACCCTCAATAATGATCACTTAATTAATGGATGTGACTTTTCAAGTCATCAACAACCCTTAATAACGATGTCCTTAATTTATAGGGAGCCAAGCTATTTTAGGGGAGCTGAAAAAGTGTCAGTTTCAGTAAGTTGAACCCCTATTATAACTTATAGGGGAGCTGATGCACATGGTCAAATTGGTGATGATCGAATAGATCTAGGGGATTGTTGATTTGGTCCTACTAAGTGGGTTCTTGTTGCACTTTGATCTCAGTAAATGAAACGGATGCGCAAATAGTCCATGTAAGTGTCTAGCATGTGTGCATTTGGTCCCTAATTTAACACCTACTTTAATTTTGTGGGGGTTTTACGATTTTGAGACAATTAGAGGGGGTGGTTATGCAATTTTAAGATTTTGCTTGATCTCATAATTCTTTTTTCGATTTTTTTAAAGCTTTCTTTTAGTTTTTTTTCTATTTGTTTTTAAAATTTTCTTTTCGATTTTATCCTATTAAAAAGTGTTCGATTTTGGTAGTTGTTGTAACTAAAAGTTTTGATTTTGGCAAAAATAAGTTTGGTTTCATAGTTTTTTGGCAAAAATATTTGATTTTGATAGCTTTGCCAAAAAGTTTTCTTAGTTTGCCAAAAAGGATCGGTTTCGTAGTTTTTTTGACAAAACGGTTCGATTTTTATAGTTGTTTTGGAAAAATATCCGATTTTGGTAGTTTTTTCGCAAAAGATCCGATTTTGATCATTGAAATGGCAAAACGGTTCTGGTTTGGCTAAAAGTTCCGATTTTGGCGAAAAAAGTTAGATTTTGATAGTTGTTTTGGCAAAAATGTCTGATTTTAGTAGTTGTTTTGGCCAAAACTTTCGGTTTTGACAAAAAAGTTCTATTTTTATAAAACTATCAAAATCGAACCTTTTTTTTTGCCCACATCGAAACTTGTATCCAAAACAACTACAAAAATCGAACTATTTTGCCAAAATAATTATAGAAATTGGATGTTTTGCGGAAAAAACTACCAAAATCGAACCGTTCTGTCAAAAAACTGCGAAAATCGGACCTGGCAATCTACGAAAACTTTTTGGCAAACAACTATCAACGAACCTTGTGCCAAAAAACTATGAAAACCGAACCTTTTTGACAAAACCAAAACTTTTAGCTAAAACAACTATCAAAATTGAAACCTTTTTACTAGGAAAAAAATCGAAAAGAATATCTAAAAAAAAAAATCAAAAAAGAAAATAGAAAAAAAATCGAAAAAAAAAGTTATAGGATCAAGCAAAGTCTTAAAATTGCATAACCATCCCCATATTTTCTCAAAATCGCAAAAACTCACCAAATTAACGTATGTGTTAAATTAGGATCAAATGCGCATCTACAACGGTGACCCACTTACTGGGACTAAATCAACCATTTTCTCCGAATAGATGCTTCAAATAAGATTAGTATACAGAGAGGGGCATTACTAAACTATAAAATTGGTTTGTGATGTAATAGATGCTTCAGCTAACATTTATGTTCCCACTACAACCTAACACCTATTGTTAGTATATAAGAAGGGTGCATTAACAATAGCAACAGATTCAACCAACAAACAATACGAAACAGAGTTGTATTCGAATGGTGAACACACAGATTCAACCACCAACAAAGCCACCACTTTCATCTGATCAAACTGCAGCTGATGATGATGAAACTGGCCTAAACTATGGCGATGATGATGAAACTGGACTAAATTATGACGATGATGATGAAACTGGAACGCCTGAGGTTATTAAGCTTCCTCATAACCTTGATGAGATTCTGAAAGATGCAGACAAACAAATTGATCGATCGTCGCCTCAGAAGATCTTTGACCAGTTGTCTTCTGGGATCTACTTGAAACAGAAGAAGCAGGCAACTTCTTATTCCTTCCAATTTTTTTGTTTTAATTAAAACCTTTAGGTACTGATGTTTTTTTATGCATTATTACTCATTTATGTAGAAGTTCTGGGTAGACAACAACTCAAAGAATTGCTTCATGTTGTATGCAAGAAGTCTTGAAATAGTCTGGGGCGGTACTCCATCTTACTGGCATTGGCCTACGTTCAAAGATGAAGAATCCAGGTGATGTACTTGTCTAATAGTATGCAGTTACTCTCATATGGAGATTATTAAGCTTAATTTTCCCTCCAATTCTGCACTTCACTTTGGTCAATTCAAAAAGCAGCACCTACGTACGTTATCAGTTATCTAACGATTAGGCTGCTTACTATCTCCCCCTTCCCCCGCTTAGCCTATTCAGAGGCAATCGGACGTGTCAATGTACATTATATAGTTTGAGTTTGTTAGTTAATAATTGTTGGTAGATGTGAATTAATTTTGCAGTGATGCGTCCACTTTTGAGGCGGCTGAATTGCTGAATGTTTGCTGGCTACAAATATATGTCAACTTTGATACATTTAAGCTTTCTCCAGAAACAACATATGAAGTTGTATTTATTGTGATGATCAAGGATCCATCATATGGATTGGAAACTCCAGTAAAATTAAGGCTTACACTACCAGATAAAACCGTACAACTTCACAGGGAAAATTTGAACGTAAAACAGAGGGGGATATGGATGGAGATACCAGTTGGCGTTTTCACGACATCTGCTCATCAGAACACGAGTAATGGGAGCACCCACCCAGCAGAGGATATGGAGGTTTCCCTGTATGAATATGAAGACGGGAATGGGAGGTGGAAGAAGGGCTTAGTAATAAAAGGTGTTTGCATTAGACCAAAGATCAATCCTTAATTTATGCGTCATTGCCCTAATAAGACGTTAAGGATGTGTTTGCTGTTGTTTGACTTTGTGAGATCAAATAAAATTTATGTAAGTGTGTATAAGTATCAATATAGTTTTTAGTTGAAAAAGTTTTAATATGTATTTTGAACCACCGATTCGAAAGCAGTAAATTTACCGGACTATTTCATAGTTAATTTGAAAAATGATCTTGAAGCCATATATTTTATGCAGAAATATAAGATGCTACCCATAGGCAAATTCCAAGCCAAGTAGCCAAATTGGTGACGATCGAATTAGATGGTTGAGTACATATAGGGATGGGGGCAGACTTGCCGAAACATGAGCAAAGTAGTTCACAACAGAAGTGATAAGGTTAAGGTTAGTAAATCCCATGTAAGTAACAAGCTTCCTCATCCACTTGATGAGATTTGAAAGATGCAGATAAACAAATTGATCGATCGTCGACTCAGAAGATGTATGATCACTTGTATTCTAGGATCTACTTGAAATAGAAGAGGCAGGCACGTCCTTCATTCCCTGCAATTCTTTTTTTCTATAACAAATTAGATAATTTACTGTAACATCAACGACTCCAAATCGCAAAAAAAGTTCACTATAATGGGAAAATCAATTACAAATTGATCAAACTATAATCTTATATGTAATGATTATAACACCAGATGAACACAATCAATAATGTCTACACCATTCCTAAAATACAAGTATAAGACACATTATTTCATAAACCCTCTAGACTATAATCTTACATGTAATGATTATAACACCAGTGTGTGTGTCATTTAGAGTAATTGTGTTTGATCTCATCATCCCTCTAGACTTCAATGAGGACTCCTATATTTATAAGCTAACTTAATAAACTTAAAATGAATTACTTCATCTTCAAGAAAATGTCACATTACTTGCCAACTTAATTGTAATTTGTTTCGCTAGAAAAAACTCTCTAATGGATATTATAGGGCTCACCCATTGTATCATTTTTTTTGTTCTTCAACTATTTTCTTTTCTTATTCTCCAACTATTTCATTAATGAATGTGACTTTCGAAGTCATCAACAACCCTCAATAATATGATCACTTATTCTTTTTCAAGTCATAATTAATGGATGCGACTTTTCAAGTTATCGACAACCCTCAATAATGATCACTTAAACCATATATTATACTAGTGTAATATTGCAATATGATGTTTGATGCCATATATTTTATGGTTTAGTGATGAGATAGAAAGATGCTATACACATGATATGGATATTTAAAGCTAAGTCAAATTGGTGATGATCGAATATATGCTTCAAATGAGATTTGTATATATAGAGAGGGGGCATCATTAAACTAAATTGGTTGGTGATCGAATAGATGCTTCTGAGAACATTTTAGTATATAAAAAGGGGGCATTAGCAATAATAACAGATTCAACCACCAAACCAACAAACAATTATCAAAACGAAACAGAATTTTATTGGAATGGTGAACACACAGATTCAACCACCAACAAAGCCACCACTTTCATCTGATCAAACTGCAATTGATGAAGATGAAACTGGCCTAAAGTATGACGATGATGATGAAACTGGAATGCCTGAGGTTAGTAAGCTTCCTCATAACCTTGACGAGATTCTGAAAGATGCAGACAAACAAATTGATCGATCGTCGACTCAGAAGATCTATGACCAGTTGTCTTCTGGGATCTACTTGAAACAGAAGACGCAGGCAAGTTGTTAATTCATTGCAATTTCTTTTGTTTTAATTCTAATCTTCTACTTTTTCCAGTCAAGCTTTCAGGCGATTTTTTGTTCAAAGTGAAAATCCCCTTGGTTAGGGGGTATACCGGTACCATTACAAATGTGAAACATTTAAATAACTATGAGTATTATGTACTAATGTTTATTTATGCATTATTACACATCTATGCAGAAGTTCTGGGTGGACAAGAACTTAAAGAATTGCTTCATGTTGTATGCAAGGGGTCTTGCAATAAGCAGAGCGGGTTTTCCATCTACCTGGCATTGGTCTACGTTGAAAGATGACGAATCCAGGTAATGTACTTATCTCAGATGGAGATTATTAAGCTTAATTTTCCCTCCAATTCTGCACTTCACTTTGGTCAATTCGAAAAACAGCAACAATAATTAGGCTGCTTACTATCTGTCCCCTTCCCCCGCTTAGTCTATTGAGAGGCAATGGGACATGTCAACGTACATTATACATAGTTTGTGTTTCTTAGTTAATAATTGGTGGTGGATGTGAATTTTGCAGTGAGACGTCCACTTTTGAGGCAGCTGAATTGCTGAATCTTAACATGCTATATATCGAAGGCAAGTTGGAGACATTTAAGCTTTCTCCAGGTACAACATATGAAGTTGTATATATATTGATGATCAAGAATCATTCATCATATGGATGGCACATTCCAGTAAATGTAGAGCTTAGATTATTTCCAGATAATACCATACAACATCACATGGAAAAATTTAACGAAAAATCGAGGGGGATATGGATCGAGATACCAGTTGGTGTTTTCACGACATCTGCTCATCTAAACATGAGTAATTGGAGCATAGAGCCAGCAGAGAATATATCTTGTTACCTGTATGAAGTTCAACGAAACATATGGAAGAACGGCTTAGTAATAAAAGGTGTTTGCATTAGACCAAAGATCAATCCTTAATTCATACTACCTCGGTTCCTAAAAGATTGTATCATTTGATCATGAATTCTCATTAAACGATAAGAAATAATATGGCCTTGTGAGACCTTGTTATATTCGTCTCAATATATAGTTTTGAAATATCAATTTGTTATAATTTTTTCGCATGTAGAATAATAGATATTTACGTTTTAAATCGTGTTTTGTTGACCACCAAAAGTCAAAATGTGACAATCATTTAGGGATGGAGGGAGTACATTATTGCCCTAATAAGACGTTAAGGATGTGTTTGGTGTTCTTTGAGTTTGTGAGATCAAATAAAATATATTCCCTTCGATATTTTTAATTTGTATTTCTAGTCATTTACACATTGATTAAGAAAAAATAAAAAGTAGTCAAAAAGTACATTTAAAATGTAAAATGACAATCAATTGAGACTACATAATTGGTTTGTTAACTTCATAACAAAAAGTAACTAAAAGATACGTTGAAAATGTAAATTTACAATTAATTATATGCTAGTAATACAAGTATTATTTAGAAACAAAAAATTAAGGCTAGAAAGACTAATAAAAAAGAACGTAAATACTATGTTCGTGTGTATTTAAAGTCATACGCTCATAGTTTAGTTGCATGTGTTTGATCAAATTAAGGAAAATATAATGTGTGATGTATGTTTTAAATATCTCATTTTCAATCATTTAGAGGGACAAAAGCTTGATCAAGGAAAAATAGTACAACTCGTATTAAAATCTCCCTTATGGCCACATCACTTCACATCTTTCGGTCGAAATAGTCTTATATGCTTGAATAATCTTTTGACTAATGAGTGAAGGAGTTAGAGATGTTTGCTAAATCGATTGGTCACTTAGCATATTAGGTATCGAATAAATTGAAATTTTATAAAAATTCTTATAATTTTGTCATTTTAACCAAATCATACGGTTGTATGCCACCTTTATATACTCCCTCCAATTCAAAAATAATGTCCTTCTAGACATTTCAAAAATATCCAAAAAGATTGCCGATGGCTCAATAGCCTAGTGGCATCCGGCCCAACCTTTCATGTAAGAGGTCATGGGTTCGAACCTTATTGGAGACATATTTGTCTCATTCCTTTAACCATTTCAGGCTTTATTTATTCCTCCAGACTCACAACTCTTTATTTAAACTTTATACTTATAATAATAATAATAATAATAATAATTTATAACCTAGGGGATCAAGCACGGACGCGTTCGGAGGTTCTTTGGATGTTTAAATACTCCGTTTTACGGTTCATTCCATTTCAGGCATAGGAACGAGCTCAAAGTTCGAAAAGCAGGGTTGCGTGAAAGCTATTAGTGTGATGATTTCACACTAATATAAGATTGGGGACCATCCTGAAATTTTTTTCTGCATCCGCCCTGTGTTGAAGCCATATATTTTATGCAGAAATATAAGATAGGAAGATGCTACACATAGGCAAATTCCAAGCTAAGTAGCCAAATTAGTGATGATCGAATTAGATGCTTGATATAAGATTCATGTTTCCACTACTGCATTATTGGCTATTGCTAGTATATAAAGAGCGGCCATTATTAAGAGTTGATGCTAAACCAAAACAACAAACAAAACAAAGTAGTGTTGTATTGGGATGGGGGCAGATTTGTCGAAACATGAGCAAACTAGTTCACAACAGATTGAACAACCAAGAAAACCACCAGTTTCATCACATCAAACTGCAATTGATGATGATGAAACTCGAACTGATAAGGTTGGTAAGCCCCATGTAAGTAACAAGCTTCCTCATAAACTTGATGAGATTATGAAAGATGCAGACAAACAAATTGATCGATCGTCGACTCAGAAGATGTATGATCAGTTGTATTCTGGGATCTACTTGAAACAGAACAGGCAGGCATGTCCTTCATTCCCTGCAATTGTTTTGTTCTAATTCAAGTCTTTTTTTTTCGAGTCGAGCTTCGAGGCCCTTTGTTGTTAGTTATGCATTTTATTTGAACATGTTTGCAGAAATTCTGGATAGACAAGAACTTGAAAAATTGCTTCATGTTGTATGCAAAAGATCTAAAGATAACCTGGGCAGAAGATCCTCGATTTTGGCATTGGCCTACGTTGAAAGACCAAGAATCCAGGTGATGCACTTATCAGATACATCACTCATTTGTAGTAAATTACTTAAACAAACAAATTATAAAAATCAACTCATTATCGACAGTGACGCGCTTGAAGATAGAAGGATGGGTGTAGGGAGGGTGTAAATTTAAGCCAAGCAAAAGGTTGGCCTAAAAAAATTTAGGATAATGTTTTAGAATAGGTGATCTAATATTTGTTTTGTTTTTCATGTTACTACTATAGATATAATATAGGGAGAATGTTAAGAGTTTGTGGGTTCCACTCTAAAACCAATTAGCAATAGGGGAATAGCCCAAGATCTTATATATTCCGGTATTATTTGCCTGAACAACATCGGCGGGGTTACAGTTCCACTCTAAAACCAATTGACAATAGAGGTAGTTGCCCAAGATCTTATATATTGACCCGGGAGTACATCGACTTCTGATGTGGGATGTGCATCTTAACACTCCCCCTCGCGTGTAACCCAATCGCCGGCGGAACTTTTCATGCCGGTATTTTTTGCCGGAACAACATCGGCGGGGTTACACGTGCCTCATTAAATCGAGCATGGCTCATGATACCATTTTAAGAGTCTATGAGTTCCACTCTAAAACCAATTTGCAATAGGGAAGTAGCCCAAGATCTTATATATTGACCCGGGAGGACATCGATATCCGATGTGGCATGTGCATGTTAAGAGAGAGCTTTTGAGAACTCTCATATAAGATGGAGATATTTCAGCTTAATTTTCCCTCAAATTTTACACTGTGGACAATTAGGAAACAACATCCATGTTATCAGAGGGGAATCGGACATGTTAATGTATGTAATATATATAGTATGTGTTTGTTAGTTAATAATTGATGGTAGATGTGAGTTCTGCAGTGAGATGTCCACTTTTGAGGCAGCTGAATTGTTGAATGTTTGCTGGCTAGAAATCCATGGCAAATTTGAGACATTTAAGCTTTCTCCAGAAACTAAATACGAAGTTGTATTTATAGTGATGATTAAAGATCCATCATATGGATGGGACATTCCAGTAGATGTAAGGCTTACACTACCAGATAAAAGCATACAACATCACAAGGAAAAGTTGATGGGAAAACAGAGGGGGATATGGATTGAGATACCAGTCGGCGATTTCGTTACATTTCCTCATCAAAACGTGAGTAATGGTAGCACTCATCCAGCAGGGGATATGGAATTTTCCATTTATGAATATGAAGGAGGGATATGGAAGAAAGGCTTAGTTATAAAAGGCGTTTGCATTAGACCAAAAATGTATCCTTAATTCATGCATCGCTACCTAATAAGATGTTAAGAATGTGTTTGGTGTTATTTGTGTTTCTGAGATCAAATAAAATATATGTAAATGTGTACTCAAAGTCAAATAAAGGAAAATATGCAAATGTAAGAGGACAAACAATATAGATTTGGAATTGTTGAAATAATAATGTATGGTATATATTTTTCTGATGTACTTTTCAACATTTTAGAGGAACAATTGCGCTATCTTATACCCCTTATTTTCTGAGGGGATTCTAGTATGAATGCATCTATCGAATAGATGCTTCACCTAACATTCGTGTTCCCACTACTACTTAATACCTATTGTTAGTATATAAAGAGAGTCATCCAGCAAACCAATAAACAAACTGATAGACTCCATGTTGTATGTTCCTATTATGTAGGTAACAATAAGTTGTTATAGAGTCCTATCATCTAGAGGAGTTGTTATATTAATATTATATATACGTGTATTGTATTGTTGGTGAATGATGAGAAAGATATTCTATCATACTATATCTCTGTTCATGGTATCAGAAGCTCAAGTGTGATCCTTCCAACCTTCTTCCAATTATTTTCTTTGTCTCATGGCATCACCATCAGCGAACTGTGATACTATTCCTCCTTCCCCACCACTCATAAACATTAAAAACTTTGTTCATATGGTCCTCGATTTCTCTAATCATCTCATATGGATGTCTGTATTCGTTCCAGTTCTTGAAAGTCATGGTGTCATACATCATATTGATGGCACAACTCCTTCTCCTCCACAGTTCATTTCGACAGAGGATGATTCCCTCGTTCCGAACCCCGTTTTCATCTCTTGGAAACGTATTGATGCAATGGTTCTCTCTTGGATTCAGGCTACGGTGTCGATCGATGTTCTTCGCTCTTTTATTCAACCTGGTGTCTCTCTTACTGCTAGGGAGGCCTGGCTGAAAATCTCCAATCTTTTCCACACTCACCAACAATCACAAGAGGTTCAATACAAACGGGACTTTGTGAACTTCAAGAAGGGATCTCTTTCAATGGCTGATTATGTGACTCAACTTAAAGCACTGGCCGATTCATTGCTTTCCATTAATGTTCCTATTTCTGAACGCGATGTAGTTACTCAACTATGCACTGGTCTCCCTCAAGAGTATTTGGCGATCACTACCTGCATCTCAACTCGAGTGCCTCTTCCTTCCTTTATTGAGGCTCGCTCTTTGCTTCTCAACTTTGAAGCCCAATTAAAGTCCTTTGCTGCTGCCCCCAGTGATCTCCTATCACCTGCGGCATTTTTCGCCCCTAAACAGCCATCTTCCTTTGGCATTTCTGGTACTTCGAGAGGTCGTGGTGGTCGGGGTAGGGGCCGAAATCAACCTCACCCTTCAGGACGACATCATTCCATCCTTGGTGCACCTCCGGTTGTCTGTCAATATTGCAATAAACAAGGACATTCTGCTCGTGATTGCTATCAACTTCAATCCAAGGCCTTTTATGTTGATAGTACTCAAAGTGTCTCTCAAGGGGTCAGTTCATCGCCTTCTCTCCCGTTTGATTCCCAGTGGCAATTTGATATAGGAGCCACCTCTCATATGACGCCTCATTTAGGTATGCTATCTTCTCTACGTCCATACACGGGTCACGACCGCGTATTTATTGGTTATGGTTCACTTATGCCTATTACACACTGGGGTTCTCTCTTTTCCTATTTCTTCTACTAAAGTGTTATTTCTTAATGATGTTCTTGTAGTTCCTCAATTACCTACTAATCTTCTCTCAGTTAAGCGTCTTGCCCATGATGAAACTGGCATAAACTATAGCGATGGCAATGAAACTGGAAAGCCTCCGGTTAGTAGACCCCCTGTGAGTGACATGCCTGCGGATAGTCAACCTCATGTGAGTAACAAGCTTCCTCATAACCTTTATGAGATTCTGAAAGACCAGTTGTCTTCTGGGATCTACTTGAAACAGAAAACGCAGGCAAGTTCTTCATTCCTTGCAATTTTTTTTTTAGTTTTTATTCAAATCTTCTTCTTTTTCCAGTCAAGCTTTCAGGCGATTTTTTGTTCAAAGTGGCAGACCCCCTTGGTTCGGGGGTATACCGTTACAAATGTCAAACATTTCAATAACTATCAGTATTAGGTATTAATGTTTATTTATGCATTATTATACATGTATGCAGAAGTTCTGGGTAGACAAGAACTTGAAGAATTGCTTCATGTTGTATGCAAGGGGTCTTGTAGTGGCCGGGGGGTCTCAATCTCACTGGCATTGGCCTACCTTGAAAGATGAAGAATCCAGGTGATGTACTTATCTAATAGGAGTATGTAGTTACTCTCATATGGTGATTATTAAGCTTAATTTTCCCTCCAATTCTGCACTTCACTTTGGTCAATCCGAAAAACAACACCTATGTACGTTATCACTTATCTAACGATTAGACTTATTTCCCCCCTTCCCCGCTTAGCCTATTCAGAGGCAATCAGACATGTCAACGTAAGTTATATAGTTTGTGTTTGTTAGTTAATAATTGCTGATAGATGTGAATGTTTCAGTGAGGCATCCACTTTTGAGGCAGCCGAATTGCTGTCTATTTGCTGGCTACAAATAGATGGCAAATTTGAAACATTTAAGCTTTCTCCAGCAACAACATATGAAGTTGTATTTATATTGATGATCAAGGATCATTCAGCATATGGATGGGAAACTCCAGTAAACCTAAGGCTTACACTACCAGATAAAACCATACAACTTCACATGGAAAATTTGAATGAAATACAGAGGGGGACATGGATCGAGATACCGGTTGGCGTTTTCATGACATCTAATCAAAACATGAGTAACGGTAGCACTTATCCAGCAGAAGATATGGAGGTTTCCCTGTATGAAATTGAAGTAGGGATGTGGAAGAAAGGCTTAGTAATAAAAGGCGTTTGCATTAGACCAAAGATCAATCCTTAATTCATGCATCATTGCCCTAATAAGATGTTAAGGATGTGTTTGCTGTTATATGTAAGTGTGTACCGAAAGTCATATTTTAACTGGTTTTGTTGGATCAGATAAAGAAAAATATGCAAATTTAAGAGGAAGAACAATATATATTTTGAATTAATAATGAAATAATAACGTATGGTATATATTTTTCTGATAGTGAACATTTGGTTTTCAACAATTTAGGGGGACAATTATACCCCTTAATTATTTACTGAGGTGATTTAGTATGAATGCATCTATCTTAAACATTCATAGCAAGGAATACTCCAAACAAAACAACTAGGACTGAAGACCCTCTAAATTTTGATATTGTATTTGCTGCAGACTTTTTCTTTCCCTTCTTCTTCTTCTTTTCCTTCTTCTTCTTCTTTGTAAATATGGACTTCGATTGTGCAGCTCCGGCTGTAAAATTATTGCGTAAGGAGTGACCTGGAAAAAATAATTAAGGCATGTAAACATCTACCAAAAATATCATAATTTACACGTCGTGTGTGGATGTGTTACTATTCACTTGATCATGAAAATAAAACTACTTACTGCTAACGTTTAATTGTGATGGGGAAATAGTTGTTGTTGATGCAGCTGCAATTAACCAAACAAAAATTAGTCTAAGTCAATCAAATTGAAACAAAAGATTGAAATATTTAGATATAGGTAAGGCCATCAATATATAGTGTCTAATGTCTACATTCTGAAGTTTTGATCTCTGACACTTTTTATTTGATAGTCAAATATTTTGTTATGCTTTTTTCTATAGTTAATAAATATATCTCAAAAATATGGAGTATTTTATATGCTATCAATATGATAATTTTGATTCAAACATTATCGTAATAAATATTAGACAAACCATTGTTGCAGAAAGATTCATCAACATTAGCACCACATCCTTTAGCAAGATGAAATGCATCTTCTTGAGTGGCATTAAAACTGATCATGCTAGCAGGATTAGTAAAAACATCACAAAGGCATTTTGCAGCAGTGGAAACAAACTTAATTAATGGAACACAGCAAGAAGGTGTGGGCGTCGATGATCGGTGGAAATAGGCTTTGCATGGGAGGAGTTCTTCCATGCATAGAGTCTGATCTCCTCCTCCGCCTCCTCGAACTTGGCATAACCCAACAAAAAACCAAGAAAATATCATCAATGTTACACACTTGTTAGCCATTTTTGGATGATTATTTTTGGAGTTGGGATATGTTTATATAGAGATGAGGGACAGTTGAGACATGACCTGATCCTTTGCCTACCAAGCAGTTCGGAACTGGTCTTAAGATAATGCTGTTCCACATCTTTTATTACAAATGTTCTGTAAATTAAATTAGTTACTTGTAACCATGACAGTCTTAATTAGGCCAAAATATTGGTTATTGAATTTATAAGATATCACCAAATCATACTCTTAGCCTTATTATGGCCTAATTAAGATTTCCATGATTACAAGATAACTAGTAATTTGCATAATATTCTAATATCTTTATTTAGAGAAAGTGCTGTTTTAACCTCTTTCTTTATTTTTATTTTTTGTGGGGAGGGGGAGACGTCGAAATAACTAATCAATTTCATATCAGGCCAACATGCTTCGTTTCACTTAACGAGTCAGAAATAAAAAAAAAAGTTTGATAGATTAAGTTTTATGGAACTAGAAAGATTCTTGATACGATATATACTCGTTCTTACAATTTGGTACAACGACATGGTGCTAAATGTAAGACAAGTTCGAGGATGAGCTAGCTCCGACGACTATAATGTAAACAAAAATGGCTTAAAATTATATGACCTAGATAACAATAGAGTTTCAGACAAAATGAGTACAGATACAGACTACAGAGTAATTACAATCCTTACTTCCAGTAAAATGTATGGAGGACCAAGTGACCAATCTGCGAATATTGTTTTCTAATCGATTCATGTCACATTGAATCTGTTGTGATGCTTTAGATATTGCTTAGTTGGTTGCTGGAACAGGACAATGGCTTGAGGAACTCATCTCTAAGCTTATGGTAGTAGATGTTGTAGCTTTGGCGTCTGAAGATTCGTTCTTAGCATATGGAGATGTGCTGATGATTCTGAAAGCACAATTCAAAAAATACTATTACAGCCTATACTCATGATTTGAGGAGTATCATATTAGAAGAAAAAGTTAAGGCTGATGATAATACGCCACTCTTATTAACTTAAAAATCGCGCTATAAAGGTACAGTTAGTGACATATATTGGACAATCTGTGAAGTGCGAATTATTACCTTCCTTTGCGCCTATCCAGGAACCTAGCAAGGGATGCTTTTCGAGCTTGAGGCACTGCTGCAAACACATAAACTCGTTAAATTATTAACATATGTTATTGCTATGGAATACGACCATCAATATTAAAGAGAAAAATGAACACTGTACCAGATGATTTTGAAGTATCAGGGAAAGATCGCTGCATGCTGAAAGCTGTAGAAGGCTCTCCTAATGGAGCTGAAAGGACTAGACTAGACTTAACAGGAGTAATGTCGAGGCCAGGTCCTCTTGCAGACTGAGAACCAACACAAGAGGAGAATGAAATGTGGCTTGGAATGACCACTGAAATGGGGGTTGGACTGCTCGGCCTCAAGCTGTGACCTCGGTTTGGAATGAGACCATCAAGAACAGGAGACATAAGGGCAGCTGATTGAACTGGAGCTGTGTGCACTGCTGTACTACTTTGAACCGGGGGCGGTCCATTTCCAGCTAACAGCATTATAGCTTGAGCCTAAATACAGAACAGTCAGCTAACATGAAAATCATATACACGGTTCACAAACTCAAAGTTTATGCAAGATGACAGGACTAAACAACTACCTTCTCTGGAGAAATATCATCATATACGCAGACTGATCCATTGTAAAAAATAGTCAGCTGAGCAGCTTTCACCATACTGTTCGAATCATTTCTGCATTAGTTTAAACAAGCCTATCAACTTTATAATCAACCTACAAAGAATCTGAACTCCAATAGTCTATATGTCCCACAGGACATTAATAACTGTAAACACACCTTAAATTAGTGGTACCAACAACATTAGTACCAGTAGAAATTGCTGGAAGGGCTCCCGTCAGAGGAACTTCTCCCAGTTTTAGCGCGTTTGAAGAGGCACTTCGACGCAGACAAGCAGGGGAGGTCTGAAGTTTCTGGGGAGGAGCCACTGGAAGTGCTGGATTAGTTTGTCCTGGGATTTGATGCATCCTAACATCTGGGTGACATATCGAACGGGCATCCATGTACGTTGCAGGGTAACTTGACATTGTATACTGGACCACTCCTTGCTTTTCAGGAACCATGTTCTTCTGGAAATCAAGGAATGATCAGACACATTACATATGGTCTCAAATAAATCCACTGCTTAAGGTTCTTAAAATACAAACAACCACCATTACAGGAGTTTGTTACTACAAAAAATGAAATATAACACAATTTTTATATACAGAATCATGGGTTTAGACTCTGTATGATCTTGAACAAACAATATGCAAGCTTATAATTGTTACAAACTAATCCATGCCACTTTAAATACTCATTTCATTCATTATAATTGATGTTGTTATACTTTTGAGCTGCAAGTTTGATTATAAATTACTTTTCACTCAATTCAGTTTATCTTAATTGACGTTTTCACTTTCTCGGGTATCACTTTATACTACTATCAACTTAAATTAAATGACCTACTTCTCTTTCTATTAGTCTAACTAACTTATCAGTATTTGATTAAATTTATTTATAACCAAATTTGCAAACTAGTTACAAATATACAGGTCAAATCTTAAATATTTGAACAATTGAAACCTAAATATCTAGAGACACAAATTTAACTAGCAAACCAATTATTCCAATAAAAGAAAATAAAAATAGAATATAAACAACAACAAGGATAAAAAATACCTGCACAACTCCAGGTCCAGAACATGATTTCTGCATAGAATCAAAAGATTCCATGGTGGTTATTGACACCAATCCGGTCGACGCCAAAGACTCGAAACCAACCTTAGGCTTTTCTCCTCCTTTGAACGATAGAAACTGTCCACCCGAGACTTTGTTCGAAAAAGACCACTCCATCATTGATAACCACAATCGTCTTACAATAACTAACTTAAGAAAAGAAATAACTCGATGAAATTTATGCTAAGAAAATGAATAAGAGAAAAGAAACACAAGTCTGAAGTCTAAATGAAATAATGAAACTTTAGTGCATGGCTAAATGTATAAAAATTAAGACTCTTTTATTATACTGCATAATTTAAATAATTAATTGATCAATGCAGCTGTTAAAGCGGATGAACATGTTCAGCTTCTTATAAAAAATTGTCCATTGAGCATCTCATGAGCAGAAAAATACAATAAAAATGTGCACTCATCAATGCTAAACATTAAACAAGTAAAGAATTTGAAATGAGAAACTAGTCAAAGCAATTTATATAATAAAAAATATTGTATTCTCATATATGTACTCCCCCATTAAGATTTGAGAAAAGGGTTATTTTATTGCATGCACCATTTACAATTAATTGTATATACTTTTCTCGACGCAACTGGACTATATTTTATAAAATCATCATGGTCACAATGTGACTTTTTGGTGTGGCACAACTATTAAATGTATATCTTCTTGATATCAGATAGTTCACTTTTTAAGACTAAATACAAATTTTTCTAACTATAAAATTTAAGAATTTCTTCTAAACAATCTTTTGATCACTATACATTTTTTTCTGAAAAAACATGCCAATAAAATTGTTAAATTGGTCCCACATAATATATAAATTGCACTTTAGTCCTAGTAAATGTATTCTCTGCACAAATAGTCCATGATCGTAAAAGCGCAATTTGGTCCCCTTTTTTTACGAAGACGTTAGATTATGACGAAAATAGAACCAAAATAGATTTTTTCAAAACTTTTACATATTTCTTGAAACTTTAGCCCCTCATATTGATATAAAAAAATTTGAAATGTACTTTAGTCACTCTTTCCATCAATATTTAACGTCTCCCTTAAAAGAGGGACTAAAGTGCATCAATTCGATCAATATAAATATCTATTTACGTAAATCAAATATTTACAAAGACTAAAATACGATTTACACATATTATCTAAGATCATTTTAGCAATTATCTGAAAGCATCCTATAATGCATGTTCACTTTGATACTCAACTACTCAAGAATGACACTAATGTACACCATGTTTAAATACAATACTGGATACCAATAACTAAAAAATTTATATCAAAATTGGTCAACATACGTGTGTGAACAATATAATTGTGTGGCTCGACATCAATTGATGTGAGTTAGCTTTGTATATATACTGCAAAATAATAAGAGTTGTACAATACATAAAGTCTAACATCTATGGTTTACAATATATGTAGTAGTAGTTATCTACATCAATACAAAGTCTAATACATAAGAGTCCTGGCTAACATCCTCCCTCAATCTGATGCGGGTTGAACACGGCAAAGATTGGTGATAGCCTGGCGAAATTTAGGACCAGAGAGTGCCTTTGTAAAGACATCAGCTAACTGGGCATGAGTAGGAACATGAACCACCTTCAGAGCACCCAAGGCAACCTTCTCGCGAACAAAATGAAAATCAATACTAATGTGCTTAGTCCGAGAATGGAGAACAGGATTGTATGCCAAATAAGTAGCCGCAATATTATCACAATAGGCAACCGGAGCAACAGGTAACGAAATGAAGAGATCACGTAACAAGAACTGAACCCAAGTGAGTTCAGCAACTGCAGCAGCTAAGCATCGATATTCAGCCTCCGTGCTAGAGCGAGCTACCGTAGCTTGTTTCTTTGACGACCAAGTAATCAAATTATCACCAAAAAAGATACAATAACCAGAGGTGGAACGACGAGAAACCGGACAACCTGCCCAATCCGAATCTGTATACACACGCAGAGTCACTGAAGAAGAGGCACGCAAGACAATTCCATGAGATTTGGTACTCGAAAGATAACGAAGAATGCGTTTAACAGCGGTCATATGAACAGTTGTAGGGGAAGACATAAACTGAGAAGCTTGATTGACAGCATAGGTAATGTCAGGACGAGTAATACATAGGTATTGAAGAGCCCCAACTAACTGACGATACTCGGACGGCTCGGAAAGGGGCGAACCAGAAGGGGGGTGAGCATCGGTACGAGGAGAAATGGGAGTGGAAACGGTGGAACACTGTGCAAAGCCATATTTGGTAAGGAGGTCTCGGATATATTTTTGTTGAGAGAGGAAGAGTGAGTTAGAGGTACGACGGACTTGAATACCCAAGAAATAAGAAAGGGGCCCCAAGTCCGTGAGAGCGAAGACAGAGTTGAGACGAGTGACGATTTGGGATAGCATAACAGACGACGATCCTGTGATGATGATATCATCCACATAGACTAGTAGATAGACAATGGACGAGGCAGTGCGAAATATGAATAGGCTTGTGTCGGCCTTGCTTTGAATAAAGCCTTGAGTAAGGAGGAAGGAGGAAAAGGTCTGGAACCACGCACGTGGCGCTTGCTTTAGACCATAAAGGGATTTGTGTAGGTGACATACATCATGGGGATGGTCAGGATGAACAAACCCAGGGGGTTGTTTGAGAAATACTGTTTCAGTCAAGGCTCCATTAAGAAATGCATTTTTAATGTCCAATTGTCGGATGAGCCAGTTTTGAGAAATGGCATGACTTAAGATAAGACGGATGGTGGTGGGTTTGATTACTGGAGAAAAGGTTTGGTTATAATCAACTCCGGGTAATTGTTTGAAGCCCTGGGCGACTAAACGAGCTTTATAACGCTCAATGGAGCCATCGGGATGGAGTTTAACTTTAAATATCCATTTGCATCCAATAACATTTTGAGATGAAGTGGGTGGGACAAGAGACCAAGTTTGATTGTGGATTAAGGCATTATATTCTTCGGTCATCGCTTGTTTCCAATGAGGGTAGGTGAGGGCCTCGGTGAAGGATTTGGGAACATAGTGGGGGGAAGTGCGGTTAGTTGTAGTGGTGGTAGTGGAAAGGGATAATATTTGGCGAGGTTTAATGAGGCCAGCTTTACCACGAGTGATCATGGAGTGTTTATTTGTGGTGGAAACAGGTGGTATAGGGGTAGAGGAAGAAGAGGGAGTAGTCGAGACGGTGGATGGAGGGGAAATGGATGACGTGGAGGGGGGGTTGTGTACAGAAGTAGGTGAGGTGTGAACCACTGGAGAAATATCATCAGATTGGGATGATGCAGGAGTTGTGCATGGAGAGGGTGATGGGCGAGGAGATGTAATAGGCTGAGTGGGTACGTGAGATGGAAGTAGAATGGAGGGGACATGGGACGGAGAATTGGATTGAGAGGATACTGGTTGCATGGTGAAGGTGGGAGTTACAGGTGCTTCAAAGTCAAAATTAGAAGGAAATAGAGGTGATTGAGTAGATACAAGATGCCGATAAAATTCGATGTAGGGAAATATTAATTCTGAGAAACGAACGTGGCGAGAAACATAGACACGTTGATTTTCAGGATTAAGACATCGGAATCCTTTGTGGTGAGAAGAGGGACCCAAATAAATACAAGGAAGAGAGCGAGGTTGAGATTTACTAGTGGTGGAGCGCACAAGATTAGGGTAGCACAAACACCCAAAAACACGCAAAGATGTGTAAGATGGTGTAGTGCCATATAGAGATTCATGGGGAGAAATATTATTTAAAAGTGGACTGGGCAAAATGTTGATGAGATGCACGGCAGAATGCAAGGCCTCGACCCAAAAATCAAACGGCATACGTGCTTGAAATAAGAGACAACGTATTTTGTCGGCAATGTGGCGATTCTTGCGCTCTGCCACTCCATTTTGTTGAGGAGTTGCAGGACAAGAATAGCGAAATTGAATTCCAAGGTGTAGAAAATGAGGTTCCAATTTATGAAACTCCCCACCTTCGTCTGCTTGAAATGTAATAACAGGTTTATTAAAAATATTTTGAATAGCGGCATAAAATTGTTTAAAAACATCAAGAGTGTCAGATTTAAGCTTCATTGGGTAGCACCAAGTGTAACGAGTAAGATGATCAATAAACGTTACATAGTAGCGCATGCCAGATGGAGACACAACAGGAGATTGCCAAACATCAGAATGTATTAAACTGAAAGGAGCAGAGACAATTTTATTGGAACGCGAAAAAGAAAGTTTAGCTTGCTTCCCCAATTCACAAACATTACAAGGTAGTTTAGGATAAAACGAATCACAAGGAATCTGTTTATGTTTAATTAAGCTTCGGAGCACATCCGCCCCAGGATGTCCAAGTCGACGGTGCCACAAAGATGCTGGTTGAACAGTGGTGGCAAGAGACTGGTGCTGGAGTGACTCGGCTGGAGGAGAAAGCACATGGATGTCAAGATTGGGCTGACACGACAAGGCTGTGGATTGGGGTGAAACAAGCGGATAGAGGGAGCCTTGGCTATTGCACTGAACGAGAGTTGTCATCGTCCTGGAATCCTTCAAAAAGAAAGAGGTGGATGAGAATTGAACGAGACAAGAATTATCGAGACAAAGGCGTTGAATGGAGATGAGATTTTTACAAAGTTGTGGAACGACAAGTACATCATTAAGGTGAACTATGTGCTTATCGAACTCAAGAGAAAGAGTACCAATATGAGAAATAGGAAGGAATGTGCCATTACCTACCATTACTGATTGTGACCCTGAATATGGAAATACAGATTGGAGTAGAGATAAGTTACCGGTCATATGAGACGACGCCCCGCTGTCTGGATACCAAACTTCAGATGGTGGTTCATTGATAGTGAATGCAGCAAATGAGTTCTGAATCTGAGATGTATAAGAGTGATTGAACCGTTGAGTACATTCCATGGCGGTGTGATTGTGTTTGTTGCATATCTGACATTGACTCACAGTCTTGAGAGGAGGAGAAGTCGCAGGCTGTGGACCAAGAATACCATCTTGTCGGTGGTTGGAAGCTTTCTGGGCTTGATGTCCAAAACCACCCTGACGCCTGTTGAAATTCCCAGAAGTAAATCGAGAGGAGTTGGATCTGCCACGATTGGGGTGATATGAGCGCCCACGAGAGTTGTGAGATTGTCCTCCCTTGCTATAACTTTGATAAGGTGGTCCGTTGTTGGAGGTGGAGGAATAAAGCACCATGTTTGATGATGCATCGGAAGCAGGGTGGAGGAGATTTATGCGATCTTCCTCACTTAGTAGCATGGGACGGATGGTGCAAAATGACGGCATGGGCCGAGTGTTGTTCATCACAGTGACAAACGGAGCATATGGAGCAGGTAACCCAATCAAGATTTGAGCAAGCAAATCTGTTTCAAGAAGTGGTTCACCAACTGCGCGAAGGGAACAATATAGGCTATGAATCTGTTGAAGAAACTCAGCCATTGGAAGAGTTCCCTTGGTGAACGTCTGGAATTTAGAACGAAGATTCATCCGAGTCGGCTGGGCATGATCCAAAAATAATTGATTGAGAGTGTTCCAGGCATCGGATGCACTCAGACAATCATGATTCAGAAGCGTTTCAAGAACAGGTAAAGAAAGGGTGGCGTGAATCCAAGATTGAACTAGATCATCACATTGAAGCCAAACCTCAAGTTGCGGATGATCATCAGCAGGTCGTGGCAGTGTGCCGTCAACCAATAGAAGCAACTTTTGACTGCCTAGGAATTTGGTGATGACCTTTTTCCAATTGAGATAATTGGTGTAGGTGAGTTCAAGGGTAACAGCATTCTTGACATTGATGGTGGTGTTGAGGGGTGGGAGATTGAAAGGCGGAAAAGCCATTGATGGGCCAACCGGAGGAGTAGTAGGGGTTGAGGTGTTTGATTCATCAGTTTGGTTATTGGCCATGAGGCTGCTGAAATCGACAGGTCTGTGGTTGAGAAAAACAAGTTGGGAAAAAATTAGGCCAAGATTGTTCTAGCTCTGTGATACCATGTGAACAATATAATTGTGTGGCTCGACATCAATTGATGTGAGTTAGCTTTGTATATATACTGCAAAATAATAAGAGTTGTACAATACATAAAGTCTAACATCTATGGTTTACAATATATGTAGTAGTAGTTATCTACATCAATACAAAGTCTAATACATAAGAGTCCTGGCTAACAACGTGTACCATATACATATTTTAGTGTATTTTTTTCTTTATAAATTAGATGTGAAAGTATGAGTACAACAATATTATTATAACTAACAAATATAAATTTGAGTTATTCGTTAGAGTAGGTGCTATCTAATGAACAGTTCGAATGAAAAATGAGACAAATTGTATGCAATAAAATTTTGACCCAGTACGTCCTAATTTAAATCTTGCATCAGATGTCATCAAATTATTAAGCCAACATCCACAACATACATTACCATATATTGAGTTGCAATTAAGTATAAAAAAAAATAAGGAAAAAGTGTGTACCGTAGTGTACCATATAGGTGTTATTGGCATATTTCAATTATTTACATGTAAACATATTAAGAAATGTATGCCTCTATTATTGCAGTTTATACGTTTAGTTTAGACAATTATCACTTGATTTGGGAATAAGTGCATTTTATATCAATCGTCCTCGTGACGTGTTAGCACATGCCATAAATCTGATCGACAAAAGAAATAATAAATGTATATTACCCAAAAAAGAAGTAGCACCTTGATTTAAAATAGAAAATGATGATTAATTAGAGTACGAAATCCAATATCCACTCTCCACACAACTAACCATGAGTATTAAGATGACATTTTTTAAGTTACCTTGAAATCGATTATAATTATTCTACATTATTAAAATGTTGAAAAATACCAAACAATCTGTTACGTGACAAACCACTAACATATTGAATAAATATTGAGACGATGACATGAATATATTCTTGGTCATCCCTCCTTTTCTCCTAAGCAACTTCAAATAATAAATATAAAGCATTTATTATATATAACACCCATGATGGGAGTACTTTAATTTATATTAATCTAAAGTGACAACTCATACTTTTGTTAGGGTTTATTTATTTCGAACTAATTATTAAAATAGTATCAAATAATGTCATCATGTTGCATTTTAGTCTCCAATAATGGGATCTTTGCATTTTAGTCCTAATAGTGAAAAAAATTGTGAATTTTTCACCAACTTAGACCTTAGTAACTTTCTTATTAATTGTTAACACCAACATACGATTGGATGTTAAATTTAGGGGCAAAAAAGAATTTTTAAGACATAAACTTAGTTTTAGTGTCTAATGAAACTTTGTTACTATTAATTAACTAGTTGAAAACTGCCGCATTTAGCAATGGGGTTTAAAAACCAGAGAGGAGACCCACTCGATCACACATGAGTCACTCTCGAAAATAGTTTGATACTCCAACGAAATGAATAAAAGATAATCAGCTTGGCCCATTAAATATTTACGTTATGAAATTATCCAGCAATTTGAGTCCAGTCCGACTTGTTATCACTTATCAGCCTTAGTCCATGACCATAAGCATACTGCAGCCTGCATGTAGCTCAGCCTCAGAGAGTCAGAGCCTTCACTAGAAACGAACCGGGCAGTCAGTGGGCCCGGTCCGGTAGTCAGGCCCCAGCCCCGCCCGGCCCATTAACCCTGAACCAGACGTCCAGATCATATTACAAGAAGCATGCATGTAAAGTTTGTCCATACCATATATTGCATTTGCATAACAAAACAAGACATAAGTATTGTGGAGAATAATGGAGATTAGTACTCTCTTTATCTTGGTCACTTTTATAACTACGATCTTTATTCGAAGAGTGCGTTTATAACAAGGGATTCATAACCACTATTCAAATATAGTGAACAGTAGGTAAACCTCGTACGAATATATAGTGACATGTACTCTCTTGCTGACGTTAAATTTTATTAAATCCAAGACCGTATAGCTGCAATAATCTTTTCTGGCCAAATCTTTACCTAAATATATTCTGTATATTTTAATTGATCCGTATAATGGTTCTGGAAGGATATTTTATTAAGATCCAATTGCCAACTCATAAGATGAAGATGCTGAGTGAGGACCGAATCATCATGCTGATAAAAAAAACAACATTCCACAGTATAATAAAAAGTACAGTCGTAAAATGCATGTCAGATCTAAACAGTGTTTTACTAATTAGGTGCTGAGTCTTATTCTACGTGGGTTTTATGCTTTCTTATTACATCAGTACTATCTGGCAATTAATTACTACTTAATTACTGTCCTAATTACGTGTACTTTTGTTTACTGATCTCTACTCATCTTCTTAATCACATGCAAAATCGTGCGTCCGCACCCTTTTTCATCAGTTCACATTATTATTACTATCAGTATTATTGAACTAAAACATCCCAAATGAGAAATAATATACTCCCTCCGTCCCTAAATGATTGATACATTTTGATTTTTATGGTCAACAAATACGATTTAAAACGTAAATATCTCTTATTCAACATGCAAAAAAATTATAATAAGTTGATATTTCAAAAATATATATTGAGACGAATCTAACAAGATCCCAGATTCTTATCGTTTAATGAGAATTTTTGATTCAATATTTTAAAGTTTGACCACAAAGGTCAAAATGTATCAATCATTTAGGAACGAAACCAAGGGAGTAGTATATAGTATTGTGAGAATTATTGAATCTGTATGAGTGATCGAGAGCTGAGATATACTACTACGAAGTAGTATATCAGGATGTGTGGTACCTGGAAAGTCGTTGTAAGATACTCCAAAAATATAAAAATAATAATCCGTATAACAAGTTAATTAGTAGAATATATTATGCTCAGTGATGGAATCTCACTTTGACCTCAACCAATTGCATATGGAGTATAATATATAGATAAATCTCACGTTTTAATCATTTTGTGTTGTGCTTGAGTTCAAACTACGTATATACTTACGAAAGTCAAATTATCACGTGCTCAATAAGATGGTGTATATTATGGAAAACATACAATGCATAATATATATGATATGCATATATTTTTTTTGTATAAAAAATTTAATATATATAATTGATGAACGAGTAGTTAATTATTAGAACAATAGTCCCAGCTATATATAACACCTTGGGAGTTGGGATGCCTATTTCTCATTTTTCATTTAGTCCATAATTTAACTGTCTTTCAAGATCAACATTTTTTAACTTTTTTAGAGTCAAAATATAACTTTTGAAAATTTAAAATAATTTTTTGTATGTTGTTTGCCTTAGAAAGTTGATCAAGTGGCAAAAAGGTAGTTTTGTTCCATCCAAAAATCCCTTCTTCCCTCCTCTATATAGTATATAGATTCATATTCCACAATTGATAATATACATAACAAGAATTCAAAACTTATATTTTGATCCCCCAAAGATGAAAAAACTTTAACAAAACAGTTAAATTATGGACTAAATGTGAATCAGGTGTACATTAGCAAAAAATATTATTATAATATTGTCACTTACTGAAATAAAAGTGCAACTTATTAACCCCACTTATTCGGGATGCAATTAACTCTTTAATGTACTCTTGAAATTTACTATCCTTACAAAATATGGAGTGTCTAACCATTACACTAAATCTTATTATATATAAATAATATATATATTTATAATAGTTAGCATACGAGTATATATACCATACCATACTCATTAACTCAATAAAAGTATATCTGAAGATACTCATTAAATCAACAAAAATATCTGTAATAAAGACGATCTATCCACATTTATTAAATACAGTATATAAATTTATTAAATCTATATATAGTATGTTCATTTAAAATTGATATACATATAATAATTGATGATGAGTACGTACGTGTTACTGATGTGTACTACTATACACCAAGAAATTGCATACTAATATTAATTGATGCAGCCTAAATTGAGGTCTATGACAAATGTTGGAAGCATGATTGAAATTATCCAGAATTCTACGCATAAGCCACAGAAACAGTCATATTGTCCTAATCAGCATCCTTAGTCTGATGAAACAATTTCCAAATTTGTCGAATTTCAAGTTAGTGAGGTGAGAATGTTCAACATATGAGACCACCTCAAATATTCATAATAATACGATGTGCTCATGGGCATAATAAGCTAGGTGCTCAGAAACCACCTCTTTGTAATAATGTACGTATCATTAATCAACTGAATCAATACAATGAACACAAATACACAATACGTGGTCTAATAATAAGTCGGAGAAGAGCTGTAATAGTATTACTATCTCCAATTCAAAAAGAGGGGCCTTTTAGTCATTTTAATATTATCTAAAACTATTAACTTCTTTCATAAATCAAAGCAAAAATTAGTCATTTTTTCCGAGGAAATTGCCGAAATGGTCCCCGAAAGTGGCACCAGATTGCACTTTGGCCCCCAATAGTGGCACCGGTGCAGATTAGTCCCCGAAAGTGGCCAGAAAGTTGCAGTTTGGTCCCCAAGTTAACTTTTCCGTTATAATTTAACGTTGACACGCGGTTTTGGGGTTAAAATGGGGCAAAAACATAATTTTAAATACTTTAACTTACCTTAAGTTACTTTAACTTAGTTTTGGTGCCAAATTGCAATTTCCAACTCTTTTCCCTCCAAAAATAACTTTATTCCTCAATTTTTCCCTCCTAAATGAAATGTCTATATGAAGACCCAAAACCACAATTTTTTCCTCCATTTTTCCCTCCTCAATTTCTTCTTCAACTAAAATTATGGAGGAAAAAATTGTGGTTTTGGGTCTTCATATAGACATTTCATTTAGGAGGGAAAAATTGAGGAATAAAGTTATTTTTGGAGGGAAAAGAGTTGGAAATTGCAATTTGGCACCAAAACTAAGTTAAAGTAACTTAAGGTAAGTTAAAGTATTTAAAATTATGTTTTTGCCCCATTTTAACCCCAAAACCGCGTGTCAACGTTAAATTATAACGGAAAAGTTAACTTGGGGACCAAACTGCAACTTTCTGGCCACTTTCGGGGACTAATCTGCACCGGTGCCACTATTGGGGGCCAAAGTGCAATCTGGTGCCACTTTCGGGGACCATTTCGGCAATTTCCTCCATTTTTTCCCTTAATATCATTGTTGCATAAAATTAAGAGCAAATGGCTTCATCGATCACTCCGTTTCACTACTAGAAAACGCACTTTTGGAGTCGGGGTTAGGAATCCGACGTGAGTAGAAACACGTCGGAATCACGTCGGATAGGGGTGAAAACAACATTTAATTAATTAACTTAATATTGGTGTCGACATTACTTTGGAATAGCTTCGGAATAATATCCTTACGTCGGATACGATAACCGAAGCAAAAACATTTACTTCGGATTTGATTCAGCTAGCAGTTGAACCACACAAATGTTGACTGTACTTTAAAATGGTCTCGGATTTACTTCAGATTAGAGTCGGAATTCTTAATAGCAACCCCGACTCATTTCCGAATTATTATGGGGAGTCAGAATGGTTTCGGAATTTCTTGGGATTCCTAAATTCCAGAATCCAAAAATTTTGTAAAGAGTTATAAATTTTATTATTAGTATCTTTGATCATAAAATTATCCAAAAATTATGTAAAATTACTTAGCCGAAAATATTGTAAAGATAGCTAAATATTTATAGAAATAATAATTAAATAATCTTAATTCTTGAATAAAACATAATCATTCATATTAATAAATCATACATAATCCGATTTTCGATCATTACATGTAAAACATGATCGAAAATATATAGTTCACTCTAATTAATAACTACTATTACACAATAAATAATAAATCTAAATAGGTGAACTATTAATTTTTTATTATCGCATTCATTCCATATATCTTGACATTGAACACCGGGCCATTGTGTATGGTACGAAGTAAGTCAATTTCGAACGTCACAACATCGCCCAACTCCACGTTGTTGGCACGTACGAAATCCGCCCAACCTTCGCATAATTTGAGTTGGTTGCCATTTCTCCCACGGAAATTTTTAATTTTCATATGGTACCATCGATCATCTCCTTTGCGCTATAACATACAATTTCCGACCAATTCACATCTACACCGATTACAAAATCCCTTTGGAATGGCTTCAGATATTCTAACTTCGGAGTGGCTTCGGACTAAAAATTGAAAATAGTATTAGAATGGAGTCAGAATGGCTTCGGACTCCAGTATTGCTTCGGAATTGCTTGGGATTTTGAAAATTTACATTCTGAATCCAATCCGAAGCCATTTTGGATTATGGTGTCTAGCCGTTGGATTGAGATTCTTAAGGACGGTGAAGATTGAGTTATTTATATAGTGTAGTGTTATGTGATTGGTGGGTTTGGAAAGGTTTGGATCGTGGTGTCTAGCCGTTGGATTGAGATGCTTAAGGACGTTGGAGATTGAGTTTATTTATATAGTGTGAGGAATTATTTTTTGTATTGAAATTTTGATTATGAATTATTTTTCATTGATATTATAAATTTATAAAATTAATATAATTGTCTTTGTTTATGTTTTAATTTTTGTCTTTGTTCTAAGTTTTTGCATTCTTCTTTTTTATTATTCATTAATATAAAGTTGAATAATTCAAGCACATATCGATATAATACATCATAACTAATTATTTGTGATGTAATCATGTAATTCATCATAACAAATTATTTGCGAAGTAATCATGTAATTATTTGTCAAAACTTGTCCTATTAGATCATACAACTACGACAAAATAGGACAAGTTTGTTATAAAGTATTCATGTAACTAAAGTATTAGATTATAAGAGTTAAATAGATTAACATGATCATTGTTAAAAGAGTAATTCGTGTGATTAAAGTATTACATCAGTACTTATATGCTAAGTATGAATGTCATGATATGAATGAATAACTCTTGCTTTGGTGTAAAGCAAGAATGACATATCAAAATTACTTCGAAGTTATAGTTCGATAGTATTAGATTATAATCGAATTAAATAGATTAACATGATCATTGTCAAAAGAGTAATTGATGATTATGTCATGTATCATACTATTATGTTGATAAATTTGTCAAAATTTGTACTATTAGATCATTTACTACGACAAAATAAGACAATTTTGTCCTTTTCGGTATTTGTTTTAATTTCTTAATTCTTTTCTTTAACCATTCATTAATCTAATGTTTAATAATTCAAGCACATATCGACAAAATACATCTTAACTAATTATTAATGAAGTACTCATGTAATTAAAGTAGTACATCAGTACTTATATGACAAGTATGAATGGCGTGATATGAATGAATAACTCTTGCTTTGGTGCAAAGCAAGATAGAATGACATATCAAAATTAGTTCGTATTTCTTTTGTTTGATCAATAAAATTGTTTCGTTGGTATAATAAATAAATAAAAGATAGAATGACATATCAAAATTAGTTCGAAGTTGTGGTTCGATAGTATTAGATTAAAATCGAGTTAAATATATAGATTAATATGATCACTGTTTTTTTTTAAAAGGGAAACCCTTTTATTTTATTAATGTGAATAATTCATTACAATCATCAATACAATTCGTAAACTCGTAAATTCAAGGAAATAGGCGACTAGCATCAAACTAGTGAGAGAAATCATCTCTCTAACCAATTCCTTGCTAGCAAGAGGGCTCGAACCCGAGAATGTAACAAAGATATTACATTGAACCTCAAGAATGTAACACCGCTCATGTGTATATTCTCTGCAACACACCTGAAGTACGAGAACATCTTCGGTAAGTGTGCATTTGAAGATTAATTCAATCCATATTATATAATTCAATCCATATTTGAGTCGGATTGGCTTCAGTTGCAAAGGATTCGAAATGGCTTCAGAAATCAAACAAATTTGAGTCGGATTGGCTTCAGATCCTGAAACGTGGATTGGATTTGGCTTCAGAATGGCTTCGGATCCAGAAATTTTAGCTTCAGAATGGCTTCGGAATGGCTTCAGAATGGCTTCAGAATGGCTTCGGATTTTTTCCGAAAGAAGCTAGGCTTGGGAATGGCTTCGGACATATCAGAATTATGGCTATTTATACACCATTTCAATCATTCTCATGCCTTTTTAATCAACATCTTCCATCTTCTTTCTAAAATCATAAATTCATATACATTTTTTTCTTCATTTTTGTTAAATACTAATCTTTAATTTGTTTTTGTTTTCAAGACTAATTCATAAGAGGTAACCATTCTAAATTCAACTTCATATACATTTTATATTTCATTTTTGTTTAATATTAATATTGAATTCATTTTTCATTTTGTAGGCTAATATTTCATAACAAGGTCATAAAGAGGTAATTTTATATATGTGTTCTTTTATTATTTCAATCATTTATTTATTTGTCTAACTTTGTCTAATTTTTTTCTTCTTATGTTATTTGTAGGAAAAAGTGTGTTCCTCAAAATATTTGAGGTATTTTTGTTTTTTTGAATAATGTTTATGTTTTATTAAATATGTATCCAAGTTTGATGTATGTGTGTTTTGAATTAATGGATTTTTCTTTGTGTTTTTTGTTGAGTAGGTTGTGTTTAAATGTATTTTGGATGTTTCATTATGTTATGTGTTTTGGGTATTGTATTTTGATTGTAATTGTGTTTCAAATGTGTTTTGAATGTATTTTGGGTGCATTTGATACGATTGCAGCCTGGAATTCTGCATAAATTGCAGAAACCAGGCTGCAAATTTTTTTTCTGCTATGAAGGATTTGGCTTCGGAATTACTTCGGAAATCATAGATACTTGCTTCAGAATTACTTCGGGCGTCATAGATATTGACTTCATAATTGCTTCGGAATTGATTAGATAAGGCTAGAAAGGAGTAGGATTTGGATTCAGAAATGCTTCAGAGTTTGGCTTCGGATTCGCTTCAGTATAATCTTTATGTCAAATCAATGTTGGCTTCAGAATGGTGTCAGACATTTTGGATTCAAAATGGCTTCGGATCTCAAAATTGCGACAACTTTTTTTCCTCGGACGTGATCCGACTCCATTCCGAAGTAATTGCTCTTTTTTCTTCGGATGTACTTCGGATTTGGGCGACGCAAAAGGTCTGTTTTCTAGTAGTGTTTGTTAAAAAACACCAGTCGATCACTCTAATATGACTTTGTATACTTTGGATCACTCATGTTGGATATTGTGTATGCTTTTGGGCACTCACTCATTTTTTGGTATAACTCGTGATTTTTCAAAAAAATTAACATTTTAGTAAGGGTATTTTTGTCATTTCACCCTGGATTTGTCATTAATATCAACTAATACTCATCATGAATAACCGAAAGTATACAAATCCAGGATGAAATGACAAAAATACCCTTACTAAAATGTTAAATTTTTTGAAAAATCACGAGTTGTACCAAAAAAATGCGTGAGTGACCAAAAGTATACACAATACCCAACATGAGTGATCGAAAGTATATAAAGTCATACTAGGGTGATCGGCTAATATTTTTTAACAAACGTGAGTGATTGATGAAGCCATTTACTCTAAAATTAATTACATTAACTTGCATGATTATTTGGATCGGAGTACCACATTCCAAAGATAATTACTCCATGCATAATACTTGTATTTTGCATAAAGAAACCATATGACTTCCGTTACTTCCGATTCTTGTACATATAGAGCACTCTAGAATTTTTAGATTACATTACATTTGTATACTGTAATTTATACATAGTTGATATGATAGAAAGACGGATGTAGATATTTTATTGTGGGTGTTTGAAATTGACATAATTTTTTAAGTGTGTATTCAAAACACTTAGTATATTGACATAAATTTGAAAGTTCAATTGGCGACCTCTACTTTCGACGACGAAATTTTCATTAAGTATTAATTCTCCATCAGTTTTTGGACTAATATATATTGCAACTTTTGTCCAATTATGAGAATTAATTTGTAATTTTTGAACTTGCGAAGATCAAGACAACTTTGGCCTACTTAATTTCTGGGATCACTTTGACAATTTTTTTTGAAAAAGTATGTTATTTTTTATTTGAGGGAGTATGTAGAGCGACTATGCACATATATTTGTGTACTAACTAATATTAATATTAGTTAACTTTGTATTAATCAAATGAAAACTAGCATAATCAAGGGTATAAAAAATCCCCATAAGAATTACAAAAAATTGAAAAATAGATTAATTTAGTGATTTAGATTCAATAAACACAATTAATATGCCAAATTAATTCACATACAAGAATTATCTCAGCACTTTGATGTCTCTAAATGTTAATTTGGAGAAATAAACTTTAATTTGTTGTGCTGATTCAATTAATGTGTACTATAACACAATTAATATGCCAAATTAATTCACATACAAGAATTATCTCAGCACTTTGATGTCTCTAAATGTTAATTTGGAGAAATAAACTTTAATTTGTTGTGCTGATTCAATTAATGTGTACTATAACCACAACTTATTTCTTTATTGAACAATAACCCCATATTTACATCCCAACAAGTAATTAAGCTTTGGAAAAATCTATAATAATCAACAAGTATAATTGCCTATCACATTATCACACTACTAGAATACTGACTTTCAGTGACGCCAAAATCCGACACCAAACTGACACTAATGACTATCAGTGTCGATTTGGAGTCGGGAAATTTTCGTCACCATCCACGCGTCGCTAAATAGTAAAACCGACACCAAACCGACTCTGATGCTGCAAACCAAACTTGCACACCTTTTCGACTCTAAATCGACACCAAAACGTTTATTATTCTTCTAATTTCAAATCGACACCATCCGACTCCAAATTGACACAAATTATCGACACCAATTCGACACTAAATAGACACACTGTTACGTTTTTTTCCAATAAAACGTTGACACCATTCCGACACCAATTAGACACTACGTAGAACCATTAATTAGTAAATATTTCGACACCAAACTGACACAAATCCCGACTCCAACTGTCACCAATTAGACACTATATTGTCCAAATGACATTTTTCATGTGTTGAAGGCTGACACTAAACCGACTCCATTCCCGACACCACCCGACACTAAACTGGAAATTATGGTAAAAAAAACAGCCTGGCTGCTGCAGTTTTAATACCACAGCAGCCAGGCTGCAATGCTGAAAACTGAAAAGTTATGAACAACAACAACACCAAACATAAACAAACACCAAACAACAAATATAAACAACATAAACACCAAATATGTACAACATAAACACCAAACACAAACTAAACAAAATGATTTAAAACTTTAAACACCAAACATAAACACCAAATATGTATAACCTAAACACCAAATATGTACAACATAAACACCAAACAACAAAAACACCTCTTTGAAGTTTCCCTACAACAACATTATTAAAGATAAAGTTAGAGACAAGTAATAATAACATACAAAGATATAAAAAATGAAATGATTTAGGAAATATTATAATGAAACATTACCTCTTTGAATTTGCCTACAAAAATCAACAAAGTAAATTATTAGTATACATTATAATTTAAAAAAATATCCACAAACTAATTGAATTTAAAAGTTTACCTACAACAACATTATTAAAGATAAAGTTAGAGACAAGTGATAATAACATACAAAAATATAAAAAATGAAATGATTTATGCAATATTATGAAACATTATTTGGATTTCCCTACAAAAATCACCAAAGTAAAATATTAGTATACATCACAATTAAAAAATGAAATTAAAGAAAAGAGAAGAATGTTAGAGAGAATTTTCTCGATTTGTGAATGTTAGGGTTTGTAAATGTTGAGTTTGGTGTGAATAGTGATGTTTATATAGAGGATGAGTTGGAAAATTTCTGTAAAAAAAAACACCCGACACCAATTAGTTACTAAACCGACACCAAGTAGTTCAAAATTTTTGAATTTCCCGCACTTAGTCATTAGCGGGAAAATTGAAAATTTTTGAATTGAGATGCCAATGAATTGAAAAACACCCGACACCAATTAGTCACTAAACCGACACCAAGTAGTTCAAAATTTTTGAATTTCCCGCACTTAGTCATTAGCGGGAAAATTGAAAATTTTTGAATTGAGATGCCAATGAATTGTGACTTAATTAACTCTTATGGTTACAATCCGACACTAATGTGACACCATTTGACAGAAAAAGGATCGCAATCTGACACTAATAGTAAAATTCAATAATAAATTGAGTTGCCCATGAATTGTTACTTAATAATTAACACCAAATGAATCAATTAATTCCTCGTCTCACCTTGTTCTCACGACTATGACATATGTCAATTATGAAAATACTATGGATCAATTCATTCCTCGACTCATATTGATCTCACGACTATGATATATGTAAAGTATAAAAGTTTTTACTCAAACGACTGATTGCGAGATGTAACATGCCAAATTTGATTTCTAACACGATATATGCCTCAAACATAACATTAAATTCAAATACAATTCATTATTGTTTCATCCTATAGACAAATGTCACTCAATTAAATTGAATAAATGTACACCCGACATTGCTTGACACCAAATTGACACAAATTCACACAACTCCACACCAACTAATCACAATCCGACACCAATGTGACACCACTTGACACAAAAGGGTCACAATCCGACACCAATAGTAAAATTCAATCCAAATTGAGTTGCCGATGAATTGTGACTTAATTAACTCATATGGTCACAATCCGACACCAACGTGACACCACTTTACACAAAAGGGTCACAATCCGACACCAATAGTAAAATTCAATCCCAATTGAGTTGCCAATGAATTGTTACTTAATAATTAACACCAAATGAATCAATTAATTCATCATCTCATTTTGTTCTCACGACTATGACATATGTCAATTATGAAAATAGTACGGATCAATTCATTCCTCGACTCATGTTGTTCTCACGACTATGACATATGTAAAGTATATAAGTTTTTACTCAAACGACTCATATGCGAGATGTAATATGTCATATTTGATGTCTAACACGATATATGGCATAACATAACAACAAATTCAAATACAATTCATTATTGTTTCATCCTATAGACAAATGTCACTCAATTGAATTGTATAAATGTACACCCGACATTGCTTGACACCAAATTGTATAAATGAATTGTTACTTAATTAACTCCAAATTGTCACATTCCAACACCAATGTGACACCACTTGACACAAAAGGGTCACAATCCGACATCAATAGTAAAATTCAATCCCAATTGAGTTGTCAATGAATTGTTACTTAATAATTAACACCAAATGAATTAATTCATTCCTCGTCTCATGTTCTCACGACTATGACATATGTCAATTATGAAAATACTATGGATCAATTCATTCCCCAGCCCATGTTCTTCTCACTACTATGACATATGTAAAGTATATAAGTTTTCACTCAAACGACTTATATGCGAGATGTAATATGTCAAATTTGATTTCTAACAACATAACACTAAATTCAAATACAACTCATTATTGTTTATTCTCATAGACAAATGTCACTCAATTGAATTGTATAAATGTACACCCGACATTTGACATCAAATTGACACAAATTCACACAACTCCACACCAAATGGTCACAATGCGACACCAATGTGACACCACTTGACACAAAAGGGTCACAATCCGACACCAATAGTAAAATTCAATCACAATTGAGTTGCCAATGAATTGTGACTTAATTAACTCCTATGGCCACAATCCGACACCAATGTGACACCATTTGACACAATAGGATCGCAATCCGACACCAATAGTAAAATTCAATACCAAATTGAGTTGCCAATGAATTGTTACTTAATAATTAACACCAAATGAATCAATTCATTCCTCGTCTCATGTTGTTCTCACGACTATGACATATGTCAATTATGAAAATACTATGGATCAATTCATTCCTCGGCTCATGTTGTTCTCACGACTATGACATATGTAAAGTATATATGTTTTTACTCAAACGACTCATATGCGAGATGTAATATGTCAAATTTGATTTCTAACAAGATATATGCCCCTAACATAACACTAAGTTCAAATACAATTCTTGATTATTTTATCCTATAGACAAATGTCACTCAATTCAATTGTATAAATGTACACCCGACAATTTTTGACACCAAATTGACACAAATTCACACAACTCCACACCAAATGGTCACACCCGACACCATTCGACACCACCTGACACCACCCGACACCATCCCGACACCAAGTAGTATTAATCTTAAGTTTTTTTTTAGTATTCCGTTTTTTCATAATAAATAATAATCTATAAAAATGTATAATAATAATATAACCGACACCAAACCGACACTAAGTGACTTAAACCAATTTGCCATAATTCGAAATTATGCATCAGACGCCAATTCGACACTAAATTGACACCAACTATTAGAAACTCTGAGAATCACAAAACCGACACCAAACCGACACCATACCGACACTAAATGCAAACGGTTTAGTGACGCATTTTTTTCCGACACTGAAAGTGCATATTCTAGTAGTGTCATCACGCACGTCTAATAATAAGTTCTAACTCTATCTTCCTCCATTCAACATCCATGTCGATATGCAATCAACTTACTTACTTCATTATTTTTTAAAATTAATCCAAAAGTTATTTTGTTAAATTAATCCAAAACTAATTAAATAAGTCTAACACAAGCAAAAATCAATTTCTTCATCTCCTTGTGTTGCTCCAATGCCATTTGTATCATTACTCACTAGAAATTCTCTCAAACATGTTGATGATTCTTTTTCTTTAATCTGAAATGACACTAGCCGGCCAATAAATACATCTATAGCTTCTTTCATCCATGTATGTGAGCATCTTTCTCTTGCTTCATTAATACTCATCTGCAAATATTCAATTCAATTCTCAAATTAGTCTAAAATTCATCATTGATTCACTAAAAGTCCTCTATTGCACATTGAGCATGTAACTTTCTATTTTCTTCACTTTTAAATGAATAATTATATCCTTCCGTCAATTCGAAATCTATCTTTATTCCAATCACATATCGTGTTGCTGATTGTTCGACCCTTCTTCACTACATGGAAGCCTTTTAATTTAATTCTTGACATGTTAATATTTAACGATTTTATTGACATCTATAATTAACTAATGCAAAATGACACGGACATAAAAAGAGTCTAGACAACAAAAATAACTTCAAAACATACCCAAAATCTTTGTCGAACACGACTTTCAGGCCAAGCATTTCTCTCATCTTTGACATACATTGGAAGCATTCTTCCCTCATGGATAATACCTTGACTATTACTCTTGAAATTCCATACACCTAGTTCATCACCCTATAAACACCACATAAATAATAATTAGTAACAAATTGTTCAAAATGGTTTTAGAAAATGGATAGAGATTGTTATTTGGTCCTCGAAAGTTCAAAAGTTATAAGTTAATCCCCTAAATTGGACAAAAGTTACCACATATATAGTCCATAAAATGACATACTAGGTGTTAAAACATAACGGAAATTTTGTCGCCAATTGTGCAAGTCAATTGCATGATTACCATGAAGTTTTAACACCAACGTCAATTTTGGACTAAGTCAATTTCGAGAATTAATTTGTAATTATAATTTTTGAGGACTAAATGACAACTTTGATCCAATTTCTACGTGGACAATTTTCTGGAAAAGCATAATGCAAACAATGGCATTTGAATTCTAACCATAATAACTCCAAGAACCCCTGCTTCCTCGAATGTTTCCCTGCAAGCAGCTTCTTCTAGTTGCTCATCAAGCTCCCAACCACCCTAAAATCATTCAAAAATAAATATGTTCAGATACATTATTCAATCCTCTTTTAAATTTCAAATAATGAAAATATATGCTTAATTTAATTGATAAACTAAATACCTTGGGAAACATAAACTTATGTAAAGTTTTCTGGGAGCTAATTAACAGAACTTCAATATCCTCCATTAAATTCCCATGATTTAGAGCTGGTTTTAGATTCTTAAGCCTGAAAGGTATGCATCTGGAGAACCCAAAGAAACAAAAGAAAAAAAATCAGACAATCCCATTTTAGAATAAGTCAGTTCTGTTTGATATTTTTTAAAATTAAAAATATATATAATGCAATCAAGAAAAATATATATAATGCAATCAAGAAAAATATATATGATGAAATACGCACCCAACAACTTGTCTGCATCCCTCATTGTACCTCTGCATTTGTCTCCCTGTTCGAGAGGTCATAGTTTGCAAGTTTTTCATTTGCATTTTGGAAAAAAATTAAAGTAGTGAGTAAGTTGTTTTTTGCTCTAAAAATGAAGGAATCTTATCTCCCTTTTTGAAATATTGATCTTATTATGCTGAAACTAATCCAGTTTTCAAGCCAATGAAATAAAGTGTTATATGTCGATATCCTTATATAGGTAGGGAAGGGGGGTGGGGTGGGGTGGGTGAGGTACTAGTTGTTGGGGTCAATGTTTATTGGGTAAGTTTCTCCGAACCTGTATGTTAAAAACAAAATATTGTAGTATTCTATATTTGTATTAGACCACCAAGACTAACGTTCATCCACCATTCTCGTCTTTTCATATAATTCTATTAAAAAAATTTATTTTGAAGTGATTAATATACAAGTACCTGATCAGGTGACATGATTTACCTTCATCATATACTTCAACTCAAAAAAACATAAGAATTATTAATGTAACAATTTCATGAATTGTTATTTCCATATCAACTTAAGATGAAATCTAAATATTACTCCCTCCGTCCCTAAAAGATTGTCACATTTTAACTTTTGTTGATCAAACATAATAAAATTTGACCATTAGTTTTCATTAATATAGTCTTGCATGTAGGACCTTGTTAGATTCGTCTCAATATATATTTTTGAATTATCAACTTTTTGTAATTTTTCTCATGTTAGAATAATAAATATTTATGTTTTAAATCGTGTTTTGTTGACCATCAAAAATCAAAATGTGACAATCATTTAGGGATGGAGACAATATTTACTTACTTTATATTTCACAGTAGATAAATGCCTAAATACTTTTACTCGGTAGTATATTGGATCTTTTTGATTTCTCATTTTATATAGAGTCAAGCAATATATAATATTCGACTTCACAAACATGAAAATATTATATTGAGTTCGAAGCACTCTTCTTCAGTTTTTTTATAAAATATAACATATGTAATCATATAACAAGTTATATATATTTAAAAAAAAATTTCCATATATAATTCTAAATGCAAATTTTATTTGTTTATACTATTTTAACCAGTGTATGTCTTAATAACACATTCTAAAAAAGTTGTTAATTTTTTTTGAACATATTGTTGAGCCACAAAAAGGTTGAACAATATAACCATCATGTTAAACCTTAAATGAAAGAAGTGTATCAAACATTGAACTTTAACATGTTTTTTTTTTTTTTTTTGTAAATTAGCGATGAGGTGAATTTCGAACCCAGGACCTTCTGGTCTCTAGCAAAAACCTTTTCTGCTAGACTATTCGATTGACTCAACTACGACATGTTATATACCTTAAATGAAAAAATTCATAAACGACCTCTCACTAAAGTAGTATTGTAATATCTTTCTATTAAACATTGAACTACTATCGAATAATGTAACCATATTCCTACCTACGGACCTACCATATTTAAATCCCTCATGCTCTGGTAGTGTAAATAATATTCATTCCGTCCCTAAATGAATGGTACATTTTGATTTTTGTAGTTAAATTTTAGAAAAATTGATCAACAATTCTTATTAAACGAAAAGAAATAATATAGTCATGTGGGACCTTGTTTAATTCGTCTCAACATATATTTTTTAAATCTCAAATTTTTATAATTTTTTTGCATGTAGAATAAGGGATATTTATGTTTTTAATCTTGTTTTATTGACCATAAAAGTCAAAATATACAAATCATTTAGAGCATTCATATCAGCACCCCTAAAAGTTAAAATAGGGGGTGAAAAGTTTAAAAATGATGAAATTGTTGCTTTTTCAGCTTCCCTAAAATAAGTTAAACCCCTAAAAAATTATTCACACACCTCATTAACTCTTCAAACTTATACCTTCCCTATATGAAAGTTATTTTTCTTTCTTCTTCTCATTTTCTCTTTTTTTATTTATATAACAAATAAATGTAAGCTAATTAAATATTTTTTATCATATATAAATCTAAATTAAAAATATCTTTCAATCAACATCCATATGTAATATGTTATTTTATGATTTGAAAAAATATTTTTATCCTAAATATCTAATACAATATGCAAAATATTTATTGTTATAGTTTGAGTGAATAATAAGGAAGCTGCTAAAGTATGTATATGAAAATTAACTACTAAATATAATAAAAGTGGCGGTTAAAAATATATTTTAGGTATATTTTAGGGTAACTGATGTGAATGCTCTTAGGAACGGAATGAATTGAATATATAATGAAGAGTATTATGTTATATATTTCTCAAAACAACATGACTAATAATTTAACTTCAAAATGAGTGAATTTGAATTAATCAAAATAAATTAATAGTAGCATTTAGATGACAACATATTATGATAGACCAGAAAAATATCACCTTTAAACAAAAGTCAAAATAAATTTAATTACCAAAGTCCTCAAGCAACAATAAGTCAACGGTTTTGAAGAGGCACCGATCTTCGATTGTAATTCGATTCAAAATGAAATTGGCCAACCCGGTTGTGAAACGGGGGTCTGACTTTTTATATATATAATTAATCACAACCTTTATAGATAACAAATAGAATTAGAAATCTTCTTTAACTAATACTCCTTATTCAGTGTATATTACCATTTCTATTCACTGTTTCTAATTATTTATTAGCTTATTCAATAGTTGAACCGTTTGTTAAATGACCTCCCTTAACCCTTTATGCATTTAAATAATGAGGTTGACTTTAAAAAAAGAGTTACTTGTCAATTTTGTCTCAAAGAATGTATCATATGAAATTTCATAATTTGAATTAATCGAGTAACTTAATAGAAAAGGTTCCTCTTATTTTAATTTTAAAATTCACCTCATCGCTAATTTATTATTGTCTTTCACAAATAATGTTATCTATTAAAATATATATAAATGTAAGTTACTACTAGTGTATTATTATCTTCCACGAATAATGTTGATATTATAATTGGCCCTAAGTAACAAACGTGCTGGCTTATACTCCCTCCGTCCCTAAAAGATTGTCACATTTTGACTTTTGCTAGTCAAACATTATAAAATTTGATCATGAATTCCTATTAAACGATAAGAAATAATATTGTCTTGTGGGACCTTGTTAGATTCGTCTCAATATATATTTTTGAAATATTAACTTTTTATAATTTTTTCTCATGTAGAACAATAGATATTTATGTTTTAAATCGTGTTTTGTTGACCACCAAAAGTCAAAATGTGACAATCTTTTAGGGACGGAGGGAGTATATGGAGTTCTGAATAATTGAAAAATAATATTCAAGCATATATATGTACTCATTCAAGTATATGCAAGATTAAGTACGTAGTATAAGTTAAATTTATTAAATAGAAGTTCGTTTTCTCATAGAGGGGTAGCTTATAATAATTACCTTCCTATTTTCTTCTCTAACAATTTCCAAGTAATAATATAATCAACTGATATATAGTGAGTCATTAACAACCATACAACACGTGACGGTGATGAGCCATGCGCATTCCGGTCAGCAAAAAATGTTACACCGGCCTTTTGGTCAAACCAGTCAATTAACAAATTAATTCTTTTATTAATCGTAAAGCATACTGTAATATTCGTATGTAATACTCTCTCTATCTCTATATAATTGGTACATTATAATTTTAATGATCAATAAAATACGATTTAAAACGTAAATATCTATTATTTTACATACAAAAAAATTATAAAGAATTGATATTTCAAAAATATATATTGAGACGAATCTAACAAGATCCCACATCTATATTATTTCTTATCGTTTAATGAGAATTCTTGATCAATCTTTTCAAAGTTTGACCACAAAAATTAAAATATACCAATCATTTAGGGACGGGGGAAGTACTATATTTAGACTAAATTGTCATCACTTTATTTGATCATACGACAATATATATATATATGATCAAATCGATAATTAGCTTTTAATATATTATTTGGAGTAACGAGGTTTGTTATTGAATATAGGGCAAAATATATGGACCATCACCTATGTTTTATCTTGCACCTCTTTCGTTCATTCATATTTTAATGTCTTAATTTGCTCACTCATGAATAAAAAGTGAATCTTTCAATATAATCGTATATTTCATCGGTTAATATCATCGTTAACTTAGCCATATATATGCTAATCAAATGATTCTTGTAGGGATAAATTAAATATAAAATTCTTAATTAGTAGAAACTAAAAGAGAATACAAGAATTGACATCGAATGAAAAATTATGTGAATTTGATGTAATGAAATTAATGAAATAATAGACGATAGTGAATAAATAAAGACTTTTAAAATATAGGTAAACGAATAAAGACATTTAAAACATTATCAAACAAAAAAAAATTAAAATAAAACATATATAGGTGATGATCATTGACTCTTACCCTTATTTATTTACTTAGAAAGAAAATGTATGAATGCATCTAGTAGCAGCAGATACCATATTTTGAGCATCGACAATTTTCCTGCCAAATTTGTGACTACGTACACATGCATGCTTATATTTCTAGAGATTTGACTTCAAAATTAAACATCATGCACACATGGCACATATTGTATGTATTGATGATTAATTTGTAGGAGACTTATTAAGGTTCACTGTATGTTGTTCATTTAAATAGATACTTTTTTCAGAAAAAATTATATATGTATAAAGGAAAAATTAATATAATATTAGCACTTAAAATTATATTTATATGCATTTATGTGTTTTGAACATATACTTTAAAAAATATGACAATTTTGAACAAACACTTTCATATACCTACATCCGCTACTGTGATCAACCCATACATGCAAATTGTTGGAATTAGTGAATTAATGCAAAATTAAATTGTGTACCACATAGGAGGACTACTGAAAAGTTAACCACTTTATATAGTGGGTCCATTAGGCATTAAGTAAACTAATACTTTTACTATGCCTAAGCTTCCGCGGGTACGTGAGCAGTGCAAGACCATGACAAAACGTTCTTGCGCGGTCTTGATGATTGAACTCGAAGTTCGACTTTACACCCAATAGTATTTAAATTTCGATTTTGCACCCCAAAGGTTTTCAGACCTTTGGTCTTCTTCCGTTTTGAGTTGACTCACTGATCATCACCCTTGAACCATCTATATATAGTGGATCAGCCTCCCTTACAAAACACAAAAAAAATACAAAAATACAAAACTCTCTTTCTGATAATAGCTCTTGTTTTGTTCTTGGTTCGCTTACGCTGCTTAGAGTGCTTCTAAAGCAGCGTTGGTTTGCACCATTGTATACTGGGAAACGATTGCTTCATTATACGTCATATGTTAGCACCAATTAGGTAGGGCAAATTTATTTTAAGGAAATTGTAGTACAAGCATTGGTGAATGTTTCGTTTACTGAATTTCATCATTAAACTTATCTGTTACTCTTCTGTTTTCCCTATTAGTTCCTTACACAAATTAATTAAATTGGTTACTAATTATTATTATATATAATTTCATTATACATAACAATGGTATATTACCTAGATCCACTATTCTAGGTATGTTGTTATATATAATTCATTATACATTCTATATTATGTGACTTGTTTATTATCGTAATCAAATTGGTTACTAATTGTTTAAATAAGGGCCTGTTTGTTAAACTTATTCATCACTTAAAATTAATGTATTCAGTACTTATTTAATTAAGTCTGTTTGTTAATAGAAAAAATTAAGTACTGAACATAATCAGATCTGAATGAAATCCTTAACAAAAAATTAAGTCAAATTTTGCTACTTATTTTTCTCCTCTTAATGACTTAATCCCACAATTCTTTAAAAAACACAATTTATCCTTCCTTAATTATTCCAAACTCATACATTCTTATTCAAACCAAATTCAATTATTTTCATTGTTATTATAATAATAATAATAATAATTATTATTATTATTATTATTGTTATTATTAATTTCATTCTTTATATTCTTATTCTTCTTCTTCTTCTTATTATTATTATTAAAATTACTATTATTATTATTATTATTAAATATTAATAATAATAATTATTATTATTATTGTTATTATTATTATTACTATTACAATTATTATTATTATTGTTACTGTTATTATTATTATTATAATAATAATCATCATTATTCTCACTATTGTTATTATTATTATTTATTTAAAAATAATAATAATTATTATTATTATAATCATTATTATTATTATTATTTAATATTTGAGTTTTAATATTATGTATGCTCGTTGACTTTTTATAGTTTACTGAATGACATTAATTATTTTGTTTTAATTTTATTAATTAATGAATCATAATATTATATTTATACTTATTACAATGTAGTTTATAATATTTATACATAAGGAAATGTGGTGGGGGCAAATTTGTCAATACAACATAACTTGAGTAATTTTCAGTGAACTGTTATCAAACACTTAAATTTTTCAGTATTCAGATTCAGTTTTCATTCAGATTCAGACATTCAGTATTCAGTCATTCAGATTCAGACTTCAGACTTCAGATTTCAAACATTCAGATTTAACAAACATGCCCTAAGTAACAATTAAAATAGTGGTATTGTTGCAATTTATTTAGTCGCCGATGGTAAATCAAAAAGTTGTTACAGATTTGCCCCCACGTTATTAATTTAATTAATTTTTAACACCAACATGTAATGAGAGAGGTTGCATTTGGGGCAAAAATTGACATTTTAAAACTTAAACTTATTTCTTGTATGTGATTAATAAAACCTCACTAGGAAGCGAAAATGCAAAATTTCATTACATTTTAATACCAAAAATGAGTTTAAATCTTAAAGAACTCATCTTGAGCCACAAAGTTAACCTCTCATCACGTAAAATGAACGAAATAATTAACTTGTTGACCAATCTCCAACTTTCTTTTATTATTTTTAGAGACTAAAATATAACCTAATAACACTATTAGAGACTTTTTTAACAATTTATTCGACCAAAATAACCCTCAAGTCGAATTAAGATGGCGAAAGTACGTATTAGTGATATAAGAATGACGATGGTGGACTAATTATAAAGTCAAATTCAACTGTAAATCCCTACTTTCTGGTCGGTGTAAGGCGTAAGGCTGTGGCATAATGAGATCCAACCATTTTCAATTCAGGTGGTGTATATAAATATAAGTCAAAATCCGGAGGAACTTTATCCAACATTAGAAGCTATGTGAATTTGAATTTATATATATCAATTAACGATGATGATGTAGTATTACTGTATTTCATATAATACTCTCTAGAAGATAAAAATGTAGGAATTTATTATTATGCATCAGGCTGAGTACGTAGTCTGTTTTTTAAACAGTTTCGAAAATTAAATTAGAGCATAAAAATAATGATAAGAGTTATTGTACGACTACGACCTGATCTAATTAAGATGTGTTATATTTATAATTTTATTTATTTTGATTCTCATTCCAATATTGATTAGTAGGATAAATTGGTCTGTGGTCAATGGAGAGCTCAATTTCAAGTGGTCTAGAAAGTGTTACGTTACTTCTTAGCCTGATGTCTTTAATGTATCCGGTTCCTAATTGGCAACGCTTTTCATACTACCGTCTTTTTTGTTAGTCAATTTTCTCAAGATTAATTCTCACGTACAAAAATATTTTGATATCTAAGTCAACGATACAAAATTAAAATTAAACGATAATTTATTTATAATAAGAGGGAATAAAATTTAATTTTGTTTCTAGCCTTTCATCCACAGCTATCTTATTATCAGTAATCTTTTTTTTTGTAAATTAGCGATGAGATGAGTATCGAATCCAAGACCTTCTGGTCACTGGTAAGAGCATTTTCCACTAGACTATTCGATTAACTCTTATTATCAGTAATCTTTAAATAGCTATTTGGTAGTAGTGTTTTGTATTTTTTTTAAATTGTGTCCTACGTATATATTTATGTCTCAGAATCTATGAAAAATGTAATAAATTGAGGATATGTCTTATTAGATCAGGCAACAAGAATTCATATAGCATAAAAAGACAAAGTTATGAATATTTATTTTACATTCTAATTATTTTCTATTTAAGTTATATCGCTCATCAGTAGTATTTTGTTCTTATTAACGTAATTTACGTAGTTTACTTCGAGAACCCATGACGGGGACGAATTATGTCATCAGTGCTGCAATATTCAACTCCCTTTGAATTGTACCCTTCCCAAATTTTATTTATGCCACTTCCATTTTCCAAATTTAGAATTTGTTTAATATTATGTGATTTTGGCTTAATGGTTATTAACTCAATCTTTGTTTTTGAAGGTTCTTAGTTTGAGTCCTGAGTCCTGACAAAGTATTTTAATAAAATAGATGACAAAAAAAAGTTTAAGAAAATTAAAAATAGACAGAAAATTCATTGAAATTGTAAAAAGATTAATAAATAATTGAACCTATATTATCACCGATTGGTTAGTTTTATCTATGTTATTTACCGAGAGTTAAAAGTATAATTTTATAAGTTATTAGGAAAACAAGTATGGAGATTTAAAATTAAATTTTTCAAATTGAGAAAGGGACTACTAATTTAAGCATATGCTCCATTCTATCTATACATCATCCTAGCCATTTTATTTCTCAACCTCCACAAATATTGAAGTGTATTATACTTATATTGTTACCTACGTATTAGTAGTTAAACGACCCCTCATAGTATTACTGTATTAGTTTCTATGTATAATTGATTTGAGTCTTAATACGTTTTGTATTATTGGGGCTTATTATTAGAATAATAAAAACTCAGCTTATCTTCACGTACAATCAATAATTAGTGACATAAGTAGTATTGCAATATAGATTGTGAAAGTGACAAATGTTGTACTATACATATGTGTTCTTCGAAGAAATATGAACTAATGTAGAACGATTATAACTTTCATGGACTATATCGCAACACTCGTGCCAAATTTCGAGAATTAACTATTTGAGATCAAAGTTCAACTTCGTCTCATCATAAACCAAACCGACAATTACTTCACCCCTTTGTTATTTGAAGAAACCCTCCACCTCAATGGATATATTTTTTTACGAAAAAGCAGCCATGAAATAAGAAATTCAATATTTTAAACTTGTAGTTAATTCTTTAATTAGTAAATAAAATGTTGTTTTGGGAAACAAAAAAGAAACAAACAAGATATGTTCAATGGAAGGTTGTTGGACATCTGTCCCATAGTGGAAATATCTCATGATACAATTTGTATGTCCCTTTCTACTAAAAAGAAGGAATTTGTAAATGGTATATATATGGTGTATTAGTTTTGATTGCGTAACACACTCACACTGGTTGTTATTTAATTTCTAGAAGTTGAAATTCTAGATGCTTGCTTGCGTTGCATGGTACATTTCTTTGATTTCATTATTTAACTGGAATATTTTATGATATAACACTTTTGGGATTTTTCTTGTGAAGTTCTACTATATATTTGAAAATGAAATTAGGTTGGTTTGAAAGCAAAAGGCATAGAAGTTGTAAAGAATCTTTACTTGATTTGTTGCAAATTTCAAAACATCCTAATTGTTTAATATTCCCTCTATTCCTAAATAATTGTCACATTTTGATTTTTTGTGGTCAACAAAATACGATTTAAAAGGTAAATATCTATTATTCTACATGCGAAAAAAATTATAGAAAAGTTGATATTTCAAAAATATATATTGAGACGAATCTAACAAGGTCCCACAAGACTACATTATTTCTTATTGTTTAATAATAATTTATAGTCAAATTTTGTATTGTATATCCAACAAAAGTCAAAATGTGACAATCTTTTAAGGAGGGAGGTAATATATTAGTTTTTTTTTTTGATAATTAGCGATGAATTGTGATTACAAAGATATTACAATACAGAAATTGCTAACTAATAGAAAGTTAGAGTATAATATGAGACAAATATGTCTCCAACAAGGTTCGAACCCATGACCTCTTACATGAAAGGTTGGGCCGGATGCCACTAGGCTATTGAGCCATCGGCAGGTAATATATTAGTTAAATGACAAATTTGTGTTGGTTATGGAGGCCACGTAGTAGTATATTGAATGACTTTGAACTTGAAGGATGGAAAAAGATTGATAGCTATTGATACTAATTGTCCAATCAGAAAGCAGATTGGTTATGAGGCTCAATAATGGCTCATTATGAGCATATATAGTCATTTATGGTCAAGCAAGCCACATGAGAAGATGAACAAGGAAACAAACTGAGAGTAGAATCTTTACAGAATTGGCAAATCGTATTTATGTAGATCACAAAGACTCGGTTTGATTGTGACAATATGGTCCATTTGATTAAACCTTGTAGACTGCTAATTCATCTGCTTCTCTCATCTATAGACTATGCATCTTATCTCTTTCTTGCGATCTTCTCGTTTAATATAAGGACAAACGGCTATATAACCATCACCAATTCTATTAATCTATTATTAACACTGTCATGTCACATGTGTCATGTGGAAGATACGTGACTTGTTAGTAAGATTATTTATGTTATTTTATTTAATATATTTTGAAGTGAAAAAATCAAAAGAGACATCTGAAATAACCAGTCCCAATTTCGAATGTGAATTAACACACCTCCAAACACGCACTTAATGAAAAAAATGTATCACTAGAGACCAACTTATATATTTTGAAATATAGGTAATTGACAAAGACGTTTTAAAACATGGGTGATGAATTTGAAATAATTTGTAAACATAGGTGATTACTAGAGCCATTTGCCCTTAATATAATGCATGGAAGTTTGTATTTGTAATTGTTGCACAATTGATTTTCATGATTTTTTTTTTTTTTGTAAATTAGCAATGAAAGTATGAATACAATCATTACAAACAATGAATATATAAATTACTAAGTAATATAACTAGATTTAAATATGATACAAATTTATCTTTAACGATATTTGAACCCAAGACTCTCTTTAAAAGTTGGGTCAGATGCCACTAGGCTATTGAGCGATCGACTACTTCCATGAATATTAGTTACTCCTCTATGTACGCCTGTATCATAGGTGGACACTTTGTAACTTACATAGCAGAAAGTCATTAGAAGCTTTGCCCATAAGACTCTCGACAAATGTACTAAGGTGGCCTGGACACTTTGTAACTTACATAGCATTAGCTTGATTCAAGCTTTAACAAATGCAATACCTAAATGAAAACTATAACAAAGCCTCAATTTATTTCAATTCACTGAGAAGTATCTCAGGATGTCTAAAGAAGAAAAAAGCAAAAAAAATGTTCTGTTTTGATTCTAATACTAGGAATGATAAAATCAATAAATTGTCAAGGAAGTTTTAACTATCTTATGGTTCTCAGAGGATGGTGGTTTCTGCAATCATGGAGGTCACAATGTATGGATCCATATTTGAAGCAGGCCTTCTGTCTTCAAAGTAACCCTTGCCTGCCTTCTCTGTGTCCCTTCCAACTCTAACCGACGCTCCACGGTTAGCCACACCCTGCATATTTAACCACATACAAAGATGTAAATTGGCGCGAGTTTCTTTATAGGTCAAGCTAAGGTACATTGTGAGACATATGAGATATGACAGATATTTTTCTCACCGATGAGAAGGATTCAATGCTAGCGGTTTCATGTTTTCCTGTGAGGCGACGCTCATTGCCTTCGCCATAGGCACTAATGTGTTCCTTGTGCTTCAACTTGAGCTTCTCGATTGCCTTGTTAATGACATCGATGCCTCCATCATTTCTCATCGACTTCGTACTATTGTTAGTAAACATGAAAAAAAATCAGAAACAATTTACTCTTATCTTAAATTACCAACTAACTTTAGAGGATACTAGTAATACACAGTGAATTTTAATGTGATCAAACCTGTAGTTTGTGTGTGCACCAGCTCCATTCCAATCACCCTAGTACAGTATTTTGAGGATACATTATAATTTATTTTGATTAACTAATAAAAATGGTTGAAGTAGTAATGCTGTTATATATACAACAAATGTCTAACCGGAATTGGCTTTGGATCAAAAGAAACAGCAACTCCAGCAATTTCTGCAACCCTCTGATTTATTAAAGGAAAAAACAATAATTTGAGACATAAGAATAAAACAAACTTCTATTAACAAAAAAGAACAACTTGTAAGCTCTAGACCAACTGACAAATATAATGTCTCATTTTATGACACATCACCATCAACTTCGTACATGTAAGTGCGTTATTGATTATTTGAAACTATAAGTTATATTTATATTGTTAAAACTGCCCATGTGCAAACTTACTATTGATGTGTCACTTATCGAGACATCAATTGGTACAAATGATTCATGCCGTAACTTGAAGATCTTTTAAGGATCTTCTTACCTCGAGGATATATCGAGCCACCCAAACCTCATCACCAGCAGAAATGCCAACAGCAGGACCAACTTGGAATTCCCACTTCATTATAGCAAATGAAAGATGCATCAGTAACTTGAGGAATAAACAAATTCAACATACAAGAACTTGTATCTGTTGTAGTGAACATATTAGTATATAGATGAGAGGCTTACTTGGCCAGGCATAACTTCTGCATTGACTCCACTGATGTTGATTCCAGCATACACACAAGCCTTATAATGAGAATCCACGATATCACGTCCGAAGGCCTTGTCAGCACCAATACCACAATAGTATGGTCCCTGTTATCATTCGTCGAAAGAATGTATATAATCAATTATTTGAAAAATTCATCAATATGGAAAATAAGGTACTGATAATCAAAATTGGAACTCCAGGAATCCTCATCATTATTTTACCTGAGGTCCAGGGAAGCCACCAAGAGGCCAGCCTAGTGGCCAGTTGGAACCTTTCTGCATTAAGGTGTACTCTTGTTCAATCCCATACCTGTAAGTTAATTGAAGTTAGTTCATTTTTTATAATTCGTCGACACCATGTCCATATGCATAGAACAGGAAGAAAAACGAAGGTGATAAACGAACCAGGGCTCCTCAGCAGCGACAGTAGCATTGCTGAATATCTGGGCAGCAGCATACCTCTTGTTGGTGGGAATTGGAGCGCCAGCGGGAGTATAAGCATCACACATAACCTATTGACAGATAATATCAGTCTCGCATCTTGAACTAATATTAAGGACGAGTCATACACAATGAAATTAATTCGAATAAAAATCTTATCATATTATTGACAAGATCCCTCTTAATCTTCAGAACTTAAAAGATACAAAAGTTTCAACAGAATTTTAACAGGGTGTTCCGTATCATGCAATTATAAAATCTTACAAGAATGTTGTTGCCTCTCCTGAAAGGGTCCTTGAAAATCGCCTGAGGGCTACATAAACACGAAAAATTAAACGTTTAAATCATTAAGTAACATTTTTTATTATTTCATACCGATGATGAAACCAAGTTCATACAAGATAATAACTTCACTGTCATGACCACTAGCTTGATCTGTACTGGAACCATCATAGTTCCATTTTGGAAGCTTTGAAGGATCAGTTGCTGGTCCAGTCAAGGTCTAATATCATACAAAATTATTAAAAATAAGTAGAGAAAAATATCCAATTTTAAAACACAAAAAAGATTGTAATGAATTATTACCCTGGCCTTGCTCCTAAGGTCCATGCCAGTTCCACCAATCCTGTCAATCAATTACAAAACCATATATCACATATCTCAAATAACCAGTTAATTGCATATTTGATTTCGGATACTCGAACCAAGTTGTACCTTTATCCTAACACTTACATTGTTACATATTAGTACTCATGAGTGACGCAATGTTTCGAAAATGATAAATGTTACATGGAACATGGACTAATGTAAAACATTTACTCCCTCCATCCCTTTATCTAATAACCATTTACTTTTGCACAAAATTTTAGGAAAATCCAAATTCTCTCTCAAAAAATGATCTAACACAGTTAAAAGTGTCATACATTTGTAATGATCTAACACAATACATATTAATAATTGTTATACATTTGTAATGATCTAACACAGTTAAAAGTGTTCGTTACATGCTATATATAGAGAGATATATGGATATTGCAAAAAATTATAAGGTCATTATATAAGCACATTTATATAAATAAATAAATAAACAATTATAATAAATCAATAGATATAATCATATTTTCTTTCAAATATATATTTTGATAAAAATTAGTTTAAACGAATTTCTAATATTCTTAATAAAAATTGTAAAGTCATGTGATTTTTTCTTCAACAAATTAATTTCGAAATTACAATAACATTTTGTTTTTAATAGTTTTAAAAATTGAAACTCTTTGTTTGATAGAAAACTTTAGAATTTAGCATAATTTTCAAAGTGCATGTTCAAACACTTAAATAAGTTTCAAAGCGACGTTTCGAAATTGACATAATGTTCAAAGTGCCTTGTTCAAACACTTCAATATATTCAAATATAAATTTAAATGCTAATTTTCACATTAATTTTTCTTTTAAATATATATAATCTTTTCTTTTGCAAAAAAGTGCATATTAGAGTGAATGAGCCTAAACAACCACAAGTCCGCCTCTAAGTGTATATAATGTAATGTAGCATTTCGACACAAACAAGATATTGAAAACAATAAGAATAAAAGGAAATAGAAAAGATCTCAGATCAAACCATATGTACTCTGCGATAACTTTGCCAGATTCAGAAATATCCAAATTTGAAATATCCAAAAGCCCAGACATTTTAACTATTATTATTATTATTTGTTATATTATTGTATTTTATTTCCAAAGAGATTGGTATTAATGTAATACTATGTGATGAGGAGTTTATATATGATAAATGTGTGGTTTGTCAGATTTTGTGAGTTCTCTGACACATGTGTTCTTCTAGCATTTGGAGTTTGTAATGATTAACCAATTAGAAGCAAAATATGATTGGAGATAAATAGATATAAAATTACTGTTCCAATAAATAAGGATTCATTTGATGATTTTATATTGACATGTTCTAAATTCCTATAAACTAGTAACTATATCATTTGAAAGTTGAAAATGTATTATTAGCTATATTGACAATAAATTATTACAATTTACAATATCAATATCATATTCACATTTCACTAAACTTAGGAAATTGGTTAAGGGCCTGGTCACGTTTGACATTTGTTGCTTAGACGTCAACATTTATTCACCAATTTTTGCCAATCTTCCAATTTTCCTCTTTTACCCACAAAATCTAAATTCCATAAACATAGCTCCCATATATACTATACATAGTTACATACCCACCCACATATTGCTATTTTTGGTCATCATATAATTTTTGTGCTATAATATATTCAAGCTTTTAATTGAGGCTAAATTAAGCCAAAACCTCTACAAAATTTTACTTGATTAGTTATCCCAATAAATAGTGTAACTCGATTACAACATAAAGTAAGTTCGAGTTTATATAATATTTTAATTGTAAAATCAAATTAAAGCTTCGATAAAATATATAGAAGTCCTCGTGGGAGCTAGCACAAATTGAGTGAAAGACAATGTAACTTACAATCTCGATAAAATTGAATCGAAAACTTCATATCAAAGGCGAATCCAAACCAAGTTAAATGTCAATCAAATCTATATCTCGACAATTGAAAACTTCATCTGGAGAGTTGGTCTAAACCAAATCGAACATAAATCGAGTCACAACCTCTACAAAATTCAACTAAAAAACTTCATCTCGAAAGCTTGTCCGTCAAACCTCGAGCGAATATATAGCTCCAATACTACAAAGAGAAATATAGAAGAAAAGTAAGATACCTGAAGTCAACGTCGTCACCGGAAAGTCAAATGGATCCTCGCCGGAGAACGGAGAGTCCGGTGTACACCCGCCAATGGAGCGGCGGATCAAGCAGTACTGGTTCATCTTCGCCGGTAGGCTCCCCAGCTCACCCCAAATCTCGGTTTCCTCCGCCAGTAATTGGCATGTCAAGTATCAAGCGGACACAGAACGTGGCGGCGAAGGCGGCGGCGCAGCGTTTGGCCCAGGTGATGGCGACGTCACAGACGGAGGATGAGGAGGACGATGAGGATGAGGAGGACGTAGGGTTTAGGTTTGCGCAGCCACGAGGTAGAGGTGGGTTGGGTAGTAATGGGTATAGTGGGATGAGTGGGAGCAGTGGTGGGTTACTGGGGAGGCCGAACCGATCGCCTTCTCCTGCGGTAAATTTTTATTTGATTTGGTGTATTGAGTTTTATTGATTTTGGCATATTTTATCGACTTGATTTCATGTTTGTGTGATTGATTTGTTGTTATGTTTTGAATTTGATATGATGTTTGTTTTGGATTTGATGATGTTTGTGTTTCAGTGTTTGAACAATTTTGGGATGTTGTGGAAAATGTGATATTTAGATAAATGTCAGAAAACTGAATCGTTTTCAGAAAGATCATCTAGTTTGTTTTTGAATAATAAAAGTAGCAAACTTTGTGATCTTAATAGATGGATGGACTTTGATTTCAATCAAAGTTGTACTATTTTAGTGAAATAGGTTGATAATATTGTATGTCTGAAATATATAAACAAATAGATATTGGAGTTCAGAATTTAAAATAGTCAAAAATCGCAATTCGAAACAAGACGATCTCTTTGAAATGGCGGGAGAATTGACTTTGTTAGTTCAACTTGGACTGATTTTGACTCTCCTATAAGAGTTGGAAAGCCGAGGTTTTGCATAGTTGAGCTTTGAATGGCTGATGATCTAATGAATAAATGTTAGCTTTTAGAGTTTCATTTAGATAGTTTATATTGTTTCAATCAGAATTTTGATACTATTAGTGGCTAATGTAATAGAAAAGCTGAAAGGAGGATATTTTTTGAAAATGAAGAAAGTTGAAAAATTTGTGTCAATTTGTCTTGATACTGTATTTGACTTATGTAGTTATGTGGCTAAATGATCTTATCATATGTAGTTAGGTCGTAACTTTATGGATCACAATCCTCCAACTCGATCTACATCCGCGGGCAGACCTTCGGTTTCTGTTCGTGCAAATCCTACAGCTGTTGCACCATCAAGTAGATCATCATTGAAAACATCAGTTGCAATACCACCAATTGAGCCTCCTAAACAGAAAGACAAGAGGTAGTTACTTCCTTTTCCCTCTTCATAACTTTTTTCATTTGGGTATTGTGCTATGTTTTGTATACATACCACCATTTTATTATATTGTTGCATATTAAGTGCATATAAGAAGCTATGTTCGTGAAACGAAGAATGGATGGCATTTCCGTTACATATAACCAGCATTCAAACTTATTGATTATCCTTCTGTATTTTGCGTACAACATCCTGCACATTTATTAGCTGTCAAGTATAGATTCTTTCTCTAGAAGCTTCATACAGATGTTTCTTTCTCTAGTCTTAAATTTTGCCGGGATTTTGGCACTTCTTATAATTGATATTTTCAGTTATTTCACTGTTCCAGGTTTTTGCCAGATTTAGGTCGAATTGACATGAAGGATTCAGGAAATGATCAAGAAGCTTCTGCACTCCGTGATGAAGTAAGGTCTTTTACCAGCAATTTCAGTTTTCCTTTAATTATCCTGTTATTGAGAACTGAGTAAGGACTTCAGGAAGAAATATGAGGGATTTGAGTGTTGAGATTTGTAATATCAAATACTTTTTTATATTCTAAATATTTATCTACAACCTCTAATCAGTCAAATATTCATGCTGCAGCTAGATATGTTACAGGAAGAGAATGACGTCATTCTAGATAAGGTGAGGTCTCACTCTCTTCTTCACTTTTTCTCACACACACACATGAACAGGCATGCATAGGTGCATCCGAAAGCTTCCTTATAGATCCCGAGTTTAGTGAGATGTATTCCATGGCACTCACTGTTTACATATAATGATTGATTATACAGCTGCGGAACGCTGAGGAAAAACGTGAAGAAGCAGAAGCCCGGGCAAGACAACTTGAAAAACAGGTAAGAGTCTTGTCAGCCATTTGTTTTGGATCATGCTTTCTTATGGTTACTAGGTTTGACTTTTTCCTCCTTATAGATATGAATATGATTATTCATTGAATATTTAAGCTGGCTCTTCTTTGGCAATACCTCCCGGTGGAATGTGGAAGTAATTTCCATATTCTAAACTATTGTAAAGAAAATTCTGATATGAAAATGCTTGTAGCTGTGCTGATTCATCTATATAGATCATAGCGATGCAGTTCAATTTATGGTTACTCACTGTTTTAGTCCTTCATGTTTAGGTTGCCGCTCTTGGTGAAGGTGTATCCCTGGAAGCTAAATTATTGAGCAGGTAATCTTTGTTGTTTCACCTCAATATTGACATGTTGATAACCTAATCTTGTTTATTAATATTATATTAATTTTCAGGAAGGAGGCGGTACTACGTCAGAGAGAAGTAAGTGGGACATTCAACTAAAGATTCTGTCGGTTTTTATGTACTTCGCAGACTATTATAAACGAAGACATTAATGTTTGTCATCTTAATTGAAGAACTTTTGATGTTACAGGCTGCTCTTAAAGCTGCACAACAAACGCAAAATGGCACTGATGGAGAAATTGCAACACTTCGTGCAGAGTTTGAGGTACTTAGAGCATTTGTAGTAGTCACCTTAAAATATTTTTATCTCAATAAAAGGAAAGGAAAAACAAAAAAGTGTCAAAAATCATCTTTTGTTGGATATAAAAAGAGAGGAATGAGATCTTTGGGCAAGATGGCCCACATCAAATTTTTGAGGAACCAATTAAATGTGCCAATATATGGGTATTGAGATCATTCCTCAAAACCAACTTTATCAAATTCACTTTATTCTCTCTCATGCATCATCACCAATCAAGTCTATTTTCTTTCTCACAAAAATTCTTTTTTCATTACTTTTACTTTTATTTATATTGAATAGGGTGTCAAAGTAAGGAAATTGAAAAAGTAATAAAATTAAAACACATCCCCAAAATTGATAAAGGTAATATATAGAGAAGATTTTAGAGATAAATTTAAGGTGACTAGTATGAATGCTCTTACTCTAAAAATCTTCTACTTGTCCCCATTTTCTACCACATGTTAGTGACCGTTAATCACGATATTTGTTTTTTCTTCAGAATTTGAAAGCCGAGACTACAACTGCTACAGAACAGCTAAGGGAAGCTGAATCTGAAGCACAAGCTCTGAAGACTATGACACAACGAATGATTTTGACTCATGAAGAGATGGTTGTTTTTTAAACTCTCTGATGGTAGGTGACTGTTACTTTGGATCCTAACCGCTTGTATGAATAATAATTCAGGAGGAGGTTGTTCTAAAGAGGTGTTGGCTTGCTCGTTATTGGGGTTTGGCTGTACGCTATGGTAATGTACTTTGTATTTATTTTGAAATCAAAATTTAGTTTTTTTCCTTCATCTCTCAGGAGAGTAGGCTAAAGTGTTCCCCTCTTAGTTTCTGTTCCTCTTAGGCACGCAAATTGGAAACGTAAAGGGATCTTGAACTTAAACATTTAGAGATCTGATTCCTCCAGATTTTTTTCAATGGGAGTCATTTCTCGTAGAATTAAATGTTGATTTTATTTGCTTTTCAGGAATTTGTGCTGATATAGCAATTTCAAAGCATGAATATTGGTCGTCTTTGGCTCCTCTACCATTTGAAGTAGTCATTTCAGCAGGGCAGAAGGCTAGGGAGGAAGCCTGGAATGGTATTAGTTGTCCCTTGCTGGCCTTTAGATTTATATGGCATCACTTGCTGTCCCTGATTAAATTAGCTTCAGCTCAGATGTTCACAAATATGAAATGATCAATCATTTCCTAAAACAGGTGACAATGATTCTGATAGGAGTAAAGCTGTACGAGATCTAAGCGACTTGACTGGGGAAGGAAATATTGAGAGTATGCTTTCAGTTGAAATGGGTTTAAGAGAATTGGCTTCTTTGAAGGTGTTCATTTTTATGGTTGAGTTTTGTAATTATATATTTATTAAGTATTACAGATTTGTCATGTCAGATATTGATATCGAAATGCTGTTTAGTGAGACTGATGAAACATGGATTATTTGTTTTATTGTTTTCTTTTTCTTTCTTACATTATCTTGGTTTGCTGAATAAAGGTTGAGGATGCTGTTATTCTGGCAATGGCCCAACAAAGACGTACAAATTTGTTCCAGCAATCTTATATTGGTATTGTCCACTAGTAGAATATCTCGTCTTTTTTTAGTAAGGTTTTCTTAACTCAATTAGTGCTTTGGCTCTTCAGAATTATGTGGACTATTCCTTCCTTACATATTTGTTGAGAGAATGTCCCAATTCTTCCTAGTTGTGAGATGTATCATTTCTCTTATTTGAACTATCTATTATTTTTAAATGTTAACTGGTGAATTAGATTCTACTTTTAGCGTTTCTTGAGATATTATAAAAAATATATTGAGCGTCCTTTTTCTGTGTCTATTCTGTAGCAATATTTTCATTTTCTGAGTGAACCACTATTATGAATTAATACTATCCCCATAATAAATTATATGTAATGCTTATGATATTCTTCTTAATTGGACTCTCTCTTGTAATTGCAGATTCTAAAATGCCTGGCGATCTTAAGTTCACAGAGGCATTTGGTAATGAATGATACAGTTCTTGTACTTCATCTTGGTTTTCTTTTACTTTTCCATCTATGCTGTTTATGTTTAGTGGATATGTTGTGAGGTCTATGTTTTGAGTTTTGGCAGAAGACCTGTTAGGTCCTCTCAAGGCAGCAAATTACTCTTTTTGCATTGCATTTCTAGTCGACAGTACAGGCAACTGCATTTTCCTAGTTCCTCATGAGCCAAATAGTACTTTGCATCTCGTGACCAGCTGTCGTAAAATGACAATAGGTATCATATTTGTTGCTTATGCTCTTATGTTCTCTTTGAGCAGCATTAACTGAAGAGGAATCCGAAGACATTCTTTTTAAGGAGGTATGCTTTACTTTTAGTTTAACTTTTCCTTATGGAAAACATCATTTGTGCCAAGTATCACTAAGGGGGGTACACGTTTTGTTGGCGATTTAGAGAGTTATGGGAATGCTTGGGAATACATCGTCATTGTTGTATGATCTAGCTAATAGCTTGTGTGTCATTTTCAGGCTTGGCTAACATATTTCTGGAGAAGAGCTAAAGTCCATTGTGTGGAAGAGGATATTGCAGAAGAAAGACTCCAATTCTGGATAAGCCGTAGTGGAAAGTCACCGACTCCACATGACTCAGTTGATGGTAATTCTAATTCCTTAAACTTCTACTCTCCGTTCCTAATTGTAAGGGCTATTTACTTTTTGCACAAAGTTTTAAGAAAATCAAATTAGTCTCTTATCTGTATTACTTGTAGTACTAGTTTTGGCGTTCCAAAATGATAAAAAAATTCTTAGAGAAATGATTGGAGGAAGTATTTCTTATTTATGTTAAATAAGCAATGCAACTAGTGAGCACTAAAAAAACCAATGTTGAGCCAGACATATATTAACCTGCCCGATGATATGGCTGCCTAAAAAAGGAAAAATAAAAAACAATATTAGCAAAGCTTAACTTTTTCTCCAACTGATTTTGTTAGTCCCCACATTGAAATCCGAGAAAATTGGAAGGTTCTTGTTGTTGTGACAATTGCTTAATCGGTAATGCTATGTATTTTTTTGCTTCATGTTTATATAAACCTGATGTGAATTATCCTTTCATGATCTATTCTTAGTTGAACGAGGCTTACGGGAGCTGAGGAAACTTGGAATAGAAGCACAGTTATGGGAAGCATCACGTAAGGAAATAGAACAAACTCCCCTTGTTAATCATAAGCTAATGGCTGACTCGGAAAATTCTTCATGATGATTGTTTCAATAAATGCAGTTATGTCGTGTCTTGTCGCCTTTAAGTTGTATGTTCCCTGTAAAAAAAGTTTGCAGATTGATCTTCTCAGTGTTGTTTGTTTTTGAGATCGTTACATTATTGAGTGCTCATAGCACTAGAGTAAAAATGTGAATGGTTGAGCAGGTATAACGACTTCTCTGTATGATAGTCTACTCAGTAATATAGAAGAATTTTGTACACTTTTCAATTATTCTATGTAACTTATTCATTGAAACATTCCATTTTCTATCTTGTATATGCGATTTATTTATTCTTTCTATACTATTGTAAGTATTTTTTATTAATTCTTTTAGCATGGTTGGTTAGTCGTTCAGAATTACTTTTTTGCCAAATCTGATCTTTGTTGTTTGCCATTAACTTTTTAACTCTAAGATGCTTGAATGTTGTTGTAAATGTAAAATTGATGGCTCAACTTGTTAAAATCTAGTTTAGTTGCTCTACGCGATTAATGGAAGATAGCAAACAAGATTTAATTTTTTAATCATTTGTCAACATCAACATGTCCAAACGTCTTCGAAGATGTTCTTGTCTAAACGGGATAGGGATAAGAAGATGTTCTTGTCCAAACAAGATTGGGGTAGGGGTAGTGTGTCGGCCGAATATCACTCATCTTTATCCTTTTAGAAATAGAGGTTGTTTCCGAATTGACCACTTTTGAAAACGGAGTGCACAAATTTAAAATTTATGTTAAAATTGAGACAATTGAACGCCATAGATCCACTCCATGCATTTATAGCTTGATGATATACAATCTTGTGTGAATGTTGTCTGTGGATACTCCACTAAGCCCCCAGTGGAAGATACCATTCAAATTGCAATGATTTCCAGAGCACTTTGACCTGGAGAAGGTGAAACTTAATGGCCCATTTGAGCACTTGATGAGCACGGGTTTGCATATTTTGCAGGTTGTAGATTAACAAATATTTCCCAACTCACCATACTTAATTATTACTAATGATGCCTTTTTCTTGTTGTCAACAAAGCTTGTTGCTCAGCTTTCAGTGTTGGTGCCTCAGTGCCCAAATCTCTTGTTTTCTTACAAACAAGGTTTATACTAATGATAACAAGAAATGATTAATGTTGGGACAGCGAAACATCAGATTAAGTGCAGGATCATGAAAGTTTGCACCCACATTCGTTCGAATTTGTCAAAATGTTTGACTCGTTTACATCCCTGTCCGCATCTTGAGTTGTCGGAGAAGTCTATTGTTTGCCCCTATCACCTCGCTTAACAGATCAGATCCGACTATTAGTTCTATATAATCGAAGTTGATCAAATATTTGACTCGTATACATCCCCATTTACTTCTTGAAGGTCTTCAGTTTGATTATGATAATTACATGAGATTCTTCAACCAGAAAGGCCAAATGGGATGCACATGTTCATGTTCAAGATCAAAACCAGATAAAGAAATAAGCTAAGCAATAGAAGACAACATTATGATGCTCTTCTAGTAGTAAAACAGAAAAGGTTTAAGAATTCTTGATTATGCAGTTTGCATATGCATACCAATATATGTTTTTCCCCCCTTTCTGAAAGTGGATTACAGAGAGGATTAAATATGACCATATGTGAAAAAAACTTTTATAAAGTTTTCTTCTTATTTCAGAAGATGGGGGACCTCAACCAAGAAACTATAATGATGTTTTTGTTTGCAAGTGTTGAAATGTGAAATGGTTGAGAGATAATTACTCTGTTTTCTTATTTACAATCATTAAATAGAACCATCTTTTGTATTGAGGTCAAAGAAAAAAACAACAACCATTCATAAAATGTACTGCCTAATTATCACAATAGGAATTAATATGTTCTTGAAATCTACTTTTCATGATATTCTAATCCATTGTGATTCAATGTGGTCCTTCTGGACCCCAATGTTTTAACTAATAAAGAAACTTTTGGAATTTGCACTATTACAAATATCACTGTCATATTAAATAACAATGAGCCTCTTATTTTCTCCTTTTGATGTGAGGGAAATAATGTGCATGTACCCCTTATGTCAAGGAATTTCTTAAGTATATTCATTACTCAGAGTTTGATTAGTCTTTATCTGTGATGCAACATGGAATGAAGTCCATTTTGTCATATATTGTTTCTTAAAACTCGATCTCCTTATCCCGTTTAGGCGGAAACCTCTTCAAAGGCATTGAGACATGTTGATGTTAATATAAAGTAACATTATCCTAAAGATATGAAGAACAAAATATATACATATAATTTTATCGAACTCTTAAGCACGTCTTTTGTTTGGCGTCAAAAATTTTGTTACGAATTCTTAAAATGGTTAAGAGACTGTCTTGTTCGTAATCATAATTTCATAAACTATAATTACAAACAGAATTATTCTCATTAGTCATTACATCACATTTTGCTCCAAAAACTTTAAAAGAGTGATTTCCAGATAGGAAAAGATAAATTGTATACACCATTATGGTCCACCACTTGCATGTTCCATGAATTTACTGAAACACAAAAAAAGTCTTAAGGTAAAAGCCACTTTCCATGGAACTTAGTTTTGCTTGTTTTGGTTAAATACCCAATTCATTTTCATGGTATCTGCTGAATTTTCACTTTGTACTCATTTTATTGGGAAACTTAAACTACACTACATCACTGTGAATATGGTCATTTGGATTCCAAAAAGTAAATCTTGGATCTTTTGAGGCACTCCTCCTATTTCTCACTTCCAAGAAAACATTTGTTTATGCTGACTCAGCTCATATATACTCCTCAGTTTTTGTAATAATCTGTTCAACATTTTCTTTTTACTGATTATTACATCAGGCCTGCAAGCAATAGTGTGAAAATATAATCACAAATGGTGTATTTTTCTAACACAAGGCGTGCTATTTGTTTAGTGTCCCAATCATAAGTCCATGACTTCATGCCTGCCACTGAAACATTCAACATCAGTTTATATACACATAAGTGTTGTATCTTACCTTCTACATTCTTGTTATAGCAATAGACAAAATGGCTTTGGTTGTCTTGTTGGCTTTCCTTTTTTGTTTCATACAGTTTAAGCCTTTAGTTGCTCATCCTGACAAGATCATTAAGCTTCCTGGACAACCCCATGTGGGGTTCCAGCAGTTTTCTGGATATGTTACTGTAGATGACAAGAAACAGAAAGGTCTGTTTTACTATTTTGTTGAGGCTGAAACAAATCCAGCTTTGAAGCCTCTAGTTTTGTGGTTGAATGGAGGTTTGTAACATTTTCTTGATTATGTTTTACTGCTGTTCATTGTCTGGATTTGTTATATCAGAAATGCGGATCGAATAGAAGCCAATTCTTGAGATGAGGCTCGGTTTGGTTTGGTTTAGTTTAAATTTCGGTATTTTTGGCCCAGGTCCTGGCTGCTCTTCGCTTGGGGTTGGCGCGTTTTCGGAGAATGGACCTTTTAGGCCTAAAGGAGCTGTTCTCATTAGGAATGAGCATAGTTGGAACAAGGGTAAGGATGATGATGTTTTGTTAACTATATTTGATGAATTTGTAATATGTATTGAAATAATTTATGTTGATCTTGATCTTGAATTGCAGAAGCAAATATGCTTTATTTGGAGACACCAGTTGGAGTGGGATTTTCATATTCAACTGATACATCATATGCAACTGTTGATGATCAGATGACTGGTATGCCTCACCTCTAATCTCCTCTCCATTTGAGATTCAATATTTAATTAGCTCACATGCATATTACATTTGAGATTTTATGATAATATTTCCAAATACCTTTTACAGTAAAGTCTACCTGTGATATCCATTATCCTGTTTTAGAATAGAAAATGAGAACTAATTTGTTGGAAATGGATTTGATTGATTGTTTTGTTTATTGCCTAAATGTCCCATTCTTGATTTCAACATTATAGAAAGTAAAGTGAGATTATTTTTCCATTTAATACAGCATAAAGTTGAATTTACTGTTAATCATGTGAAGCCAGGGACAATCTTGTATTCTTGCGACGTTGGTTGATGAAATTTCCGCAATACAGCAACAATAGTTTGTTTTTGACTGGGGAAAGCTATGCAGGTAAAATTTATACAAATATTTATTCTTGAAAATGATGAAAAAGTTGTCTCCCTTTCTCACCTTTCTTTTTTGTTTCGTATTCATTCTATTAGGTCACTATATACCTCAGTTGGCAAAGCTCATGATTGAGTTTAACAAAAAAGAGAAGCTCTTCAATTTGAAAGGACTTGCAGTAAGTGTAACTTCATTTTATGCTATCAATAGTTAAAGTAAAATATAAGGTTAAAAATATTTGTCGAATAGGAGCTAAAATTCTAAGATGCCTGAACATGGATGTGACAATGGGATTCTTGTTTAGACGGACTTATAATCTCTTTCATCTTAGGAAGATATATTCGTTGGAGCCAAGGTCGTCTCTTAACTGGTGGTGAATTTCCTGTAGTGATAGATGGTGAGAATGGAAATGGTGATATAAATATGGACATAACTCACCAGTTAGAAGCAAACTTTAACTGTTAGTGACTCATTCAATAGGATTTGGAAGGTGTAATAGGAAAAGCAACTAAGCTAGTTTTGGATACTATTTATGCTTATAACGGATTTGTTCAATCACTTCATGTAGTTGGGCAATCCAGTTCTTGAATATGCCGCTGACTTTAACTCGAGGGCAGAATACTTTTGGTCTCATGGATTGATATCAGATACTACATATATGATGTTCACATCGATGTGTAACTACTCGCGGTATGTGAGCGAGTATTACAGAGACTCTCTTTCACCTGTGTGTGCAAAGGTCATGAGCCAAGTCAGTCGAGAAACTAGTAGATTTGTGGATAAATATGATGTTACTCTTGATGTCTGCATTCCAGCAATATTATCCCAATCCAAGGTCTTTAGACCTCAAGTAAGCCTCGTTGACAAAATCTTATATCAAGTGTAATAATGCTAATATGGATTAATCTTATCATATTGATAAAAAAATGGCTCTTTCCTTTGATAGCAAAATGCTGGGAAGATAGATGTATGTGTAGAAGATGAGACTGTCAATTACTTGAACCGGAAAGATGTGCAGAAAGCTCTTCATGCTCGGCTTATTGGAGTCAACAAATGGGAAGTATGCAGCAAGTAATTATCTCTACTATTGCTAAAGCTTCTCTCTCAAATGCACTCATATATCATTATCATATAGTCTGATTCCCCGTTGAGTTCTTTTTTATTTGAAGGTGTTCCCCTAAGAAATTTGATAATCTCCTCTCTTTTTGAAATGTTATGTAAAAGACAACCACTGTAGTGAATAGTGGAAACCTTCTCTCTTCTTGGTATGTTATAAAAGAAAAGCATTCCTCTTATCGTTATTCAAGAAGCTTTGTGAGGTGGTTTTCGTTTACTTCAGATCTCGATGGAAACATGGTTGTGTTTGAGTCATGTTAATAGTTGCACAAACATCTCCTAAAGATGAAAATCTAACTACTTTTCCAATACTTTTGCAGCATTCTGGACTATGAGCTGCTCAACATAGAATTACCTACAATCTCCACTGTAGGAAAACTGGTGGAAGAAGGAATTTCAGTATTAGTATACAGGTATTTGGATATCCTCGTTCTAGATTTCTCATGCACCTCGCGTAGCAGATATCAGCAATGCTAGCAAATATGTTTTATATATTGTACATTTACAATACTGACGAGCATCAGCGTCTTTGGAACAGTGGTGATCAAGATTCTGTCATTCCACTGACTGGAAGCCGCTCTCTGGTGCATAGACTAGCCAAACAGTTGAGACTTAACACAACAGTGCCTTACAGAGTTTGGTTTTCTGGGGAACAGGTAAAACCTTATGGCTTAGCCTAGAACACCTAATGCGACGCTGGTTGTGGGTGGATCATATTATTATTTATTAATTATTCAGATCAGCATAACAGCATCTCATAGCATATTTTCATTATGTAAAATGAAACTTCTGTTTTCGATGTGTATAGGTTGGTGGATGGACTCAGGTTTATGGCAACAGTCTCTCCTTTGCTACCGTTAGAGGCGCTGCACATGAAGTTCCATTTTCTCAGCCAGAGAGATCTCTTGTGCTTTTCAAGTCTTTTTTGGAAGGCAAACCTCTTCCAGAATTATTTTCAACCTGAATTGATCACTTCCATAAGCATATAGGTTCGGGTCCTTGTAGATATGGTCTAGTCTGAGTGGTTCCTCAAATACATCAGTTTTTGGTTCAGAAGTATGGTTGAACCATGCTGGAGCCTGGATGTGTGATTATGATTTTTGTTGTTGCTCCACATTAATAGGAAAATTGTCTATGCATCTTTGTAAATATACAGTGTTCCTTTCAATTCAATTGCAGAAGTGCTTCGTCAATAAATCAAATTAGCTCTTATGTTGCCCTGAACTTTTGCATTGCGATTAATCTCTCTTTTTCACGAAAGAAATCATAGTTTCTTCTCACTTATCGAAGATTTACTGTGAGTCTCTGACTCGAACTCCTAACTTTTCGATCTAATCTTTTTCTTCCTGCAAAGTTTTGCAATCCTATAGAACATTTGGCTCTTATATGGTAGTGGCGTAGTGCAACAATAGTAACCAATTACTTACAACTAACATTTACCGTAATAACATCTTCATTTTCTTGATTATCAAAATAGTTTAAATTTTCTTATTTAGTCGCTAAACATATTAATCATAGGCTAAAATTTGCGAGCAAAGTTAACATCCAAAAAAGAAGTAAATGTAACATGATCTCAACCAAATTTAACACATTGTACATTATCGCACAAAAATCTAACATGAAATCTATGATCGTGTTCTTGTACTTACATAACACGCTAAATAATTTTCACAAAAAATCTAACAAATAAATTTACAGACCATGTTCTTTGTACTTATTGATACTCTCAATCTCATTCATTACCATTTACCAGTTTTCACTAGACTTTATAGTTACAGTATTTCCACAAAAAACTCACCATTCTCTTGGTGATCTCCATTTCAGTTGAAAAATTCCATCAAATTCTCAAAAAGGTCCAATCTTTTTCAAAACCCAACTCACAAATCATCAAAAACACCAAATCACAATGACAAGTTTTCATAAAGAAGACCTTTTCTACCTCCAGGTAAGCACACATCCATAAACTATTTTTTCCTCATTTTCAAATCAAATATTTGTAGTCCTTAATCATTACTCTCATTAACCTTTACGTGCACATTATATCAATTATTACTCCATCCGATTCAAGATTTATGTTAAAAGGTGAAAGTATTGATATTGGATTGTAGAAGTTACTACATTGATTATGGTTGTATGCATATGTTATACATTACATGTTGTAGAGTACACAAATAAATATATATATCTGAAAGTGAATGTATTTTGCAGAAAGAAGAGGAGGATAAGGAGTTTGATCTGGGATGTGAGGAGACTGAGTCCCCATTTCCTCTCAGTGTCACTTCAAGGGTAATGATTTATTGTTTTTAAATGTGTAAAAAAGATTCGATCTTCGATTTTTGGAAGGATAAATTGAGTAAGAAATGTGTAGTGATGAAATAAAGACCCAATCTTGAAGTTACAGATGTATTGAAAATAATGTAGTATACTTAAATGTGGCAGGTGTTGTGTATGTTGGGGGACATAACAACCCCGAAACAAAGCTTTAAACAATGGCTGGAACTTGTTCGAAAGCGTAGATACCAGCACTCGGGGCTCCCTCATCGGAATAATCGCGGTGTTGATGTTCCCTTGAGGTTAACTTCTTGATGTTTGATCATGAATGGGCGCACCCTTGTGTTATTTGTTTCATGTAATGCAGAAGGAGGACATTCGTATTCGAGATTAATTTTTTATAGTAAAACTTCCATGTTGGTCAAGGATGAGATCTATACCGTTCGGCAAAAATAAATTTTCTACCTGCAGAAAGTCTTAAAATTTCCTCATGGTTTTGGTAGTTGGGATTTAGTTTTAAATGAATTAGGAAAGCCCTTTTAATTATGGCGAGAGAAATACGTTTGTAATTGAAATTTGACGCAATAGACTAAATAGATAATGTGGTTAACAATATAGATGATTGAATAATTTACTGTATAAAAAATTAAGAAAGTCTTGGATAATATGCTAAGTGGCAGATACTGTTGTTTACTTTTCCTGACATCAGTAATTTTCTGACGTGGTTTATATATCGATCCAAGGAAGAGGAAAAGCTTGAAGAGTTTTTCTTATCATGATATTTTCTATTTTTTGGCATGTCAAGATCACTGATAAAGAGAAAATTGTTTATTTATGAAGAAGTGATAATTTACTTCTTCCAGTGCAGAAGAGTCAAATATCGATTTAAAAGATACCCCAGCTGTTGAGCACTCTTCAGAGGTTAGTCTGTTCCAAAGACTTGGTAATGCGGCCATGTTGGACATTGAATCTAGCTTATTTTCCTGGAACATGCTTTTGTCTCTCCACCATACGGAATATGGTAATAGCACAGAACAACCTGAAGAAATGAATAAGGCATTAGAGGTGTGTGCAAATATAGCATAATGTAATAGGAGCCTTCTTCTATGTTTACTTAAGTCTGCAAAACTATTAATTATGAACGACCAACAAGCCGTGTATCAAGATCAAACATTGGATATACTTGCTGTCTTTAAATTCGTTCATATGTGTGCAGGTCACTGTCAATTCTGGGGGTGTTGTGTTTTTTGCATTATTCAACCAACTTGGATATGATGAGTCTACTCCCAAGGAATCTGCTGCAGTAATAAAATTTTCATCTTCGAGGATGGCCACTCAATCTGAACGACTTGGCTGCGAGTTTGCCAAGTGGCTAGGAGTCCGAATTCCACAAGTTATACCTTCTCACTTCCCTGTTAAGCTGCAAATGCGGTTGCATAAGAAATTTGAGTAACTTCTTTTCTTTTTGCCACACAAATGTAGGTTAGAATAATCCACAACAGTAGTCCAGAGTGGCAACAGATCAGAGAAGCTGCTGAAAGAGCGAAGGATGTAGCAATTTCTGAAGGAGACGAAGTTGGTGAGATGACTTGTTCGGAATTTCTTGAAGCACTTGAGCTCAGTCGATGCCTTCTTTTGATGAAGTACGTAAAGAAGGTTATTTGAAGTTTATCTGATCAGATGATTGACCTTCCTTGTCAAACCTGTACATTCTGCCATGGGTACTCGGGCCTTTTTTATCTTCAATCTGATAGGATCGCTTGTTATGAGCAGGTGGCTTCGTCCAAATGTTAAAATGCTAGAGTTTTAACCCATATCCCCCCTTCCCCAGAAACTAAATTTTTAAAAAAAAATTGACTATTGACAACCATTTATTTGTTTCCGCGTCCTATGGAGTCACAGATTTTATATTTTGTGTTTAGTATTATAACGGAATAAATCAAAATGGCTCACCTACGGTTCTTATCTATTGTGAAGTAGTAGATACTGTTTGCACTTCGCTCTTGGGTAAATCCGGAACATAACGTATCTGTTATCACAGTAGTAAGGCTGCATAATATCCGACCCCTTTACCCTGTTTACTTCATAGGTACTGTGGCATGTTTGAATTTTTTATGTTAATGGACAACCATATCATTGAAGGAAAACACAACTTTTTTAAAGAATATTATTAGCTAGTTTTTTCACAACGTGGGGGAAATGGTTGTTTTACTAGTCATAATATCTTAATTCACAGAAAGGTTCTGTATATATTGAAGTCGACTCATTGAATATTTAGCTTCTCATTTCGTCCTTGCTATTTGTTTCTTTTCCTTTACGACTATTTGTCAAAAGTCATAACTTATAGTGACTTTATTGTATTGTAAAAAACTTTCAATGTGAACATTTTTAATAATGCAGTTATATACACGGATCACCTCTCCTGGAGAGCAGTAATGCTTTTGATTCCCAGGAAGCTGCTGGAAGAACTGCTCAAGCTCTTGGTAGAGTCTTGGTGTTGGACCTTGTTATAAGAAACGAAGACCGTTTGCCATGTCGAAGAGTCCGGTGGCGTGGGAACCCTGCAAATTTGTTGTTGACTGACAAAATGGAGACTGAAAATGCGGATTCGCTCCAAGTAGCTTTTGATACAGCAATCAAGAAATACAGACCAGGGGTAATTCGGGCGCTGCAGAAAGAGAGAAGGTCCACTTCAGTGGATAGCAGACCAAGATCCCAATCATCCCATGGATCTGGATTGCTATCACCGGCTTCTGATCTTTCTGAAGTAGTGGAATCACCTAGCAACAGAAGTATCAAAAGTCAAGCCTCAATTGACACAACCAATTCAGATTTTGACATAGTGGCTATTGACTCATTGGTTCCTCGTAGACCACCTGCTGGAAAACGTGTAAATGACCAAGAAAATTATCCTAAGTTAGTCGAACTTATTATTAACAATTTCGAATACGCATCTCATGTGTTGCATGAAATAACTGGGGAAAAATTAGGATTTCCATCTGAAGATTCTAATATATCACCTGAGGAGCAACTGTATAAAATGACTGCGGTTGTTAACGAATTCCGAAGTGGGTTTCGTGCAGCAGTGAGGGACTTGCAGGGATTTCATATATTCCTCCTTACCCTGCACCAAAAGTTGGAAGGTCTGCTAAGATTGTTCGATAATATAATTAATAAATCATCATGTTGTGACTTGGACAGAGATGATCTAGGGGTTCCTGAATCACCCAATCAGAGTGGAGGTATGAACATCCACTGTCCATCTTCTCCAATCCAGGAACGAGGGGGTTTCCATAGCAATGCTGATTTTAATGATTCCGAGATGCAAAAGACAGCACCCAAATCATCATCTGCAACTGCTAAAGATTTCTCAGACTCTGGGTCGCCTGCCTCAAGGGATAGTTCGAACGGAAAACCCTATAAAGGGAGTTTAGAGCCACTACGCAGTATGCGTTTGACTTCAAAGATCCGTGACTTTCATAAATATGCAAAGGTGCAGAATTAATTCTTATACCTGAAGTAATTCTTGGTGATATGCTCGTTAGAGTCAGTTATATTATAAGAGTGCTGATCATTTCAAGTCAACTGAACTTGTATTGCTTATATTAAGGTGTATATCCTTACTTCTTCGACTAATTTAAGTGAGACCTCTGGTTGCAAGACCAAACTCCCTGATGGTGTTCTTTTAATGCTGCAGTCATGATTTATTTTATGCTCATCTTAGATATATTACATATATTAAAATTTATTTGATTTGTCATTTCAGGGAGACTTAGAGCTAAGCAAAGAATTGGAACAGTGGAATGAATTGTTGAGAACTGACGTAATTAAACTCTGTCAAGATAACAATTTTACTACAGGATTTTTTGAAGGCAGCGACACTAATTTTGTGGTTGATGCCTATGAATTGAAGGTACTATTTTTCTCATTCAACCGATTAAGCTTTACGTAGTACATGATTCCTTAATTTCCTCGTCACTGTGAATTATACAGGTCAGGCTCGAGCACATTCTTGATAGAATATCGTTGATATCAGATGCAGCAAATACAGAAAAACCAGCATTGGTGTCAGGTTGTATGTTCATAGGTGGTGCACTTGCTGCAAGATCCGTTTTTACTTTGCAGCAATTAGGGATTTCGCATGTTTTATGTTTGTGCTCCAATGAAATTGGACAATCTGATTCTCAATTTCCCGAGCTGTTTGAGTATAAAAACTTCTCGGTAAGTGCTCAAAAACTTTCTCATTATTACTTGGCTTGTTCTTGTGAGCAATTTACTAAAATTCTTCTGCTGAACTGCATATTTATACATCTTTACCACTACTGAGAGTTAGAGCAGTTGATTCTATTCACATCTCGTGAATTATTTTGTTCAATGAATGTAATGTTATGCCATTCCTAGTAACTGGCTTGAACTTTCTTTCCAAACTTCTCCTAGTTAAAGCCTAAGTGCACTTTTTAATATCTCTTTTTTACAAACTATTTTTTCTTGAGATAACAGATTATAGCTACTGTTTGATGCTCTTCAAGTATAATAAGGGTTTTATTGATCCCATGCAAATTTTGGTGGGAGGGAAATGTGTATGGGACTATGGGAAGGTACCATTAGTAAATTTATTTAGATGAGAAGAAGTGATGGGAGGAGCCATGTAATCCCCATCCCATAGTTGACATAGGTAAAGAACGTGGAAGAGCCTTCTCTCCCCTGTCCTCTTCATACCTTACATATAATCTATAGCAGTCTGCAGTCCCTTCCTCAATCTCCTGCAAATGTGAAACCCACCGTCCTCCATTGCCAGAGTGCCAAATGGAACCCAACTACCCAAGTGTTAACTCTCATCCCACAAAGAAGAGATGTATTGCCTTTTAAAAACATGGATTGGGAATCAACTAGTAGTGTGGAATGTCAGTAGATCCTTTATATGTATTCTATTATAACTGAGAAATTTTCATTATAATTTTGTGCAAATAATTTTCTGGCCTAATATATCTGAGCTCGTAGCATGAGCTCAAGTTACTCGAGTGAAAGAACAAGTCAATACAGCATTCTCATTCTTTAACCCTTTTCTTAAGCCTTCTCATAATATATGATTTATTTATTTATCTATTTGTTGCATGACTTTGAAACAACTTCATTCACTATTAGTCACTTGATCAGTATGTTTTGTTTTACTGTGAAGTAGTAGCTGTTATGGATAATAAGCAATTTATATGACAGATAAGTGATGACGAAGATGCCTCCATTGATGGTCTTTTTAAAGAAGCATGTGATTTTATTGATCACATTGAAAACATAGGAGGAAAGGTTCTGGTTCATTGCTTCGAGGGAAAAAGTCGGAGTGCTACGGTGGTCCTTGCTTATCTAATGCTCAGGAAGTAAGTCCATATTGCAACTATGATTAAGTTCTCTCATCTCCATGATTTATTGATGCACAGACCACTTCTTGCGTCTCCTCTCAGCCTACATTCTAATATACCTAGAATAATTGTAACTGAATACGTGACATATTTGTTTGACCCTTTTCCTGCACCGTGTCTCGTTAGGTAACAAGTCTCGAGCAAGAAGAACCATAAAACATGTTAGCAGAAGAAATAAGTTAATGAGGTTAACAAAAGATAAATCAGAATCTGCAAGTGGTGAAACCTAAAGCTGAAAAACATCGTTTTCCCATGAAACGAAGCCTTGTCCACTTTAGGTTATTACAGCCATTTGTAAAATTGTTAGAAAGATTTAGTTGTGTTGGCTATACTTTGTGATGCAGAAACTTCACCCTACTCGAAGCCTGGAATACCCTAAAACGAGTTCACCGTCGAGCTCAACCTAATGATGGGTTCGCAAAAATCCTTCTGGAGCTTGACAGACGGTTGCATGGTAAAGTTTCCATGGAATGGCAGAAAAGGAGACCAATGATGAGAGTATGCCCCATTTGTGGAAAGAATGCTGGAATAAGCAGCAGTTCACTAAAGCTCCATGTACAGAAATCACACAGAAAACTCTCTTCAGGAAGCGTGGATAGTGCCATGTCGATGGAAATACAGAAAGCATTGGAGGCGTTGAGGATAAGCAGGAGTGGTAGCGTCAGCCCCAACCAAAGACAGTCGCAGTCATATATGGAAGATTAGGCCACTATGTTGCATGTCCATTGTCAAGCAAGCAGAAGCTGAGGTGATACTTGAACCAACTGGAATTACATTTTATACAAAAAATATGATGGAGGATGTTTGATTTCTTTTGTATCTTGGTCAAAAAGACCTTAAAGTCTACATGTTACTTTTTAGTGTATGGTTACCAATGTAATTCCAAGAAAGTAACAATCCGAAGCTTCTAAATGACATTCATATATGTTGAGGTTCTTTCACTATATTTTCGGTCGAACTTACCAATGGCTTTAACGTCCTTCAATATTTGTAAAAATGTCCTGCATTATTATTAATAAGTGAAATAGCTAATGATTCACAATTGATTATGTAGGCTTCTGTAAGGTAGAAACGAAGAGTATATTGAGGATAATGTAAAGAGATAGTTTGAGAAGAAATTAAGTACATTTAACATGAGATATCTCAAATTCTACCACTAACCCTGTCTTGACCAACTAAAGCATGCATAATCCCTGTCTTGAGTACCTGTATACTGTATGATGAGCTTAAACGGAATGCAGCAATACAATCAACCAGTAACGACCAAACAGCAAAATAATAAGGTGCTGTTCTACACAGGAAGGGGCTCTGGTGATGCCTCGGGCTCTGGAGGAGCTCCGCTGCTGCCATTGAGAACAGTGACGTTGCCATCAGAATCAACATCAACAATAACTGAATCCCCTTCTTTAATCTCTCTGGCAAGCATCTTCTCAGCCATGCTGTCCTCCAGTAATCTCATGATAGCTCTCCTTAGTGGTCGCGCACCATAACTTGGGTTGTATCCTTCATCAACCACCCGATCTCTGAATCTATCAGTCACCTGAAGTTCGATTTCTTTGAGTTTCAGTCTCTCGAAGACCTCTTTTAGCATTATATCGGCAATCTCCTTGACTTCAAGTTTTGTGAGCTGCCTGAACACAATCATTTCATCAAGCCTGTTCAAAAATTCTGGTCTAAAATATTGTTTTAGTTCCTCTGTCACCAAGCTCTTGATTCTGTTGTAACTGCTATCCTTCTCATCATAATCAAGATCAAAACCAATACGACGACCTCCCTTTTCAATGACACTACTACCAACATTTGAGGTCATGATCAAAAGTGTGTTCTTGAAATCAACGGTTCTACCCTTGCTGTCTGTTAGCCGCCCATCCTCAAGAATTTGAAGCATCATGTTGAAGACATCAGGATGTGCTTTCTCAATCTCATCAAAGAGTACAACAGTGTATGGGCGACGTCGAACAGCCTCTGTCAATTGACCTCCTTCAGTGTAACCAACATACCCTGGGGGAGACCCAATTAGCTTCGAGACAGTGTGCCTTTCCATGAACTCACTCATATCAAGACGGATCATGGCTTCTTCAGAACCAAAGTAGTATGCTGCCAATGCTTTTGCCAATTCTGACTTTCCAACACCAGTGGGACCAGAAAAGATGAAGCTTGCAATTGGCCTGTTGGGGTTCTTAAGCCCAACACGGGCACGGCGGATAGCACGACTAATAGCTTTGACAGCCTCATCTTGACCAATAATACGAGTGTGAAGTGTCTCCTCCATCTTAAGAAGGCGATCGGACTCATCAGTAGACACTTTCTCAACAGGTATGCCAGTCCAAGAAGAGACAATATGCTGTATATCTGATTCAGTCACAAGAGGACCATCATCCCCGGCTTCAGATTCTGCTTTGCTCATCTCTTTGTTTTTATCAATAAGAGCTGAAATCTGAGCCTTAAGATCCATTTCTCTATCCCGCAGCTCACCAGCCTATACATGAAATCAGACAAAACCATCTCATTACAGTTGTCTCATAAAGAGCACAGTTGCGAGCACTAATCTCCAGAATACTCTGGGGTAATGACAGCTAAAACTTCCTCAAATTGAATATACCGTCTATGGATAAAATCAGGCGATTTGAATTCAAAAATCCGAATAATACTGGCTCAAATTGGTCTATCCCATTATTAGTGGGAGGTGTAGCTTTTTCTTGTAAGTTTTAAAAAACAACTTAATGTGGTTGTATGTGAATTAAAAAAAAAAGACACGTGTGGGAATTCTAAGAAGAGCAGAACCTCTCGCATAAATTAGGATTGAGGTAGTAATAAAGTTATTATATTTGGACTTGAGATATACAGAAAAGAGAGGTAAGTAAGAACGCCATAAACACCTTCTCAAAGTCTTGGCCACGAACAGCCTCATTTTTCTCCTTAGTAATTTGCCTTAGCTCTTTCTCAAGTTCTCTGGCTTCCTCAGGTAGCTGCAAAGATGTATAAGTTTCTCGCCAAGTAAAATAATGCAGACTCAGAAACTGAAGTTGGAGAATGAAATTGGGCATACCTGTGCATGGCGAAGTCGGACACGAGAACCAGCTTCATCAATCAAGTCAATTGCTTTGTCAGGCAGGAAGCGATCACTGAAATGTACAATTCGATTTCAGACGAGATAAATCTAGAAGGGACAAATAATGATGGTTCATTATATTACAAATTGTTTTTTGCGCAAGTAGTAGCTGTTCTATCACATCGAAAACCGGACTATGTGATCAGAATGTATGCTGGCACTGTTACCAGTAATATGACAAGGAAATGGTCAATAAAATAAATTGCAGTAGATCCTCTGGGACAAATTATCAGAGGCTGAGAGCCTAAACCAGATTTCTAGGAAATAACAAATGCTTCACCCCTCACATATTTGGGCATCTATTTATTTACCAGCTTAAATTGGTACCAAGATATGCAGCACACTCGTCATAGTGCAATGTGTATGAATTGCTATGTTTCTTTGATTATTAGAACAAAACACATATTTGAACACCTGAATGGGTAACTGAGAACGTCTCAGAGTTGAGACTTGAGGTCATAATGTCTTATGTATGTGGCATCAGTTGAGGATGTAAGCAATGAATTGTGATAATAGGCTTTATTCATGAGATGTACCTAATGTACTGATATGATAGCTGAGCTGCAGCAACCAATGATTCATCAGTGTAACGAAGCTTGTGATGGATCTCGTATCGCTCTCTCAGGCCTTTCAGAATCTGTATAGTTTCGTCAACAGTGGGTTCCGGTACTTTGACTGGCTGGAACCTTCTTTCAAGTGCGGGATCCTTCTCAATGTGCTTCCTGTATTCATCAAGTGTTGTGGCTCCAATGCACTATTGGTATACAAGAAACCTTTTAGAACCATAAATATAATATTAACTTTCACAAGCACATCTAATCTGCTGTCTTTCTGAACCAGCAAAAATGTCCAATTCAGTAACATGTTCTCCAACAAGAGTCAGCAACTTTGACTTATATACACCTCATCAATGGATTACATTGGTGAGATCAACTAGGGCTGACACTCACAGAGAATGCCTTCTTAAAAGCTTTAGTAATATTAAACTCATGAGGTGATGAAGGAGGCAGTTAAATGACCAATTAGGAGTTTTCTTAATCTCATTAGTCATAGGATTCTAGGAGCATCTATCTTGAGGACTCTTGCATCCACTTATAGTTTTCAGGAAGGAAAATAAAGCAAATGGATCTGTGAAACTTTACAACCTGAAGTTCACCTCGAGCTAAGGCAGGTTTCAAAATGTTAGCAGCATCAATTGCACCTTCTGCCGCTCCCGCTCCAATCAATGTATGAACTTCATCGATGAAAAGTATAATCTCATCACTTTGCTTAATCTCTTCCATCAACTTCTTGAGCCTTTCCTCAAACTCTCCTCGATACTTCGTCCCAGCTACAAGAAGACCCATATCTAGGGTTATAACCTACAGAGCACCCAAGTGAAACTTAGGAACAACTACATCTGGAAGAATATATAACCACACTAAAAAAGTTGCAGGTATCAAATTTGCGAGAAATAAAATTTTCTAAGGAAAAGTCCATTGTCGATTGCATTATGATTCATTTGTGTACAAAATGCTACAATCGTATCTTATTCTACATAATAAACAAGAGTAACGACCACATGCCCTAGTACTTGCGATATTAAGTAGGGTGTTTCACTGCAAAAGTTATCTACCACCTTGACTTGTTTCAGATATAAAATATTTTGACTCCATAAGACATGGAAAAATTTCATGACACTGAAGTGAAAAAATGTTTATAATAGTGCAAATCCAGTTTTAATGTAACATTTTTTGTGTGGAGATGCTTAAAAACTCTACCGTATCCATTGCTAATTTTTTTATCTGACAAATCATATAGAGAACTAACAAAATTTGGCGATATACTGTTCAAAATTAGCTCTTACTTTTTTCCCTTCAATTGTTTCAGGAACGTCCCCGGTTGCAATACGTTGAGCAAGACCCTCGGCGATGGCAGTTTTCCCAACACCAGGCTCTCCAATAAGGCATGGGTTATTTTTTGTTCGCCTACCTAGAATTTGTGTTACCCGCTCAATCTGTGGCTGCCTTCCCACGACAGGGTCCAATTTACCCTATAATTTGAAGCAAAGAAGGTTAACAAGCTAGTTATTGACCCATCTAAGATTCAGACATTTAAATCACCAACTTATTAAGCTACCTCTTCAGCCAACTTGGTCAAATTAGTACCATATTCTTCCAGAGTAGGCATCTTATTACCAGACGATCCACCTCCTACACCAGCACCAACAGCCTCTGCACTTTCACCCACCATTCTGATAACCTGTACGACCAATGAGAAAACATAAGCACAATTGATACAGTTAGTCAATGAAATGAATGGAATCAATCGAAGAAAAAAAATAGTAAATGTATTACCTGTGTGCGAATGTTACTAGGGTCAGCACCTAAATTCTCAAGTACACGCGCAGCCACACCTTCACCCTCCCGAAGCAATCCTAGTAACAAGTGTTCTGAACCAATATAGTTGTGGCCTGGATATACGAGGCAAGAAATAGAATAAGAATTCAGTTCCACACATAAGAATAACATCAGAATCTAACTTCTACAACCTCGTACCAATTTAACTCTGCTAAGTCTCCTTGATAATGACCACCAAATATTTATTTAACGACAAATTATTGAAGATCTTCAATATTTCCTCTGTTTTTATTGACCTACCTTGACTTTTCACGAAGATTAAGTGAACTAGTCGACTTAATGTAACTGTATTTTTATACCCTTGTCTTAAGCTAACTAAGACTATTAAAGAAATATATGGGGTAGAAGATTGAAAATTTGAAATATCGAACAAGTTTGAAAGAGTAAAGATGCAAAAATGTGAATTAGGATATAGGACATTATTATTGCACGTTTCAGAGGAACTGGAGGAGCATAAAAGAATGACATAACTTAACATAGACTTCAGATGTAGTCATAAAAGCAATCTTTGCAGCAGGCTGAAAAGAGAACAATAGTACAATATGGCATACCTAGTTGCCTAGCTTCCTCTAAAGAGAGTTCCAGAACACGCTTTGCGCGAGGTGTAAAGGGTATCTCAACGGCAACAAAACCACTTCCCCTGCCAATTATTTTCTCAACCTCAACACGCGCATCTTTCAAATTTATTCCCATGGACTTCAGAACCTTTGCAGCAATGCCAGTCCCCTCACCTATAAGTCCAAGCAGAATCTGCTCTGTACCAACAAAGTTGTGACCAAGTCGTCTTGCCTCCTCCTGGGCAAGCATAATGACTTTTATCGCTTTCTCTGTGAAACGCTCAAACATGGCTTTAGGTGCCACTCTGTTTCCTCTTCTCCGTCTAACGGAGGTGACAGCAGCAACTTTTGAATGGAGAGTCTGCCCAGATTTAACAGCTTCATCTAAGGCATTCGATCCTCTTAGTCCAGAAAAACCCCTCATCCTCAATGTAGGAGTTTGCAAACTACAAAGCATTCGAGCTGATCTTTTTGACTTTACAGACCCCTTCGATTCCCCATTTCTTTGAATGGGCACTGAAGAAGAGAAGTTAATAGGTTGTACTAGAGCTCCAGCCATGCCTGTCTTCAAAGGTTCTGCATTACGAGCAAGAAAAGTTAATGCTATCTAATCTATATTTTATATAAGGAGTGCTACAAATTGAACTAGTATTAAGTACAAAGATAGAAAGTGCAGAGATGTTTAAGACCAGCTAGCCACAAAACCCGCAATTTGAAATTTATCTACTTGTAATTTAAAGGGATATCGAAATGGACAAGATAATTTAATGTAGGCTCAACTGCTCAAGGTAATAAAGATGAAGTAGCAGAATTTAAGAAAAGAAGCAGCCCTTTGTTCAGGTTAGTCCCAACTAGTATCAGTACTGAAGTGCAACATGACTCCGAATACATAAGGTTCCTAACATGACTTGGGGGAAGATATATGCCTCTATGTACCCACGACGATTAATCATACCCACAGCCAGTCATGACTTGGGAATCCCATTAGCAAACAATATCTCATTCAAATCAAACTCTATGTGACTTGGAAGAACAAAAACAACGCAATTTCATGAATATTCACGCATACTTACTTATTCACAAATATTGTCAATCCAATTGATCAATACGCTAATAAGATTGAATCTTTATAACCCGAATACTCCTTTGAACACAGTCTTGATGATATTTTACTAATTCAAAAACATTGTGAATATTATCAATCCAATTAATTACCAAAATATACTTTATAGGCCAAATAGTCTATCAAACAAATACCAAGATGAACAAAATTCAACTCATAAGCAAGTAAAAAAAGACAGCACTGCACAAACTTTAAAAAGCACAAAATCTCATCAAGACTGCATTTTTATCTACTCTAGTATAAAAAAGAAACCAAAATATTTCATTTGACAACATAAATTAACATATTTGATGAATTCCTATCACCCCACAAACTTTACACCTTAAACAAAAAATAAATGAAATTAAGACAATATCCTTAAAACCCTGTAAGATTAACAAACTTTCTCATATACAGCATATAATTAAGATTCACCTAATAGTATTGTGCTCCTCTGTAGCTGGAGAGAATCAGAGAAAGAAACCCAAAAGGGTAAAGGGTGAAATGTGGATGATAATTGAAGCCTTCACAGATATGGATATATCCTATATACTACTATTTGTTTTCTTTTAAAATAAATAATTATTTATGATTAATTAGTGGTAGAAGAATCTTTTTATAGTATTGACAAAATTAAAACATACTTATAAGGTTTTGTATTTAGTTCATAGATAAGAAAATAAAAACATAATTGAATATATTTGTTATAAGTAACTAAGTAAGCAACTACTTTTGTGAAGAAAAAGGCAAAAAAGGGGTCATTTCATAATTTAGAAAAGATGGTGTCAGGTATCTCAGGCTAACAAAAGGGGTCATTTCATAATTTACAAAAGATGGTGTCGGGGTATCTCAGGCTTTGTTACCAGTCAAATGTGCTTATAAATAATTAGTAATGTGATTAATGAGAAAGTGTTAGGTGAAATGTCTACTATATCATTTTCTTTTTGGATCTACTAGGAATTTGTGGTAGCTCAACAAATAGTAGTCAAGTATATTATTGAACAATGTAAAATTATAAAATGTTTGATTGAAATATGTTTTAAATTTTAGTGAATGATATTTGGTGCAAGTATTATATTAGCTCATTTTACATTCAATGTTGACAATTTATTATCACAATATTTTGCATATAAGTTTAATTTTGCATGATAATTCACACTTAATATTTTATCACTACAAGTTAAATTGTTGAAATATATACAAAAATTGTATATCAAAAAAATTTACTTAAAAATACTACCTAAAAGTATTAATATTTTTAATTAGTGTTTAGACAATTAAAAGCATAGGTATCACTTATCGAAGGAGTTGTCTAGAAAATAATTCTACTATTGCTTGATGCCAAACCGTACACGATAGACTTGTTGAAAGATTTTTGTTTGGTTTCTTTTTTTCATATTGTTCTTTGCTTTTACCATTTTTCTTGATTATTACTTTGAAAAAAATGGGCCGAAACATGCATACTTGGAGAAAGTAGGGCCTCAAGACAAAGAGGGGGGAAACTGAAAATATCAAGAGTATTGGGCCGACATGGTTTGTTTGTATGTGTGATATTTTCGGGTCAAATTAAAATAGTGATAGGCTGGTACCGGATAGCCTAATATAGGTGATCAATTCTTTCTATTCACGCTACAACTATTATTGAAGTGCATATAGCTTCAACGTACACTTTTTATAATGAGTAAACCTATAAAATGTGAATTATCAAGTCTTCTATTTAATAAAAAATATTCAGCGTACATTATATGTATTGATTAGATGTTCATGCCTTCGCTAACGCATCTAACTATTCAAAAATATATCTTGTATATTTTATCTTGAAAATAAGTTTGGCCCAATTTTTCTTTTCTCAAGTTGGAAAGAAATTGTTCACCTCTTAAACTTCACTAAAGGATCAATTCATGGTGTACAACTGCACACAACAACAAAGTGAAACTCCTACATTGTGCTATTAAGACTCGAACATAGATTCTTGGATCTAATTTGTTTACTATTTTTATAATTAAACTACGTTCGTGGAAGTCACACCAATTGTACCTATTGAGTATTGACATACAATTTTGTTTTAGAAAAAATTACTCCCTATTATGTTACAATAACAAGTATGAAAAAATTTATGCTCTAATATAATTTTCGGCAAATGGCCGGAACCATCACCCATGTTTATAGGATGTTTCCAGTCAATCACCTGTGTTTTAAAGTGTTCCATTCCATCACATATGTTTAAAAATTAGTCCCACTTGGTCACTCCGTTAACATTTCCGTTGAAGCTCCGTTAAATTGGTCACGTATATGGCACATGACATGCATTTAGGGGAGGGCATTTTAGTAATTTCAAATGCTACAATGTTTAGAATGCATCACCCATGTTTATAGGATGTTTCCAGTCGATCACTTATATTTTAAAGCGTTCCACTCCATCACATGTGAACTTGTTGTCAAATCCCGAAAAGCCTTAAATGTTGGTGTGAAATTTCAAAAATACCCTTGACAAAATTATGTGAACATAGTAGCGTGAAATTCCGAAAATGCCCCCTAATATTGATGTAAAATAACTAAAATACCCCCGTAACAAGTCACATGCAAGGCACATGACACACTTAACGGTAAGTTAACGGAATGGGTGATGGACTGGAAAGTTTTGAAACATAAGTGATGGAACGGAACACTTTAAAACACAAGTGATTGACTGAAAACACTTAACAAACATAGGTGATGGTTCCGGCCATTTGCCGTATAATTTTCACAAAACAAATAAGCAAATCAATTGAATATTTTTGTAGGGATGTTTAGCGGAACATATTTGAGGTGATGAAGTGATTTAATGTTCAATGGATGTGGTCGAAAACGTCGAACAATGGAATCGATGGAAAAATTAGCCTCAATACATGACCAAGTTCATTCGATCTACCGGTCACGGTCCGATGCTTTGGATCTTTCCAACTAATAAGAAAAATAATAATAACGTAGTCTACCATTTGATAAATTTAAGAGTTTGGATTTTGATGGGCTTTTAAAATCTAAATTCAAATATGTTTATCTATGTTGTGTAATGTGTATGATATGATATATTTTCTAAAAATTTGGATTGAGATGAACCTAGGTAAATTTAAAAAAAAAATTGACCCATATTTTCTAAAAATTTCACCCTAAAAGTAGGCTAATTTTGACCTCCAAAGTTTTAGAATTGGCCCAAAAGTCAACCTCCTTTACTGATCAATGTTAAATTTTAACGAAAATGTTAATTTAGGGACCAAAAGACACCTACGTACTATTAGGGACCATTTCTGTTATGGTGTCACTTACGGGACCAAACTACACTACCATAGCCTTGCTTACTGGGACAATTTTGACAATTTACACACTTGAATTACTATATTTTTAACTCATAACATATTTTGTTAGCAAGTACTTTGTATTTTACTACAAATTTATAAAAACAAAAAGCCTTCCACACGGAGTCACAAATATAATATAATCCACATTTATATGGTAAAAAATGATACAGAAATATTAAAAGATTATCGTAAAATTGAAGTACAAGTGTACAACAACTTATTAGTTCGTGTTGGTGAATGCATGTCGTCGTAACCATAGCATGCATGAAAATTATCAATAAATACGTAGCACTTAGAGATCATGACCTATATATATAGTGATCATTCACTGCACCCAAAAATTTCGAAATCAAAATTCGAATTCACAAAAAACACATCCAAATCAGAGCCGAGTCATCAAATTAAATGGCAATAATAATATATAGTTGTAGAAATTGAAGAAGAAGAAGAAGACATGAAGGAACGATAACAATGAGAATCCAATTGAATTTAGCGATCACGAGTTTATACGAGAAATAATAAAAGATGTCTCCTTGATTTCAGAACCATCTCCAGTAGTAATGTTATAGGCCATATATCTCTATCACTATCACATTCATTTATTACACATTTATTATTTGCACTAACATTTTAAATCATGTTCTTTTATCATCAACTTCAATTTGTTTTATTAGGAGGAGTACACAAACTCAACTATTCTCATGATATGCTTCAATTTGCTCTGGGAAAACTCTATCAACTATTAACTCTCTCTTTCTCCTTTAGGTTTTAGGTTTGTTGGGATTGCGACAATGGTTTAGGGCTTGATCTTGGCTTGTATTACAATTTTTTTTAAAACGAAATTCCCTGTATTCAAGGTACTAAGGTACTTAAAAACAATCATTTCTCTGAAACAGGAGTATTATATTAGTATGTCGACGTTATCTTAAAAGCATTCTAAGCGGTGTAAGTGAACCAAAAAACAAAGTAATAGCTATTACCTGAAAGAGGAGTATTAGTATATGTTTGTATTTTGGTTTTTATTTATGTAATTCGAAGGGAAGGTTGTTACAGTATATAGATAGTACAAGGGTGGTGATACGTGTGTACTTTATTATTCAATGGTATCTTAACTTGCAATAGTCAAGACATATACCCGCACTAATATATTATTAATCCGGTCTAACATTCTATATTAGATGTTTCTCTTGTCTTGCATCGCTCGCTCACCCGCGCAGAGGCTTAGGAATAGTATGAGTGTTCAATTTAATCAATACCTAGGTGACCAACTAATCGCAACTATATATGTATAATGATCAACTCCTTATTAGTAGTCGTGCTATGTGATACATAATTTTGCATTCGCTAAATCCAACCTATGCTCTCCTTATTCGACGATGATTGAAGACGGGCATATTATATAAATACTATCCATTTCAATCGTTCCTAAGTACACATGATCAGAAACTAAAACTAATTTAATGATTGTTAAAATGCACATCCAACATCAGAAGTCGATGTCCTCCCCGGTCAATATATAGGATCTTGAGCCACTCCCTCTATTGCCAATTGGTTTTAGAGTGGAACCTCATAGACTCTTAACATGGTATCATGAGCCAAGCCCGAGTTAATGAGGCATGTGTAACCCCGCCGATATTGTCCCGGCGAGGAAAATTCCGCCAACGATCGGGTTACACGTGAGGGGAGTGTTAATGCACATCCCACATCAGAAGTCGATGTCCTCCCGGGTCAATATATAAGATCTTGGACCACTCCCTCTATTGCCAATTGATTTTAGAGTGGAACCACATAGACTCTTAACATGGTATCATGAGCCAAGCCCGAGTTATTGAGGCACGTGTAACCAGTCGATGTTATTCCGGCAATTAATACCAGAGAGAAAATTTTCACCGACGATTGAGTTACACGTGAGGGAAGTGTTAAGATGCACATCCCACATCGAAAATCGACGTCCTCCGAATGTTAAGGAGTTGGAGATATAGGAAGTAACCGTTGAGAAACCAAATAAAAAAGGCTGCTGGGCTATTCGTATGGTGATAAGGAGGGCCCAGGTGGAGTTAATATTTCTGATTGGCATTTGATGCAGTGAAGTGTGAACATATACATACACATACATGCATTATTACAAAACCAAATAAAGAAAAGATTTATTAAAATGTCTCACGGGAAACTTGGCCCATCAATATTACTCCTTTTGAAGATTCGTAGTTTGTATTATATGGCATCATTTTTCGTTTGACAAAAGCAACATTTTACTCCCTACGTAACACCAAAAACTAATCAACGCGGCAACGAAAGATGGTAGCTGGCTATATACTTACTAGGGTAGGGATGGTAGTGAGTCGAGTCGATTCGAGTCCCGCTATACCTGGATCGGCTCAATTGAAATTGGAATTGGCTCGAATTTATTAAGAAAAAAACAGATGGGGACTTGACCCGGAACCGGATCAAAAAGACTGAAAATTAATTTGATTCGAAATTATATACTTTATTATACGTAGTAAATAAAAAAATTAAATCAATTGAATTACATTGCATATCCGATCCCGGGTCAAAATCTTAACTAAAAACTAGAATCGATTATATTTTGAGGCGGATTACTAGTCAGGTTAATTCTAGTTCCGGATTACTAGGCTCGCGAACATCACTATGTAGGGCTACTACATCTTTTAATTTATCTAATTGTTGGTCCCCTAAAAATTCACTTTAGTATTGAGGATTTAATTTTATGAGTACCTTGTTTCAATGTTCAAATGCATACTCCACTAGTTTCAAATTTACTAAAGCAAAATCCCTAGCAATATTTTCTTTTGGCAATTTGTAACTAATTACTAAAAGTAGTAGCCAAAAAGATCATTTTAACAATTAACTTTATCATTTTATGAGTGTTTAGACACGATACACACGATCTATAACACCTTCTAACTATCCCACTCTAAATCCTACTTATAACCTTTGCAATGATCACGTTTAAAGCTTAAACTAATGAGACATGAAGTAAAATAAAGACACAAAAGACAGTTTTGTAAAGTTTGCAAAAGTTTTGAACTTTTTAATCCTAAAATCCCTAGATCATTCTCTTTAATGCACTTCATTAACTGAAAGAGTACCTTATTTGTCCCTTGCTTTTTTATTACATCATTACTAATCATTGCCTTCTTAAAGGATACACAGTGGTAACTTAAAGTTAAACAAACAAACAAAATTGATGAACATACAAAACAGGAAAAAAAGGTAAGCAAATAGTTTCAAAATATTTGTCTATCATTATTGCATAATAATGAGATAATTTTTTCTCTAGCTATTTTATAATCATTACAAAGATAATAATAATAATACAACTCCTTTTGTTGTGACATACTGACATTTATTACCTCGTAATCATTTCAATGAATGACTATAATTTCGTCTGAAAAATTGAATACAGCAAGTCATCAATATCAATAAAACAAGGTGGAAGAAATTAAATATAACTAATATGGATCAATCAAGTAACTTCTTGAAATCAAAAAGTTTAGTAATAAATTTTTTTATTATCATTATGTATGAGCACATAAAAATTAGGGTTACATAAACGTTGATAACACATACTTTCTCCAATCCAAAAAAAATGTCTTTCTAGAGATTATTTTACACAAATTTAAAAAAATTTAATGTGTTCAAAATTTCTTTCTATACCTCTAGAAAGACACTTTTTTTGGATTGGAGGAAGTATTTGTTATCATATCATATTTTGATCACATATGTTTTGTTTTGTCCCATTTGATCACACATTTTAATTTGTCTACAGTGGAAACTATAAAAATTGTGATCAAATAGGACAAAATAAAACATGTGTGATCAAAGTGACATAGTGATAAATGTGAAAAGATTGGGTGCATCAATACTTCCATGCATCAGGTACCCATTTAAAGGTTTCACGTGGGTACTGTACCCACTTGAAACTTCATCATTGGTACTTGTACCCAAATTGTACTATAACAATGGTACAATACCACATATTTATCAATCCAAAATAAATATGTGGTATTGTACAATTGTTATAGTACAATTTGGGTACAAGTACCAACGATGAAGTTTCAAGTGGGTACAGTACCCACATAAAACCTTTAAATGGGTACCTGATGCACCGGGTGCACCGAATTATTGATGCACCGAATCCGGACTCGTGATAAATATGTGTGATCAAACGCATCTTTAACTGTAAAATTAAATAGAGTCCAATAAAAAAGGCCAACATATATAACATCATTTGAATCGAAACTTCATGCAAATACATTTGGATAACATATCTTGCAATATTTTCAAAAATATTTTCGTTAAGCCAATAATTATTACTTTTTTTATTGCTTCTTAAATGAACAAAAAAGTTACACACAATTAATCTTCTTGTAATTTGTAAATAATGGGTATTGCAATAAATATAAAAGTACTCCTATCTATTATAGTATTTACATTCTAGCTCCAGCTGTTTTAATAATCATTATGAATATTAATACAACTCATTATGTTAATATAAGATATACGCGTACTATTACTACTATCTATCCCCTCCCTAAAAAGTTTATTTAGCTTTAAATGTTCATGATTCACCTTTTAAATTTTGAATTCTTATTTTTGGTATATGCAGTGTAATATTTAATGTAAATTACAACCTATGAAATCATTAACATGATAACTTGAAATAAAAGATAATTTGTCTCAATTAAAGATACAAATTTCATTAACTTTTTACAATTAGAAAACAAACAATATTCCCTCCGTCCCTAAAAGATTGTCACATTTTGACTTTTGTGGTCAATTACAACAAAATTTGATCACGAATTCTCACTAAACGAAAAGAAATAATATAGTCTTGTGGGACCTCGTTAGATTCGTCTCAATATATATTTTTGAAATATCAACTTATTATAATTTTTTTGCATTTAGAATAAGAGATATTTGTATTTTAAATCGTGTTTTATTGACCACCAAAAGTCAAATGTGACAATCATTTAGGGACGGAGGGAGTACTATTTACTAGGAACGAAAGAATTAATTAATAATCAAAATTTGTAATAAAATGAAAATACTAATAAAAAATTATTTTGAGAGAAGATGCATAACATATTGTGATAAGATTACACTAAAAGAGTCAAGACGATGATATAAATTAAAAAGTTTAAACAAAATAGTCCATAAATAAACAACAAAATGAGCTGCATTATTATTTTTCTTTTTTTGTAAATTAACGATGAGGTGAGATTCAAACCCAGGAACTTCTGGTCATTAGCGAAAACTTTTTCCACTAAACTATTCGAGTATTTCCAAAATGAGCTGCATTATTAGTTGTTCTCTTGACGTACTGGCCCGGATTTTACCTCCCATATATGATGTGAAAAGAAAAAATCCTTTATCACAACTTCCACTTTCACGAATTCCTAATCTCTCGTCTATGTGTATATGTTTTTTTAACAATTATATATAACTTTGTAATATCATATTATTAGTTATTATATTTTCTATGATAACTTCTACTTATAAACTTAATTGAGCTTAAATATTTTCTTTATAAATACGGATTAGTGATTATTGAGCATTGAAATAATAATATACGAAGTAATAAACAAACAGGTAGAGATATTTCTTATTTCATTAGTTATAGTAACATATATTTTTGTAATTACAAAATTATTAGTGATGATGAGTATTTGACGAATTATTGTCACCTCCGGATGTTATATTTATTTAGCCGTATCGAAAAAATCTTTACTATTATTATAAATCTTAAATTAAGTATAAACAGGACATGTATTATCAATTTAACATATTATATTCACTAACAACATGCAAATTATTACGAAAAGTTATTTCCACACATTGCGGAAAACTTCATATATTTCTCACGAGTTAATTATTAATTTAGTATGACACACTCCTTTACACACATAAAACCTCATATTTTTTCTCGAGTTAATTATCAATTTGGTTCGAATTCGATTTAAGTTAGTGCCAGTAGTGTTAATTTCATCACATGTAATATTAAGATATTGCCATTAGTTCATCAAATGACTAAGATAGTTAATTATTTTCATCCAAACAAGTTAGACAATTTAGGCGCGTCATATAAATATTTAACTCTTTTTAAAATAGCATGTCGAATACCAATAACTAGTTTACAATAACATCAGTGACTAGAATCAAATAAAAACTCGATCATAATTGCCGAGATCAAATTGATAATAACTCTATTTTTCTCCCTTTGTTTCCCCACATTCTCTTAAGATAAAGTCCCTTTGTTACATAAAAACCATTTCTTTATCTCCCTTTTGTGTTGCTTCATCCTTCTCTTCTTCATTTCTGCTCACTCTCCTCGTGTCCTTCATTCTACAGTCCATCAACAAATTCGTCTTTTTCAAACAATTTTGTTTCAAAAATATTCATTTTTTTGCTATATATATACCAAGAAAAGTTACTCTTTTTACCTCACAATATCATCACCATATACTATAAAGAAGAGTATTCTTTTTTTTTCAAGAAAAAAATGTTGTCAAGAGTGAATAGCATGGTTTGGGCAATGGATGAAGCAAACAATCACAACAATTCTAGTAACATTATCAACAACAATGTTGTTTTTGAGGAGAAAGTGGACAATGAAATGGGACATGGACAACTTTCATCATTCAAGTCAATGTTGGGAGTTGATGGCGAAAATCAAGATTGGTTTTTGACAGGTAACAATGATGTTCCGACCAACAACAATGGGAACATGCAAGAACCAAATGATGTAAGAGAAATCTCGTTTTCCTCGAATTTCACTGAAGCTGAGCATCACAGCAATCTGCTTCTGATGGATTCATCTGCTTCTTGTTCACCTTCACCAGCCTCAGTTTTCAACAGTTTCGATGCTTCTCAAGCACAGTTCTTTTTGCCCCACAAAACAACCATGCCAATGATGTTCAATGCAATGACTAGTAGTAATCCTTTAGAGGGTACCTTTGATTTTGGTTGTGAAGGTGGTTTTCTTGCAAACCAAGGTGGTAATTGTGTTTTTGGGGGTGGTTTTGGTGATTTCAATACTCAAACTCATATGGGTAGTGTTCAAAATTTTGGTTCAAGTATTCCTTTTGGAGCTCCTAGTTTGGTTCAATTGCAGGAAAATAATCTTGGGTTTGGTTCATGTGGTGGTTTTGGTGAAGGAGGTCCTGCAAATGAGAGTTCTTTGATTCTCAATAGGTCCAAAATATTGAAACCACTTGATAATTTCACTTCAACTGGTGAACAACCTACTTTGTTCCAGAAAAGGGCTGCTCTGAGGAAGAATTTAGCAAACAAATGTGAAAAGATTGGAAATTTGGGTTGTGAAACTGGGCAGGGCTCTGGAAATGTTGAAGATAATGGAAAGAGGAAGGAAATGGTTGAAGGGAATGGAAGGAAAAGGAAGATTGGTTATGGAGAGGAGATGGATGATGTGAGTATTAATACTGGTGGTTTGAATTATGATTCAGATTGTTTCTTGGAGAGTGGTGATAATTCTGACAAAAGAGATGACATTGGTACTAAGAATGGTGACAAGAGCTCCAATGCAGATAGTTCTGTCACAGGTGGAGATCCAAAAGGCAAGAAGAAAGGACTTCCAGCCAAGAATTTGATGGCAGAACGACGTCGACGGAAGAAGCTCAATGATAGGCTTTACATGCTAAGGTCTGTTGTGCCAAAGATTAGCAAGGTAAAGAAACGAAATTCTTTTACATGAAAATTCTCGTGAATGTATAATTGTTAAATTTTGACATGTTTTAGCCATTAGATTCACCATTCTGTTTCTTTTATGTGCTTCCTTTTCAGCTTGATGTGTGTATACTTGTGCTTGAGAGTTTTGTTTCATGATTGACTGTTTAAATTTTCATAGTTGAAAAAGTCTGCTAAAATGATGTGAGATAGCATTAAATTTATTCACATGTAGTCCATGAGTTGCTTCAAACCTGGACATTAACTTTGCACCAGCAGGCAGATAGGTGAGTAACTATCATTTGAAACTTGAAAGTTACAATAATTGAATAAACTAAACCAGAGAAGTTATTAGTAGATCTTGGCATGGAGATTTTCAACCTTATAATATCAGCCACCAATATGTCTGCCTTCTGCCCCACTTGGTGGTATAGACTTAATTCGGTTCGTTTTGGTTTATACGGCTACCCTCTGAATACATTTAATGTTTAATGTTTGGAGTCGCCAAACATAAGATGAGATCTCTTATGTTTGTTTCCTTCAACAGAGGAAGTGGAGTAACTTGCTTCTGGAGTTCTGTATCATTCTATAATGTTAAAGATGCTAATTAACATGAGCTCAAACATTATAATCTTGAAAGTGAATTGTAGACTGATGATAATATGGCACTCGTAACCCATAAAAATGTAGTTCCTCAAATTTGCTATCGTTATGTAATTGATATGACCTTCTTCACTTGCGATGGTTTACTTGTTTCTAGATGGACCGTGCTTCTATTTTAGGGGATGCCATTGAGTACTTGAAGGAGCTCTTGCAGAAGATAAATGATCTTCACAATGAGCTGGAATCCACACCTCCAGGATCTACTTCACAGACTCCAACAAGCTTCTATCCCCTCACACCTACTGCTTCAAGCTTACCTGGTCGTATCAAGGAAGAGCTTTGTCCAAGTGCATTTGCCAGTCCTTTATCTAGTCCAACTCCCCAGCCAGCTAGGGTAATATAGTTCTTATCATTCTCGAATTCAAATTGCTTAGTAAATAATAAGTGAAGCAATTATTTGCAATACATAATTATTCACTCCATGGGAATGTAAATTGAATAGATATTCTTTTAATTGGATCACTTCTATGCTTCTGAGAACAAAATGTCCACCATAGAAAACTCATAAATCTTGAAATGTTTGAATTTGAATTGATTTGTCAAATAATATGTTACTTTTATGGAAATGATATAAGAGAACATATAGTTTTTGAATATTAAGGAAGGTTTAGTTTCATCACATAATTTACTTTTCCGTGCAGGTTGAAGTAAGGCTCAGGGAAGGGAGGGCTGTGAACATACACATGTTCTGCAACCGTAAGCCGGGGATCCTGCTCTCGACCATGAGGGCTCTGGACAACCTCGGGCTAGATATTCAGCAAGCTGTCATTAGCTGCTTCAATGGATTCGCCATGGATATCTTTCGAGCTGAGGTATATTAATCTTCATCTAATTATGCAACAGCTATAATGTATGAAGTAAACCCATGCCAACCCTTGATTTTCTGAGATTGAATCTAATGATGTTTCCGAACTCCCAATTTTCTATTTTTTTCATATAATTCCCTCATTGTGCACCAGTGGAATCAGAATTTCCTATGTGTGTAATTACTGTCGTTTGAGGGAAAAAACTGTGCAAACCTTGGAAGGGTAACCTCAAATATTGTTCTCATAACTCCAAAGGCTCGGGACAACTATAGAACTTGGTTATCGTCAGTAGTGTCCACAAAAGTCCTTAAAACTTCTGGAGTCTTTTTGTTTTAGATTCTTGATATTTCACAAAAACGTAAGTAGTTCAGTACGTTACAAATGTAGAAGTTCTACTAATGTTTTAACAAAACTTAAATGTTATGTTACCTCCTGTCTTTTGGCAGCAATGCAAGGAAGGACAAGAGATTCATCCTGATCAGATCAAAGCATTCCTCCTGGAATCTGCTGGTTATCCTGGAATGCTTTAAGCACTCAACTCTCTTCAACATTCGAAGGCAAAATGCCCGTCTCTACAGTCTATAGTCGTCTCGCTTGCTTTACTTCATATTTTGTTCTGCTTGTTATCCTGGAATGCTTCAAGCACTCAAGTCTCTTCAATTCGAAGGCAAAATGCCAGACTCAATAGTCGCCTCACTTGCTTCACTTATTTCATTCTGCAAAAACAATGTTTTTAATTTGTTAGAAATGTTGTAATGTACAAACTTACTCCAGGGAAGGGGTACGTAGGGACCGTAAGTGTGAGGGTTTCACACTTTCCAGAATTGCTTAAACTTATGCATGAGTATGCTATATTTCGAGATAATGTTTCTTGTAATTGCATTTACAATTTATTATGTTGAAAGTTGAAAAGGTTAAGTGAGACATTTTTTAAAGATATCACACTCCTCATGCTTGAATTAATCATCGAACTTTTGGAAAAATAATATATTAGAAGAATTTTTTTATTAAAAATGTCTATATATGATTATGTAAAACATTCCAATGACTTAGGTCAATATTAATAAAGTGTTGTAAATGCTTTTAAAATAAATTGGTAGGAAAATATTATGAATTAACTTCAAAATTAGCCTGACTATGTCATTTATATATCGAACAAGATAACATTTTCCATCATCAAAAACTTGAGAAGCTCAAGGACTCAAATAATGGACATATTAAAATTGTTAGTAAAATTTTGTATGACCAAATACTATAATTATATTTTGAGCCAAAACCCAACTTATTCATCTTCTTTATGTAGCTGACTGACAGTCGATGAGCAGCTACCCCACCCCACCCCACCCCACCCCTACCCCCAACCCACACCCCATTGATAGTAACCTAAGAACATCAGAAAACAGCACAATGATGATCCATTTTTCTCACAAAGCCTACACAACATTTTCGTACAAACAACACATAATCAAGAATCAAATCCCACTCCTATGTCTCCACCGTTTTTGTCATAATTCAATACAAAAAAGTGATGCAGAAATTGCAGAAATCACAACGATGTTGAAGCATAATAATTGGCAACACCTTCTGCATTCTTCGCAAATTCCATCAAAGCTAAACCCCAATATGGTTTATTCAGTTCTTAAGAAAATCCAATCTTTGAACGCAATAAACCCGAGAAGGGCATTGGATTTCTTCAATTTTTCGCATCAGTTAATGGGTATACCTCCAAATATTGAATCTTTTTCGCTTGTTTTATTAGTATTGTGTAATGCTAAACTATATGGTTTGTGTAATGGTGTTATTGATGAGATTATTCGTATGCGATTTTCGGTGAAAACCATTATGAGCTCTGTCTTGAGGTTGATTGGGGATTTTGATGGGGCTTATGATAAGGGTATTGTGTTTCAGTTGTTGATTGATGCATTTAGGAATAAGGGTATGTTGAATGAGGCTGTTTCTGTGTTTCATGATGTGAAAGACGTTGATTTTTACCCGAATTTGTTGTGTTGTAATTCTTTGTTGAAGGATTTGCTTAAGTGTAATAGGATGGATTTGTTCTGGAAAGTCTATGAGGGTATGCTGGGTAGGAAGATTGATATGGATATTTATACTTACAATACTGTAATTAGTGCACATTGTAAGGTTGGGAATGTCACTGAGGCGAAAAATGTTTTAACCGAGATGGGAGAAAAGGGGTGTTTCCCGAATGTGGTTACTTATAATGTTGTTATCAAAGGGATGTGCCTGTCTGGAGCGGTTGATGAAGGGTTGGAACTAAAGAAGTCTATGACTGAGAGAGGATTGGTTGCAGATAGCTATACCTATTCGACTCTCATAGATGGGCTTTGCAAGATGAGGAGACCCGGAGAAGCAAAGGAGTTACTTGAAGAGATGAGCAGCATGGGAATGGAACCTGATATAATTGGATATACTGCTCTAATCGATGGTTTTATGAAGGTGGCGGACATAGAAGAAGCTTTCAGAATTAAGGATATGATGGTTTTAAAAGAAATAAAGCTGAATCTTGTCACATATAATACTTTAATAAGTGGCCTTTGCAAGGTTCGCAAAATGGAAGAAGCGAGGAAACTCATTTTGGAAATGATTACGAGAGGGATCTACCCTGAAACCCATACATATAATTACATAATTGAAGGATATTGTAGGGAGAATGATTTGGATAAGGCATGTGAACTTATCGAGGAGATGAAACACAGAAAACTAACACTTTCTGTTCACTCTTTTGGTGTGATAATCAATAACTTGTGCCGTTTTGGAGATCATGAACGAGCAAACCTCGTTTTAGAGAAAATGATATCTGGAGGTATTAAACCAAATGTTGTCATCTATACAAGCATAATTAACAGTTATGTTCGTGAATGTAAATTTGAAGAAGCATCAAAACTTTTGGAATCAATGTGGCAGAAAGGGACAGTACCTGATGTCTTTTGTTATAACTCCATTTTGATTGGTCTCTGCAAAGGCAAGAGGATGGAAGAGGCCGAGTCATTTCTAATTGAGATGAGGAATAGAGGATTGAATCCAAATGCATACACATTTGGGGCATTTATTACTGGATATGGTGAGACAGGAAAAATGCAGCTGGCTGAGAAGTATTTTATGGAGATGATTAATTTTGGTATAACACCAAATATTGTCATTTATACATCCTTGATCAACGGATTTTGTAGAGATGGAAACATTACTCAAGCCTTTTCCATATTTAGATCTATGCTTGATGGCCGATTCATCCCTGATGCCCAACTTTATAGTGTACTTATCAATGGCCTTTCGAAGAATGGCAAATTGAATGAAGCAATGGACGTTTTGTCAGACCTATATCATCAGGGTTTGGTTCCTGATGTTTATACTTATACCTCACTCATTTCTGGTTTCAGCAAGCAAGGTAATATAGAGAAGGCTTTCCTAACCTTTGAAGAAATGCAAAGGAAAGGAATTGTTCCAAATATAGTTACGTACAATGCCCTAATAAGTGGACTTTGCAAGTCAGGTGACATCGAGAGAGCTAAAGAACTATTCGTTGAAATATGTGAAAAGGGTTTGATACCAAATGCAGTCACTTATGCTACAATAATTGATGGATATTGCAAATCTGGAAATCTGGTAGAGTCATTAAGATTACTCGAAGAAATGCAATCAAGGGGCGTTCTACCAGATTCCTTTGTCTATAACTCTCTTGTCAATGGATTCTGCAAGGAAGGTAACACAGAGAAAGCGCTATCCTTATTTGAAGAGATGGTTAGGATGGGCATTGTAACTGTACATACATTCAACAATCTGATAGATAGCTTTTGCAAGTTAGGAAAACTAAATGAAGCTATTTCTATGGTAAAAGACATGGTTGATATGAAAATCATGCCTAATCACATCACCTTTACGATCTTAATCGATTATCATTGTAAGGAAGGAATGATGAAGCAAGCGGAGGAACTTTTCTTAGAAATGCCAAAGAGAGATCTGATTCCATCAAATGTAACTTACACATCTCTTTTACATGGTTATGATAAATTGGGTGACAGATTCAAGATGTTTGCACTCTTTGAGGACATGCTGGAAAAGGGTATAGAGCCAGATGAAGTGGCATGTGGAGTGATGATTGAGGCTTACTTCAAAGAGGGGAACACCAAAAGAGCTTTTGAGCTTTGGAATGAATATGTAATTAAGAATGTGAATTGCTCTTCTGCAGGAGCTCATTGTGGAGGTGACAGACCCACTAAAGTTATAGAAATACTTAATAACATGGGAATGCAAGGGTTTACGCCTACTGTCGCAATGTGCAGGACCTTAGCTTGCGTTCTAGACAAGGCAGGACATACAGACATGCTGACCACTGTTCTAGAGATCATGGCGAAGTTTGGTTGGATACCAAAAGCCATGGGACTAAGTGATCTCATTAATGAGGATAAAATGGATGTACAATCAATATGATTTTGAAGGGATAAACATTGGGAATATAGGCTTTATGACCTGGATTTCGTAGAACTTGGCGTCCAGAGTTCTGGAGATGCCCCTTAAGCTGGTGACCAATACCAAGCATCCGGTTGATGTCACTTGTGCAGCTACCTTTGTTGGTAACGAGGGAAATCTGCATTTGTTGCTACAGGAGCTGATAGAGATATATTGTCATTGGAGGTTAGTTGCATGATTGTTCGCTTTTCTCTCTGGTAATTACTATAGCTTAGTTTAAAGGTCATTTCGTCTTACCTTTTATAGTAATGCTCATCGAGATTTCGACAATTTTAGTTATGTCTAGTATGTACACGGTCACATCTAATATGCAATCTATTCTGTAGGCTTCCGATGTTTCTAAATCGTGTACCGCCAGCCCAAGCCAAAAGTATACCTTATCATGTCTGCAACCTGCAGCGGAGGCAGTCAGTTGAGACCTTGCAGCAGAGGCAGTTTAGACCGATATTCTCCTCAAATGATATCTCCACAGAACTGACTAATTTAATGGAGGGTGCATTTGTAGAAGACGAATGAAAACACCCATGGTTCTTGGATTGAATATACTCATACTGAACTGGAATATATTTCGTCATTTTGCTGGTGTGGTCCGAAATTACAGTCCAATGATCCGGACATCAAGTTCATCTTGTAAGAGTTGGCCTATTCATGGTGTTTTAGTTTTTACAATCTACAACTCACATTTTCAAGCAAACATTTATTGCCAGAAGATATATATGTCAAGCAACATAACTTGTTAAGAGATAGGGACATGTTTTTGGTACTCGTAGGAAGCTGGATCATAGCAATAAATTATAGAGATCAACGAGTAATATAAAATTCAAGCATAAGCTAATTTGTACTGGCTATATAATGTAATAGTTTCGATACAATTCTTTCTTCTTCTTTTTTTGTTACGGGAGCTCGCAACTGTTACTTGTAGAGTGCACTGGCAGACCTCAGGCTGACTTTGGTGCTACACTTTATCGAGGTTTATAATACCTACTGTATTGTGAGAGAATTGACGGATAATGAACTGGATAGTTTGAAACAAATTACTTCGTATATCAACCTCGGGTGCTGTATTTATGCCCATCTTTCTTGGCATCTCTTCTTTCTTTTCTTTCCCTTTCAGATCCATGACGAGATCCACTGGGTGACTCTTTGCGTGTACGTTTATGTTTGTGATGACGATGATGCTTTGAGTGACTCCTGCTGCCACCATCTCGGGATGACTCTTTATGTTTCTTCTTAGATCTTGATCGATGTCTATCTTCATAGTCATCTGAAGAACTAGATGTTTCAATACCTGAGCTCCTGCCTCTCTGTCTATGCTGCCTGTGTTTTCTACTAGTATCATCTTCTGAACTGCTGGAACCATGCTGATATACACGTTTGGAGTCTTTTTTAGTCTTTTCAGATTCACCACCATCCTTCTTGATAGTAACATCAGCAGAAAACAGTTTGCTATCTCTCTGCCTGTCACCTTCCTTCACATAATGAGACGGCGTCTCATTATCTGCAGAAATTCTACCAACAGCTGCCGAATTGCTAGACTGACCAGGAAGCTGCAGTCCCTCTCTCTCCCCCTTTGCATCAGTAGATTGCTTTTGAGCATTTAGTACACTAGTTTTGCTTTCCGAATAAGGCAAATCAGGGGGAACCTCCAGCCCTAGCTCTTTACCTAAGGATTCAAGAAAATCACCAGCTATCAAGCGACTTAGGGTTGTATTAGCAGCTTCAATTTTCTTCTCTGGGTCACCAACTTCACTAGTAGGATTAGTGCTTTCCCCCTCTTCATCAGAGTCATCAGAAAAAATGGCCTGCAAAGGGAGCATAAGAAAACAGTTCTCTTTATGACAAAACCACAATTTAATCTTCCATACAAGCATCTTCAATTTTATAAAGAGTACACACTGTGCAAACATCACTTTTTACTCCTGCCACACAATAATTCAGTAATTCAACAAAAGAACTATTAAGAAAGGGATGGATAAGAGAACCCTAAAAAAGTCTAGCTCTCTTATCCACACCCCTTTCTTTATAGTTTGTGAACTTTTACTTGATACTATAACATTTCCAACAGAACTTTTCTTCTCACTTCCTGATTTCTTGTAAGAAGCCCAAGGCATATTTTAGTTATCGGTTTCCCTACTTACATATCATTTCTCTATAACTGGTGTGCATATGGCTAGGAACCCAATTACGATAAGGGAGTACTACGTCAGGAATATATATTCACATATTTAGTTATTTAAAAGAAAAAGCTACCAGTGAGCTATTCCTGAATTCTTCACCCTATCTATACTTTAAATACAATAAAAATAAAACAAATCACCTAAATTCTTGAAATATTGGTCATATAAGTAGATAATTGAAGTTACACACCTTGTACAGATCAACAGGCCGCTCTACATTTTCTACCTCTGCATCCTCAATTATATCCTCCATTGGGTCCATTGTTCTTTCTTTGCTTGGTTGATCAGTGAGTAACAAGTCCTTACCCATATTCAGACTTTCTCCAACCTTCGCAGATTTACTAGAATCTGGCATGAACATGAAGGACTCCATTTTGGTCCTCGGGCGTGGAGCTGGGGGTGGCTGCAGGAGAGATGGATAATAGATTATTAAGAGAATCACTGAACACTAGTACCATTCAGTTTTGATGAACATTCTTCCAGGTTGTTTTTACAAGAAGTTCAAGGAAGACTGACAAGTGTCAATTGTCAACTTCAGAATGAAATTAAGTGTACTATGACCTACAGCAGGTCTCTGTCCATCTTTACAGGTTTACAGCATTAGAAGGATGATGCAGAGTAACTTTAATTAGTTCATGAAATGAACAGGAATTATAAGCTTCATAAATCTTACTCAAGAAAGAAAAATATCTAACTGAGTACAATGTTTGATTAAAATACATGGAAGAAGAAAAGTCAAGAAACAACACCTTGCCCATAAAAGGATCAATCAGATCAAAGCGCTTGCATAAAAGAGGGGAAGGCCGCCATTGATATTCTTCTCGTCTTGGGTACATATTAGGCTCTGGCTGTACTCCATCCTGAGTGCCCTTTGGTTTCTGAACATCGGTTAGGAATTAATAACTAATTCTCATCATCTAGCGACAACAAACTAATTTACACATACCTCTATTGTGCTGGCAGTGAACTGCAACCCAGAGCTAGCCAGAACATCTGCAAGCAACAGGCTAGGAGGCTTACTTTCCTTCCCCGAGTTTCCCTTGGCAATCACCTCAGCTACGGATTCAAATTCTAATCTTTCACGGGCACGTGCAGCTTCAGACATTTTGCTCGCCTCGCCAGCATCAGTAACACGAAGTCCACCATGATACTTCTCTTTTAAGAATTGCTCAAATCTTTCTTGCTTGGCAGGATCGTGGAGGAAAGGTTTTGCAACCTCAGGAAGTTGAGACTACATGTCAAATGAATAATCAGGAACCGTACCTTTTTTACCAAGAATACTAACCAAATTCACAACTAAAGTAATCAAATGACTCAAAAACCTACTAAGCTTCTTATCTATGGTGAAGTAGATAATCTTTGCATTTCAGCTAGAAACAGCCTCCCTGATTTCACAGGGGGAAGGCTAAGGCTGCATACATCTGAACTCCCCCCCTCCCCCCCCCCCCAAAAAAAAGGCATTGGGGCTTGTTATAGTATGCATCCCTAACTCTTATCGTATGGCAGTAACTGAAAGTTACCAAGTAAATCTATTTGTACCTGTTACCATAAGTTAGCTTTAATTAACATTTACCCATACACTTGAAACAAGTTATTCATATACCAAGGGCAGTGTTTCAGAAAAAATAGCTCAAAAACATTTCAGCAACTCACCTGAGATGCAGGTTGAGTAAATGTATTTGAGAGATTAAATTGAAGATTAGCTGTGTCAGCTGATGGAATTGGTACAATCAAGTCTCTCGAGCTTCTCTCCAAAGGCTTTTCTCCCAAAATTCTCCCGCGACTTTCTGCTGTCATCTTCTGAGCACTTTGAGACATTTTACTATCTGATTGCTGCTTGGTTTTATCATTGCGCTTTTGCCTTTCCTCCCAAAGCTTTCTTTTATAGAATCCATGACCATTTCCTCCAGAAAGAAAAGCGAAAAGGGGATCCGAACGATTTTTTTCTCGAGACAGATCCTCAAACAAGATACCACAACGAGCCACCAAACTTGCCACTCCTTCTATCAAGACCTTGAGACTACTGTCCTCTGGAGGTGGAACTTCTGGAGGAGGAGCCTCACTAATTTTGTAACCTATCTCCAGAGGTGCACTAAATTTGTGCTGGGGGCTGAAATCTTTGGGAATAAGTGGAGGACTGAATCTGTTGAAATTTGATGTTAGTAAGAATGTATTATTTAAGGCCCGCCCATAACTATGCAACTGCTTATTGTTAATGAAGGGTACAACAGGAGTAGATCATTTCTCAAGTAGCTCATGAACAAGAACAACTATAACATTTACATAAATCATAGTATTTTGTTTGTTTTACATCAAAATCTCCAAAAACTGAATCTTTTGGAGGAGTCAAGAATTAATCTATCAAAGACACAGGACTAGCAAGTTATAGTTACCAGAAGGCATACACCTCTCTGAATAGCTAACATGAAATAGAACGCCTCTTCCTAAAAATTACATTGTTCTTTCCTCACTAGATCATCAACAACTATGACATATCAGAAAACAGCTTCAATAAGTGTGTGCATATTTTTTTAAGAAAACAAATAGCTTGAGAAGAATACAACAAGATTATACTATCCACCTCCAAAAAAGTTAAAACCCTCTCAAAATTCCAAAATATCCTCTTCCCATTATTAGGATATTAATGTGTTTAGCACCTTAGCCTTTTGAAGTACCTTTGTATTTGAACACAGCTTGTCACTCATGGATGACAATGAAACTATTAGACAAAAAGCTTCTACAAATGGTGCCAACCTTAATTGAAAGTGCAGAATAGTAGGGAAGATGATACCATGGGAATTACCTCTCCAACTGGTAGTCAGCGACTGATGCAGCCTTAAACCCAAGAAGGATGCCATGCTGTTTGTTGTCTAACATTTTCACTTCTCCTGTACTTGGCCTTGAAGGCTCCTCGATATCTTCAATTTGATAAGTCTCTTCAAATTCATAACCTGTCGAGGAAATAGCAGAAGAATAGACAATCACAAAATAGCTATGACAATTACAGTTGAAAGGGTTAAGAGTCTCTAAAGGAAATGATGCTGAGGGTAAGAAATGCTCATAAACAAATGGCCAGGTCTTCTCTTGCAACTTGTAAAACCTATGCTACTGTTCTTTCAGACTATCTCTCCTTCGAACTTCGGATTGTTTAATGAGCATAGCCTTATGAAATTACAAGCGAGCTCCAAAACTATGAACATCCTTATAAAGATATTCTAAAATGTTAATAAATTCTCAATTCCGTATGGCTATGCTCCACCTTATGAGTGGCTTTCTATAGAGCTATGAAGGTGCCACATGTTCGTAAAAAAACAAGCAAAACTATATTTGCAAGATGATGGAAGAATTCTGACCTGGTGCATACACGTCTTCATCTTCAACGTCAAGTTCTTCTAGAGCTCCAATGCCAAAACCAGGTGCAACTCTTCCTGCTGACAACATATGACCATTTGTTAGACAACTTATATCTGACACTTCGGAGAACAAACAAAGGCCCACAATAATGGTAAATAATGAAAATGAGTGTCACTATATACAGCAAAGACATTAAGTCTTACATTTAAATCCAAAGAGACTGTCCTGAAAAGACAATGGTTTCTTGCGCCCCTTTTCATCATTACCAGATACACGCAATCTTTTATTTTCTGAAGAATCAAGATAAATTAATCTCCAGAAATAAACCTAAAAGGTGGACAGCAGATAATTTATTTAAAATGACTGCTAACCCCGAAATTCAGGAGCATGCTTGTACGGATCATAGCCAAGACCATGCAAATCCTGCTTTGGGTTGAGAACATAAACCTAAAAAGGGATGGAAAGAGAACACGATCAGAATTTATATAGAAGATAGAATATCTTACGATAGGGAATATAAAGAAGGGATGGACATTCACATAGGACAATCATGTTCTTGCAGATAACAAAGGAGTCCCAGATTACAGCATGCATCATTGCAGTAAGACATTTACTGATATAAGAGAGACAACTACTTCACTGTCATTTAACATATCATGGGTGTGTTGATATAATGTAAAGTGAATCCCAAATAAGAGAGACAATCACAGAAAACTGGTGAACTCCATAAGCTACTGATTAGTATTTAACTGACAGGCCACTGCTTGAAATATTCTTCTATGCAGAAACATAGTTTTTACCAACTATTCCTAAAACTACTACACTCCTACAGAGGTGGAATTTATCTATAAGTCAGTATAGGCATCCTATCCCAGAAACCAATAAACTTTCTGAGCACAAGAGACCACTAACATATATTCTTGGTGTAGAGAAGTACAATATGCTCTCTAAGTATTGAAAAAAACCAAGTATGGTTTTTAATATAACACATAAACGATTTTCAACATGATCAATAACAAAAAGACAGTAGCGCCAAAGTTTTCCTTTTCTTAGTAGATGCAATGAGCAATGAGGTTAATAGTTACGAATGAAGAAACACAAGCATAAAGAACATATAACAAAATTCAAAAAAATTTGCAAAAATTAAATGTAGATCTTCTGAACTCAAGTTGTAACCGAACAATAATCCATAAGGAATACAATGGGTTTCAACATAACAAGTAAGAAAATAATTAATACCATTGCTAAATAAACCAGCTACAGATTAAAATGACAAAAAGTGGCTTACTGGAGTGCTTTTAGTAGATTTAATATCATTAATGATATGTCCATCCACACCATTTTCAACATCACCAAGCTCTGGGCCTCCAGTCTGTTCTTTTGTGTCTGGAGCAAGGGCTAGAAAAGCCTTTCTAGCTTCTCGTCGTTTATCTGATTAGAAACTAATAGCATAAGTTTCTGCATTAACAGTCATCACACACAAAAAAAACTCAAAAGAAAGCAAAAGCATACCATATAATGAAGTTGTCTGCGATTCTTTTATCGAGCGCCCACGTCGCCATCCCATCTTGAGTAATAATTTAACACCTAGAATATCATCATAAGATGAGATAATCTCCTTAGAAATTGAACTTTAGTATGCAAGTATATTTACAATTACACTCTACTGATTATTACCAATTGATTCTGTTACTGGGGCAACCATTTCATCAGGAACAGGTCCTGGTATAGCTGATGGCCTGTATAATTAGATGAAAATGTCAAAAAAACAAATTACTCCCTCCATCCAATTTACTTGAGAGATTTTTTCAACAAAACAGCCAACCTAATTCTAACGCAATTATTCATTTACACAATAAAGTTATATCCCGTAATTTGAAACATAAAAAATCTATTTGAATAAAAATATTATCTGATTATTCCAGTAAAGAGTAACAAGGTACTCAAATATAAAGAAAAAAGTACATCATAATGGAAAATATTGTCCCGTGATTTTTCTTGTCCTCTGTTTGAAGAAGGGTCTACTTTCTCGAACGACACTAACGACATAAGTAATTGGAATAACAACCGCATACCTCTGTTGATGCTCCTTATCAGCCTGCTTCCGAGCAAGCTCCACAGCTGTAAACCCAAAGGTATCAAACTGCATGGATGTGCCCAGTGAACGATCCTCCATTTCCTATAATATTATGATCATCATAAATCAAATTCCTGGAAATTAAATACAACAGGAAACCATTCGTAAAGAAAAAATAGCACCATGAGCTGATGATAAGATTAAGCAAGACAAATACAAACAGATCTAATTCTTGATTTATTATGCACTCCAAATGTTCATAAAGATAATACTCACAAACAAAATAAATAGCACATACAGTTTTTTCATCTTCATCCAAGAAGTTTGCAATACTTTGCTGTTTCAGTTCAGCTCTATTTTTCCGAGATGAAGTAAAAGTTGAAGGAGTCCAACCTGTCAGATTGAAAGATTTAACAGAATTAAAAGGGAGTCTACATGTAAAACGAAAAAATATAGTAAATAAACAGATAAGATCATTATTACCCTCTTTTGAGCCAACAGTGTTGTAGTAACCAGCAGAATAACCACCAGTAAATGCCCCATGAAACCTTCTCCTTCCTTCCTCATCCCTAACCTGTATAGCACCATAACCGCCTAACTAACTTAATAGATGACAAAAACAAGGTGCTAAAATCCTGGATATGAAGTTCTAGCCTGAAGATATTAATAATACTCCACTTCAGGACATGTCTTACGTGAAAGTATTGTACGATAAAATACCAAAGTATGCGAGTAAGCAGATTCCTCTATCAAGACACAATAGGTGTTGAGCCAGAGCTCTTAAAATGAAACTATCTCACTTAGTAGCTGCAACAAAAGCTTACAATAACACCTTCCTATACTTGATCTTTCAATTTGAATGGCGCTGAATAGGAAAAATATTCATTTTGCAGCTCAACTAGGTAGGCTACATTTAAACGGAATATAGTCTGGTTACTCTTTTGATTGATTCAATTGCGCAAGAAACTACATGGAAACAATATATCAACGAAAATCGTAAACAAACTCAAACTATATTCAATTACTCAGTTCATTCCAAGATATAGTCCAATTTGATTTTTGATCTTAAAAATTAACGAGCATTGTGCCTTAGATTGATTTCAAATTGCCAAAATTAATGAATTTTACAGATTACTTGACGCAAACAACTTCAATTCCAATCAAAATATACCATATTAACAGTAACAAAAACCAAAACACTATTGTTTCCTATATTTTCACCAATATATCATTTACATACATAAAAATGCTCAACTTCAAACATCAAAATATAGAACTGGAAAATCTTTTTGGGACAAACAGTAAATATACACCTCCTGTTTCCACGACGGAAGTGTTCGGAGCTGGCCGGCGGCTTCGGCGACAGATTTCTTTTTCCGGCTGCTGACGTCATCTTCGGCTTGAATAGGTGTACCGTAGAACACTAAATCTCCATCGTCTCCGTCCATTGATTTGGGTGTGTTAAAATAATTATTTGATGATTAAATGAATATCGATAAACCTTAGGTTTTCGATCGAAAAGTGCATAATTTGAGGGTGTAAATGTGTTTGTTCGAGTGGCTCATGAGCCGGATCCTCGAGTGTTCCACTTCCACATACAATTGTCCCAGTATAGAGAACCTCTTCCACCCGACCCGACTCGATAATAAGTAAATCTCAATTTATTAGTAGTAAATATATTTCATATGTCTTAATTTATCCAATAAAAATAATATAATAAAGTTACACTAAAAATATAAAATAACAGTTTATTGCAACACCATTAGTTTGTTGATAATGAAATTTAGAAAATATAGTTAAAAATTAAGGTGAAAATGCAGAGTATGATTTATTATGCTGGAATAATTATTATTTTAAAACACAAATTTTGTTATAACAACAACGGAAAATGAAGGGAGCATAATCTATTAGGTCGGATTTTGTCGAAACTTGGATCTTTTAATTTATATGAAGAAAGCACCAAAACATTTGTGTATCATTTAAGTTCACAAGAATTAGGCTTAGAGGAGTTGATAATTTTTTTAGTGAGGGATAAAGAGTACGAGGTAGGACTGTTTGTAAATAACATTATAATTTGTGACATTGATGAAGTATTAAGTGAATTTGATTCATCAATAACACGTGGGTCATAAGCTATAACTAGCTAATCAAACACATTGTTGTCTCACCAATCTAAATTGATCTCATTCCACCAAAATTTTATTAACGAAGTCTCTAATAGTCGATGAAATCATATTAAATGAATCATTATTTATCACGTACTCAAGGTGATTAGTCTAGTGATATTCGAATTGAGCCTTATTCGAAAAGAATTTTAGGTTGGATTGTCAATTCTCAATTCTCTGGTGTATGCATATATGATATATCCCTCAAAGTTCCTCTAGAATGTCAGTTGCATAAGCTCAATAAAGTAACTTATTACTTTGTATCTTAACACAATTAAAAATAAATTGAAAGTATCATTTATAAGAAGAGCAACTTTTAAGAAAAGAATGAGATACCTCAAAATCTTATAATAATAATGTTGCAAAAAATCAAAGCTTGACCCAGCAAGATATATCCCTTTCATATTCATAGTTCACATTTGACCAACTTTGCTATAGCCTATATATACCTTCATTTCTAGAAAACCCTAATCCTCTTTTCTTTACTCCTCCTCTCCCATTTCCTCAATTATATATTAATGCTACTCTTTCAAGTGTAATAAATCCAATAATTATATTTCATGCAAACTTTTGATAATCTCTCATTTATTATGACCTCCAACATACAAAAATAACATCAAAATTTCCATTCTATTATTACAATTAGATCGTTTTTGTTTAATTTCTTGTGTTTTTTGCATTAGCAATCAAATAAGTGACGGGAGATCAGATCTCATAGAGTTTAATTCCCGTTCTCAAGCTAGAAAGCTGGATCGAAGAAATAATGGGAAGAGGCCTTTTCCGTCGAGGGAAATGGAGAAGAAAGAGGAGGAGATGGAACAAATATTTCCAGTATATTCAGCAAGATCTCAACATGATATGTCTGCTATAGTCTCAGCACTCTCTCAAGTTATGGGAAGCTCAACTACTAATAATGATGCAACTCATCATCATCAAATGCATGTGATGAGCTCTTCATTGCTCCCTCAAGATCTTAACTACACTGCTTCATCAGCTTCTCCTCAAACCCTTTCTCATCAACCTGTTCAACAACAAGGTAACAATAAAAGTCTCTTATGCTACTTGGTGCATAATAATAATAATAAAGTTTTGGTGGTTTATAGAAAATATAAAATACCCTTTTGTTCCTTATGGTTCAAGAGACTTTTTGTATAGTTTTTGGTTGATGAGCATCAATTGTCAATGTCAAGCAATATAAATATATCGGAATGCAACCTTGTCATTGTGAGTAATATTTCATTTCAGTTCGTTATCATCGTCTATTAGTTGCACACGTAACAATATCAATAATTATAGTTGAATTGGAATAGTAATGCTGGTGCAACTAGCTAAATCTGCCACAGTTGACTACCATGGTGTGCACAATATATATACATATATATATGTATGTATATATATACTTCTTTTAAGCAAGATCATCTAATTTTAAAATGTAACGAGTATTAAATTTGACCATATATATATAAAAAATCAAAGTCTCACAACCATCTTTATTTGGAAAAGCTAAGCATTGAGTATAATATTTATATTTAGTAGACTTATGATTTTAAAAGCAAACATTCTTGCAAGAAGTATAGAAAAAGACCTAATAATCATCAGAAGATGCTAATTAATGACAACAATTGTTATTATTATTATTATACGAAATATTATATTAAATCGCGAGTGTGCGTGATTGACATATTGCAGAGAACCAGCAACGGAAGAGACACTATAGGGGAGTTCGGCAAAGGCCATGGGGAAAATGGGCAGCTGAGATTCGCGATCCGAAGAAGGCAGCAAGAGTGTGGCTGGGCACATTCGAAACAGCCGAGGCTGCAGCTCTAGCATATGATGAGGCAGCTCTAAGATTCAAAGGCAATAAAGCTAAGCTGAATTTCCCTGAAAGGGTTCAAGGATTAACCTATCTTACGCCTACCAACAACACTCGTAATCATCAAGATTCATCGTCGGCTGAGCTGCATAACGTTGTTCAAAATGCCCCTCTTCGTCAAGATCAACATTACCCTAGTTATGGTTATCAAGATCCTCAGTTTGTTGGAAGTGGTGAAAATAGCTCAATGTATTATTATGGTGGAGGCTCTAGCTTTTATCCTCATCATGGAGGTGCATATAATATGATTCCATCACCTACTCAATCTTCAACAAATAATGTGCCAGCAATTGAATATCCTCATTATACTCAAAATCAAGAGTTTGGAGTAGGGTTTCAATGGGATTTCGGAACATCTAATTCGAGCTCTGGACCTTCTGATGATAATCAAGATTGGCAACAACACTATGGAAATCATGCAAGACGTTAGTTGATTATTATTATTACGATTAATTTAAGTGTTTTGATTTCGATTTTTCAATCAAGTGAATGGCCTGACTACTGTCTGTAGGCTGTAGCCGCCATGTAACAAAGCTTAGTTTCAATTGTTGAGGAAAATGTTTTTCAATTTTCAAATGTGTGAGAGGCCTATTAATTCCTATATATTGTTTGATGTTGTATGTGCACCATCTTTTATACTCCGTATAATATAATACCGAGTACTACCTTTTTCCAAGTTATGATTTCTTAATTGTCTAGCTTCGAAATGTATATAATATATACGGAGTATAATCTATATTGCTCGGGCATATATAATTTAACTGATAAAGAACTATAGTGCAAAGTACCAGTAGTTTTACCAGTTAAGCTCTGGATCTAAGAGCCCCGACAGGGTTCCCACCCCTTGGTAGTATGACAAGGTTCGCTCCGGATCTCAGTAAATTGAGGAGGTTTGACACTTTGGACTCTAGTTTTCTACCAGTTAAGTAGCTCTGCACGAACAATCAATTATCGTTAGGTATACATATATGATATATACATGCCTCAATCATATTGTAATTATCAAATATATTAAACAAAGTCAAAATTATGAATGTTCGTAATCAACGTATGATAGACTAAAAGAGAAAGAAAAACATGTTTAGATTATTTGATCATTTTAATTTGTATTATAAGAACACATTATATAAATAAAAAAAATTGATCTAGTAGGAGTATAACATACATACATCGAACATACCATTTCGCCAATTAGGTGAATATTTAATTATTTATATCTATATATTTCAATAAATTATTCAATCAAACACATTCACCAAACTTTAATTTTCTAATCACATCATGATATGAGCTAAATAACTATATTCTAAAATATATACAAACATATTGAGTTCCAACGTTCATCATCATCTATTCACTAATACGATTATATATGATTCAACAAGAATTTATATAATTAAAAAATTAAATGTCCACTAATAATATCTTCCAAAACGTGCAAAATTAAAGTAATTCCATAATCAATCTTTCTCTTAGCTTCAAACTTTTTTGATGAGAATATTTGAATCTCAATATGAAAACAGATTGAAAAAGGTACTGTTCCGATCTAGGGATCTGTCTGATGCTTTATTAACAACTGTTTCATATTCCTTTATTCTTAACTTATCAAGTACCAAGAGACAAAACCTTGCTTTTTCTTACAAACAATCAAAAACAGACTACAAAAGTCAACAAAATTCAAGATCAAAAGTCTTATAACTTATCACATACGTAAAAAGACGATAATATACATTTAAATAGGAATAAAATTCGTATACTTTCCTCTGAAGCCACTTCTTGATGCTTCCCTTTTTGTACTTCGATTTCCAACGTTTGAATTTTGAGTGTACCCTCACATATACAACTTGTTTAATTCTCTAAATAATAAATCTCATATAAATATGCCAATTTTTATACAATTATATGATATAGTAGAATCAAATGTGAAAATCTCTATATTTTTATCAAAGTCATTTAATTCGGCTAAGTTGGTAGACAGATAATGAACAGTGTCGGAAAATAAATTGAGACAAGACAAAACTATGGATTGCAATAATAATGTATGTGCATGCATGTGTCCGTTTATTTGATCATCATATTTTATTTGATGAATTATTCCTTCTTTATTCTTTTGTTTTGGATGAGTTCGATTTGCCTTTTCTTTTATTTTTATTTTATGGTAGGGCCTTAATGAAGAATATTAGTACTACCATTAATTTATTATAATTATTGTAACACTTGCATGCGTGTGCGCCTAAGTTAATTGTCGTAAAAAAGATCTTTTAATCAAATCAGTTGTCTGGAAAATTGATCATTTTAAAGTAAAGCAAATTAAAGTGAACATTTGATTCTTCCTCCGTATTAGGTTACTTCAAGATCACTCGTGCGTGTAGAAACCACTAAAGGACATAAACTCATGCTGCAAAATTGTCTTAATTAATATTCTTCATTTTTTGTCTTTTTAGTTAATATTATTACAAGCTATCAATTATAATTGTTGATTATGAATGTATACAGATTTATTCTCATAAAGATCCACGTTTATCATAATTCATATGTGTAATGTAAGGACTATCCATATGATGGCTAGATATGAACAAAAAAGTGTTCTAAAACATCAAAGAATTTTGAATAAAATTGTTCTCAGTCATTTGTCTTCCATCACCAATAATTCACCATTCAATCATCATCATAATTAAATAAACGAATATGAGGAGAATTTCGTACATTTTAAGTTTTTTTTGTCTCAAATGGTAGAAATTACAAATATTTCAAATGACATTCTAAAACAAATAAATGGGAGTGTCTAATGAGTTGCCCTAATGAATTTTCGCTTTCTAGATGTGACTCTTCACGTAATGCCAAACTTCGCTTATTGGATGTGACTCTGATCCCCATAGTTGAATGATATGCCCTGACACCAAATGTAAAGGTAGTGTGTTTTAAATATATTTTTCTGCAAAAATTAAACATGAGACCTCTTGAAAAGAGACTCGTATCAGACCACTAAACTAAAAGATTTGAGTGTTTTTAAGTTTAATTTCTCAATTTTTCTTCTTGTTATGGAGTACATTGTTGGTATTTGGTAATACTAAAACAATTTGACCAACACACATCTCTCTATAGTCAATCCTTCAGAAATAAAGTATCCATTCAAAGGAGTCCTTGTCTATTTAGTCTACAAATTAGTTCGATCGTCAACAACATACAACAATCTTGACTGACTCGATAAATTCAAATCCGACATGATAAGTTAATATCAATTGACTAATGTTATATATGTGCTACACATACGAGGAGACTAAACAGATACAACTTGATTGTATATGAACCGAAACCGAGATAGAGAAATTTTAGCTTGGCTCGATAACCATTCGAGCCGAACCCTCACCTAGTTTTACTTTAACTAACCAATCATTCCCTTACAAACATGAATTGATAATCAAGTGTTGTGTTGTATTGTGTTGTGTCAAGTAAATGATTCGAAGGCCAAGTGTTATTTGGTGCCTCCCCACCACAACCGGCCACATACTAAACCTACTAATGTTGTCTGCTCAACAACAATGTCAATACTTTCCCAGCCTGACACCGTCTTGTTGACTTATTCTAGCCTCACTCACCTACATGCATTGCACTTCTCACAAGTTTCCACTCACCTTGAATTTCAACAAAAATCATGACATGTCCAATGGCAACGTTGCATCAAGTGTAATGGAAGCAAACAGAGATAGATTTGAAGTACAGTTATTGCATAAACCATACAAACACACAAGTATCTACTATATGTGAACAACATTACACCTAGAAGCTTTGATTGTGTATAGTCAATCCAGCATTAATTTTACATTTCTTCTGCTAGCAATGCAAGGATGATGATGAGATAAATGGTATACAGAGTCGCTGACATGGAAAGAAAAAGAATATAGATGACACTCTTGGATGACACCTAAATGGACAAAAGTAATCAAGTAATGAATAGCAAAGAAGATCTGTATAGCCGAGGACGTGGACTTTGCCGGATACCATATTGATCATCTCAGTTGGAACCTGGAGTTTTTGGTTGGTGAATTGCTTCTAAACATTCTTTGGCTCTATGTACCTTTGACTGAAGGTAAAAGCTCCCGTTCTTCGCATTTCTTTCGAACAATGTGTCGTATTTCTGGATAAGGAGAGATGCTGAGAATTGTTTAACAAATACTGAACAGAGAATTAAAAAGATAGGTGATATCCAAAAACCTGTACGATGTCATGCCATGACGCCTGCTCAGGGACGCCAAGTATTTCTCTAGCCTCCACCTCTGTCAGTTGTTTACTTGCTCGCCTAATATTCTGTACTGCTTCTTGAGCAACACCATTTCTAGAAGCATCTGTCATCGATCATACAATTGTGGCAGACATTAATTATTGTCTTACAGGTTTAGGAGAAGACAAAATGCATATCCTTCCTAGGAGTTGATTCAATAGACTTACTTGTAAGTGCCTGCTTATATGCTTGTACTACAGCTCTTCCCACAATAGAAGAACCCATAACAACTAAACTTGCCAAAAGCCTTGCCGCCTGCAGGAAAAAAAAGCAATTACAAAAACTCAAGAGCAAGTTTCTGCAGAGAAATCCTTCTTGGTAGCAGGAAAAAAAAGCAATTACAAAAACTCAAGAGCAAGTTTCTGCAGAGAAATCCTTCTTGGTAGCAGGGAAAGAATACCAAGAGAGCCAGGACAAAACAATTCTTCTGTTAATCGGAGTTTGCAATTTAATTTACATGCAAATACAAAAGTCACAACTAGTTCAATACACCCTCAACATTTAATGCATCCTTTCACTGCAAGAAAACTGAGATAAATGTTTTCTATGTGATAGTAAGTTCGTAGATGGTTTAAAGTACTAAATTGCCATAAAAAACATATACTGAAATAATATATATTTGATACCAAACTCACTAAATATAACCCAGTAAGTGATGCAACTACTAATGTTATAGAACGGTGATTAGTGAATGGAAAAAAATTAAGCTCAAATAAAATGAACACTGGCTAAAAGGAAAATAAAATTACAAATTCCTTCATAAGGAATTTACTTTGCCTATCAAAAGCCAAAACTCAAGCCTAAGCAAAAAAGACTACTAATGCTAAAATAAAACACAGTGTAGACAGAATTATCATAAAAGGGCTCGTTAGGTGGAAAAGTAATATGAGGGCATATTTCAGTCATCAGTTGCTCAGAATAGAAGAGGATTTTTTTGGTGAAGGGTCACAAACTAAGGACTTCAAGTGGAAGTTTATTCAGGAAACAAAGTATTCAAGAAAAAATGTATTGAGGTCTCAAGTCTCAACCCACATGAACATATCCAAGAGCAAACAAAGTTGTAGGCTTTTGCAATACTGTCTAGTCTACAGTGTTGGAGCTTAGAGAAATAGATTAATTACATGTCAATAAAATAACTCAGTTTCCTGCATATATTGAGCAGGAGACAACATATCAATTCAATGTATGCAAGAAAAAACAGTTAAGCGGGTACTAGAAAACACCCAAGCACATAGGAAAGACCAAATTTTAAACTTACCATGTCAATAGGCCTGGTAAATAGAAGCTCTCAGAGCAGAAACTGGTTTGCAATTGATGTGAATATGAAGTGACCTACAACACCATGAAACATTTGTTATTATTTTCCTATTACATCCAGGACGCAACATGTTGGATTCAGCATCTCGAAGACAAATGACTACTAAAACTCATGAACATGACAGGTACCCCATAATACATTAATATAGAATGGATGCATTCTGTTTATCGTTCTCTTCCTATCATTTCTCCAACTATTATCTTGCTAAACATTAGTAACTTAGAAGAAGACCAATATTAATCTGATTCACCTCGATTAATTCTCGTCCAGTGTAATAGATATGTGGTACTTTCAATTATATTTCACCTTAATTCACCTCGACAAATAAAATAGTATACTTACAACATTTGAAAACGTCCGAAAAATAAAAATAACATTCTACTAGGTTCACCTCAAGTTCCCTCACCTTAAGTTAATTTCTAAGTTTTGCCATCATCTCTTCACCTAAGTCTAAAGGAATCATGAATATACATTCAAAAACTTGATTATTGGGAAAAATCATTCTCTTACCAATATCCTACTACTTAAAAAAAATTGGTACATCTAACTAGGCATCAATTTGTCACATTATTTCTTATCAATTTTTATCCAAACAACAATATTAGTCAATTACAAACCATTTTCAACCGGCACAATCCTATCTAGTTGCAAGAAACAAACACACAACTTCACAATTCCATATGAATATCAGTTAGCATTTCCTTCAACACATTTCACTTCCTACTGCTGATGTAAAACGCAAGATTCTTGGTAAGCTCCATATTTTTAAACTATACAACCTCTCACAACAAAAAAAATATTACAATAATTTGACAATTCTCAACCAAATATGCATAGTTTGTGTTTATTTATAAATTTTATACAGATATGAACAAACAAAAACATGTATAGGATAAAAAAACATAACACATCAACAAAAATCAATTGTTGAGCTAAAAAAAATAGCAAACTTTATAAATTTAATTGGCCTCATTCATTTGATTTGGTCGTGTTAAAAATAAATTAAATTAAACGCAATAAATTTTTACCCAATATTATACAACGTATATAAAAAAAAAGTAAAGCACGAAAACGAAAACTGAACTTACAGGGTTTAAGGTTTTGGCGCAAAGAAGAGAGACAGAGAGAGGGGGAGGGGGGGGGGGGGGGGAGAGAGATGAGTAGTTGATCTTGGCTTGCGTACCAAGCCAATTGTTGAACCTTCTCGAATATCGATAAACCCAATTGTCTATGATATTGGGTCTTTAAGAGTGTGTATGGTCTATGGTCTATGGAGGACATATGGTAGACCTGCCAACCGGGGCAACCGTGGGCCATGACCCAGTCCCCTTAAGCCCCAGCCTGGTTTGGTAGTTAATGGGCCTTCGGTACTCACCGTATACCGTGGTTCAAAAATCGTAAATGTGCAAATTGTAACTCTCTAACCATTGTGCCACACGAGGACTTGTTAAATTGTAAATCATAATTAATAATGGTTGTTTATCAAATGAAGTGTAAGATGTATTAATATATATTCCTTTTATAATATGAAATTGAAACCATTTATTTAAAATCATGATACTTCCTATTGAAAGATATATAAATTTTAAAGAATGAAATGCATTGATGTATTACTCTTCAAATGTATACGTTATTTATTGTGATATACTCCCTCCATCCTAAATGATTGGTACATTTTGACTTTCATGATCAACAAAACACGCTTTAAAACGTAAATATCTCTTTTTCTACATGCAAACAAATTATAAAAAGTTGATATTTCAAAAATATATGTTGAGACGAATCAAACAAGATCCCACATAACTACATTATTTCTTATTGTTTAATGAGAATTCTTGATCAAAATTTTTAAAGTTTGTCAAAATGTATCAATCATTTAGGGACGGAGGGAATAATATATTATTAAAACAAGAATATTTACTACAGTATTATAAGGTAATAAGATTTGTATGAATATTTTTTCCCAATTATGTTATAAAGTTTATGTACTGTTATAATATAATTAACATCAAATTTTATTGCATAATATAACTACTTATTTAAACTTGACTCCTTTTCTTCTTAAAGTCATTTCTGGTTAATGGTTATGTTATTATCATTTTATTATCAAACTGAGCAACAAATAAATGTTAGATCATCAACTTACTATTGAAGTTATAATAGAATCATAGTTTGTAACAAATTCATGGATTTACAACAATTTATAACTTAGGGTAATATATATAGCATTCAATAATTCTTATTATATTAAAGAATAATATATTAATTAACCTTATGATTTTACCCGCATCTTTTATTTACTATCTAATAACTTTTATGATTAAAATACAATTAAACTATGTTACTATTTTATCAACACATTGAAAATTAATAAACAATCATGACTATTTTGATAATTTCTTCAAATAAGTTTTTGACCAAACAACTTTCATAATAAGTAAAATAGTTTAAATAAAATGTAATTAGTTTAAACAATTTACTCCCTCCGTCCCTAAAAGATTGTCACATTTTGACTTTTGTGGTCAATTACAAGAAAATTTGATCATGAATTCTAATTAAACGATAAGAAATAATATAGTGTTGTGGGACCTCGTTAGATTCGTCTCAATATATATTTTTGAAATATCAACTTATTATAATTTTTTCACATGTAAAATAAGAGATATTTATGTTTTAAATCGTGCCTTATTGACCATCAAAAGTCAAATGTGACAATCATTTAGGGACGGAGGAAGTATTATTTGATATAAAACTTTGTAGTTATAATATGTTGATGAAGGATATAACTACTTGTTCAATTAATTTAAACTTTTGTAATTATTGTTGCAAGCCTTAATTTGGCAGTTGGCACAGTGCATTTCTTTGTTTGATGAAAAAGACCACACAAGATCGGATTCATGTGGTGTGCATTGCCTAACCATTAACAGATAGAAACATGACATCTTCCGAACTTAAATGGAGAAAAATGTCCACAGACATAGCTCAAATGGTAAGTGACTTCACTATAAGAGTGTGCTTTTTTACAAGTGTGTGGATTCGGTCCACGGCAGATGCATGAGTAACTCTGCATTTGTTCAAGGGAGGATCTGCTTGTGGGTGGTTACCCAGCCTACTATGTGCACTCTTGAGGTGGAGTCCCGAGCCGCTAGAGACACATCCCGTATTCACCTCCTCTGTTAGGCGATGGGCTAGCCAAGCGAGAGCGCCTTAAATGACCGTATCATTTAAATGGAGAAAAGTTGCAATTTAAGTTGTGGGTCCGACCCTTAGCCCTGAGGTGGGGGAGGGGTTGGATCATGGTCCATGCCAAACCATATTGAAACCAATTATATTCAAGTAGCTTCTTCACACAATCGATATATGTGCAAATTAATACTTACTTTATCTTTAAAAAATCGATGACACTATAAGTTTCATCAATATCTTATGAAATCAACAACAAAATTCAAGTAATTAGATATAAATGATACATTTCTTAAAATGAATAAAGAGATACTAAAATAATTTAAGGTAGTCTTATCATGAAAGTTTATTTATGTAACAATCAACTAATATAAATAAGTATTAAATAATATAAATTAATTAATAAATAAAACGATATGTGTTTCTTTTAATTTTATACATTTTATATAGTATAGATCCATAATATAGATATATAATAGTACTAATGTACTATTGATTGTGAATTTGTTAAAGCAAATGGCTAAAATAGTTCCCGATAGTATGTCCGAGTTGTATTTTGGTGCCCAATAGTTACACGGTTGCACGTTAGTCCCTGAAAATGGCCAAACAGTTGCACTTTAGTCCCCACGCCAAGTTTTACATCACCATTTCAGGTTTAAGGGTTAAAATTGAGGTAAAAATCTAATTTTAAAGATTTAAAATTGATTTTTTTGTCCCAATTGGTGCCAAAATGAAACTCCACAACCCCTCCTGCCAAAATTCCCTTTTTTTCTTCACCCCAATTAGGGTCGTGGAATATTCATATAGTATATATATATATAATAATATATATATATATAATTAAATCTCCATAAATCCATAACAACACAATTAAATACACTACTTATTAGTTATGTTTTGAAAATACATCAAATTATACGTGGTTCTATTACACGCATGCATGATGGTTAACTCTCGTGGACGGGTATTAGTGACATTTTGCCTCCATACAAATCTGGAAGTTGGCTTTCATCTATGTCTTCAAGAAGAGTTGCTTTCAACCTTTTGTTCTCTATAAATACAATCTGCAAGAGTAATGTACATACATGCATCAACAACATATACTATAATCAGGTGCGAAACCAGGAAACAACCTCACAGGGCTAAATAGTAATTTTGAGAGTAAAATTATAATTATGCCCTTATTTACAAATGTAATAATAGGACCTTCATAGAGGGGTAAAATAGTAATTTTACACATAAAAACACTGTTTTAATGTGTGTATAGTTTTATTCGAGGCCAAATTGAAACGAAAATAAACTTAGTTAACTAAATAACATACGGCATAATAAAATTGTAAAATTTATCAAAAAGGTATTTTACTCTATCAATTATCAATTATTCATAAACAAGAAATAAAATTTTATAAGTAATCCCTATAATATTGTTCAACTAATACTAAACAATTTTATCTTCAAAATATTAAAAATTAAATATAATAACAATGATCAAAGTTAAATTACCAATTAAAAGAATTAAAAAATGAAAAAAATTATTTATAAGTAATAACCTATAAGTTTTTAAGTGAAAATGATTAGTATATTATATGGTCGTTTAGGCTTTGATCTTATAGACTTCACTAAACAATTCGATTCTTCTCACTTTATATATATATAGATAGATATCTGCTCTTACCTTGTTATATATTCAATAACGCATGCAAGTATAAAATACAAATTAATCGATTACAAAAAGATATATTTTGATTTTAACCCTCATGTTAAAATTATATATAATCTTTTAAAAAAGGTCTTTTTCATACATATCTTACACAATATTATACTATCAACAATGATCCAAAAAAGGTAGTTGTAAATGAGAATAAAATTAAATAAATTGGACTGTGCACAAATAATTGATGAAGTATTAAGTAATTTGGTTGATAATCTAAGATTGAAATGTTAATGTGCACAAATAATTAGTAGAGATATATTAAGTGATTTGGCTGATGATCTAATACTGAAAAATTAATGTCAATGTCGTTTTTTAATTATTACCTTCTTCTTAGTGTTGTTGTCTATGATTGGATAAATAACCTTCCAAGCAGCCATGAATATATAAGGGACATGGACCATGAACAATTTCCCTAATCTTTCTGGATAATAATCCTGTAATCAATGAAAGAGTGCCTTTAATATATAGAATTAAAATCTAAAGTAATAGAAAAGGACACAATAAAAATATTATTATTAATTTTTATATAGTAAAAGTCAATTATATTTACTTGCTCTTTAGTTAGACGACACTATACTCAGACTTACTCAGTAGGTAAAGAAAACGAGTGGACAAAAAAACAAATAACTAAAGATCCAACTTTTGCCATTTTATTACGTTATTAATTATTTTTGTAAATTAGCAATGAAAATATTAATACAATAGCATTATAAATACGAATATACATTTTTTAGCTAATAAATATTCGGTATAGCAAAGTTCATCAGCGGACTATTGAATCATTATCATTGGCATGCTATTAATTATTATGATTATTCAAAATGCTTTGATCTTCTAGATATTATGACAAAGAAACTTCCAACTTTGAGTATATTTTGGATCAATTAATTAATTTAGAATTGAAATGGACATTAGCGCAATTCTAGTAAAAGGTCAAATTTGGAGAGCTAATAGGCTGCTTGAATAGAAGAAAACACTCGATTTTCCACCGAAGTTGATATTTGACTAAAATGGAAATGGATAAATTATTTGTACAGATGGAATCGGAAACTTTGGAAGTCAAATAAGTAAGCACAAATAGTTAATCAAATATTTGAGTGAAAAAGGTTCTGATTAATGATCGGAAGGTCGTGAATTCGAAACAATCACTAACTACCCGAAGTAGAAAGTATAACCTGTAGGATGGAGAGAGCAGCTAGGTATCCACGTATGTCGGTGTTAGAGTATCCCCATCCTCCAATATCCGCTATTACCACGAACTTCTCCTGCCCTTGCGCTGTCCTGATCATTATTATTAATTACCAAAAATGTTACATAATTTAAATTTACAATCAACAAACAACCTAAGTAGTATATTAGTTTTGGACGGGAGGACTTGATGTAATGGTTAATTAGATCGACGACACTCACGGCACTTGCTTGTTAAGGATGATAAAGATTAATACTCCTATTTTCAACTTGACGACTAGTATTTTTAAAAATTAATAGTTCCAATTTTACTTCATATTTTAATTTAAATTTATAATCCATGTATATAATTTATTTTTAAAATAAAATTTCCATATCTTTAGATTCTATATACCAAATAAGTTGTAGGCAAGAATCAAACATATCATATTTATATTGAAATAGGTTGAGAACGCTATAACTTGATCAATTTTTCCTAAAAGTATTATATATATATATTCAACATATTCCAAATTATTTAACTGCAAATTTTTAAAACACAATTGATTAAATGTAAAGTATAATGATTTTTTTACGGTATATGATAAATTGATGATTCATAAAAATGCATTCAAATAGATTAAAATTACTATCAATCAAATTTGGTATTTGAGATGATGATGAAGGCAATAATACTGTGATTCCTCAAACTAGCTACCACTTTATAATCGCAAACACTAATTTCGTTTTAAAACTCAGTCAATTTGTATCTACAATTTATTTGGCAAAACTTGCGGACTTCCATCCCCTACTACTAACTAGTTTACAATTAATTAACTTAATTGTCAATTGGTCCACATTAAATAGTATATGGATAAGTTATTTTATGGATGCATGGCGGAATATAAAATTAATCAACATTGTAAGACTAAAAAGAAAAATGATATAAAATTAATAAATGGGAGTCAACATAATAATGTTTAGTTCATTAGCTTAGTTTAGGCAAGTAACTTATTTAAAGCATACCTCGAACATAATTTCTCCAAAGCGAACACTGCAAACCCTGGAAAATTAAATCAAAATGCCCTCTTATTAGTTAATTACCAATCTAGATTATACTACTACATTGTGCAACATTAATAAATTAAATACTTAATGTATAAATTAATCACCCAAAAAAGGAAGGAAATGAAAATAAATAATGATATTGTGCATACGTTTGAATTCATCTAAGCCACCTATCTTGTTCTGGAAATGTTTATTTCCAAGGAGAACACCAATGGGACGTCCTTGTTTATCATTGCCTTGAATAAACATCTTGTTCTGACTTATCTCATTTGGAACTTCAGACTTCAAAATTGAACCATTTGGTACAAAACTTTTCCTCCATCTCAAGTATTTCAGGAACATGGTTGATGCTTTCTCTACGTCCAGATCACGCGCCCTAAGAAATCTTCTCATTGTCAAATCATCGACCTCCTGTACATATCGCTCAAAATTAGTTAACATTACTACAAATATCGGCTCAAACAAGCTTCACTAGTTTGTTATTCTCGCTCGCCTTAATAATTTTTCTATATAAATAAATCCCAATTCTTTAAATTGTATTGTTGAATACCAAATTGATAATAACGCTATGTATGGTGGCAGGGGCCAATTTGGACCATGACCTGCCTCGATCTTCATAAATCAGAGCAACACTCCTTTAAGTAACAAAAAATAGAGTATATTATTTATCTCTTCTTTTTCTTGTTTGGTTTCTTGATTTAGAAATTTTTCATCACTTCACTCACATTCTAGTATATTAAAAAATATATAAAATAAATGCATCCCCTTTTATAATTGAAACCTGGCCATTTGAATGGGAACAATCAAATATATGTGTTCATAAAAGGCAAGAAAAACGTCAAAATTTGATGAGAACAAATGACAATAATATGAAAACTAATTTTTGATTTTTTAGCTAGGTCATATACAGAGTGACCTACCATCATTCATGTATAATTTGATCTCAAATTATTTAATTGGAGTGAACAAGCAAAGTTTGGGTAGAGCTGGATCTAAGCGTTGGCTAGGTAAACGTCCAAAAAAAAACTGTAAATAGAAGAGAGTGAAATAATAAAAACCTTGGAAGATGGATCTTGTTTCTCTACTTTGGTTCTCATGAGCCTGATTTTGTCTTTCTCCTGAGAGCTAAAGATTCTCTCCACCTGGTTACATTTTGCAGCAAAATCTCTATTCTCTTCTTTAATGATTTGAAGTGAATTGGATTTGGTGTTTTCTTGTACAAATATCAGCTTGTTTTCCTCCATAAGAAATTTGATTTTAGTGAATGATTTATTAGATTCAGACAGTAAATAAGCTTGATCTTAGCTTATGAGAACGTATATATATTGTCTTAGACTCAAAATTCTGAGTTCTTGTAAGGTTGTCTGAGGCTTAAAGAGTATATGTACACTTAGATGAATTGGTTTCTGTTTTAGGAAAAAAACACGAGGGGTATATAAAAAGCCGGTTGATAATGAGAAGCATTATTATTTAATGATACGCTCATTTACGGTGCCTCGCTTGGCCAGTCCATCGCCCAACAGAAGAGGTGAATTCGGGATGTGTCTCTAGCGGATCGGTACTCCACTTCAAGAGTGTTCAGAGAGGCTGGGTAACCACCCACAAACATATCCTCCCTTGAACAAATGCAGAGTTACTCATGCACCTACCGTGGATCGGACTCACATACTTGTGAAAAAATACACTCTTATAATGAAACCTCTTATCATTTGAACTATATCCCGTGGGCTCATTATTATTTAATGAAGTTGTATAGTGTCAACTACCAAAATAAATGCATCAACGCCATGACAACAATAATGGTTAAGGGACCATATATATCGTCATTCAATCTTACATAATTATACAGTATGAAATATTTTTTTAAAATAGTATAGACATAAGTAATAATGCATAAGTTTAAATTTCAGATAGAAGCATCAATCAATAACTCATATCAAAATATATAATACTTAATTGACAATTTTTTAAAAGTTATTCATCATGATTTGCTTTTCAATATTGAAGAATAACTAGGAGTATATATATTACTCCCTCCGTCCCTAAATGATTGTCACATTTGACTTTTGATGGTCAATAAAACACGATTTAAAACATAAATATCTCTTATTCTACATGCGAAAAAATTATAATAAGTTGATATTTCAAAAATATATATTGAGACGAATCTAACAAGATCCTACAAGACTATATTATTTCTTATCGTTTAATGAGAATTCGTGATCAAAATTTGTTGTAATTGACCACAAAAATCAAAATGTGACAATCTTTTAAGGACGAAGGGAGTATTTTGTAAAATCGTTTTTTAGTTTTACCCTTAAAAGCAAGTTTTTAACACAAATTTGAGGAGGACTTGATCACATGTAGAATAGTATGAAAGGCAGAGATAATTATTGAAGGTTGTTTGGCATGATTTGCCAATTTTCATTCAACAAGATATGTAATTGAGTAGTCGACGTTGAATTGACTAATACATCATCAGATCAGTTTTCTTGTGTGTAGCTATTTTGAATAATGACCGACGACTATGAAATACTCCATTCGTTTTTGAAAGATTGTCATATTTTAACTTTCGTTGGACAAATATTACAAAATTTGATCATAAATTCTCATCAAACAATAAAAATAATATAGTCTTGTTGGCTCTTGTTAGATTCGTCTTAATATATACTTTTGAAATATCAACTTTTTATAATTTTTTCGCATGTAAAATAAGATATATTTATATTTTAATTCTTGTTTTGTTGACTATGAAAAGTCAAAATATGACATTCATTTAGAACAATCAATTAGGAATAGAGGAAGTAATACATATAGTTGAAAACAAAATAAGCATTTTTAATTAAATTCGATGAATATTAGTTGAAATATATACATCGGTTCATAAGATATAGAGTTATATTTGTGTTATTTCCTACAAACATATATCATTATTTCTAGTTTTATTAAGAGTTTTGCTATATATGTCAGATAATTGTCAATTTCAACATTGTATGAGTGGTTATGTTATAGTGAAGAACGGCGTATATTTCTATTTATGGAATGTATAAAAATAAAGATGGGTGATGCATATGTGCCATGTAGGATGAGATTTTGATCACTATAATTAATCACATATTCACTTCAGAGCTAATCTTGATCAATTTTTGGAGTATAGGTATGAAGAAAATTATGGTCCTCCTATATTATGCTTTCTTAAGATTTTTCAAATATATTATATGTTTAGATCAATTTTTGGAGTATAAGTATGAAGAAAATTATGGTCCTTCTATGTTATGCTTTCAAATGTATTAGAGAATTTTTAAGAGAACAAATCTATCTTGAGATAATCATAACAGATCCGACGGAGTATATCCTAACAATCTAATTTATTAAGAGCATACAATCTCCTATAATTCGACACATTATAATATGTTATCATTTTTGTCCCTTTTCCTTACCTCATGATCTTCATTTTGTAATGAAATAATTCAAATTAAAAATAGAAGAATGATTTGATCTCAAATCACGCAATCCTTCTATGTAGGAGAAGTTGACCAAATCAAGAGGGCGTCGAGAGTTGTCCCCCCTCTCCTAAAATTTTGAAAAAATATATTACTTTTATTTTGTACTCAATAATTTAGGTGTTTAAACATAAGGTGCGCTCCCAAGCACATTTTTTATATATATACAATAATATACCACTAATAGGGAGTACTTAACAACATACATTATCGGACTCAGTCGATACGTATGGTTTAGTTGCATGCAACTAGGCCGAACTCAATTAATTGTATAAATATGTATTTAATTAACAGGGCTATTTCTTACATTTTGGGTATTATGTGAAAACATAAAATGAGGCTCTTTTTTCATGACAATAAATATAAATTAACCAAATATAGAAAAATTGATTTTGAAAATTATTCAAAACATTTGTAGAAAACAATGTTGCCAAAGATAAAACAATTCATTTGAAAACTGAAATTTTCCTAATATTTTATGGACCAAAATCACCAATCAATTTTTCGTATCTAATTTTTTCCAAAATATTATTCTCAATTGATATTAGAGACAATGCATCGAGTATTTCTTGACACATTATAGAACGGATAAACGACTTCAACAACTTCAGTCTATAAAAGCTCCATTCTACAAATGCAGTAGTAACAAGAATAGTCTACATTACTCTATAAACAATCATCACATTGAGCCAAACAATCTGATTGTTTGAGAAAAAATTTGAGATGCCATTAAATTTTATCTCTCCTCCTGGGAATAATTGTCTAAGTAATATTAACTCCTCAAACAATTCACCTCAATTGATGTGGATGGATCATTCTTCTCAAGTGCATTATGAACATGTGAACAACAAACAACACCTTTTTTATATTGTTGATATTATTAGATCTTTTAATAAGTGAAACAATTACTTGATCAATGATACAGAGAAAATAGTTAACCTAAATGATTTCTTAGTTGGTCATGTGTCTTTAGCAATTTCTCTATTTCTTGCAAAATAAAAAAATTTAAGAGTCTATGGAGATCTACTCTAAAACCAATTGACAATGGGGGAGTAGTCCAAGATCTTATATATTGACCGAGAGGACATCGACTTACGATGTGGGATGTGCATCTTAACACTCCCCCTCACGTGTAATCCAATCATTGGTGGAATATTCATCAGTATTAATTGCCGGAACAACATCGGCGGTTTTACACGTGACTCAATAACTCGGGCTTCGCTCATGATACAAACAAAAATCAACCTTTCACTTGTATAGTTGCAGTGTCAATGTCATATCCTTTGATTTCGGTTGTTTAGTAACCATATTGACAACTGTTAACACTTCATACCAAATTATTATGAGCAAATTGCTGAAATGGTCTCCGAAAGAGGGTTCAGGTTGCCTGCTGGTCCTCAAAAGTACAAAAGTTGCAACTCAATCCACGACATTGGTCAACGGTTGCAGATTGGTCCAAAATTTAATGAAAGCGTTAATTTTTAACGGCCCAATGGCGATTGTGCCCGGGCTCTTCACCGTAGAACCACTACTGGAAAATTGCTTAAAAACGACGAGATTTTAATTTGTCCTTCGTGTATATACGACAAAGGAGGACAAGCCTGAGAACAAACCCGAAGTTTGTTTGCCAAAAAAGAATATACGACAAGATAAGACAAATTTGTCCTATTTTGTCCTATGTTTTCATTAATTTAAAAAATCTAATATGTTAATATTCTGAGTTGTCTATATGTGCTTGAATTATTCAAGTTTATTATGTCTATATGTGCTTGAATTATTCAAGTTTAGATTAAAGAATAGTATAAAAAAAGAAAAATTTAAAACAAAGGATAAAAAAGGACAATTTTGTCGTATTTTGTAGTAGTTGTATGACATAATAGAACAAGCTTTAAAAAATTTGGTAACTTACATGCCATTATACACAATTGCTCTTTTAACAATGATCATGTTAATCTATTTAATTCTATTATAATATAATACTATCGAACTATAAGTCTTAACGAATTTTGATGTGTCATTCATGCTTTGCACCAAAGCAAGAGTTATTTGTTCATATCTCGATATTCATACTTATCATATAAGTATTGGTGTAATACTTTAATTACATGAATACTTCACAATAATTAGTTATGTTGTATTATGTCGATATTTGCTTGAATTATTCAACTTTAGATGTTAAAAAAAAAGAATGAAAAAATAAAACAAGGACAAAAAAGGACAAAATTGTCTTAGTTTGTCGTAATTGTTTGACGTAATAGGACAAATTTGATAACTTAAATTGGATGATACATGCCATAATCATCAATTACTTAATACTTATCATATATGTATGATGTAATACTTTAATTACATAAATTCTTTTACAAATAATTAGTTAAGATGTATTAGTTAAGATGGATATGTAATATATGTATGATACACGAATTAATTTTGATATGTGCCGATGGCTCAATAGCTTAGTGGCATCCGGCCCAACCTTTCATGTAAGAGGTCATGGGTTCGAACCTTGTTGGAGACATATTTGTCTCATATTATACTCTAACTTTCTATTAGTTAGCAATTTCTGTATTCATGTTTGTAATATCATTGTAATCACAATTCATCGCTAATTATCAAAAAAAAAATTTTGATATGTCATTCTATTTTGCTTTGCACCAAAGTTAGAGTTATTTATTCATATCTCGACATTCATACTTATCATATAAGTAATGGTGTAATACTTTAATTACTTGAATAATTTATAAATAATTAGTTAAGATGTATTATATCGATATGTGCTTGAATTATTCAACTTTAGATTAATGAATTGTAAAAATTAAAACAACGAAATAACAATTTCCTAAAATCAAAGGACAAATCATGTTTGTCCTTAATAATAAAAGCACAATCCTGGTCAATTGTTCACTTTCCTTAGGAGCCGTTGATCTTCCCTCATCTATGGTCTAAAACCATCCAATCCTTTTGATGAGGATCGCCACGTCAGCTCATGAATAAATAAGCCCTCTCATTCTTCCTCATCTCTTATTCTTTTTCCATACCAAACTCTTCTTCTCCAAACACCTGCAGCCTCTCTCCCGCCGCCTGCAGACCCCCCCTCCCTCCCCCTCCCTCCCTCCCCAAGTTCCTCTTGTGCTGTTGTCCTTTAGTCCAATTTCACTTTTTATTTTGTATTTTACTAACTAATTGGTAATTGTTTTTCTTCTGTCCTGGCATCCATAATGAATTGCCAGCTGAACAATTTCCGAATGGTGGCGAGCAATGGCCAGGTGGGTAAACTCCCCTTTCATAAGCCATCTCAGCAAAAATGTTTGGCTCATTGATTGTTGTCCAGTGCTTAACTCTATCGCCAAAGTTCTTGAAGCATGTTTCAGCAAAATAAACAAATTCTTCCCTTCAAATAGACAACCATAAATGTTAATATCCTCTCCTTTCAAAGCTCAAAGGAGACTAGGCGTAATCAGTTGTAATTTGATTCATTCTATTTGAGGTCATTTTAAAGACAAATAGGCATGGGTGTTATCGATGGGATCGGAGCCATAAATCAAGATACTTATACTATGAAAATGGAGCTAAAAGTTATACAACAATCGTATTTCTTGTTGGAAAAGCACATTTACTGTCAACAATTTCTTCAGATGTATATTTGAAATGCTTGACAATGAACACTTGAGATTATTTTGTATATTTCTGCTTCTTGTGCAGAAACGACTTGGAAGTGTACCTGAATGTATAAGAAGAGACTTGGCGAAGATAGATGATACAGTTCTTCAAAGTACCCCAGAGTTCTGTATAGATGCAAGAACTGTTGGGAACGTTGCCAGAGTTCTGGCGAAGATAGATGATACAGTTCTTTAAACAATGGCTGGAACTTATTCCAAAGCGTAGTTACCAGTACTCCGGGCTGCCTCATCGGCCTAATCCGCGGTGTTGATGTTCCCGTTAACAACTGCAGTTTTTAGGCTGCAGTTTTTTTTTGTTCATGTTAAGAACATACGACAAAAAAGGACAAAACTCATATTAAATAAATTAAATTTTTATTTATATAAAAAAGTATGAAAGGACAAAGTTTGACAAGCATTGGCCCATTCTCTGTTGATTTTCGGGCTTCAAACTAAGGACAAGCAACGACAAAATGAGCAAATAAGACGACTTTTAAAGAACAGCGAAATTTCGTCGTATCTATATCAAAAACGACGAGAAAGAACGAATTCCCTTGTCCTTTTTGCTGATTTTTCCAGTAGTGAACTTTTACCCGTTCAACTGGAACACAACTATACTTTCATCGCTTTTGGTTCACTCCTAAGCTAATTCTATTATTACCGTCTAACTTATTAACAATGCGTGTAACTCACGAGGCGCGTGGCTCGTTGACATTTAACAACGCCGTTAAGTTTTGGACCTTATTAACAATGCGTGTAACTCACGAGGCGCGTGGCCCGTTGACATTTAACAACGCCGTTAAGTTTTGGACCAATCTGCAACCGTTGGCCAATATTGTGGACTGATTTACGACTTTTGTACTTTTGAGGACCAAAAGGCAACCTAAACCCACTTTCAGGGACCATTTCAACAATTTGCTCAAATGATTATTGACATCAAGAATTCAAAGTACCGTCCCAACTCATTGGTTGCTAATGGTTTTGCTTCACTAATTTTGTAGCATGATCAACTTCTGCAACTTCAAGTAAAAGCTTCTCGAATTTATGACTAGTTAAATAATAGCCGGTGAAACAACTTTTCAAGGATATAAAGTTCACAGATCAAATTCATGAGGGGTTTGATAGTACATTTTGAGTTTTAATGGAAAACCTGAATGGATGGAACTGACTGTGCGAGACAATGTCTTGATGTGAAAATATGGGTTTCCGTTAAATAGTTACAATATATTAAGAGCATTCGCAGCAGATTACTTAATTTTTTTCCCTAAAATCAATTCCTTAAACAACTTTATCAAATTTAGGAAGTATGTTTTAACTTTTGGACAAATTCAGATTCCCTATTTATCACTTTCGTATATCATGTTCAATTATTGGTTCGTTGCACCGGTCTGCAAACAGTAGTTGTCAACGCTGCTGATATTTATTACTTTTTCAGTTTTTTTGCTTTTGCCTATTCTAAATATAAAATAGGAGGTGTTATTATAGGACATCTAAATAAGCTTAATTTTGTACCACTCCTTAAATATGGCGAACATTTTGATTCAAGGATTGTAATTTCTTGTTTTTCAAGTAAGGAATTATATTTTCCTATTTCTCAATTTGTCCCTTAAAACTCATTCTTTTTTATACCAAAAAATAATTAAAGTTCATTTAACACAAACAGCAAATACGAACTTTGATGAAATATATATATATATATATATTAGGTTAATTTGAACATTAAGAAAGAATCAAGGTCTAATTTTTAATTATATAAAGAAATAGTACGTTGAATGAATATCTAATAGGCTATATAATCCTTAAATCTAAATGTTCATAATATTCTTTCAAGTTTTAGGAACATATGAGATAGGCCCAATTAAGACCTTACTGATCTGAGTTGGTTTCAACTGAATTAAAATCTTTTGGATTTAATTTGGTCTGTGTAATTGGCCTTAGTAGTTGAATATAAAGTTCTAGACTTCCGATCCAGTTCTAGACTTCTAGTAACTAAACGGAAATTATTACTTAGAAAAGAAAACATAAGCAAATTATTTCTTGTGGTCATCTAGAAGATTTTAAATTTTCATTTTTTTGGAGTTAATCGAATAATTGGATTAGACTTTTATCAGTGACCAGAAGGTCCTGGATTCGATACTCATCTCACCGCAAGTTTACAAAAAAAATCTTCATTTTTGTGACACAATCTATATAATTTTTATTGGCCTTTGATTTTTACACTCTAAATTTTATAACCACACTCCACTTTATCACTTTTTGAAGATTTTTATAGAGTAAATTGAAGGGTAAAATAGAGAAAATGGAGTGTAGTAATCAATGTTTGGAGTGTAAAAATCAAAACCCTTTTTATTTTTATTAAGTTATCTATAAACTGGGATGAAACATAGGAGCCAAACAATGTGATTATTATAACATAATTGAACATTAAAATTATATTAAAAATTTTTAAAATTTATTATATTAAAAAATATATACTATAGAAAAATGTTCATTTTACCTCAATCAAACCAAAATTTAGATTGCGTGTTAATGTTACTTTGTTGTTCACTTGTTCATCATGTTAATATTTTTATTTTGCAAAATAGAATTTATTTTACAAAATATAAATTAAGAAAGAAATGATGTTGAAATTGGTGTATAAACGTTGAAGATGACTCTATTTATAGCTACAAATTATTATCATCCATAATAATAAGTGATGACAGTTAATTAATTTTTAATTTGATAAGATATAATTTCTTCAATATTAAATAATGATAGAATATAATATGATCGAGATAAAAATATGAGTAATAAAGTAGAATAATGAAATATATGTGCATAGAAAAGATGACTATAATTAAAAAGAATCATTTGAATTTTTAAATATTTTTATTAAGCAGCAGCTAGAGCTTTGACAACTAAATCAGACCAGACAAGGTTCCTCATTCTTCAAGCAAATTGTTTTTGTCCCAATTCTTTGTCACCTTTCTATTGAAACTTTGATTTGCAATTGAAGCTTTCATCAACAACTACTTCCTCTAATGACATTTCAACTATTTCCTGCTCCTATACAATTACAAATACACTAACTTTGTGCATAGTTTTCAATAAAATTTCTCGCTTTTTTACTATTTGGGTCACCTTAAAAGCTTGATTCATTGATTTGAGCTGCATATTTTTCAATAATTTGCTTGCTTTAAGCTATTTGGGTCAGCTTGGAAGATTGATTTGAGCTGAATAATTTTCAATAAAGTTTATTGCTTTCTGCTATTTGGGTTAGCTTGAAGGATTGGATCAGTGATTTGAGGGGTACCCATTTGACTAGATTTTCTGATTTGATTCAGAATTGGTCAAAAGAATGAGGGAAAATTGGAGATGGGGTGCTTTTATTTTGCTTGTTAGCTGTGTTTTCATGGTAAAGATTGAATCTTTTAAGTTCCCAATACTCCATCATCAACAAACTGAAAGAATTTCAGGTAATGAGGATCACGTTTAACTTTGTGAAGTTATATCTGGTAAAGATTGAGTTTGCGGATTTTTATATATATAAATCTTCTCTTTATGATTGTATCTGTGATTTATAATCTAGAGTTTGCCTTTTTACTTATAACTCTTAGATGTAAGTTGAGTTTAGAATTGGTCATTAGGATTGGCCTTGTGATTTAAGATTTAGCTGATTTTGATGTATGTATGTCAATTGTAGCTGGAAGTGTATTGCAATTTAATGCTTCAAGTGTTGACAACTTGACCTGATGTGGGTGTTGAGTTGATTTTTCCTAGCTTAACTGCCTTTTAGTGTGGTTTTGATAGAGTTAAACGCGTAACATTTAGTTATGTTAGTGCAATTGCCAATCTCTTGGGTCATAGTTGAGCTCAAATGGCTTGTTTCAAGGCTAAGGTTTCCTGAAATGTCTGTATTCATGATACTTGTACGTTTAGCAAGAATTGATGCTTGTATAGTTAGATGATTGGAAAATGATGCGTTCGAGTAGAACCATGATTTTGCTCTCCAAGCTAAATGGCCATGACTACAACTTTAACAGTCAACTAATTCTCTTGTTGACCAGAATTGAGATCTTGTAAATTGTTCTGTCTGCCTACGTTATATAAAGTGGCAAAAACTGAAAATTTAAAAAATGTTTCGGATTTTAATTATGATGCGTGATTTATTTTCAAAAATCTTTATTGCATATAGTCTATTAAGTTACTTCAATTTTTGTTTGTCATGATTTATAAGGTGATGTAATTACTAAACTCTCTTAATTATGCCTACATGTTTAAGCAATTGAAAGTATGAGTAGAACTGATTTTTGTATATGTCATGAACCAGGTAGTGCTGGTGACGTTTTGGAAGATGATCCTGTTGGACGTTTAAAAGTCTTTGTTTATGAGCTTCCGAGCAAATACAACAAAAAAATCCTGCAAAAAGATCCTCGTTGTCTCAACCATATGTTTGCTGCTGAGATCTTTATGCACCGCTTCTTGTTATCTAGTGCTGTCCGAACACTAAATCCCGAAGAAGCTGATTGGTTTTATACTCCTGTATACACGACTTGCGATCTAACTCCTAATGGTCTTCCTTTACCCTTCAAGTCTCCACGTATGATGAGAAGTGCAATACAGCTTATTGCTTCTAACTGGCCATACTGGAATAGGACAGAGGGGGCTGACCACTTCTTCATTGTCCCCCATGATTTTGCTGCTTGCTTTCACTACCTAGTATGAATTTTTCTCCCTAGCTCTTCCTACTGTTATCATTATGTTGAAGAACATTATATAAGAATTGTCTCTCAAATGTAACTAATTATAATAAGAAAACAAAGGGAGTATGTGATTTATGTCAGAAAGTTCGCCTCTTAAACTGTTAACATTAACCTATCATCAACATAACCATACTTTTATATCGAAGTATCACCAAAGAATCTAAATGTATCAAATCTAATTTAATCAGTGTCATTCAACCATTATTGTAGGAAGAAAAGGCTATTGAAAGAGGCATCCTTCCACTACTTAGTAGAGCTACACTGGTTCAAACTTTTGGACAAAGAAATCATGTTTGCTTAAAGGACAGCTCTATTATTGTGCCGCCATATGCACCTCCTCAGAAGATGAAATCTCACATTATTCCGCCAGATACTCCACGGTCCATATTTGTATACTTCAGAGGATTGTTTTATGATGTTGGAAATGACCCAGAAGGTGGTTATTATGCAAGGTACAGCTCTTTCTGCAATCCTCTTTTGCTGACTACATCAGAATTACTGTTTCTCTTGTACATTATAAAAATATAACTCTTAATTTTATAAGTGATACCCTGAAAAACCTTTAAAGGTAGAAATAATCAAACTGCCCTCCCACAGTCCCACAAAGAAGTTTGTCTCGAAGCTTTTCTTCTGATCCCCCTAACTCGTTATCTTCTAGTAACCGAACACCCTCTAAATACTGATGCATTTGAATTTAACGGAGCATATTTCTTTTCCTTCCCATGTCTTCTGAAGTGTCCATATATTTTCTCCTGTCCATAATGTTGTTCATCTGCAGTTGATATACAAATAATGTTCCTTATATATGTAAATATCAGAACTATGAAACTCGAAAAAAGAATATCAGTCATTTAGATAAGATGCTTTGCAGTTTGAATGAGCTATACTGATTTTGTCCCTACTCCAGAGGTGCTCGAGCATCGGTGTGGGAAAACTTCAAGGACAATCCCCTATTTGACATTTCTACAGAGCATCCAACCACCTACTATGAAGACATGCAAAGAGCTATTTTCTGTTTGTGCCCGCTTGGCTGGGCACCATGGAGTCCTAGATTAGTTGAAGCAGTGATCTTTGGTTGTATTCCCGTTATCATCGCCGATGATATCGTTCTTCCATTTGCTGATGCTATTCCATGGGAAGATATAGGAGTTTTCGTTGCAGAAAAAGATGTTCCGAAGTTGGATACTATTCTCACATCAATTCCAATTGAAGTGATATTGAGGAAGCAAAGACTACTAGCTAACCCTTCCATGAAGCAGGCAATGTTGTTCCCAACCCCTGCTCAACCCGGTGATGCTTTTCATCAAATCTTGAACGGACTTGCTCGTAAGCTACCACATGATAGGAACGTTTACTTGAAGCCTGGCGAGAAAGTCTTGGATTGGACAGCCGGTCCCCGTGGTGACCTGAAACCCTGGTAACTAACTACATGATGCCAATGGTGTACTGTGATTTTCATTTTTGCAGTGGTGGGAACTAGGAACACCCGAAGTGTCTGGTATCTAGTAGAACTTTGTTTTGTTGTCAAATTATCCATTCTTATATATGAAAGTCTGTAAAAAAAAATGTTTTTAGTTATATCCACATTGGTATATCTTTTAGTACTTCATTTCTTTCTCATCATTATGAAATTGTTCACTGGAATCGATCATTGTTTACCTTCTGTATTTTATGATGACATTTGGTTTCTGAAACAATATGCAACTCATCATACATATAAACATACAAGTATTAGTATTTAAAATTGACCGCAAGGTGGTCAAGTTTGTGGAATAGGTAAACTTTTAAGTTTGTGATGAGTTCGATTTTCCCTACCAACACTTTCTTAAACAAACCTTATAACAACTCTTCGGGCCCCGTTAGAGTTGGTATTTGGGACTGCACTCCAACATTAGTGAACATACATCTAAAATTATTTTGCACTTATTTCCATATTTAATTCCCAATTTGTCGACTCAATATTAATATTTTTTGTCACTTTATTGATAAAAACGTACCTTTTATAGATGGAGAAGTGCAGCTTATTTTAAGGAATAAAAAATAATGTCTTATCCTCTACCATTACAAACTTAGATTTACTCCAAAATTATAGCATTAACAAGCGCACATATATAAAGCATCAATCCCATAAAAAATATCATTAAACCCTATCCTATCTTTAGGCTCTTTGATCAATTTAGGGAGAAAATGATTATCCCAAATTTATTTCTATCTTTATTTATCATTTTCTCCCTATTGCATGGATATGCATCACATTCCATGCCCCATGATAGCCATCATGACAACAAGGTTATTTTTTCACAAGCATTTTTCATAGTTATGAATATTTAGTTGGATTTTTTTACTTATAAAATATTTATTCAATATATAGGTATATATTGTTTACATGGGAGCAAAAACTCATGATGATCATAAACTTATTGCACAATCACACATTGATGTGCTTATCCATGTGCTGGGCAGGTAATTAATATAGCTAAAATTATATAAAGAAATGAAGTATTATTATTACAATGATTATGTTTCAAATTTATTTGAACAAAGAATGAAAAAACGAGACTTTTGGATTTCCTACTATGTTGTCAAAAATCAAATTATTATAAGAATAAGAATAATTTGCTTAAACATAATTTTGAAGCAATAATAATTCATGCAAACACAAGTAGAAATTTCTTAAATTCCAAACTTCTTTTTTGGGAGAACATAAAATGGGGGAGGTTTTCAGTATCATATGATATAATTTGGTTACGATTTCTAATAATTTTATAAAGAAGTAATTTCGTCTCTTTTATAAATGAGAAAAATACGGGCAACACTATACACATCAGAATAGTGATTTACTATTGCTGAAAATTACTATTTTATCCCCCATTTAACTTCTTCACCTACTTATGGTGTGTATAACAGATCCGGAAAAATACGGCCCTAATATTCCTCATGAAAATGACTAGAACATATTACCTCCCGTTGAGGCAACACAACTTCTTTTTTTTTTAAAAAGGGGGGTTACCCTTTGATTTTATTAATGCGAATAATCCATTACAATCACCAAACATCAGTACAATTCGTAAATTCAAGGAAAGAGGCGACTAGCATCAAACTAGTGAGAGAAATTCTTCTCTCTGACCACTTCCTTGCTAGCAAGAGGGCTCGAACCCGAGACCTCCGCTAGAGGTGTCTGCATGCTTGCCACTAGAGCAAGATGTCTTGACTGGCAACACAACTTCTTATTACCATTAACTTTTCATATTTATTGTCGGAGGGTTAATTAATTTTATGAAAATAAAATGATTTTTTATAAGAATAAACTGATTTTTTATTTAATTTGTTTATGACACGTATGATTTTTAACAGTGTTGAGGAGGCCAAAAAATCACTGGTATACAACTACAAATATAGCTTCTCTGGATTTGCAGCTAAGCTCACTAAGTCTCAAGCCAAACAAGTTACCGGTGAGTCACTTGTTTTACATGCATTTTAGTGAAAATTATTATTTTTAATATTTTTGGCATTGTGTTTTTTAATATATGTTTTAAATAATTTTCAGAAATTCCTGGAGTGATCAAAGTAATTCGTGAAAGGCACTACACTATGCCTCTTAATACTAGAAGTTGGGATTACGTGGGTTTACCAATTCATTCTCCTAATAATATTATTTATAATAATCTTCTCCAAAAATCAAATATGGGTGATGGAATCATCATTGGAGTTATTGATTCAGGTTTACTTTAATTCCTTATGCTTACACATAATTATTTCTAATGAATGAAGTAAATGTTATGTTAGGTATGTCTTTTCTATTCTTTTATCTTAAAACGTACGTAAATATCTCTAATCTTGCACGTGTAAAAATTATAAAAGCTGGTATTAAAAAATATATATTGAAATGAATCTAAGAAGATCTCACACGACTTTATCATTTCTTATCAACTAATGAGAATTCATGGTCAAAGTTTTCAATATTTGGCTCTCAAAATCGAAAGTGGTCAAATAGTTTAGGATGGAGCCATGGAGGGAGTATTATTTTCAATATAGTTCAGTTATATCATATTTATGTTAATCATTTTAATTACTATATATAATTAATATTAATTTATATTCAATATAATGTTTTTATTTACTTTGTTACATGTTGATTAGTTATATTACTCGTTACATGTTAATACATTACTTGTTTAAGTAAATAATTTATATTCAGAGCTTGGTTCAACAAGCTTTCAGCTAGTCGAGTTGAGCCTAATGCTCGTTTAGATGAGTCGAGCCAATAAGTTATTACTTGTTACATATATGTAGGTATCTATCCATCAAAGGCTTTTGATGACAAAGACCATGGTCCTATTCCATCAAAGTGGAAAGGCATTTGTAAAACAGAAGGAAAATTCGATGCAAGAGAAATGTGTAACAAGAAAGTGATTGGAGCACGTTGGTTTAGAGGAGGATTCGAAAGTCATTACAAGGGTGCAACATTTGTAGACGAACCATCTCCATTAGATGACTATGTTGGTCACGGAAGTCATGTAGCAAGCACTGCAGCTGGTTCCATTGTCAATAACGTTACATATTATGACATCGATTTTGGCTCCTTCCGTGGTGGTGCACCCCGTGCTAAATTAGCCATCTACAAGGTAATGGGACACACATTTCGTGCTTTTCTTTAGTTAAGAAATGTAATTGTATGGAATGTTCGTTCGATCCCCTGACACCCCGAGCATGAGCCGTGGGAATTGTTCTATGACACTTAATTTGTGGTACTTGTGTACATGAGTATTGCATGTTCTTGTGATTCTAAATATCCTGGTTGAATAGGTCTGTTGGACAGCCGAGATGAAGGTAAAAGGGGGAGGCGACGAGGAATATGAGAGATTCGAAGGATGCCGGGATGCTGATGTCCTTGGTGCTTTTGATCAAGCAATACGCGATGGGGTTGATATTATATCAGTGTCTATTGGAATGCCCATACCTATGCTTCCAGAAATTGATGCGGATAATGGCTTTGACATCGGTTCATTTCATGCTGCTTCTCATGGCATCCCAGTTGTTTATGCTGCTGGAAATGATGGTCCTAATGCTATGACAGTAACAAATGTAGCACCTTGGGACATTTCAGTTGCTGCCACAACTATTGATAGATCGTTCTCCATACTTATCACACTTGGAAATAATGAAACTGTTGTGGTACGCCGTTCGATCTAATTTGGTATCGAAGTTCAATCTCTCCTGCCTATACATGTCCGCTCCTTGATCAGGCGGGTTATGTAGTTCGATCACTAATTGTTTATATTGCTTGCATGATATCACAGGGTGAAGGTGTGTTTACAGGAAAGGACATTGATTTTACTACCATTGATGTTATGCCAAAGTTTAATACAGGGTAAATGTTTTCATATCCATCTTTGATTTTTTAGGTGTTCAATATGGTACTTAAAATACGTTGTATTATAATAATCCTAGATAAAATTGCACAACCCATGGATGTTTCTCTTAGATAAAATTGCATGAATTGTACTTATTAACCACTTAAGCTGAACTTGTTTGAATCAAAACTCAAGATGCAATGTTAAAACATTTCTTCATGTTTTGATCATCTCCAGAACGGACTTCATTGAGGATATGATACCTGGTGATGGCTCTCTACGAGGGAAAGTGGTGGTGGTTTTTGCGGACGATGCTGCTGTCGGTCCTGCTCTCGTCCAACGCACAGCTAAAGTTGGTGGTATCGCCCTTATCATGGCCGTACCACCGAAAGACGAATTGTACAGTCCATACAATGACAGGATATCACAGAAGGATGAAGTTCCACTCATCCAAATTTGTTATGCTGATGGGAACCTACTATATGATTACTATGTAGAACATGAAGACAGGTAGATATTTACCAATTCAAAGCATGTGTTGTTAAGCAAATAATGAATCTAACATGATTAATTTATTGTGCAATAAATCTTGGTTCATAAAATAGGGCTAAAGTGAAGGTGAGTACAACCAAACTTCATTTGGGCAAACCAATACAAACTAAAGTGGCTAAATTTTCGTCGAGGGGACCCAACGCTAAAGTACCAGGCATTCTTAAGGTAATTTATTTGGTTAAACTACTCTTTAATCCTCCTTGGGAAAGTTACTCCACAATTTGAAGTTTCACTCCTAATTATTCTTTTACATAGCCTGACATATCGGCGCCTGGAGTGAACATTCTAGGAGCTAGTGCCGGAGGTGAAGCAGAGGATTTTTCTTTGAAGTCAGGGACCTCTATGGCAGCACCTCATGTAGCCGGTGTTATCGCCTTGCTGAAGAAGTCTCATCCTGATTGGTCTCCTGCAGCTCTCAAGTCTGCTATAACAACAACAGGTTTTCTTTTCTGTGACTATTTTATTTTGTTTCGATGTCATTAATGTTGCCTAGATCAATTCACTATACCAGGATTTCCGGGTTAATGAAGATAGATTAACAAGGGCGAATATATTAACAACGATTAACCTAGGTCAAACTATTTACTAACCTTGTCGGGTGACTGGGCCTTACACGCTCCGGACAAGCATACTATAATGTTGTGTTATTGTTTTACAGCATGGAACTATGACTCTCATGGTTTCCCAATATACGCTGAGGGTTCATCTCTGCAACTTGCTAATCCATTTGATTGTGGGGGTGGAGTTATAAACCCAAATGCTGCTAATGATCCAGGGTTGGTGTATGACATGGATACAACAGACTACGTTCATTACTTGTGTGCTGTAGGCTATGACAAACAGCATATTTATAGTATAACCAGATATGGGGCGACTGATGCAGATAATGGTTTCAATGCGAGCAATATTTGTCCCTACAGAAAACTCTCCATCTTCAATGTCAATGTTCCTTCTATAACTATACCAGATCTAAGGACACCTATCACACTACTTAGAACAGTTACAAATGTTGGACCAGTCAATTCAAGATATAAAGCTATCATTCAAGCTCCATTTGGCACAAAAATCTCAGTGAAACCTAGATATTTGAAGTTCAACTCAACAACAACTAAACTCTCCTTCATCGTGAATATTTCTGCTATACAGGAGAGCATATTCTTCAATTTTGGGAGTTTAACATGGACTGACAGCAAACATTTTGTCCGAATTCCAATTTCTGTGAAGACTGTTCTTTCCCCATAGTGTTGAGTTGATGAAACATGGTTTATTAAAAAAGGTATCATGTATAATAAAAAACTGAAGCATCATCAAGCAGAAATATGACTTCCAATCTTCTGGTGCTATGTATGTTAACAGAAAGTATTGGCCTCTTGATTCATCAAAGCACTTGAGTTATATTTGTATTGAGGACACACTACTGTCGCTAAAATATATTTGGCATGCTTCCGAATTATACTTAAACATATTTTAGTTCACTGTCAAAATATAACTTGATATTAACCGCAAAATCCTTGTCGAATTGATTTTCGCATTCTCAAAACTGCTAACAAATTGAAACTCGGAAGTGGGGGTCATTGAAGCTAACATACAAAACAATTTATAGAAAGGCAAGGACTCCAATAATTACATAGTGGATAGTCGATGTCTCATGGTCAACTAAGATAACAAACATGATACGAGTGTCATATGCTATGAAAAATAAGAAACTCTGAAAATATAAGTAAATAAATTGGGAGACTGAAAAGGAAGTATATATTTCATGGTTCACATAATAATCACATTTCACAACCTGATAATAAATTATGCAATCCGTTCCTAATCTGGTGGATGTAAATAAATGTTTCTCGTTTTTAAGCTAAAAGTGAAGAAAAGTGTGAAATGAAAGGCAGAGAGAATACATGAAAGATAAAAAGGAAAGAATCTGACCTTGACATCAAAGAGAAGACTAAAGTAAAGAATACTGAGACATTGGCTGATATAATTTAGAAGGTGTTGACTGAAGACAGCATAACAATACTTCTTCTTTTTCTGGCCCATTCGTCTTGTTTAAAAGCAAGATCTCGCTGGAACTCATTTTTCAGAATCACCTTTGGCTTCAGAAATTGATCTCGCGCCTCTCGGCAAAAAAATTTCCAGCCGCAGATAAATCAGGAAGCAAAGCCAACCATACAGCAGTATCAGCTCCATCTTCCGGAGAAGTATGTCCCGCCCAAGCAGTCATGGCAGTCTTCACCCAACCTGGGCAACAGCAACTTACACAAACCTTTTCCCCCTCTGGTCTATCCAAAAGCATCCTTGCAAGCAATCTGGTATAAGCATTCACTGCAAGTTTTGATAAGGAGTAGTCTGTAAATACTTGAGGCCAGCCACAAGGTTCCCAAGTTCCATCTTTAACTTGTTTTATGAATGTATCCATAGTCTCATCGATTAGTTCTTCAGATAATGACTCCACATCTTCTAGCTGTTGCCTCAACTCAATATTTCCAATTCTCTGGGAGAATCCACAAAAACAAAATAATTCAGTAACTGTTGCATGGCTTCTCCCACCAGCCCTTATTAGCCGTAATTTTTCCGTTGAAGATTCCCATGACCGTAATGTTAAACAAAACCACCAAATCATTTTATGTAATGTCCCATAAACCATCGTTTAAGAAAACAATTGAGCTTTCCTGGTAAGCTTAATTGGGTAGGAAAACAAGAACAGAAAGAATAGCAACCAAGAACGAAAAGTTATTACTCACATTCCGCCTGCCGTTAAGTCTTCCAAGTCTAGAGCTCACATTGATGATACGAGCACCAGAAACAGAAGGTCTCATCAAAGGAATCATAGCTTTTATTACGCTTTTGGTTCCATAGTAGTTTGTCTCGATAACTTTTTCAGCATGTTCAACAGAATTATCTGAGCCGAAATTGAAATTGATTCCTGCATTGTTTACCTAGGAATTTGTATAGCATCAAGTACTTAGAGTAAACTGACTATGATTAAGGATCATGAGAGCAATCTAATAAATCAGATAGATGAGAGCTTTTAAGGAAAATGGCAGCCAGTAAATCCATATGACACAAAACAGGAAAAATTATAGATGTAAAGCAGGTGCTCTTCAGCCTCCTCTCAGTAGCAATCAATGTATAACCTTTACAAATGTAGCTTAAGAGATGTTATCATAGGCTTCATATATGCAAAGAAGTATGACCTTTCTTTCGCAACACATAAGCAGTTTTTAATCAATCAATGGAAGTAGTAGATAAGTAAGTAGATCACTGATGCACAACGCTTGGGACAGAGAAAACTAAAAATAAAGTACTATGTGGCTTTAGTACCAGTATGTCTAGACCACCAAAACTTTCTTGAATCCAACCAGCAAATGAGTTGATTGATGAAGGATTGACAATATCCAATTGATGAAACACCACATTCAAACCACTTTCCTGCAACACTTTAGCTGCTTCCTCACCGGCATTAGTGTCTCGAGAGGTGAGAACAACTGTCAACCCATTCGATGCAAGTTGCCGAGCTATCTCAAAGCCAATTCCCCTATTGGCACCAGTTACCACAGCAATGGTTTTAGAGGACCACCATCTGAAAAGAACAACATACGTTTAAAATCAAGCCAGCTAAAAAAAAGCTCTCTTTCCATCTCACCCCTTCCTTCCCAGCCGTTCTTGTATACTCGCATAGTCTAAATGAATAATAAATCACACTATACTCATATGATTCATGCGTGTAGCTATTCAACATCAATATTCAAGATTATCTCATACTCACAAGAACTACTCGAACTAAAATACTACCTATACGTGGCTATACACAAAAAGTTAACCAACTTTGCGAACTTCCACTCGAATAAATATAATCATGTCAACACCAAAATTCCATTAAAAATACTAGCTTTTTGGTATACTTTTCACCATATATAACACACCAACAATAAAAATTAAAAATACTTGCTTTAGTTCGGAATTTGAGAAGTCAATCATTAAGCATCAAGATAATCTCACACCATATTAGAAGCTATTTAACATCTACATAATCTAATACCTCAACAACTACTATAATTAAAATACCAACAAGCAAATTAACCATATATTCATCCAATCTAAGTGAACTATAAGGAAGGAGAAAAAAAAAAGGCAAATATATAAATTTGAATGAAATGGTGAAAAGATTACATTTGGTGATCAGAATAAGGGATTGTGCGGAGAAGAGAAACCTCTTGGCGTCTTTTCTCTCTGCGCTCCTTTGCTCTCTCTTTCTTGTTCATTCTATTGTCAAATCAAACTATTTTCACTTTACTTATGTACACGGCTTTTTATTTTGAAATTTTGGGTGTTTTCTAGCACGGGAAAAGGTGGTCTCTGCGAGTTTTTGAACTCCTGGGACCAAGCTTTTCCCTGCTCGCTAGACTTCATGAGATTTCGCTATATCAAGCTCCATTATTTCGTTTCATGTATGCTTGTATTTTTCTATTTGCGATGACATTCGCAAGACTTTGTATGATTTTTCCTAATTTACGTGAAAACCCCTCGTTGGGCTTGGCTTAAAAAAAAAAAATCAAACTATTTTCACTGTTTTATGTTAGTTAGGCATACAAGATACTTGTAATGATGTTATCAAATCGAGTCCAAACTCGGATACTTATAATGACTAATGAATTGGGTAATTATATATAGTACTTGTTTTTGAGGATTCAACAATATTTTTATCATAATTTCACTCGATAGTCGATAATTCAATAAGGTTCTTCTGATTTAATATCGAGCGAGTTTCATGTGACACGTTTCACTAGGCAGCGATGATGACGTGCTAAATGTTTTATGTTGCTTTCATTATAGAGTAAATAAAGTGACAATAGTGCTTCACAATTAATACAACAAATACTCCCTCCGTCCCTAAAAGATTGTCACATTTTGATTTTTGGTGGTCAACAAAACACGATTTAAAACATAAATATATTATTCTATATGCGAAAAAATTATAAAAAGTTAATATTTCAAAAATATATATTGAGACGAATCTAACAAGGTCTCACAAGACTACACTATTTCTTATCGTTTAATGAGAATTCATGATCAAATTTTGTAATGTTTGACTAACAAAAGTCAAAATGTGACAATCTTTTAGGGACGGAGGGAGTACTTGAGTTGTTTATATGCTTAGTTTTTTTTTTTAATAAATTATTGATGAGCTGAGTGTCGAACCCAGGACTTTCTGGACACTAGCGAGAGTCTTTTCCACTATGCTATTCGATTAACTCTTTATATGCTTAGATTTTGAGGTGAACTAAGTAAAGAAATGGACGCGCTATCCTCTCAAATGATATGCTCAGTAAATCAAGTTATTTCTACCCTAATAAAATGTGTACCTAATAATTAAACGACTAGATGATCACTATGCTTAATCAATCGAGTTATTTGGACCCTAGTACAATCTTATTTTGCTAGAATTTAACATATTATATGCATGACTGTTGAAACAATCATTCAATTCTTTCACATACATTTAATAAAAACAATGTAAAATCATCGATATCGGCTCGAATTCGACCACTACACATCTACACCCACCACTAACTAATCTTGATATGGTAATGGGGTACTAATGGCACGGCACCAAAGGAAAGCAACGCACCAAATACTCCATCATCTCTTACCTCATCTTCCTCCCATTGCTGCCTTATTTCACACCACCTTTTCATTTATCTCATTTAATAAATGTCCAAATGAAACACCTCGTAACATTCACGCATAATTAAGTACTACCCACAATTGTAACGCTTTGAATAGTTAAAAAGAATCAATTTTTCTTAAAAAGAGAATATGTTCTCTTTAATATAACAACTCGATCTTCAAACCTGTAATTTATTATTTGTAATCGGCAAGATAAAGCGTAGTGGTTTCCAAGAAGTATTTTTTTATACATGTTTGAATATTTTGACTTCTCCGATTGACCCAATTACATGCTCAATTTGGTCAACTTTCCATATTTTTTTCCAATCACACTACGAAAAGAAGCATATTTTTTCCACATATTCGATCCTTTTCACATATTCTTGCCTTTATTTCTACGAAGATTGTAGCTTTTTGCACAAAAATTGAGTTATGTATAGATCTAGACCCAATTGAGCTTGAAATGAGTTGAATTTCACAAAATCTTGAAAGGGTATTTTTGATATTGATTTGGTCCATGCCTGAAGCAGTCAATTATATGGATCCAGAATCAAAATCAAAATCTGGGTGTTGCAATCCTGTGAAAAAGCCTGGTCCAGTGACAATTGACCACGTGCTGGCAGCTTTGAGAGAGACTAAGGTTGAGAGGGATTTAAGAATCAAGAGTTTGTTCAGTTTTTTCGATTCTGATAATGTTGGGTATTTGGATTACTCGAAAATCGAGAAGGGTTTGTCGTCAATGAGGATTCCGTGTGATTATAAGTTTGCTAAGGAGTTGTTGAACGTTTGCGATTCGAATAAGGATGGGAGAGTGGATTATATGGAGTTTAGGAAGTATATGGATGATAAGGAGATGGAGTTGTATAGAATTTTTCAAGCTATTGATGTGGAGCACAATGGGTGCATTTTGCCTGAGGAGCTTTGGGATGCTCTTGTAAAAGCTGGTATATTGTTATCACTATCATTATCACTATTGTTATCCATCGTTGTTTGATGTTATGGGATTGGATACGTTGTATAACTCTATGATTAGTTGCTATTAGATGATTGCTGATTAATGCGGTCTTTGTTGTCTCTACCATAGTTTGATGTTATGGGATTGGATACTTTCTATAGCTATATGTTTAGTTGGTAATTGATGATCACTGATTAAGGCACTCTTTATTGGATCTCATGATTGTTTAGGTAGTACACTAGTCCTCTCTCCCCATAGTAGTTATCCATTTGTCTTATAAAAAATGAAAGTGGGAGAGCGGGAGTATTGAGTACTGGTCTACATGCATTATTGCTGGAGTATCTGCCGAAGGCTCAAACATTTGTTGTCTTTTATGGAGACATAAATATATACGAAATCAATTACTTACTATTTGCGGTTGAAAGGTAAAAATGGAATAATTGCGAGAGAGAGATGCGTCAATCAAGTTGAATTTGGTTTTGGTGTCATTTTGCATTTCTAGTATACATTTAGTTTTTTTTTGTAAATATGTGTGAGTTTAGCTTATATTCTAGAGGATTTGAAGGAGAAAAGTAACACAATCATATAACACATGCAAGTTCAATGCTTACTTTTCAACACCGCTAGCCAGGTGGAGAGAAGATTTAATCTAAAGACATTCTAATGAATTGATTGCATGATGGGGGAGTAACTCAGCACCATACAAACCACAAGATGAGAAGTTCCCCATTTTTAGTCGTGGTCCTCTTATCTGCGTAGTACCCAACGGGTGAAATATTAGTTTAGCCAAAAATAGACATCTTTTTAGTATAAGAATTATTAGAAGTGCATTCTTGCTATTTCTTAGCTGATCCTTTCAGCAGAACTATGGAAGGTTTTGTAGTTCCCGCATACGATGCTCACAACATTTTGTATCGCAAAGTTTAGTTCTTCAAGATCACCTTTCTCTCTTCTGCTCAAGTATACACGTTTATAAGAATTGTTTGGTGCTTAGTTCTTGCAATATTTCTACAGATCTCTTCTATGTGCATTTTGTTGCTGGCAATATGTTTGTACTTTGTATCTTAGATTTGTTGATGTTTTTCCTCAAGCACCCATGTTTCTTATCTCCCTGGAACGAGTTATTTGTTCCCGCGTTTCTTATTCTATATGATGGTTTTGTTCACCTCTCTTTAATCGCAGATCTTAGTATTTCTTCCGGTGTTCTATAAACTTTTTTTGGATTTCTTGAACTCTATGTATGCTTGTGTCAGCCAACCAAAAGAAATTTCGTTGGCAACCAAACTGAAAATTGGTATTAAATTAGTTCCATCTAGTAGGGAGCATAACTCACTATTACATCCTTTTGGAAATTTCTCAGTGGTAAATGTTGAGCAGTTCGAGAGCTGACCACTAAGTTACCATCTATTATTCAAACCTCCATATTTTTCTTCTTCTGAGGTTTATCAAGTAAATTTTGTTTCATCATACAAATATTATCAAAGAAATGGTATCAAGAACACCCATTCTAAGGTTTGAGGTTTCTTCCATGTTCCCTTATATCCCCAATTTTGTAGGCTTCATCTTGTATGGAGCAGGTCGTGGACTTGCAACTTACATATATCACCCAGCCTACACATAAAATCTCATTAAGTAAATTCTCGAATTAAGATAGCCATATTTAGTGTTTGTGTTCTTGTATGTGTGCATTCATTGTCTCCCAAGGTGTTGTCTTCATCTTATAAGCCATGGCAGTTCCATTCCCCAGGGATCGAGATGGATGACGACGAGCTTGCACGATTTGTAGAGCATGTTGATAAGGACAATAATGGAATCATAACATTTGAAGAATGGAGAGATTTTCTTCTGCTGTACCCACATGAGGTCACCATTGAGAACATCTATAGGTACTGGGAAAGAGTGTACCTTGTAGATATTGGAGAACAACCTGTGATTCCAGAAGGCATCAGTAAGCATGTTCATGCATCCAAATATCTGATTGCTGGAGGTGTTGCTGGTGCTGCATCTCGCACTGCAACTGCTCCTCTTGATCGTCTTAAGGTGGTTCTTCAAGTACAGACTACTCGTGCAGCCATAGCTCCTGCAGTGAAAAAGATATGGAGTGAAGGCCGTATTCGAGCATTTTTTCGAGGCAACGGGTTAAATGTTATAAAGGTTGCTCCTGAAAGTGCAATCAAGTTTTACAGTTACGAAATGTTGAAGACTTTTATTGGAGATCAGAAGACAGGGGAGGAGCATGGTGATATCGGAACTCTTGGTCGTCTTTTCGCTGGTGGTATGGCTGGGGCAATAGCTCAAACTGCTATCTACCCTATGGATCTTGTGAAGACCCGATTGCAGACATTTTCTTGCGTGAGTGGGAAGGTTCCAACCTTGGGGAAGTTATCAAAAGATATATGGCTTCAAGAAGGTCCTCGTGCATTTTATCGAGGGCTTGTACCATCCCTTCTTGGAATCATCCCTTACGCAGGCATAGACCTTGCTGCCTATGAAACCTTGAAAGAGATGGCAAAAAAACATATTCTTCATGATGGTGGTATGGGGGTTTATATGTCTCTTCATCATTGATTTTCAACTACCCTTTATACTCTGCTTTTTTCTCATATGATAATATTGGCTATTGTAAATTGCATGTTTATCATTTTTGTTTTTTTGCAGAACCTGGTCCCTTTGTGCAACTCGGTTGTGGGACTGTGTCGGGAGCCCTTGGAGCAACATGCGTTTACCCATTACAGGTTGTCAGGACAAGGTAATGCTTCTATGTATAATTCTGCTGCAGGCACATGTGCTCCATCTACTCATTGATATATACTGATTTTCTGTTTCTCAGAATGCAAGCCCAAAGTTCTTATAGTGGAATGTCCGATGTCTTCCGAAAAACTCTACAACATGAAGGTTACAAAGGCTTCTACAAAGGTCTGTTTCCAAATCTTCTTAAAGTTGTGCCAGCGGCCAGCATAACATATCTGGTTTATGAAGCTATGAAAAAGAGTTTAGATCTTGATTAGGCAACGAACTACACTGTCTGGATCGCTCCTTGAGTGATTTTCGGTATTAGGTAATGTCGCGGCTGATGATGATGATGATGATAAAGATGAATAAGTTGATTAATTAAGTTGGCGATGTCATTGTTGACGTCGTATATTAGTAATTGATATTTGATAGTCCTTGAGAGATAATCACAGGCTTCAAGAGTTATCTCTTTTCGATACTGACTGTTCATTCATATTAACGGACAAGAACACATTATGCACTTCATTGTTAAGTGAATAGGATATCACTACATTCTTTTTGCAAAGGATGAACAGATACTGGAAATATAGAGGCCCTGCCATTTTTGTTAATAATAATATCTTGAAGCTATTTTGCACTCTCTCTACTTGTGATCTAGCACAAGTGTATCCTAATTTGCCTTTGGGTTGTTTTCCTTATATTTGGATATGAGTCTTCTATTTTGGATCTACGATGAACTGCACGGAGCCAATAGCGTAGCTCAATCCCGAACGTAAAAAATCCAGCAGCAGCGAGTGTTTAACTGACTGATCCATACATATAATCTCATGCATGGAGTCATGCGTATGCCATTTATTAGGACATCTATCAATTTCATCAGTTTCAAGCTAAACTGATTGACAAGCTCTTTTTGCATACATGATTTGAATCAAAATGTTAAAACTTGATCTTGAAAAACTCAACTTCATTACCTACCCAAATCATAATTATTGATCGAATAGAGAGCATTCCTTTATTTTTAAATCACGTATCTAAAAAAAGAAGGAAATATCTCATTGTCTCTTGATCATGTAGTTAATCTATTAACATATGCTGACAAAACAAAATCATTCTGGTTATCGGATTTATATAAAAAAAGTTCTGGGTGTCAAATAAGACCCATATGTGTTATATGAAGGAAACATTTAAATTAAAAAAGTTTTATGGTTACTAAGATAACCCTAAAATAGGCTGCCTCATCTTATTGCCACTCAAACCTAAATGAAGTTTTGACCATCTATCAAGAAAAAAAACAAAAGGATCTTTAAAAATTCTTAAAAAAAATTTCATTACTTGGTAACAGATAAATTTTCTATAAATAATAATCATTATGAGCGTGTGAAACCGGCCTACTAACGATCTTACGCATTCTTGTTCTAAAGTATACGAAGAAGGTGGGGGATATGGCTCACCTGATCAGGGGACTAGAATTTTCATGTTAATCACTTCATCAACACAATGTTCGTTTCTTATAAACACCGAACCCAAAATACATGAAAAACGATACTACTCATACTTTACACTCTAATTTTTTACGCGTTAAACTATATCCATAACACCTAATAATTCTTATGGACGCCATAGGCAACACTATATGCACACCCAAATAGTGTTTTTTTGGCATGTGTCAATCCCTCAACAATTGTTTTTCAAATAGGGGGGACATATTGTTATAGGGCGGTCACTATTTGGGTGTGCATATAACACCCCAGACGGCAGACGCCATACTAGATAACAAAACCCGACTCAACAAAAAAATGCCCAATCTCTACCTAATTGGACATACCAATGAGATAAAGTAAACATGAATAGTGGATTGGACCAATAGTCACTATATTGTAACATGAGAGTACGTGGCGTTATATAATTGGTCGAGTTCTCGTGGCAAGTTATCTTATTGGCTGAAGTAACAAACTCAAAAAGTGAATTAAGTATTCAAAATATCCTCAAAATATCCCATTTTTTTTCTCAAATTTCTGGAGATTTCTTCTCTTCTTTAGATAGGTCGATTAACTGTATAACAACTCTCAAATATTCTTATTAATACTCGAAATAATTCGAAAAAGCAGTAAAATGGACAAAATTAAGCGGCGGACTTGTTCCCAATATTTGCTCATTTTTCTGATCGGATATTTCGTTTCTCCGCTATTTGCTTCTTCTGATGTGGTAATATAACTTATTATTATTACTATTATTATAATTCTTGTTACTGTTACTGTTGTTGAGTTATGTTTGTGAGGAGTGTGTGAATTAAGCTTAACTAAGGTGATTTAGTTGTATATTTTTAGAAGTGTATTTGATGCGTATTGTGATTTTGGAGTAATCGGAGCTTGTATTGGAAGTGTAGTCAATTAGCAACTATAACTGGAAATATTTTCTCGTTTGATTTTATTTTGAATGGTCAAAATTGTCATAATTTGTGGACTTAATTGATATGAATAACTTTGAATTTAAAATTATCAATTGTAATAGTAAATTACATTAAAGACTAGAATTTGATATATTCACCAATATCAAAATTTGAAACTGGACAATGTTTTTAAAAATCAAGTGAGCATTCTATCATTATCGATATACATGTTTATACAGTGTATTGCTTGTGTAATTAGTTAATTTTAGTTATATATTTAGATTAGACGGTGTGATTAGCTGCATGAATTCTATGTTGTATTAAAATGTCTATTGTGATTTGTGCATTTGGGTTGGAGTATATTGAGGTAGTTTTGATAAGTGTAAGCAGTTATGAGTGCGACTTTTTTAAATATATGTGCGTGATATTGATGTTTCTATTGTTGATTTATTGTAGAAATTTTACGACTCATTTGATGAGTCATTTGAGGGAAGATGGATCACATCAGTGAAAGATGATTATCAAGGTGAGGTTTCATTGTTATTGTCTTGAGAAGTTGAAATTCGATTTTTTTTTTAGAGTTTGTTTTGTACTGTGATAAGATTTTGCAATTTACTTATGAACTCATCAACATTGGAGATTATGCCATTGATCTTTGTGATATTAACTTGTGAGCATATTTTGTTTGTTAATATTCATACCGGATCAGCCCCTGTTAATGGAGTTGCTTAACTGATGTATCAAAATGTTGGCTAGCTACGCTTCTTATCTTTTTTTTAGTAGCAGGTAGTGTTTGCACATCACCCTTAGGTCAGTTCGAACAGACTTCCTGTTATCACATGACTAAAGTTGTGTCCCATTGTTACCCCCCTACCCTAAGGTGGGAGTCTCTAAAGATGCATTGGGGCATGCTTATGTTAATGCGATAGTTGGTTGAAGCTTATTGGTTCTCCTGACGTACCACTGCTAGTATTCAACACTTATATAAATTAGACGAATTCTGGAGTTTAGGTAATCTATTGGATTTTCTCGACAATAATGCCTACCTATGGCAAACGTGTAAAACTCTTGGTTTAGCATATTGTGGGTTTTTATTACAGCCCATGAATGTGGCATGAAGAATGATAGATATGCTTAAATTGATTACATAAATACATTTTTGAGATAATATGCAGTGTTAGAAGGAGAAAAGTGGTAAGGATATGACATTCATGGGACATCGTATCTGTAATCTTACATATCCAAAGTGACATGAATTTAGAATGTATATCGGCTTAAATAATGTAATTCTTTCATTTTCCTGTTTTTTCTCTAAGGAGAAATATCTGATGTGAAAAGGCGTAATTTCTTACTTCTTAGGATATTCTATTCATAAGACAAGGAACTTGCAGATTTCATCTGAATGTAAATTACCTTGAAAACATGAAATAGTTGGCATACATAATTTTTGGCACATGGAACCTGAATTTTACACATCTCAAGCTTGAAATGCTTTTTTATTTGTTTAGATGTTTAATTTTATGCACTCCAACAAGTTGTTTAATTGATGCAAGTGGGTAACTGAAAAATGTCCTCTTTCTGAACTTTCAGGTGTTTGGAAACATTCAAAGAGTGAGGGGCATGACGATTATGGTCTTCTCGTTAGTGAGAAGGCTACGAAATATGCAATTGTGAAGGAACTTGATACACCTGTTGATCTTACTGATGGAACTGTCGTCCTCCAGTATGAGGTTCGTCTTCAAGAGGGCTTGGAATGTGGCGGTGCTTATATCAAGTACCTCCGTCCTCAAGATGCTGGATGGATTCCCAAGGAATTTGACAATGAGTCCCCTTACACCATAATGTTTGGGCCCGACAAATGTGGATCCACCAATAAAGTTCATTTCATTTTGAAGCATAAGAACCCAAAGACTGGGGAATTTGTAGAGCACCACCTCAAGAATCCCCCATCTGTACCATCTGATAAGTTAACACATGTATACACTGCCATACTGAAACCAGATAACGACGTGCTCATTTTGATTGATGGCGTAGAGAAAAAGAAAGCTAATTTCTTAATTGGTGATGATTTTGAGCCAGCCATTATCCCTTCAAAGACTATTCCTGATCCTGATGATAAGAAACCTGAGGACTGGGATGAAAGAGCTAAGATTCCAGACCCTGAAGCCACAAAACCTGATGACTGGGATGAAGATGCTCCAATGGAAATTGAAGATGAAGAAGCTGAAAAGCCTGAGGGATGGTTGGATGATGAGCCTGAGGATATTGATGATCCTGAAGCTGCTAAGCCAGAAGATTGGGATGATGAGGAGGATGGTGAATGGGAAGCACCCAAAATTGACAATCCTAAATGCGATGAGGCACCTGGTTGTGGTGAGTGGAAGAGACCCATGAAGGCTAATCCTGCTTACAAGGGTAAGTGGCATGCTCCTCTGATCGACAATCCCAACTACAAGGGTATCTGGAAACCCCAGGAGATTCCAAATCCAGCCTACTTTGAGCTTGAGAAACCCAACTTTGAGCCTATTGCTGCCATTGGTATTGAGATTTGGACAATGCAAGATGGCATATTGTTTGACAATGTCTTGATAGCGAGCAATGAAAAAGTTGCTGAGACCTATCGCAATGATGCTTGGAAACCCAAGTTTTTGGCTGAGGAGGAGAAACAAAAGGCTGAGGAAGCAGCAGCTTCAACTTCGGGTCCCCTTAAAGGCTTCCAGGTAATGAGTCTGATTTGTAACATATTTTGTGTGTTATTTCCAACATTTAAGCCTGCTGTTCTTACTTTAGAACATCTGTGCACATCCCTGCAGAAAGCTGTGTTTGATGTCATCTACAAGATTGTCGATGTCCCCTTCTTGAGCGACCACAAGATCAAAATATTGGTAAGTGTTAGCCTGGCTATATTAATAGACTGTTGGATCATCATGTAGTCTAACATAGACTGCATTCTTCCTCTTTTAACATTTTGGAGTGAACAACCTTTACTCTCTGCACTGTAGGATCTCATTGAGAAGGCTGAGAAGCAGCCAAACCTTACAATTGGAGTCCTCATTGCCATTGTGGTTATTATCCTAACATTCTTTTTCAGACTCATCTTTGGAGGGAAGAAGCAGGCTCCCGTAAGCATCTAACTACCTTTTTTTTTTGCATTATTTGGTGATCTCCCAGTTTCTTACGTGAAATTTCAAAATTGTATAGGCTCCACCTGCTGCTTCTTCGACGAAGAAGGAGGATGAACCTGAATCGTCCAACAACCAAAGCAGTGTTGAGCAGAATGAAGACTCAAGCGGAGAACCTGCTGCTGCTGCACCTCGCAAGAGAAGTACCAGGCGTGATAATTAGGAATGGGCTAACCAAAGGAGCCCTCACAGGCAGTCAGGCACCCCAGCAGCATCTAGTAAATTCTTTTGGCTACATCTTTTTGCCTAGTTGCGAACTTCCTTTCACCTTACATAGGTTCAGCTTAGACAATGTATATTAGGCGTTTAAATATTGTTTAGCTGGTATGTCCTACGGCTTTAATGGTCAAAAGGATATGGATTTTGGTATAACAGGGGACCTTTTAATGGGATATGAAATTCTAAATGGAGATTTGATAATGAAAAAAAAATGTTCTTTCAAGTGAAACAAGCAATAGCCTGTTTAATTTTGTCTTTGGGAAAACATAACGAAGTCTTTTTACTATTACCCTTGTAAAGATGTGTGGAGTTATGGTAGAGTTATTAATGGACGTAGAGGGCGAGGAATACGAAGATCGAGAAAGAATTGATATTATGTAATGGAATAAGGTTTGATCTGGTTTACTTTACTTTTGTTCAATTCATAGTAAATTGTAAGAATTCTGTACTCAACTTTTTCGCTCGAAGAAAAATAACGTCCTCGTGTAGTCTCAACACCTCTTAAAAAAATTCTTCTGTCTAAATGGATGAAAAAAGTTACCATTATAAAGGTCTGAAGCAACATACTTAACAAAAACTTGAAGTTAAATTTAGAGAAATTTGTACAGTTTTACAGATTAATATTGCATCAACTTGTAATAAGAATACTCTTAAATATTTGCAATTCTATAGGCTTCATTATTCTCAAGTCTATAAGTTTCATTGAAAAAATAATATGAATGAAAAAAAGGAACTAACTTAAGCTCTGTCTAGATGACTTTTTCATGCTTGTCTTAAATTTCCAACTTGTATACTGTAATAAGTGGTAGGTTGTCTCCACTAAGTTCTCAAATTTAGACAAGCTGACTACTCCACTATACTACTTTTCTCCTGATTTCAAATGTTGTGTGTTCTGTACAGAGATAGAACATTTCCCATTTGATTTTATCAAAAGTTCTCTTTGTGAAAATCAAATTTGGTGGTTGTCCTGTGAGAAAAGTCCAATGCTAGTTGTTTCAGTTCTTTTGTAAGTGCTGGTGCCCCACAATAAAACACGCCTGCAAGTGTGGACAAGGAAATTTCCAATTAGGTATATCACTTTAACTGCTGACTGTTATGTCACCTATCGAGACATCAATTGAAACAACTCATCCTTATTATGTTATTTTAAAAATAACGACAAATGGATTTCTTGCTATAACAAAAACACTTCTGAATATAGTAAGATCAGGGGAGTGGCTTACCAACTTTTGCGTTAGTGTGGCTGATAGCGATACGTTTGTACACGTTTCGCCAATTAGGCTTGGCGAAATGCGATTTAACCCTGGTCCCGGAGACGACATCAACTCCATTTTTGGCATGATTAAGAGATTGAAGCATGGTGATTAGTGCTGATCTAGCATCACCCTCTTCATAAACACTAGTGCAATAGTTATGCATTTCTATCACTTCTTGTTTGTCCATTTCTGCAACCTCATTCATGATCCCTTTGAACCAATCAAATGAGCCTTGTTCTCTTGTAACCCAATAGAAATATGCCCTTCTTGTTTTGAAATTGCTTGCATTTGTAACTGATCCTGTGTTTTTTCTCTTTGCACCTTCTTCTAAAGCAATGTTACTATTCTCTTCTTCTTCCACTTTAGCTTTCATGTTATTAACAATGTCCTTTACTATACTGATCATCGGGGTGGCTCCGATTCCTAGCCCTACCAACAATACCACGTCGTATTTCTTGTAGTCTTGTGCTGGTGCTCCGTACGGGCCATCAATCATCACCCGTGGGAAACTGTTAAAAAGCGGATTTTGATTAACACTAAAATCAACCATGAGCGTTGCGTCTGAATTAAGTTCTTAAGTTTAAAGCACATGCAAATTCTTAAACACTAGTACATCAACTTTGATTTTCGTGACGCGTAATGTTAGCAAAAGATTAGGTTTGTTGTATCACTCCCATTACAGTGTTAGCACATGCAATGATGCAATAGTTTGTTGTATCTTGTTGTCTAGGATGTCATTGAGACTCATCATATATAGATATTGAGTAAGCATTAAATATTCTACTCATCAATTGGTTACCTATGAAACTTTGTTTGGTCACATAACTTAGCTTTTGTTACTAAGGTTGCATTTGGAGAATCTTGCATGCTTTACTAAAGGCAGTGACTTACTTGGGATTGTTTTCTCCTTCCAGAAAATCAGCTCTGAGTTGTCCACTTTTCCCATTTGGTGGTGGTTGACAAACCTGTAAAAAACAAGCGTACTAAACAGTTAATAATCGAAAAGAATAGAATTTATCGTGAGATTGATTAACTTTTTATTCTCTAATTATGCTGTATATACCTCTGAGAAAACAGTCCGGAGTTGTCTTGTCCAATCACCAAGCGTTCGGATGTGTACGCTAAGGTAGTCATCTCCAGGGGAAGAAGTAATGGAAAACGGATGCCTGCAATGTTCAAGAAGTTAAACTCTGCATTCATTTCTGTGTAATATAGACGAATTCTTGATACTGTGTAAGGGGTGTGGACGAGTTATCTTACCATTCGAAAGGAGAAACAGCGGCGCAATTGACAAACATGTATTGCCCACTTTTGTATCTGAAACCTTGTGGCTTTGACATATGAAGGGACAAAACATTTCCAGGATAGACAGCCACCTACTCGGAAGTAGTTAGAATTATAAGTATATTTTTAGTGCATTTATGTTTATCGACTCTGTCTGAATTTGTGCATTTATATGATTATGGTAATTACCTTGAGTATCTGAACAGCCTTGATGCTTGACCTAAATGCTCTGAGTAATCTTTCCCCAGCATAAAGTAGGATTGGGACGGCTAAATACATCCAAGTCTGTCCATTTGAAATTAAACATTAGATTTGAACGCGTTAAACCAGTTTACTCTTCTTCGAATTGTGATTCGAATAAGAATGAAGGAAGTAGTAAAAGAGGAAAGAATTTACTAACCGTTTTCTTGTACCATTCTTTGCTCAAGTAAAGCTTGATACCATGGACGACGAGAAGAGAGTAGACGATAACAAAGAGGTGATGAGAGTACCAAAAGGCGTTGAATCCAGTGAGCTTGTTCAAAGGCTTTGGTAGGTTGATTCTGTTTCTCCTGAACCATGGCGATGCTAAAGTAAAAGCAATTGCCATCAATACCACCATGATCAAACCAGTCACTCCTTCAACTCCTTTCACAAACCACCAGTAACTTGTAGGTTGGTCGCCAAAATAGTCCTCCATCGGCTCATACTCATCAGGCGTCGCATGGAGAAGCCGCGGGAAATCACATGCCAAGTGACTAATACCATGGATTCCTACCCCCATCGCGATTGCAATAGCAATAAGCTTCAATAACAAAAACAAAACATTACAGTCCGCGTTATATTGTATGCATACAATGCTCGTTTAATCGTGGTGCTTACTTTGTGGAAATTGAGGTTGTCGTCGAACGGAACAGCCATGCCTAACTTTGTCTTGTTTCTCAACCAAGTTATAGTGTTCCTGCATACTGGTAATAAAATGAGTGCCATATTCAACTTGAGTGTTTCAGCTGCTCCTTTAGCCATGCACACACAATGTCCCATAACTTCGAAAGCTGCTCTGTTTTTGTACTGAATATATTTGTAGGTAAACAAACCAGCCATTACTCCAATCCAAAGAGCCATCACCCAAACTCTCTGCCAATTGTCCATCAAAAAGTACTTGAAATCATCATACCATATTCTTAAAGGACTAAAATCTTGCATAGGTTTCAGCTTCTGGCTTATCATTTGGCTCAGAATTTTGCTTTCTCCTATTCGTACTGAATGATGACTTGGTGCTTGCAACAGTAGCATTTCCAAACTATCGATCTGTTATTAACAATAGTCACAACTTAGTCTTCGATATGGATACAGGTTATTTTCCGAATAAGTGATAGAACGTAACTTAAGAGAGATCATACTTAACTTTAAAAAATATATATGTTGTGATGTAAAAGGCAACTACATATTTTGTTACGGAACATATAATTATTGACGTCTCCTAGTAATATAAAAACTTGATTTGAGATTAGTTTAGTATTTTCGTGATATCCTGATTTCACGACAATTTTACATTCGTTATGATTATTAGATAACTTGTAAAGTGATAAAGTCAAATGTAACACAGATGCAACTATATAACAATGATTATCAATAATTACTTTAACTTTTAATTTTTTTAATAATGAATAAAATACCATAATATATCCAAGGTTGTTGGGATCTAATTCTTCCATAATCAACGCTGCGTATTCATCGGCTTGTTTTTGGATAGTGGACAATTTGTTGGCAGAAGCACTAAGGCTAATGATCTGCACATGAAGATTACCAAAATAATTTAAAATCACAATTGCAAATTCAAAGTTAATTAGTCAGAAAAGTTACTTCAATTATTAATCCTTGCTTAATTTAGAGTGTATATATTTGACTTTCTATTCTTCTTACTGTGATACCTAACAATTAAGCTTTCAATCTTTTACGTATAATTAAATAAAACAAGAATTTTGAACCAAAATTTTCTTATTAGGGCAATAAATGAAATTTATCAAATTCAATATGTTGTGAAAGTGTAAATGCTAATTTGCATATAATATATATGGTGTGTATTTTATTATTGAAACTTACTATATGACCGCGCGTACGTAAACTTGAATAATATATTGGAAATTTTCAAAATAACCATATTATACTATGTATAAGCATAGTTAAAATAAAATGATCACAGTGTCTATCCCACGTCTGTTGTTATGCGGGACTAAAGTACAATTACGTCATAATATGTGAGATCAAATTTACAATGAACTCGTTGCAGGTGATCTGTTACAAGAGTGGAAAATAGATAACAAACCTCTTTGACTTCTTCTTCTGTGATTCTACCATCAGCATCTTTATCAACCCTGCAAAAAAATTATAATCATCAGATCATGAATTTAGACTTTAGTGGACCACATAACATATAACTAAATAACTAATATAATACACATTAATACAACTAATTAATTACTTAATTATAAGCAACATATGTCTTTTATCTATCAAGAAAATTAGTTGTCTCACATGTCGAAGAAAGTCTGAAGGCGTGAATCAAAACTCTGATCTGAAATTTGATCCCAAAATTCTCTGAGTTGACCTTTATTAATCAAATCACCATTGATATTTCTCCTTCGAGCAAGTGCATCAAATAGCTCCAAAGCAAACTCTTTAGAATCCTTATTCATACCTATCATAAAAAAAACATGTTATCTCCAAATTTCAACAAAATTAAATGAACATAATAATATAGCTAACAAATTTAATAATAGTAAACGTGAAAGGGAGGCACATCCAACAATTTTCCTCTTTCGTGTACTCTAAAGCATGGTTAAGTGAAAACGTTACTGTGACGATTTTACACTTTTTGGTGAAATTTTTTGTGTTTATAATGACACCATTAGTCCATAATTGTTTCTAAGAGACTCCATTTTCATTTTGTAGTAACGGTCAAATTTATTAACTTTACTATCAATTTGATCAGTCTAAATTATTAAATTTAAAATTGAACGATATTTTTAAGAACGCATTTGATCAGTCTAGACTATTAAATTTAAAATTAAACGATATTTTAGTAACGACATGCATGTGGACATGTGGTAGTAATAGTTACCTATGCATTGTCCAAACTGTGCACGGCTGAGCAAGCCGTTAGTCTTGGAAGTAAGCTCATCAAACTCCTTCTCCACCGCCAGCCACAAAGCATCACCGTCGGTCTTGCTAATAAACTTGAGCCCCTTCAAGGCGTGGGTGGCGGCGGACTTAGTCCGGTCAAACCTCCCATGTTGAGGCCTCTTTGAGAAAGAAGTCAACTTCTTGAGTTCTTGAGAAATTTGTATAAACTTGGATGAAGCATTCCTAACCAATTGGCCACTCAACGAAGATTTCTTCTCCAACCCTTTGGCTAAAAGGGTCAACTCCTGATCCTCCACGTTACCTCCTCCGGCAGTTTTCACGCTATGGACGGCCACGAAATCTTCGCGGACGTCCAGGGTAATTTCGACAATATCATCATCGTCGTTGGATATGACACTGCTCGTAGTAGAGCTTGTGTTTTCACCCGGGATGTTGAATCTCGCGGTGGGTTTTCTTCCTTTTTTCGTCGTAGTTAGTGGCCCGCTCAGTGGACCACTAAACGACGTCTCGGTCCGAACGAGTTCCGTGTCGGAGTAGTTGTGTCTCCGGTGTCCGCTTGGCATCTTTGTTGCTCAAAGAAAAATAAACTTACAAGTGTGTTTTTCAAAATGATTATTCTGTTTTTTTGTTTACAATTTATGTAAGGAATGAAAGAATTGAAGATGATATATGAGTGATTGAAATTTGGTTGAAGTTATTATATAGAAGTTAGAGAGTAAAGTTTCTAAATTTGACGATTGTATTATTTTTAATATTTACATAGTTATAATAATAAAAAAGGTGGCGAATGGGTTGATTTGACTTTAGGAGTTGATTTTGTCATTCTTAACGCGGAGGATGCATGTATGTACATGCACATAAATTATTGGTAGGAATTGGATTAAACATGAGTTTGTTCAATTTATTGTAATGTTACCATGCAATAATATATTGTTATATAGGTAATTTGGATATGTTTGATGGGCCTCCTAGCTAATAAAGTTGATAATGGTTTTTTGACATTTTGGGGATTTAATTAGTGCAAATCAATCAATTTCTACTATTGGATTAAAAGTTTATCAATGTTTTAGGAGAAAATTGCTAAATAATGATCTTAGATAATATGTTCAAGTTACGCTTTAATCCAAATAAATAACACATATGGTTTGTGGAGATGGTTCCATAGCTTATATTGGCTTAAACAATGTAGTTTAGTTAGTCTTTTGACGGAAGCGTTAAGTTTTGACATAAAAAGGATTAAAACATAATTTTCAAAACTTAAATATTTCTTAAAGTGTGCAGTTTAGTCCCTCATTATATTGGTCGAAAAGGTGCATGATAGTTCTTCTTTAATTTCCTTCAAAAATTTAACGTCTTTCTCAAAAGAGGGACTAAAGTGCACCTTTAGATCAATATTACCAGGGACTATTTGCGCAGACCAAACATTTACATGGACTAAAGTGCAACTATTGCACATATTATCTAGGACCATTCCAACAATTACGAAAATTGCTTAAATAGTCCCAAATAGTGTCATTGCAGTTTGGTCCCCAATAAGTGGCGCGATTACAGTTTAGTCCCTGAAAGTGGCAAAAACGTTCTAGATCAGTCCCCATTTTACCTATTCCGTTAATTTTAACACCAACACACGAGTAGAGGTTAAGTTTAGGGCAAAAACAATTTTTACTGGGATCGAACTGCAACGTGCTATTATTGGGGATCAAACTGCCATCTATGGCACTATCTAACATTATTTCAACAATTTTCTTGGGAGATTTTCTGGGGAATTAGAAATTCTACTGTTATTGTACTTGGTAGTAAACAAGTTCATCCGATCCGTTTTATTGTCATTTAATTTTCTGTTTAAGAAAGTATCAAGTATATTGATAATTAAATATAAAAATATTTCCATTATGTATGTATAAAAGAAACAATTATATGAAGTATTATCAATTAATTGAATTATATTCGAACTCACTAAGACTCATGTAACCAGTTGGTTGAATTAATTAGACTTTGTAAACTAATTCAAACATTACTATAATTAGGCAAAGTAATAGGTAGTATATATAGTGGTAAACAGCATATTATTAATGAATAATGATTCTATGAAATAATAATGAGTCGACACGAGATAGTGTTTGACTTTTGTGTATGTAATGGTGCATATACAGTCTATCTTAGCTGTTTGGTTCTCTATATTTAGCGTTTGCAAACACCAACAGTTGGAAAAGGTCGTGCCTTAGTTCGAAGAATTTTACTCCATAATTAAAAGTCAATTTAGAAATGATTATTCATAAATATATATCATGCAGGTTTTATTAATATATTATTTGTGGATCTACACATTAATGCATGCAATCTTTACAACTTACACATAATAATACATACTGATTTCATATAAGTTTGGATTGTAAATTCAATTTTATACAATCATGAAGAGTTTTATATCTAAAATTACTTTTAAGTAAGCAGATTTGTGGGATATTGATATTTGATCACTACCCACAATCATCGGATGGATGTACTCCCTATATTTTAATTCAATACCAAAACTCATTAAGATTAGGGTTATTGACGCATTCGATTATATATATTTTAGAGCATTTATTTATTCGATCGCACATGTTTTAAAATGACATTTTCAACCACACATGTCTTTTTAAAAAGTACCCACTTATTAGTACACTTTTTTCTATAAACTCACGGGGGTAAAGTTATCCAAATAAAACTCATTGTTAGGTATTTCTTATATTAACCCAAAAAAAATTAAGACAAATATTTATGTTTGGACGTATTTGAAATAATATATAACTAAAGAAAATGGCAAACAAAGAAGAAAATTGTTGCTTTACTTCTATTAAAAAATTATATTAACATTAGCGTTGGGCAAAGATTCGGTGCATCAATACTTCCATGCATCAGGTGCATCAGGTACCCATTTAAAGATTTCAGGTGGGTACTGTACCCACTTGAAACTTCATCATTGGTACTTGTACCCAAATTGTACTATAACAATGGTACAATACCACATATTTATCAATCCAAAATAAATATGTGGTATTGTACCATTGTTATAGTACAATTTGGGTACAAGTACCAATGATGAAGTTTCAAGTGGGTACAGTACCCACGTAAAACCTTTAAATGGGTACCTGATGCACCGGGTGCACCGAATTATTGATGCACCGAATCCGGACTCAATTTTACTCCTCCAACTTTGTCAAAAAAAATCAAATTTAATCAGCAAAATAATGGTAATACTAAGTGCAATAGTTTTTCAAAAATGTATGTGTGATCAAAAAAATTATTTTGAAACATATGTGATCAAATGACTAATATTCTAAAACACATACGTATAATATAATTGGGCATATCAAAGTCTATATATATGCATGTGTATGATTGACAACATGCATGTGGAGTAATAATATTGTATATATATATATATGTCACAGAAATTCATAAAAAATATATGGTCATTCTAACCTGATGAGAAAGGTCAAGCTTCAATTTCATGAGAAACTAAAGAGGAGAAAAGGGGGAGCAAAACAAGCAAGAAAAGTGCTATAAATTAATGAATTTGCTCTAGTCATATTATTTTCCATAAAAAAATTGAAAATGGAAGATTTAATTTATTTAATTTACAGAACTTTCCTTTCAAAGTTCAAACTGAGAATTATTCAAAACTTTCCAGGTGCTTTCACCAAGTCCTGCCATATATTAGAAAAATGCTCTCTAATTGATTACTTATGTTTTATTTTTTTGTAATTAAGATATTGGCTAGCTATATAATAATGTAATGCTGAATAAACAAAAGCAGCATTTACGTAATTCAATTATATAAAAACATTTACTTGATGAAGATATGAAAATTCTATGGTAAAAGGTTGACTAGATGCAAAGTCAACGATTTTTCGCTTGGCGACTATCCAATGTAACATCGTAAGATAATTATTGTCAGAACAATTTCAGTAATTGTTATTGGATGGCACTTTAATTTATTAGTATTAGGCGATAGCGTCCAAACATGTTTTTTTTCGTTAGAATGATAATATTAAAACAATAATGGTCAAAAACAAAACTATTGAATTTCAAAGGCTAATTTTCTTACAACCCTCCATTATTAAAACGCTTTTGGATTGTCCACTAAACTATCCCTTTTTTCATATTAGGGAATAAACTATGCATTCTTTTAATTTGTCCCCACGATGGCGTATAAATTTCGTTTTAATAGAAGAGGAAATTTGGAATAACATATACCAATTTCTTGGACACTTTTTAATAATAACAAAATTATAAATTACAAAGTAATCCGACACTTACAAGTCACACCCAACCCCGTAATAATCTACTCCTGCATTCATAAGTTGTTAGAAATTTGTAAACCAACCTTCGCTAATTGAAAATCAACTACCAATGACCAAGTATTTGTATGATTGGACCAAATGAGAATCAATGTGTATATACCTCCAATGCTAAAATATAGTCCCTGAAAAGTCTTGAAATTATACTTTAACCCAAAAATATTTAAAATTATACTTTGCCCCCATAATATATTAGAAATTATATTTTTGCCCAAAAGTTTTTAAAATTCTATTTTGGCTCCAAAGTTCTAAAATTATATTTTGGGTCCAGCAAAGAAACTTACATTTTGGCCTAAAAAATGTTACAATGACGCGTAACTGTCTATTAATAACGAAAACGTTAAATAAGGGACTGCTTGCGACCATGTACACGGTATTAAAGACCATATTTGTAACATTCCACCTACTGAGACTAAAGTGTAACTTGACAACACTTACTAAAACAATTAAAGTAATTAGTTTTATATCTATAACCAAAAAACAACAAACAAAATTTGGAATTACTTACTTGTTAATTAATTTAGTGGATCAAGTTGTTATACTCCCTCCGTCCCTAAAAGATTGTCACATTTTGACTTTTGTGGTCAATTACACCAAAATTTGATCACGAATTCTCACTAAACGAAAAGAAATAATATAGTCTTGTGGGACCTCGTTAGATTCGTCTCAATATATATTTTTGAAATATCAACTTATTATAATTTTTTTGCATTTAGAATAAGAGATATTTGTATTTTAAATCGTGTTTTATTGACCACTAAAAGTCAAATGTGACAATCATTTAGGGACGGAGGGAGTATTATATATAACCCTCAAAAAACAATATGATACATATTGTGGTGTTTATTTGTTCATTATTGGATGTTAAAAACAAGCATGAATTTATAACATTTGTAACACTCGCTAGACTAATCTATAATATTATTAACTATCTTGTACTAAATTGAAACTTAATTAGATCCCATTATCTAGGATCAAATCAAGATTTTCACTCGAAATCAGATATAATGAGATGTCTAAACTATAATCTCCTCTCACTTTGGTTCTTATATTTAATTTCATGTGATATAGTCTATGCTATATTATCATTACACCTTATTAAGACAATACCATATATATTTTTATTTAATACATATATTTAAAATAAAGACACATTAATAATCCCTTCATCCCTAAAAGATTGTCACATTTTGACTTTTGGTGGTCAACGATTTAAAATATAAATATCTATTATTTTACATGCGAAAAGATTATAAAAAGTTAATATTTCAAAAATATATATCCACAAGACTATGTTATTTCTTATCGTTTAATGGGAATTCATGATCAAACTTTTTAATGTTTGACTAACAAAAATCAAAATGTGACAATCTTTTAGGAACGGAGAAGTATATTATAATCTTAAATAAAACAAAGGCTTATTTTCATTTTGCACCCTCTACTATCGGCGAAATTTCAAAGTGCACCCTAATACTATCCTAAGCCTCAAATTGCACCCTATACTACGATTTGTTTCATTTTGCACCCTAAAACGCCAATTTTAGATTGAAAAAAAGGGCAAATTTGGAATAGCATATTTTTCTGATTATCTGGGGCACTTTTTCAATATAACTAAACATGTGTGCTTATTTTAATAATAACAAAATCATTAATAGAAAATTAAATAAAAGAACACCCTTCTTCTTCCTTTAACCCCTCCCCCCTCCCCCCTCCCCCACCCATAGCTCCGACCAACCGTTCCTGTCACTCCAAAATAGCGCTAGCCTCGGTGATGTAATTTCAAATCTGAAAGCAGGATGCAGCACCTGGGACAGAGCCCAGAACCCTATAAGCGGAATGGCTAACCACGGCAGCATGGTCGCAACAGTCCGCGACCATTTTTGAATAACACACAGTATACACATTATCCTCTATCTCCCCCCTTCTATTCTCTCAACAACAAGTAACCCCAACAACTTCAATTCAGCTCAAAACACTTTAACAAAATTGATAAATCACCCACTTCTTTTTCTATCTCACTTTCTCCCAAAATCAATCCACAATCACTAAAGCTCAACTATTCCAACAAACAAAACCCTACCCACGTCAATTTATCTCTCAATACACAATATTTTCCAATCAAGAAACGGTTTTACAAACCCCTAATCATCAATTCGTAAGAAATTACCTGATTTCTTCAAAAATCGTGAATGGGTACAAGAAATTACCTGATTTCCTCCTGGAGATGGTACGATGTGATGGCGCGCTGTTTTGGAAGGGTTATTCGGAGCTATGGGTGAGGAGGGGGGGGGGGGGGGGGTGAAGGGGGTTAAAGGAAGAAGAAAGGTGTTAGTTTATTTAATTTTCAATTGATTTTGTTAATTAAAATAAGTATACATGTTTAGTTATATTGAAAAAGTGCCCCAAAAAATCAGTAAATATGCTATTCCGAATTTGCCCTTTTTTTCAATCTAAAATTGGCGCTTTAGGGTGTAAAATGAAACAAATCGTAGTATAGGGTGTAATTTGAGGCTTATGATAGTATTAGGGTGCACTTTGAAATTTCGCCGATAGTAGAGGGTGCAAAATGAAAATAAGCCTAAAACAAATTAATGGATACTCTGATCTGGTCCGTATGAAATCGTAGAATAAAATTGGGTGAGTGGAAGTATGAAAGTATGGAAGATGGACAAGTCAATCAAGACTCAATTTGACTTTATTTGATTTGTAATTTATAATTTATAAAATTGTCTTCACATAGAACGGAAAAACGCGTAAACTTGAAGGGCCGCTTTCTTAGCTTGATTAGTACTTATAATAATGCAATTCGTCTTAATCTTAAATTATACATATGTTTCCATTCGTTTTCTAACTTTTCTGCTCTACTACTAATATGTAAGAAAGAGACTAATAAGTTTATTTTTGTCATCTTTTGGACCAGAAAAATAACGACAGAATATAATGAAGAGCCACATTGCATCATGTAACTAAATTAAATGAATTCAATCACATTATTGCAAGTATGTTCAGGCTAATGGTTGATTGTGTAATGGACATATCTCGATTAAAGTGACTCTTTTTATCTCAAATTATTTATCTATTTGACTTTTCACTTTCACTGAAATACAGCTTCAAACTTAAATATCTCTAATTCTTCACGTGTACAAATTATAAAAGGTTGATATTTTAAGCATATCCATTAAAACGAATCTAACAAGATCTCACATCTCAGAGTGAATTGCACAAATAGTCCCCGATAGTGTCACCAAGTTGCAGTTTAGTCCCCAATAGTGGCACCGTTGCAGTTTAGTCCCCGAAAGTGGCTAAAAGTTGCAGATTAGTCCCCACGTTAACTATTCCATTAACTTTTAACACCAACACGCGATAAAAGGTTAAATTTGGGGCAAAAAATGGTTTTTTTTGAAGACACAAACTCATTATTGGTGTTAGAAATTAATAAAATTTTGCATTTCAACTTCGTAATGAATTTTCATGAGATACAAAAATGAGTTTAAGTCTTAAAAATTCATTTTTTGGTCCAAATTTAACCTCTCATCACGTGTTTGTGTTAAAAATTAACGGAATAGTTAACGTTGGGACGAATCTGCAACTTTTTGGCCACTTTCGGGGACTAAACTGCAACGGTGCCACTATTGGGCACCAAACTGCAACTTGGTGACACTATCGGGGACTATTTGTGCAATTCGCTCTCACATCTCACATGACTATATAATTTCTTATCGAAAAATAGGATAATCCAATGGTTCATATGTAGTTAACATAAAGTTAACACTAAACTAGTTAACATATAAAAATTGGTTCACAATAGCCTCATGCCCTCGTATAACACAATTTACCAAAACAGCTCTGGTAGACAAGATCGAATTCATAACGCTGAAACTCATTTAGATTTAATCCATGTATTCTGAAATGTAGATATTTTTATTTAAGGATTTTTAAATTATGTAATCATAATAATCACATACAGTGTTTTGTGATTAATTATTATTTGAAGGTAACGAATTCGAAGACCTTAAAATGAGTAGAAACAAATTCAATGGGTCCAATATGGATGATATTATAATAAGGTCGAGTAGAACTCTGTTTGACTTGAAGAATGGGATGAATGAAGTAGGTTTGCCTTTTATATTTAACATTATCGATCAATTATATATCTATGGGCATATATCGATCAATTTTCTAGGGGCATCTAGAAAAAATAGTGAACAAGTTTGTCAACACACAAGATATTGTCGTTGCAACTTGCAATATACATACAAAACCTACCAACTTTGATGGAGACCATTTACTCTCATTTGGGTGGAGCTTTAAATTTATTATACTCCTTATAATATATGCCATTTATGTATGTTTAAAGATAAATTATTGTTCAATAATAAAGCATTAATAAGTAGTGCTTGTAAAAGAAAAAGTATAAAGCAAATATATATGTCTCCTTATTAACAAATACACTATTCAGAATTTTCTATTATCGTTCAAAATTTATGAAATATAACATAAAACGTTTAATCTAGAAGTAGGACATATGAAGTCCTCAACACACATATCACTTTCATATTTAGTGTATCAATTATCATGCATGCATTAAGCCATTCACAAAAATACTATACGGAGTGATGGAGTATACAAGCCGAATTATGATCTTATGTTTTTCTTAATATTCATTTACGTTTTACATGTTTGTATATCATGTTTTCATATTTTACTTGTTCGATCATTCCTCATCTTACAAAGAAGTTGGTGCCCTTTAATAAATGTAATGCTTCATTTTTAACCCTCCTTCTAACCTCCAAGATGTCTTATCAAGTCCAAGAACTTTCCATTCTATGCTACCCAAACAACTAAAATTTTGATTGAAATAATAAAAAGAACTAACTTGAAAAATAAAATATAGGCCCAATTTTTATTCATAAAGATTGTCCATTGGACCCAACAAGCAAGTCCAAATTGGATATTTTGGGCTACCCATATACAATCCCATCAAAGCCCATTTATAACATATATAAATATAAAAAGGAGGGAAAATTCAGTTGGAAAAAAGAAACTGAAAAGGTTGCTCTTGTGTAGAAGAAGTTTCTCTCTTTTCTTAGATGCTCCAGGTTCCATTACAGTTATTTCCCACTATTTTTTTTCATTCATGTCCCAATTAGATTGTCCAATTTCACCCATCATTTTTTGATAAATCCAAAATAAACTAATACTTAGTAGTTTAAATGGGATCAGTTATACGAATACAACTTCTTCATTTATCTTCTTGTTGAGTTATGTCCTTCATTAATCCCATAAATTATTGTTAATTTACTATATTCTGTGGAATAGTTGCCTTTACCATTCTTTGATTAGTTGATAATTTTGCTCTTGATTGATATTACTGTTATTAGTATGAGAATTAATTCAAATTCTAGCAATTGCCACCAAATTGATATGCCTTTAGTTTTACATAAAAATGTGAAAAAACCCAAAAAGAACACACAAAATACAGCAGTTTTGCATATTAAATCTTTTGATTTACCTTTAGTTTCGACTGTTAACAATTTGCCCTGTGAATTGATACATCTTAAGCCTGATAAAGCGTATAGTATCGGTCGCAATCATCGTCGTTGTGAATTTGTTTTTAGTGATTGTAGAGTGAGTAATATACATTGCTGTTTGTTGTTTAATTCGTCGAAGAAGAAGGTTTTTATATGTGATGGGTATGGGTTTAGTTTTGGTGAGAGTGGTGGTAAGGTTAGGGTTTCATTAAACGGGGTTTATGTTAATGGGGAGAGAGTTGAAGAAGGTGTTGTGAAAGAGTTAGAAGCAGGCGATGAGGTTTCGCTTGTATGCGGGGATGGTGGGAGTTGCAGGAATGGAATAAAGATTGGATTTTTTATCGAAAAAGTTCTGTTTTTGGAGGAGGTTGTTTATGGGGAGGCATCTGAAGTTTGTGATATTAGTCTATGGTTGAATGATCCATGTATTCCCAGAGCGAGCGTTTTGTTAAACACGTGTAGAGGAATCTTGTATAGTAATAATCCTGTATCATACATCAGGAAATTTATTGGTGACAGTGATGGAGTAAGGAATATTGGTTGTAAAAGAAAGAGAGCAAGTGATTTTTGTATGTTGCCAATATCCAATACACTGTATGAGGATGTACAAAATCATTTGTGTAAGAGAGAGTCACCTAGGGATGGTAATAATTTTTTTATTAATTTAGCAAATAAATGTCATGAAATTGTTGATGCGAATCCTCAGAAGGATTCTCGTCTTTTAACTTGTGATGAAAATAAAGGTGATAATATTGAGCAATCAGTTACATTATTAGACAAGGGTGCAACAGTTTCCAGTAACTGCACCGAGCCGGAACCATGTAATACTACTGGAATAGATATAGCGGAAACAAGTTATTGTGATGATAAATTACAGCCATCTGGTGATGGATCCAAAGAACCTCAAGTGATAATTGACAAGTTGCAGTTAAGTTTTAATGGTACTAACAGAAAGGACAATAAACAACTAAATAAACTTCATGAAGAGGGTGCAATGGGTTATGATAAGAGCACTGAGTTGGAGACATGTAATGATAGTGCAACTGATATAGGGAAAGTGAATTGTGGTGATGATGAGTTGCAGCATATTAAGGGAAGCAAAGAACCTGAAGAGAAGGCCGCTGTTTTTAATGCCTCTGTGGTATTTGGGTCTACAAATTTTCTGAGACAGCCGCACATTGTTGGGCGTGAGGACTTTCCCCAAGCAAAATGCAGTAGAAAACCTATCCGCCCACCAGGGAAGAAGTTCTGCCTGAACCGACTTCAGTTCATGGACTATTCCTCTGATACTCAGGATGTTATTTCATTGCCAGAACTATTCTATCCTATTGAAAGTCTTCAGAGGGTATTTATCGCAACATTTACCAGTGATATACGCTGGTGAGTCAACTGCAGACATATTAGTTCGCATCAATATTGTAGTTGTTGCTGTCAAAATGTAAAGTGTAACGTAATAACTCATCTGTCATCTTTTGGTACTTATTAGCCCTATTACTGTTGGTCTTTGGTCTTTAGGTTCTTGGAATATTGTGCGATTCCAGATGATTTGCCAATAACTATTGCTTGCCATAGTACAGAGAGGGGTTGGAGCTCAGGCCCAGACAAAAGGACATCAATTCCATATAGAGATTTTCCAAACTTAGTAGTAGTGTAAGTGTCATGTTCTCTAGCTGATATCTCACCAGAGGACAATCGAGGTTGTTTTCTGAAGTCACTGTTTCTTAAGACTAATTCTAATGCATTCAATTAGCATAACAGGTATCCTCCATTTCCTGAGGTAATAGCTTTTGGTCAGGATCTAAGCAGATCAGGAATCGCTTGTCATCATCCAAAGTTTTTTATTCTGCAGAGAGAAAACAGTGTCCGTGTTGTCATAACTTCTGCTAATTTGGTCGCAAAACAGGTATCGTTCATGTTCTAACTCCAATCACTTTAAAATTGAATCGAAATATGTTACCTTTACTTTTCACTTTGTGCAGTTATCGCACTGTCTGCTGTAAGGTGTGACCGCTATATTTTTCTTTTTAACAAGTAGTTGTCTTGGTTGGTTAATTGGTCACATTTTATTCGTGAAATGGCTTGGATTGGTATTAGTCTGGAAACGACTCGATTAGATCGTGAGCTGACGCAAAAAAAGAAAACGGTGGATAGGCTAGGTTCACTCGAAGAGAATCTTTTCACTTTGTGCGGTTATTGCACTGTCTGCCGTAAGGTGTGACTGCTATATTTTTCTGATCATTGCAAAAATTGAAAATCTCTTTAACTACATTGATCTTGAGAAGTTCTTTTGTTTTGAAATTGGTGGACATACTAGAATTTGCTTTCGCTGCTCCTTATATGAAGCTACAAATTTCTTTTGTAGAAATTAATGTTGGGTACAACAATCTTTATTTTGGATAATTCTTTGTATTTCCTTGTTGAGTACTTAAGCTGATGTTCTGATCATCTATCCAATACTCAAAAGCAAGTTGCGTTGATAGGATGCTGTCTATCTTCCCATAAAGGAGTTAACCTACTTATCTTTCTCTTCTCTTTTTTTGTTTAACTTTGCAGTGGTTACATGTGACAAATACGGTCTGGTGGCAGGATTTTCCTCTCTCAGATACTCCTAATTATTTGTCACTGTTCACTCGTTTATCTGAGGCTGAAGTTAACAAAGATTCAGATTGCGATTTTGCTGCTCAGTTGGCTGGATATGTGGCATCTTTGATTGTTGATGTCCCCATTCAGGCGCACTGGATTGCAGAACTGACAAAGTTTGACTTCAAAACGGCTGTTGGGTATCTGGTTGCTTCTGTGCCAGGCATTCATTCAGCGAGATGCCCGTATATATCAGATTCGAGATTTGCTCTTGTAGTGAGTATATTCTTCCAATCACTTCTTTGCTTAAGTATCTGTGTGCCTTGCAATGGCTACTTAAAGTCAAGTGTAGTCTTGTAGGCAGTGATTAAGCATGTGATATGGTTTAGCTCCTGCCTGTTCTACAATTAAAGATGAGTTGAAAAGATATTCATAATTGTTATTTAAATTATGTATAATTGATTTATTCAGGGTGAGAATTCTCTGGCGAAATCTTTTGATGCCAAGTTGCTTGGTTATGTTGAAGCATCAGTAGTTGGTTTGAGTTACCTTTTTCGCACTACAGTCGATGCTGACGGATCACGTTTGAAGAAGCTGGCTGCTTTCCTTGGGAAGTGCCGTGTAAATGAACATGCAATGTCAGAGGTTGTTCTAAGGAGAGTTACCAACATCCAAGCTGATACAAATGCTGTCAGTGTTCTTGTTCCTGACCCTGAAAGGCACTCTCTGCAAGGTTTATTGATCACATTAAAGTTTCTCAGATTTATATTTTTTCCAGGCTCCTAGTTATGTATTTGTTTATAAAATCTTGCATCTCCAACAATATTGTGATTATATATTTTGAGTCACTATAGTAAATTTGAATTGGAATTCAATAATCTATCAAAAATTGGATTGAAGATGATAGGGTATACGATATAAAAAGAATAGAAGCAGGAGGTATTTGACTATTTATATCTTTCTCAGTTTGATGGCTTTCTTTCTTGTTCATTTGTAACTTACACTTTATGCCTTCGTATCTGGTAGTCTTTTATTGCTATTGTATTGCATTAACTTAAGTTGATTTCCATTGCTTTAGATTTCGTACAAGTTGGATTTCTTCCCAAAAATATTGCAAAGTGGGTGGCACCACTGACGGATGTTGGCCTTTTTGCATTCTCTGCTTATATATATCCGAAGGAAGTCCTTGCAACTGCTTTAGAAGGAAGCAATCGTAAAGTACAGTTGATACTGTATGTGACCCAGGTTTGGAATTGAAGCCTTTGATAGTTTCTTTCCTGTAATGTTTCTATCTTAAATATTCTGAATAATGACCGCTCTTTATTTTGACAAGTCTCCTAAAACTTTGGTGTGTCTATAATGCCAGGGTCCTTCCTTCCCTAGTATTTCAAAGATAATGCAACCTGAACATGTTTCTGCTCTATCCTCATTACTTGCATCAATTCAAAGGTGTTTTGGACTCTGGCGACTCCAAGAGGTAAGTTTTCTTTGTGTAGTGCCATTTAAGACATGGTCATGTTCCTTGGTGTCGAAATCATGTGCTTACTCTTTATGTGTAGTTATAAATAACATTAAAATGCATTCTGTCTAACTCCATTTGGTTCTCTGGTTCTTTGATACTAATTAAAGCCTTTATCCCTCTAGATTAATAGTTGTAAATAAATTCATTGTCAGATGTACCTGCTACAAAGTCTGCTTTTGAAATACCATAAAGTATTCTTGAATATTTTATACGTGCTTCACATATTCTGACTACTGTTTCTTTCTGCACCTCCTCCTTGGCTACTCCTTTTAGGTTTTGAGCCGCTACAAATGGCCTGAACATCTGGAAACTGAGTTTGTGTTTGGTGAGTTTGTTAAAATTGTGCCTAATGGTCCTCCACCTCTATCTAGTTTTTGCTGTATGAAATGTCTTCTACTGATTATGAATTCCTCGGATGCTGCAGTAGTGTGAAAAACAAGACCATTTTCTACATTTCTCACTTACTAATGGCTATCAGTAACGTGTGTTATATCGTTTCCAATTTCAAGTAGTAAAGAATAAGTCGTACTCAAGACTTTTATTATGATATCTTGTATAGTGATTCATTCTGTTCTTTTTCAAATGGTTTCCCTATCATCTCAAGGTTCATCTTCAATTGGAGCTGTCAATGCACACTTCTTGGCTGCATTTTCAGCAGCATCTGGAAAGAAATCTCTGAGGTGTACTGACTCTGAAGAATCTGACCCTGATGTAAGAACTCATTTTAACTGTTACTTTGTGCAACATGTTGTTGTTGTTGTTGTTGTTGTTTATATCTAATAGTTCCGACTCCTTTGGTAGTGGGGTTGTTGGAGTGCAAGTCAAGAGTTATGTAGTCCATCTATCAGAATAATTTTCCCAACCATTGAGAGAGTGAAAAATGCATCTTGCGGAATTCTAGCATCAAAGTATCTATTGTGCTTCTCACAGGTAAAATTGATTCAACTTTTAGAATCTAGCTTTTGTGATTAATAGGGAAGTCCGAATGTAAAGAGATGACAGGATAGAGAAAAATTTATGTATATATAAAGGCAACGAAAGCCATGAAGTCTGATGGATAATGTTTTGTTTGATCTCATGCAGAAAACATGGCAAAGGCTAAGGAATATTGGAGTGCTTCATGATGCAGTTCCTCACCCCATTGATAGAATTGGCCTTCCCATGCATGTCAAGGTAATCTCCTCTCTAGTGTAATGTTGAATATCAGGCTTCATATTAATCTCTTCCGGGAATTCAGTTAACTACTGATGATGATTACTTGGTGTTGGCTTAATTATGATTAGATCCTTGCTTATTAGGTTTCCTCTGTAGAGTTCTACTTTACATCACTATTTAGATGTGAACATCATATGCTTAAGCAGGTCGCTCGAAGAAGGTTCCAGTGCAACAATGAATCTCCGTTTGGGTGGGTTTATTGTGGCTCCCACAATTTCAGTGCTGCTGCTTGGGGCCGTCCACTTTCCAGCTCCATTGACAAGCCTGCAGTTAAAGATATGAAGAAACCAGTTCTAGGTTCAAGGCTTCACATTTCTAATTATGAACTTGGAATTATTTTCGTTGTTCATCCGTCAAACATGGAGGCCAATCCACACCAAATGGATATGAATGTGGATGACATAACTCTACCTTTTGTCATGCCTGCTCCAAAGTATACGTGGAGAGACAAACCAGCAACTAGAGAAGCCATGTGGGAGGCATTATCTGAGCTTAGCACACGCAAAAGAGAGAAATGTGAAACAGTAGGAGTGGCGAGCCAATGCTTGGAAGAAGAAATTCCGGTTGAGGAAGACGATGTTGTGGAGGCCAATGTTACCGTCACCAGAGAGAATGAAGATGAGAAAGCTTATGCAGATAAGCTATGGAGTCAAGTTGATTCGTCTCAACGCCTTTAACTTCCATAAAACGGAAGGTTCTCGTTGAAGCTCGAACTAGGTGGTATCATGGTGGTCTTCTGGAGGCTACGCATGTACATACATTCATGTATTCTGTTTCTCGCCAACGCTTCATCTCTTGCAGCATTAGCATCTCATTGTTGGTGGAGTGTCTTATAGTGGATGTGTTTATTTTTACAACCAATTTATTCGGTTCTGTTACCATAGCGTGCCTGTAAATTGTAGATGTTTATATTACACATTCTTGTACTATAACAGATTTGTATCCCTACGGCCTACCTTCAAATGATGTAGACCTTACACAAATTTAATAATATCATGACTTCATTATTTCACCCTAACTCAATCTTACATTTTAATATTTAACTAATTAAATCAAAATGATAATTTAGTTTCTAAAACTAAAAGTTATTACGTATGTTATGAAATGAAACGATGGAATGTGGATTAGACAATCAACAGTAAACTAATGTATAAAGTATTTATGAATCAAAAAAGGATTACATTCATCATTAATCATACATCAAAGATCAATAGACCGGCAAGGACACCAGAGGTCCAAATTGTACTCCTGAGATGTCCAAATGACAACCGGATTAAATTGTAACATACAGCAGAGCTAGCTTGATTGTTGTCTTTCGTAACAATTATAGCGTTCCAGAAAAAGCAAGCTCTATAGTGGTGGACAATCTGTGAAGATGAAGAAGGCTCTCCATAGGATTTTCTTGCCCCAGTGATGCAACAATAGGCCTTCACTACTCCTGAAGTTCAAGGGCAAATCAGGTTAAACGAGAGTAGATATAAACTCAATGATGTAGAGGTCGAAACTACCCAACACAAACTATTTGAGAAAGCCTAAGTTGAAGTTAATTATTGATCCAAGTATGATATAGATAGTATTACATAATGAAGATTTAATACCTGTTCCATATCCGCAGGGCCATCATTCTGCTGTTCAGCTTCTGCATCTTTGTTCTCATTATCACCATCTTTATTGGCGTCTGTGTCCATTTTCTCTACCTTTGAATTCTCACTTTTAGCCGGATCATCAACTTCTGGGATACCAAGGTCAGCAGGGATTTGGCCCGTCTTCAGAGCCTGAATGAGAAAGAGCAGTAAAATAATGCTCCAATTTAAGTATTGAAAGGCATCTTAGATATTTATTTGTTTCGAGTAAGAGGCCAAAAGGTGTAAAATTGTTCACCTGTTCAAGCCTCGCCACTTCTTCAAGTGTTTGTGAGTTAACAATGGCAGCCTGTACACACAGAACAGTACAGAACTGAGTCACAGGAGTGAAAAACTATCTCTAAATTTCAGACAATGTCGCACATTTATAGAGGGGAGGGCAGAAATAATGAACGCTGCAAAAGTAAAGATTGATGAAGCATGAAAAGGACTTGAAAGCATCTTGAGCACTAAACCAAAACACATTAACTTGGTGAGTCCATGTTGGAATATGAAGTTCTATCCTGCGAGTCGTTGTTGATCAATTTTGCAGGAATGTAAGATAAAAGGGGTACCTTAATAGCTATAATTTGCTCAGGTGTAGGACCAGCTGGTTTAGCTGGTTGCTCCTCCTTTGATACCTCTGGGGTGTTTGCAACCTCGCCAGGTACAAATGTCTTTACAGAAACCTTTTTCGCCTCTTCTTCGGCTTCTTCAGATGCGAATAACTTTTTTGCTTCCATGCGCTCCTATAATAAGGATCATGGGAACCACTTAGCATGAGAACCATGATAAGTGAAGCTACACACCCAGTGTGATAAGAATAGAGCAACATAATATGCAGTTTCAACATAAATAACACGAACATAAGTATCCTCATACTTCTGAAAGAATCCCTTAGGTCTATTTATATCTCAAAGCACCATGAAAATATGAAACAATCGTACTTATTACACTACATACGCTTATCATTATTGTTGATGCTGACTGCTGAGCAGAATCAGCAATGGATCATATATGATAGTATGCAAATGAAAGTGTTGGTAATCGTTAGGTGCAACACGCAAAATACATATAGTGCAGACTCATTGTCTGTAATGACCAAAGTAAAAAGAAATAAGCAAACCTTTTGTTTGACTTTCTTGAAATCGAGCACACGCAGAGACTTTAACTTGTGGATAACATAAAGCCGATAGTTTGGCTTCTTGGTGATGTTATTGTCCAGAAAACTCAAGTATTGCAGCTTAGGTAATGAAGCAAGCGGGTCTATCTCAACCAAATTAGTTAGCCTATTGTTGGTCAGAACCAAAGTATGCAATTTGGGCAAGAACTCTGAAACAATACAAAAACCAACACAAACAAAATTCAGTGAACATGGTATGCACAATGCTCTAGGTAACCTGTAAGATAAATTACTACCATCACAAAATTTGCAACATTACCTCCCAAGTTGGGATTGATACGTGTAATCCTATTGTTGTTCATCAGGATAGTTCCCAGCCGATTTAGATAAGGAAAATTTTCAAGCTTAACTATCTCATTATCAGATAAGTCGATTGTATCAAATTGATCCTGCCATAAAATCAACAATAAACACAACTCACTAAAAATTAAATTTATAACAAGCAATAGTTCCCCATCCCAAAAAGATTGTCTAATTTTGAACTTCGATGATTGATGTATAAATTTCACCTCAAGTAGTTGTGTATATCTTTGTATAATACTTGGTAAATAACATATAATATAAATGCTAGTATTTTTAACACACCTTTCGACTAACATGATACTATTTTACCATTAGAAACCAAACTGGACAATCTTTTTGGCATAAAAGAAGTATTAACCAAAACAAAATAAGCTGAAGAAAGCTAACCTCAGTAGCACCCAAATTCTCTATAACAGGAATCTTATTACCTATACATCATAAAGTAAACATTTTTATAAAACAAAACAACAAAAAAATAATGCCCAGCAACTAATTTCATTATAAAATTGATACATAAAAATAAATTGAGTAAAAAAATAAATAAGTAAAAAGGTGATTTTGTAGACCTCGAAGATCTAATTCGCGTTCCTTGAGGGCATTGAAGAAGTGTGGACTTTTCCAAATCAAGTCAGCTGTAAGACGCACCATATTTGTGTGTCCCAAAATCGAAGTCCTATTTCTCTTTCAACTTTCAAGGATTCGATTTTTATAGCAATGTGTGAGCATGTGAGGTTTCGGAAGGGTTTAGAAGGGGAGGAAGGGGGAGGGGTTATGGTAGCAGGGAGTAGCACCCTCGCATTTTTATCTTATTACTGATTTTCCCCCAAACTTATTGTATATTCAATGTCACCCCAACCCAAAAGGAAAAAAGTAAAAAAAAAAACTCTTGTAAGGTTATAACCACAACAAATATTTATTGAGTAGTGATTATTTGATAGACAATTGAATATATTATAAGATAACAATAAATGTTCTAAGTTTATATAGGATTGACTATGTTTAAGTATAACAAATTTGTCTATTCTTGAAATTAATTTTATTGATATGTTATTAGTTTAATGGCACATTTGATCGTTCCAATTCCATCATTTTGTTGCACGAATCTAATTATATCCTTTGCATATAAGTATGCAAAACCTAATAATCGATCACAACGTAGACGACAATACTAGCATGTTGTTAGTGAGATTTTGTTAGGAACTATTCCGGACAATATTGCATTATTAATCAAAAGTAATTTTATAGAGAATGAATACATTTTGTGAATGGACTTTAACTCTTGTTTATTTTAATAGTTGAATGAAAAATATAAGAATTATGAAAATAATACATACTCCATATTTGTATTTTCATCAAACTCCAAAGTGGTTTATTTATCGACTTCTTTATTGATATTTGTTTTACACTTCATTTTATTGTGTCACCATCAAATCAAGACATTACATTGCATTGAATTTGTTCATGTAACAAAGACGTGTATTGAGATGGGGTTGTTGAATGTGTTGAAAGATTTTTAGCATTATTGATTTTTATCAAGTTAACTATCTCAGTACAATATTTGGTAACAAAAAATTTACAAATCGCTACTCATCGAATATTTACTGATAGTTCTCGAATTGAACATAATATGCTCGTCATTTACTGTGTTTGTCAGGAAGATAAAGAGAGGCTCAAGAAGCAATTACATGGCATGGTAGATGCTATCAAAAAACAAACTAAATTTACATTTTTTTTCCTTTTACATAGTCAAGTATAACAAAATAGTGAATATGTGATTCACATAACTCCCTTGCAAATACTCCAAGAAGCAAGGTCCAGAGGATGTGTTATCTCCATCTTTGATCTTTCTTCATATCTATTGTTGTCTTTACTCAAGTCAACACTAGCTTCCAAAACTACTTCATAAAGGGTGGATACTTCAATGATATATTGACATGTATAATAATGTATGCCACAACTATTTCATACTTATTGTTTTCTTATGTTGGTATATATATCTCAACAAAATATCCTATATATTTTCATACATTCATACTCTTAAGTGTTGGAGTACATCGACTTCCGATTTGAGATGTGTATCTTAACACATACCATATAAACATAACATAAATCATCGAAAAATTATCAAACAACTTGAAAAATACCAAAGCCAGAATCTTTCAGAAAACGGACTCATCTCCGTGGGTGATGGAGTTGGAGCATTTTAGTCACCCACACAAACTGATCTGTAAGAAAATACCTGATGAAAATGTTGAAGAAGGCAAGGAAATTACATGTGTAGCTTGCCAAGAACACATATCATCTTCAGATGCACAAGAAGAAAAAGAAGAAGAAGAAGACGAAGATGAAGAAGAAACATATTATTATAGTTGTCGTGAATGCAACTTCTTCCTCCACAAAATATGTGCCAATAGGCCAATGAAGCTCACATATCCTAAACACCCTCATCACCAACTCTCTCTTCACTCAAAGGATCATTTCAAGAACGATATGGTCTCATGCGATGGTTGCCAAAACCCAATCCATGGCTTCGTCTACCATTGCGATCCATGCGAATTCGACCTCGACTTCACATGTGCCTTTCCAAAACCCGACAGATATTTTGAGGACATCCATCATCATCCCTTGAAATTCGAACCGAGAAGCGCGTCGTTTTGGTGTGACATATGTGACACAGAGAAAAAAGAGCAGTCTTATAGATGTTCCACTTGTAGGTTTTGGATTCACAAGAGTTGTGCAACTGGATCACTTAGTAGAGAAGACAAGGACCATAAACATTTACTCTGGCTTATTGAAGGATTTCCAGATGAATACAGAGTTTATGAGCTAGTTTGTGATGTTTGTGAGGATAAACTACATCCAGCAAAATGGGTTGCTTGTTGTCTACCTTGTAGGCATTTTATTCATCCCAGCTGCATCAAATTTCAGACCTACGACACATCTTTCACGTAAGGGAACTTCTACTATATACTCTTCATTTACTCTATTTGCCTCTATATATTCATCTGGTTGACTTTGCCCGTAAGGATGACCAATTTAGTGGAATTGGTGAGCTTGTGATATAAGTATGGCCAATTCATCGGGTTGACTTTCCTTACTAACAGGTCATCCCAATGTTTACCTATGAACCATTTATATCTGCAATATAACTTAGGCCAAATGGCATCGATCACTAACGTTTATGAGAATTTTGCGTTCGATCACTGTCCTTTAATTTTGACAATTTTTTATCACTCACGTTTTGTATTGTGTATAAAACGAGTCACTCACCCGTTTTTTTACAAAATGCAATTTTTTATGATGTTTTACAAGGACAATTTAGTCATTTTAATACCAACATGCTCATTTTTCTGGATGATTGGTTTTATTGGTTTGGATATTTCTTGGTGTTGGATGAAGAAGGAGCACATGATGTTAAAATGACTAAACTGTCCTTGTAAAAAACATTAAAAATAGCATTTTGTAAAAAAAAACGCGCGAGTGACCCGTTTTATACACAATACAAAACGTGGGTGATCGAAAACAGTCAAAGTTGAAGCACAGTGATCGAACGCATAATTCTCATAAACGTTAGTGATCGATAATGACATTTCCCCTATAACTTATGATATTTAAAATTGCATGTTGACAGTGATGAGGATGTAGCTTATTTCTCTGATACAAATTTTGAAGAAAATCTTTTCATCAAAATTCTGCTAGATGATGACTTGGTTAGCTTTCCTGCTGACAACATAACTATAGAGATGATCCGAAGGTTTCTCCTTCGAAAAAATAGTCTCAAGAATCCAAGTATCGAGATTCAACATTTCAGCCATAAGCAACACCCCATGTTTCTCTTCCAAACTCTTGTTATTAACAACAATCAATTTTTTCAAGACGAAGACGAAGCCATTCTATGTGATGCTTGCATTGAACCTATCACACCCCCTTATTATTGTTGTTCAATATGCCAATACTATCTTCATTTACAATGCTCAAAATTACCGACCACGCTGAGACATTCTTGCCATCCTCATCAACTTCATCTCCATTCGGCTCGAAATCTTTTCAATCTTTCCTCTTGCAGTAATTGTAGGCTTCAAACCAATGGTTTCAATTATGGATGTGAAGAATGTGATTTCAATCTTGACTTGAAATGTGTCATTTTACCCTCTGTAGTTGAGCATAGAAAACACAAACACCCTCTATTTCAAGAAAAGGCTAAGGGGGATGAAAAATGCAGCATTTGTGGTGAAAATGCATCAAAGGACTACTACATTTTGAGATGCAATTCTTGCAATTTTTCTTTACATCATTTATGTGCAATGTTGCCACTAAGCTTTAGGCATCGATGGTGTAGAGAACACCCTATAGTTTATCGATTTCCGCCTCACGATGAGCATCCTGATCATATCATGTGTGACTTTTGTGAAACAATAATACATCCCAAGATACAAGTTTACTCATGCTTCAAATGCAAGATTTGCTTTCATCTCAAATGCCCTTCAATGGTGAATCGATTTCCTAATGTTAAGTTTGGAGGTCATGTTCAAATAAGATCCCATCAACACCCACTCAAATTCTTAAGAGACGCTTCTTTGAAGAGATCTTGTGATTATTGTGGGTGTGGCATAAGTGATAGTTTTGTATTTGAATGCCAAACTTGTTATCTATGTTTATGTTACTCATGTGTTGTTGATCAAGTGACTTATAGTTGTAATGTGATTGATCAAGTGTCTTAGTTGTTGGTTCCTCTCCTAGTTCAAATTTAAATGAATTGGAAGTAATATTAACAAAAGTGTAATGATGTTGTTGACTTGTTTTTGTTTTGTTAACAAAGTTCTTACATCTTTGCTACATTTATGTGAGATTGTTAGTTACATATGCTTGAGATGTACCCGTTCAATCCGTAACTTTACCCTACTGGTTATCGACTCGACTTTCACATTAGAGGTCCTGGTTTTCAATACTGACAAGGTATCCTAATAAAAACAAATGTCTCTGCCCCCATTGTTAGCGTAAAATTTCTCATTCCTCATTAGCGTATAATTTACTTTCAACATGATATTGTTTGATAAAAAAATTTAAAAAAAGATTGTACTATTCATGCTCGGACCATGTCTCAAACTGTCAAACATGAGCTATAGCCGTTGACAACATTGGATTCCAAAATTCGAATAATCAAAGTACACATTAATAACACCTCGGTACAATAATCATTATTATCAATTTATCATCACCAATTCACAATCATCAAATCTAGTTGAATATCTATACTAAAAGAAAACAGAGCATTTGAAATAAAAATGAAGCAAATAAATTAGTCCTACAAATTAAATTCTTCATGCCACGTATTTACATGTTCCATAGCTAGGGTCAGTTGTGACGACAACAGCTGTGTCACTAAAATAGCAGCTGCCCACGTGACGGCGTTGGGCTTGATAGTAAGCGTTCATGACGTAGGCCGCATGTGACCTCACCTTATTGGGCTCAAAACAAGGCCCATTACTCTGAATGGGCTTGCAATCAAACCCAGCTAAACTGCACACGTAGTCTATATTTGCTTGTAGTGCCTTGTCGGAAACTCCTTGTTTCGGCACACACCATTGCTTGTTTCCTCCTCTACTCGGCGACGGCTTCCTTGGTGTAGGCCCCACTGCCTATATATTTTCACCAAATTAAATTGTGGAACATTGTGTTGTAAAAAAATTATTAAGAAAGTTTAAGTATAAATAGCATGTAATATGCTAAGGCGAAGGATGTTGATAAAATTTTAGAGGGCAACGATAGGTGTTAGGGTGGAGTTGATATGAACGGTGCACGGGATTCACTATACACACCCAAATAGTGGTTTATTATAGCAATAACTGACTATTTTCTCTCATTTAACTTTCTCACCTACTACACTTATAAAATAAGGGAGGGGGCAGAATCGTCATTTTATGCTACAGAAACTTACTATTTAAATGTGTGTATAACAGATCACACAGTGCACCTTTATTTTAACAACGTAATATATTTTAAAATGTGTCCTTGAATAGTACTCCCTCCGTTTCTTTTTATTTGATTGTTTGAGCATTTTTTCCATGTTTCTTTTTATTTGATTGTTTACAATTCCAATACAACTTTTTACAATTCCAATGCACCTTTTTACAATTCCAATGCACCTTTTTACAATTCCAATACATCTTTTTACAATCCCAATGTAATTTTTCACAATCTCTTAATAAAGTACTTTTTCCCCAAACAATCAAATAAAAAGAAACGGAGGGAGTATTAAGAGTATACAGTTGTTTCGCTGTTTAAAATTGTAAAAACAGTTCATAAGACGGATGGAACCCAGAAAAGATAGGTGGTTGACGGACACATTAAAAACGGCTGATAGGCAACCGATCGAAAAGCCCTATCTTAATTACTACACTTACTAATAGGGGTATAATAGTAATTACACTTCTTAACGCGGACAGCTCAAAAGTACGACTCCTCTAGCTAAAACAGCCGACTTATCTTTGAAAAAAGTGGAAATAAATCAACAAAAAGAATAATGGTAACACTTGAGTAGTTCGATTAATATAATGAATTTATTACCTGGCCTTTACGGAAGAGACCCACATCGTACACGGGCGAAAAGTCGGGTCGGAACAGCCCAAAGTTACGTTCAGACACGGAAGGTTTGAGATTCTCATTAAACAAAGCGAAAATGTAAGTCTCGAACGTCTTCTTAGGCATCAAAGGTGTCCCAACACCAGAAGTAACATGTCTGATAACTTGCTTATTATACCAAACAGCATTTTCCCAACTCACACCGAACTGGTTCGGGTCACCCATAGAAGGCCAACCCGTTTCACCTATAACGATATCCACATCGCCATACCCGAGAGCCTTCATAGCTGAATAAACAGCATCAATTTCTGCATCGAACATGTTGGTGTAGTTCTTTTTGGTAAACGGGTCGAATACTCCACGGTTGGGTTTGAACAAAGCGTAGTCTATGTTGTTTGGAGCTAGAGCAAAGAATGGGTAGGGGCAGATCATGAATGGTGACTTGGTTTCACGGTGAAATTGAAGCATGGGTTTAAATATTGTGCGGTCGTAAACTCGCCGGAATCTTCCTGTGCTAGGTGCCGGAGTTCCTTTGATTATTGTCATGGCATGTGGTGTTGACACCTGCAATAACGGAATCAGAAATTTTATAAGTTATATAATTAAATTGTATTTATAGTAGATTTAATTTAATTGATAACAATATAAGTCAAATATACAAATGACAATGTATTACATTTACATGGTGCATTATGTTTATAATTATTACACCTACATTATATATTTTTGATTAAATCCAAATATAAAAAGTGAAATGTTACAGTTTTAGCAGAATATAACATACAGTTATGGACAAAATAATTGTTTATATTACTATATATCACGATATGCGTGTAGTGTAACATAAAATATGAACTAATTAATTCATTCTTAGTCTATAAATTATAAGAAAACAAACATAATTTTTGAATAAACGAATGTGACACCTGGATTTGTTTATCGATCCCGGCTAGTTTTAAGGCAGTGTGGATAGATCTCATAGCGGGGACAAGATGAGCAATGTGGCTCTTGTCTCCCCAGAAGTAGACCTCATTCCCCACCAAGATACGGTTGATCTTGGTGGAGGGGTAAAACGGTAAAACATGGTTAGCAACCCATGCTTTAGCTGCTTGAAGCTTGGAGACGCCTGGGATATCTGCGTTAGCTACACAAATAGTTAGAGATATTCCAGAGTTGGCAAATGCTCTGAGGATGTCTGGATTTGCATCAAATAGTTTGACTTTGTCTATGGTTGTTTTTTCTTTGAGGAAAGAGGCTACTTGGGAGGGTGGTGGGAGGTTGTCGGCGACGGTGCCGTAGTTGACTCCGATGGGGTTGGCGGTGGCGGAGTGGTGGTGAAAGATGAGAATGAAAGAGAGGTTAGCTAAAAAGAGAAGATGATAAGTTGCCATGTTTTTTGTGATATTATTACAATGTGGAAAAAAGATGGAGAAGTTGTAGGAAAATGGGTAAGTTTATAGGGGCATTTGGAAGACAAAACGTGTCAAGTCAGCAAATTTAGGAGTACATCTAGAGATTTGCTTTGAAACGGAATTTAATAATACACGTTCATGTTAATCATCATGTCTCTAGTCTAGGTAGTTATTAAAAAGGAGAATACGCGTGGAGCCCACGCGTGGTCATCATACCACAGCCTGCAACAGAAACTTGTACCTCATGCTGTGTTAGCTTGTACGTTGGGCATGAAAAACGCGTGTCATTCACGCTTGGTCATCAGAGACGCGGGGTCGTCATACTGCGCGTGCATTCCAGGTTGTACGCTACGCTTCAGGAGTTGTACCCTCGTTGTCATCACATCACGTTGCATTGGAGGATTGTACCATATGCATTATTCAGTTGTACATCTACAGTAGTTTTGTGAGACACGTGTGTGGCTCATAAATATTCTCCCTTTTTCCAGTTGCTTCTCAACACTAATCTTAGACTCAAAATATTGCCTCCCCTTCCTCTACATCCTTCCATACGATTTCACTCCAAATCTAAAACAACATCACCCCCTCCCCCTCCCGGCGACAATCAAATACTTGTTTTACAAAATAATCAAAAGAATGTTTTTTATTATTTTCGATTAGGTTTAAGGGTTCAATTATTAGAGTTTTCTATTTCAATTATTAGGTTATTTTACTACAATTATTAGTGCATATATATGTAGTTAGGGTTCTTAGTTTTTGATTGTGTGTTTGATTATCATATTATTTCTCCATTTCAATTTTATTTTCGATTATTATTGTTCTCAACATTGTTTTTCATTTTTCTATTTATTAGGGTTTCAAGTAGGCATAAATTCATATTGTTGTATCTTAATCCTACTCATGCCCTTGCTCTTTCTGCTGACAAAGAAATGCCAATTAGGGTTTCAATTAAGATTCATCTATTAGAGTTTTCTATTTCAATTAGTAGGATTTTCGAGTACAATTATTGCATTTATATTTATTAGGGTTCTTATTAGTGTTCGATTTTGATTTTCATTAACATTTGGGCTTTCGATTTCAATTTTATTGTTGATTATTAGGATTTTTACGTTTGATTTTTGTTTATTAGGATTTCAATTAGGATTTCAGAGACTTTCTGTTGAAGCCATCTGAAGGTTAGTTTTGATAAATTAAAATTATTTACTTTTGGTATTCTCGGTTTACATACAATGCTTTTATGTTTCTGGTTTGGTGTTAGTAGTGAAATTATTTAATTTTGTTTCTTGAAACTCATTGCTATGCTGTTTTGTTGCTTTTAACAAGTTCTCTGTCTTAAACTACCTGTTCTTTCTGAGACTACATGATGTGTTTACACTAATCAATTAGTAATACTCTTTCATTGCCATTGCGTATTATCTGTGCTGAATTGGTTGCAATATTGATAGCGTTCTTTTTGGTCGTTGATTAGATATTCTCCATTCCATTCCGAGTAATCTTATTGGTTTTGATTCAATATAATTTAGCTGTTCATTGGATAATCTTCATTCTATTTCGTTGATAGCGTTCTTTTGGGTTTGATTATTATTTTATTTCTCAATTTTAATTTTGTTTTTGATTGTTGATGTTTTTAATATTGATTTCATTTTTTTGTTTAATACTTTGAAGAGTTACAGAGCAAGGCTTGATGAATCTTCAATATAATAGTGTGTAACCTGGAGGTGATCTTTAAAGGATTTTATGGTCAGGTATGAAGGCCAACCAAAATTTGATATTTCACCTTTACTGTCCTCTTTAAGAATAATTACTAACTTCATTAACGTTCTTGAATAAAAGGTTACTAATTATAGTTTTTTGTTTATTTAGGTATCAAGTTACATACATTATTAGTTAAAACCAAAATTGATATTAAATTTTACATTCTAAAAGTGCATAAATAATAACATAAGGGGTATATAAATCTTAAGTTTATTTACCTAGAGAGTATATGGAACATTGATTTCATGTGTTTAAAAAACTATCAACTATGCATTAGAAGATCGAACATTTCTCTCGAATAGTTTCTCATTGAGCATGTTCTGTACAGGTTCCAGTGAGCATTATGGCATTGCTTTTGTTTAATTGCAAGTGTACAAACCTCATGTTTTAGTTATATTTGAGTGGGATCAACTACTTTTACTATTAAAAAAAATTATACCATAACATTTTATATTCCAAGTAAAAGTATTTTGCCACTATAATATGCCTCATTTCAGTTTATTTTTTGAAAATGTAATTCTGTGTCTTGTGCTTTCTCTATGTTGTCAGTTGTGACAAGAGTGTTGTTCTTTTGTTCTTGAAGTTCCATTTAGATACATTTCACAGGCAAATTGAACAGGTCAGTGTCGCCCCTTTATCTAACTTAATATGTGTTTCGTTTTATAACCCAGCCTCAGTGTAACTAAACCTCTTTCTACTATGAGGCGATTTCTATAGCCAAAACATGCTTAGAAGTTTGATTGCACTGGTTCCCTCAACCATTATGCAACAAACTTGGAATCAAGGTTAGTCCTTTCTCATCGGTAGATTTACTGCATATTTTTTAGCATGCTATTTGTATTCATATATGATGCTAATATGCACTCCATCACTGCCACAGGTCCAAAATTTAGTTGCAGAATTGTTGATTCAAAATTAGCGAAATTGGTAAGCCTTTCGCTTTTCGGTGCATTGATTCATCCAAATTTAGCGGTTGTTTATTTTATGTCACATGCCAAGTAATTTACTTAGCCTATCACAGATATTTGTTCGCAAATTACACGAATTAAACCATCCCTCTCTTATATTGTAGTGGAGGAAGTGATGAGCCTTGTAACAGCTCAAGGTAAGAAGTTGTTGCTTTTCAATAATGCCTTCTTTATATGTGGTGTAGATTGTTACTTAAGTTTATGTTAATTGCACCATTCTAAGCTCAGTTAGGATTTATGTAGAAATCAATTTCTCCAAACCATTAGTTCTGCCTTTTTCTTTGAAGGACTTTATGAAGGGCTACGAAGAGGTATGAAAACATATTCTCTGCTTTGCATTTAACCAATCTAATTTTTCTTAATTGTCTGGATGAGATCTTATTCTAGAAGAAGTAATTACATGAGAATCATAAGTTTTTTGTACATCTATAAAAACTAAACTGCTGAGGCGTTATCTAGATTGACACGGGCGGGAGAGCTGTTTATGAGGGTGGTCCGCTGAGAGGTATGGTCTGCTAACTTGAGGAATGTGATCCATATAGTTTACTTCAATGTATAATTTCTTACATAGCTGGACACCAATTGTCATGTTAATAATTCATGTTGCCATTTTTTTACTTTCAGTTGAACCTTGTTGTAAATGCGTTTGGTAATGCTAAGACTGTGCGGAATAATAATTCAAGGTGAGTTATCGTAAATTTCTTACTTTTCTTTTTTATTTTGATCGGTCTTCTGATTCCCATGCTCTTATGCCTCAGCTAGGGAAGGTTAGTGCAGAACTAAACAAAACATTTCCTAATGATGGTCTGCTTGCCATTTACTTAAACCTAGAAAGAGAAAGAACATCATATCCAACTATCACGTTCGGGGTCATGGGTGACAGGTAATTTTATTCAATTTTCCTTTGATTCTGAGGACTAATAAGAGAATTTGAATTCATCTACGGCTGGCTTCAATAAATGTTTCAATCTATAATCTCAAAGTTTGTGCGGGATGCAGCTTCTATGAATATTTGCTTAAGGTCTGGATACAAGGGAACAAAACTGCTGTTGTGAAGCCTCACAGGTGATTCATTCTGATTTGTTTTTATGAAAATATATATTTTGTAACGAACCATTTTAAAAATCCTCTGCCTTCTCTGGTCTGGTGGCCCTCTTGGATGGTTTTATTCGAGAGTTGAATTGTTGCAGCTTCTTAGTTCATAGTCATAGGCTTCCGTGGCTTCCGTGTTAGTTTAAACTTGTTGATTTTCAACTGATTCTGTATTCAAAGATAAAAAAGATACGAGTAAATACAAATTATGAAACCTCTCATCTCATATCAAGTGGGGCCTTCATTGGGGTATCGAGATTATTTCCCGTTCACATAGGAGAAAACTACATTTGATTGATAATACAAATTATAGCCATTGTCAAGTCAATATATTAAAATGGTGAATACTAGGGATATGTAACAATAGGTATCTCATTAAGTACCGTCTGGACACTTTCTATTTATAATGTACTATATCAAGTCTTCTTCAATCCCATCTTGAGGTGCTTAATTCTGCTACCATTGCCATAAAGTTTGTGAGTATTTGGGCCTTCTATTGTTACATGAGTTCATAATATCAAGAGTTCGGTTGCAGGCTTGCAGCTGTGCTTTTGAGTAAGAAATGGCCAATCTTATACTAAAATTTGATATAATTTTTATTTGGCGGATCCCAATATAGAACTTCCTCTATTAAATCCATATAAAGCCTTTTCCAGACCGAGAATCGTGTTCGCTGCATATTATATGAACTTGCTTATTTAAGGTGGTCAGCTTATACTACATTTGAATATCACATACTCAATTTGGTTCCTTTTATCGTTATTATTATTACTAATACCCCTATTACTCTGTATTATTATTATTATTATTATTATTTATTATTATTATTATGAATAATTACTTAGACCAACATTTTTCTTTTTCTCAAAAACAGAGATATGTGGGAAATATAAATGCAAGGGCTTTTAAGCTTGGTTCGAAGAATCACACCATCATCATTTGCCTATATGTGTAAGAAGACGGGAAGTTTTGTAACTTTGAAGGTGACTTTATAAATCTTCTTATAACATACTGGCTTTTTGTATGATTAAGTGAACGTTTTGTATTCTATTTGAACTTATGAAGAAGTTCATCTATATAACTACTTATAGTTAGTCTCGTTGAGAAATTAACACCTGCTTTTTGAACTTCATTCCAGCTTCCATGTTCTATGAATTGACCTGAAATAATATAACTTTTGTATAAATGACTTCTACTCCGTATTTTGGTACTTTATCTAAACTTATAAAGGAATTTATCTATATAAATGTATTTGGTTAGTCCCACCCTAAAGTAAACAACTGCCCGTCGTTAGACGGGCACTATGGAACTAGTAACGGTAAAACGAAGTGTTTAGTAGAGATGGTGTTGGGCTTGTTTTTTATTTATATATAGTATATAATAAACAAATTATAAATATTTTACACTCATATGGCATTGTTTTATTACTACATATTAGATTAGATTGTAATTACCTAAATAAAATCTCAGCATGGAAAACTTCTTAATTTTAAGAAACAAATTTAAAATAATTCTCGTACACCATTTTATTTTTTATTTTTTATGGACTAAAATGATTTTACTGAAATCGAAATAAGGTTTATACACCATTTTGAACTCATTTTAAGTAAAGTATCAATTAATTTATATAATTACCTCATATATTGATGGTTTATTTAACTTAAAGCATTAGTGAACCGGTTATCGGAGCATAATCAATATCTATACGGATTAATATTTTGTTTAATCAGTGCTCATGTATAAAATTTTAAATTTTTGAAAAACAATATTAAAAGAAATATCTCAGTAAAAGTAACTTTTAGGATAAAATTAAAATTCGAAAAATACAAAATAGTAGATCAAAAATAGGTATTGAATGAAAGATCCTTTTTATTTATATTACTATATCTTGAAAAATATTTAATTTTCTTTATTTTTGTATAATTAAAAAAGTGGAAAAAATAGAATAATAAGTAGTTAGTTAACTTTTTTCAAAAAAATAATAGAACATGGAGTTCACAAAGTTACTTGCATTTGCCCCTTACACACATTATATACAGGTTAGATTTTATTTGTCAAATAAGTTTTTGGTATATATTTGTATGGTTGGTTAGGTGTTATTTTTAAATATAAAAATATAGTTAATGCTCCATTCACTCATTTTTATTTGTTTAAATAACCTTAATTTATTGGTTCCAAAATTGATTTTTAATATAGAAATTATACTTCTACACATTTATGTAATTTTAACTATTTTTTAATCTATATGCAAATAACAAGATAAGTAAATGTAGTGTATAATTACTCCATCCAATTTTCTTCTTAGTTGTCATCCTAGCTATTTTCACATAAATTAATAATTAATAATTAATTAATAATGAGTAATATTTCAAATATATATTTCTAATTAGTAATTAATGAACAAAATAAGAATTTAATGAATGTTTGGCATTAGAATTTTCTTTAAGCACTACTAATTAAATTAGGGCCTAAAGTTAAACCAATCAAATATTACATCAAAATACTAAAGTAACAATTATTCAAAACAATTCAAATATTAATATGATAATTAAAAAACTTATATGGAATAGTACTATTTTCTTTTATGTATTCAAGTAATAAAAACGCGTGCACTAACATGGTCTGTTGTTGGTATCTTAAGTGCTCCTGGTATTGGCTAGAAATATTATGGGAAAAGACGAAACAGGACACTATATTGAGTATTCAACACCGCGTGTGGAAGTAAGAGTATTAGTTGACATAATTTGACTTCTTTTCTTGTCATCATTCCAATATGCAATATCGACCTCTAAATATTGAATATATTAATTTTCTTCTTTGCAATTTGAAATGATATTATTACTACGCTTACGACATATAGAGATCAAGCAACAAAAGCACATTTAATAAATAAAATTTGTGAGAGTAATAGATAAGCTAAGTAAGAATAACTAATGAAAAGTTCAAAAAGATAAGATATAGTTAAAAATACATAGAACTCATATAATAATTATATGAAATATAATGTTAGGGGATGCCAATTTAATAGAGTGCGTGAACTTATAATCACAAGATTATTGACCAATACTTTCTTGGTAGGGCTGTTATTGGTCCAGAAAACCGAGATCCACCCGGTTCCCTGTCCGAAATTTCCGGTCCGTTTATTCACCCGGTAAGATAACGGTCTGGGAGCGGGTAAAAAAAAATTGGTACCCGATAAAGTACCCGATAGAGTATCCGATAACAAATCGTATGTTAATTTTTAGATGTTATATTATTGATTTTAATTTTTTTAAAGGATTTTTTGTATTGAATTTATTTTTTCGGGCGGATATATTCAGAACCGTTCAGGATCGGTATCCATCCAATAAGTTATCGGTCCGGATCGGATAGAACCGATAATCTCACGATCCAATTTCCGGAAAAGTAGATACCCAGACCGATAACACCACTATTTCATGATAGAATCTGTCACACAAACTTTATCTAATTTACCATTTTTACGTCAATCTAACGCGTATGTAGTATACAATTTTGAAATAACCACTGGGAGGCCGTTACAAAAAAAAAACTATGGACATGCCTATTAATAAACGACTCTTTAGGCTCAGCCCACTTGTTGATGAGGCCTGGTCAAAGTGGACAAAATAGCCAACTAAAATTACCTAATTTTAGCACAAACTTGCAAAGTGCACACTTTTTTTATTTAATTTTCAACCATGTATGTGTACCAGTCCTGAACTCCTGATGGATTTTGGTTCAACCCTAATTGAGCAGGGAGAAGCCAACAATTGGAGTTGGGGTTTCAAATCGCCGACTTCTCACTACGAGCTACATTCTATGTCTTATGTCCTCTCCAATCCAATATCTAGATCATTTAAATTTAAGTAATATGTAAACAACTTCACATTCTCCTAGAAGATATAGCGTAACATATTGTATCATCAGAGTTTGAATCAGTACTATTATTTATACTCCCTCCGTTTCTTTTTATTTGATTGTTTGGTGAAAAAGTACTTTATTAAGAGATTATTAAAAATTACATTGGGATTGTAAAAAGGTGTATTGGAATTGTAAAAAGTTGCATTGGAATTGTAAAAAGTTGCATTGAAATTGTAAACAATCAAATAAAAAGAAACATGGAAAAAATGCTCAAACAATCAAATAAAAAGAAACGGAGGGAGTATTATTTTTAGGTTGTGTATTAGTAGCTTTAATATTTATAGGGACATTGTATTTTAGCCAATTAGGTTATCTTGTATATTATAAATAACACTTGCGAATAATAATATCAAGGAAGCCAATAATTCCTACCCATTAATTCTCTTTTAGATTTAATTTGCTAGATCATGATATCATCATCTTCCATTTAATGCTACACCCAAAATGATGGTAGTAGTAAAACTTTGAAAGAAATTAAACAGCTCTAGAGTAAGTCATAATCCGAGTCCCTTTCCATTACAAGAAGACATAAAGCACAAATATGTGTAATAAGTAGTTTGTAGACTATTCTTGTGATGATGATGCACTTATTATATATGATCTCAGACAAGAAATCGTAGAATATGGCTATCCGGCGATAATGCTTGTTAGGTGAAGTAATAATTTAAGCAAATTAAATAAATAACACAAGCTTTTAGTTGTTGCTTCATAATATCGTATCACATATATATGGTCGATGCCTCGTAGTCAAATTAAAAAGGAAGAGTTAACAGTAGTATGTAGTCGAAACAACTACTCAATAAAATTTTAATTTGACTCGTTCATAATTTTATAATCGAAGACTTTTTAGGTTACGTCGAAAACAACTTATCTATATATCTACACATTATTATCACATAGATTATGGGGTAATAAAGTTGCCTACGAACAATTCGATCTTATATTTTATGGTTAGCTTACATCCTTAAACACGATTAGGCTGAAAACTAAGTTATTACAAGCTCAAATCCTATATATAATTGAAGAATTGGATGTAATTTTCTCTCATAGAGCACCAACTGAAGTTCCTGATCAACCACTTTGAGTTTGTTTGCTAGCTATCTCATCTTTTTAACAACCCATCAACAGATTATCGACGTCTCCCAATCAAATGCCGACACTAATCACTGCCTTCATAAATTATGTCAACTTAACTATCACTAGGGCCATATATATATACCAACCTTTATTTATGTGTCTGATAATCGCTGCTTTTTCAATATGTACTTTCGGACTTTATATATAGTTTGAAAATTGTGTAATCTATCAAATGAAAAAAAAATATAATTTAATTGGTATAATATAAATTTTTTACAATTAATAAATTATTAATAAACAAAAAAATTAATGAATTAAAATTTTCCATCTAATTAAAACGCCCCCTATTATAATTTTTTCTGATGATATAGGCAATATTTGTGGAACCTTGTATGTGTTATTTTTTCAAAATGTTGGTAGTTGGCTTTATCCAGTAATCATACGTTAGCGGACATCAACCAATTAAGAAATTGACATATATGCATGTGTCTAATATAATTTCTTTAATTACCAAACAGAAAACATAAAAATGTCTTAATTCTTGACCCACCATTGACCGTTGAAGGATATCACACTATATATCACATTCTCTCATGTTAATATATATTATGTATGTTCATCATTATTAGAGGTGCATTATTTTATGATTTTATCGTTTTCGTATTGGTTTTAGACGATCTAATGGTTGTTAGAGTGATTTAGTGTGACTTATTAAAAAAATTATTTAATTAATACTATTACAAGACTTAAGTAATGTTTTTTTTCTAAAAAAAACTCGTACTTTTCGTATCCAAGGTTCGATTACAGGTTTTGATCTTTATTTGAATCATGTCCATTTATTTTATTTTATTTTGGTCCTCCTATTTTGATTTTTCAAGTTTTATCCCATTTTGTTAACATTATGATTCCGTCTGTATACCTAACTAACCATCGATGCACATATTACATCTACGAACTAATATTGAGCAAAGTAATATTTTTGTTGTTACTAGCCCAATCAAAAAACTTCAAATACATGAAAAGTTTAACTCATTTTAATTAAACTTGATATAAATATATGATAGACCTTGATCATAATCACTCAAGGAAGAAGACATTAGACATAAAACAATCAAATTTTATTTAAAAATATATGACGGAAGTTGGTTATTGTCCAATAATTCAAACAAATGTCATATGTTCATTGGTTAAAAAAAAAAAATTATGAGACTCAAATATAACCTCTTATTCCCTTTCCCACATTATATATATCGTAGGCAACGAAAATGCTTATCATGATTGACTATATCCTCTTAATTAACAACAAAACCCAATTTTTTTTATCAATTCTTTTACAATGGTGTAATCGCAATCGCCACTTATCACTTGGTCAATTCTAAAGTCGTTTATCGACTAATATTGATTATTTTATTTCTTCATGTTAATTATTGTTTTGCATAATTATTGCATTTAATAAACAACGCTAGATTTGGGGAAAAAAAAAAGGTATGCTTCGCTCTATCCCAAGAATCTGACGTTCACAACTAAATAACGAGTCTTCACACTGAGCCGAGTCTGGATCAAGTAAAATGAAGAAATCAGTCAAACCGTCCAAGACAGAAAATACAAATAGTTGAATCTCAATCAAATTTGTCTACTTCATTTTTCCCTACCACGTGACGCATTTCTCTACTAACAAAGTCAATATATGCCATCACACTCATATTAATAAATAAATAAATAAAATATCACTCAATATTACCCTCCAAAATAACTCCATACCCCAAAATATTGTCACGTGTCGGTGATTATAATCCTATAAAATACACCTCCCCCCCCCCCCCCCCCCCCAATTGTCTTTATAAATCACTTACACCACCCTTCTCTTTCTTTCTCCTTCAATTTAAGTACATTTGTAATAAATTCAAAAGAAACTAGCTCTTTCAAGAAATCAACTAGGTTGTATAGTTCACTCATCAACTTCTTTACAAGAAGAAGCATATTGAAGGGTTTTTTTAATTAAATAAATAAATAGGTCTGGCTGGGTTAAAGGTAGTGATATTGAGGAGGAAGAAAGTGAAGCTAAAGGTGATGGAATATTGGGACAAAATGGTCTTTCCTCTTAGAAGAGTTTGGGTTTCTTTCTCTTCCAAACTTAAACCTCCAAAAAATGGTGAGTCAATTTATTTCTTTAATTTGTTTTATTTCCCTCCTCAGAAACATCAAATTCTTGAAACATTTTTGAGGTTTAAGTCAAATTCTTGATTAAAAATATGTGATGGTTTCAGCTTCAATTATTGAAATTGAATGGTTGTTTTCTAACTACTTCCATAAGAGAAGGAAACAAAATTTTGTTTGTTGGTTTTTTGAAATTATTTATTTATTGCATGTATGTTGGCTGGTCTTTATCTGCATGATTTAAATATTGGAGTATATTCTTTTAGGAAGAATTGACGATCCTCTAAGTCGTTCTTAATTATTTAAATAATCTAATATCCTGAGTTTGACATTAATTTATAATAATAATAATAATAGGGCATGCAGTTTACCTTAGTTAGATGATAAATTGATAAGGAGTCGACATATTTAAAAAATCAATTATATTTCATGAACATTGAACTTGAGAAATTAAAATAATTGGAGAATGTATAAAGATGAAGATTATGGAGCTAACTTACTAAATAAGAATTAGTAGTAGTTTTAAAGTAGCCGCAAATTAAAGTAATCGGCTGCTTTTAGTGGTTCTCAAGAAAAGAAATACTACAAACGTTAACTTTATTTTGTTTGCTTAACAAGTGGAAATTAATAAAAGTGATCGAGCGAGGGCACTTCTAAATAAGTGCTTCCTTACTTTGAGTTATCAACAATCAAGTTTGATGTATACGAACGAGTTTAGCTCGATTGAGAAATTTCTACCTCTGTATTAGTCAAATACGAGTTTTAAGCACGTAAAAATATGGCAGTTTAGTGGAATAAGTAGGTGAAAACCAACAAATAAAGCACTATAAACATGTGTGTGTGCTTCCACTAAAAGATCATTCCCAGTGTCTTTGTTGACATGACATATAACCGAGTTGAGTGTGACTGTAGTTTACAGTGGTAGGCTTTGTCTAGTTTAATCACAAGTTTGAATCATGTTCTAGTATCATAGATCACTGAGGATATTCTTCGTTTGTTTTCGATTTACCCAATATACATTTCAAGTATATGATTATGATAAGTATGGGCTACCGAAGCATATTCGCAATTTATTTGCATATTCGGACAAATAAAAACTTGCAGGGGGATAAATTAAGCAATTGTGGCGTCAATAGGCCATTATGATCTCGTTTTTTGTATGTTCAATTCTCACTATATAATGATATTTAGTCAAATAATCAAAACAAAAGTAATGATAATGTAGATGTAGTAACATGAGCTTGAATTTTAATTGATTGTTGGAATACAAGAAACATGGATGTTTACTCATTTTGATTCTGTCAATTTGTTTGGTAGTTAATGGATAAAAGTGTAAAAATTCTACTTTTTTTTTTATTGGTGAGGGGCAATATAATGCATCTGATTCCTTAAATGGTCAACCATCACCAGTAGACATAGAATCTCTTGCTTTTGCGAAATCTTGAGTGCTGCATATTGGATGATGAGAAACAAACAATCCCAGCTCCATCACTTGATTTCTTCATGTCATCATTTCCATCTTTTGAGAACGCTATAAAGACGAATCAACATGCCTCAATGCCGCCCGAAGGGGTGATAGTATGCATCCTTACCCCCTGCGATAACATAGAGGCTGTTTCCGACCAAATAAGAAAACTTGATTGATAACACATATTAACATGACAGTAGTTCTCGGTATAGTGGATTTGGAACTTACCAGTTTGAATTTGCTTCTGATACTTTTAGGTGCTGGGCTCTTGAAACTGCGAGACGATATCCAGACTTGTGGATACCAAGATGTGCAGGTGATGTGGGAAATGCTTAGAGGGACTGAATCAGAGTCGAAATCTCCACAATCCAAGAGAAAGCAGCGGCCTTTGTGGAGGATATTTGTGTGGTCCAATTCCAACCGGAACACAACCTCATCGTTAACTACAGAATATGCTCAATAAGCACATAAGTCATCTTCTCTGAAATAGAGATAATAACGGTCCATAAAGACCCTTCAGTATGCACAGATATATGGCAAATTTTGCCCTCAGTAGATTACTTGAATGGTATGAACTGTGCAGTACGAGGTTTCCACAATGATGAAATCTCTTCATAAATATACGATGTTTTGTCATCTATTCACAATCATTAACTGTAAGAAATGTCAAATATATATATTTGTCATATGCTCGTAACAAGGCGACTAGGTGAGAGCACTGTGATCAACTTCCCAGTAAATTAAATGAAAGATGAAAATAGAAACCATGTACATTTCATTACCAGGGTATAATAAATGTTAAAACTTCATTCCATGATTGATGCTTATATAAATTCTCCTTCCAAAGCCCAACCATAGATGTGACATTTCCAACAAGCTGCTTCTTAGTTTGCTAAACAAACTAAACTAAGTGACCAGGAGAAGTTCTTGAACCCAGGTGCACCCTTCATTATCAAAACCAACAAAAACTTCTTTTCCTCATTCAGCATTATGTAGATTGATCACTGACCATAGTATTTATGAGAAATTTCACCTCCCAGATAAGAGAAGTATTCGCTTCTTTTTGTTGAAAAACTGCATGCAGTTAATAAGATGGCTCGACTAAGATAAATTGCAAGGGACTTGCAATGTTAGCAAGTCTCCCGCATAAAGCGCAACGCCAAAGAAATCTCTTCTGCTCCATAAGTTGCATCATGTGCAAGTCAAAACATGCTATAATGGTAACAAATCATCAATAAAAGCCAAGGAAATATGTATAAAATGCAAATATCAGAAGTATAAAGGAATATACATTTGGAATATCTCAGAATTTCTCCCTGGATGCTTGGTATCTGTCGAAGAATAGAAAAATGAGAAATAACATAAAAAGAAAAGTTGTAATGTCATACCAAGAATTCTTCCCCTTTATGGTGAAATATAGAAGTTAAAGCCAGAAGGGAAACGAAATATAATATGTCATGTGATCTTTCTATAGTTCCAAGTGAGAAAACTTTCAAGAATGATTAAAATAACAACTTAAAAGTGGGATTCCCAAATTGTAACGAACATCCATAGCAATTGCTTTTGTTATGTGTTTTTCTATCTACTTCTTTCCCAACCATCTGAATTATTTATTCTACGAAGAAAAATCAAAATATAATACAAAAAGTCTTAAAACTTCAGATTTCAGAAGAAACCATTTTATAATCAGATGAAAAATGATCAATCTTTGGCAGACTTGATCTTTAGATTAAAAAAAAGGTCTTATATAAAATATTTTAGAAAATTCTCAATGGATTTATGTGTCATTCCCTAATGCGCCTTCCCAACAAATTTCAAGGTCAAAGCTTGCAAGAAGTCACAGTATGGAAAGAATTCAATATATATATATATTGCATCCATCGTCCACAAAGAAGTAATGTTGGAAAATTCTTTAGATCACTTTTGGGAGATCCATGCACGCTTCACATAGAAAATGAGAAGGAACAGAAATGAAGCACATGGATTTTATCATCATATGTCAAGATCAGCAAATACAGCCTGATCTTCGAAACTTCATGCCCCAGGCCTTAAAAAAGGAAGGAGCAAATATTACTCCTTCGAACATAGTGTAATGGCCAGCAGCAAATACTCGATATAGAGGCAACTCAATTGGCAAAGTTTAACCTCAATACAAAATGATAGTATAACAACAAGATGTTGTGTGGGTCAATCAAGAAGGAATATGTTTAAGTTTGAAGACATGAATAATGGCCAACAGTGACTTCATAATCATTAACTACCTACGGTAAAACTTCATAGATGGGGGCATGCTTATACAAAGTCTTATCAGAATGAATATATCTCACTAGCATTACATGCAAAAATCAACAACACAGCAATAACTGTTGCAAGTAATTTAATTAAACTTCATTAAAACTACATCAGTTCATCTAAATACTCACCAGAGATACCAAATCAAGAGCTCGGGATACCTTGACTAAAGCAGTGGCAATGTGGAACTGTTTCGGTAAGTCATCAGAGTAGAAAACACCATACACCTGAGGGAGCCATTTTGTAATAAAACAAGAATGCAATGAACTATTTACAATTAAGTTTTCAGCAAGAACTAACATTATCATAATTAAAGAGGCATGATTCGCATAAAAAAGCAATGATGACTAGATTAGAAGTGTTCCAAGCATTAAAAGATGCGGAATTCTGCTCTTTCCTTTTCTGTCTTCATTGATATTTTATCTTAATTCAGCCCTTGTCATTGAAAGGGCTCGAACCTGGATCACGTCATGCAAGTAATACTCCTGGCCCTTATTTAACTAATATTGGACTCATTGAGACATCAGCAGGATTCTGTCAGTAGCATGCATCCATGAATATAATACTCAACAATGCTATTGGGAAATTTAGAAGAATAAGACAGAACCTGCCGTTTATGAGTATTATTAATATATATAAGCAAGTGCACCTTCAACACCAACATCAACATGCCCCAATGCCTCTAAAGAGGCTCCAGCCTAAGCGAGGTATGAGGAGTTGTCCCTCAACAATGCTATTGGGAAATTTAGAAGAATAAGACAGAACCTGTCGTTTATGGGTATTATTAATATATATAAGCAAGTGCACCTTCAACACCGACATTAACATGCCCCAATGCCTCTAAAGAGGCTCCCGCCTAAGCGAGGTATGAGGAGTCATATCGTACGTGACCTTACCCATGTGATAAAATTAATGTTCAATGTCATGACTCTATAGCTATTCAGGCGACATAGAGTTGATAATTATTAATGCATAAAGAAAAAATACAACACTTTTAATTCTCATTATGAGTTTATGTCAGCCCTCTTGAATCTTGTAGATTCACAACTATTGTACGGAGTCTCAAATATTGTAGCAAGTCCAAAATTTCGAGTGTATTGTCTTTCTCAGCTAAACAAAGCAACAAGTTTATTTTCCAAATGTATGAAGTAGCTCGATAAAGAAAAAAGTACACAATGCTGTTCACATGACAAATAGTTCATTCAAGGATCTGCGATTGTATGCATACTGAGATAGAAAGCTCCTACTATACTCTGTTTCAGTTATCACTATAGATAGGAAATAGACGATAAGATGTTGGAAACCAATGAAAGTTGAAATTGAAGAATCTACAGTATATGCTTATCAGAAAACGAGATGAGGGAAACTGAAAACGCTAGTTGGTAACATTATAATGAATCTTTCTTGACCTGAAGATACATACAGATGAACTATTGCATCATGCACTTGTAACTTTTTGCTAAAATACTATACTAACCAATTATTTCTGCAAAACTGTTCTTATACTTCTCTAAGTGGCAATAAATTACAGAGAAAGCAGAAATTATGCAGTAAGAAGAAAATTGCTAATCATACAACAGTCAACCACATCTATATAATCTTTCACTTGAACCCTCTGTATTGGCTTCAGATGAAAAGGGGGCTTTCTATTAAGTCGAATGGCGAATAATATGAAATCCCCACTTTGATCCCTAACTTCTTGTAAGGAAAATGGTTTTACCTCAACTACGAAGACTGGTTCGAGATGGCATGAACATAAAGAAGCATTGCTCTGGGTCAGTAAGATCATGCAATCAATCCAGTAGGGACAAACCGTGCCCAAGATCCACATAACAAAGTCAGGGCCTAAATTATTCATCAAATGAGCGTATACATATTTTCTCTAGCAGCAACGGCCAATCTTCACCAAGTTGTTGTGGATTTAGCTCCAAGGAGGCCCTAAAATCCTGCAAAGAGATCGGGCAAGTCTGTTTATGATCGTGGATTACATTTGAGGGCCTACCACTTCTTGGCATTTGGAAGTGATGATCGATCCTGATCCCATTCTTTAATGGTTCGCGCCCCAACCTTGCCCCAACAAATCCAATGCAAGACCCAATTATTCTTTTCAAGTAAGCATCTAAACCATTGTTTAAAATATTAGCACATTCGATAGACACCCCTTCTAGTCCCTGTGTTACACAAATATGTTCCATGTGTTCCCTCAGCATTACACTATCCAATAAACCACCAAAACTAGATGCACTAACAAACTTACTGCTAGTTGGCACAGATAATGCTCTCCGCGCCCCACCTACACTAACGGGACAAAATGGAACTCCAAATGGAGCTTGGAGTGGTCTCTTAGCATGCATGTCTCTCCAATCTCCTCCTGCTGATGATTCAATTTGGTCTTTCCTATGTACAGAAACTAAACCCTCTCGAGATCTATTTGGAATGGATAATCCAGAGTTCTGAACTGAAACTCCATTTTCTTTTCCTGATTGATGTGACAGCAACGAATGGTGCTGCACTGGACTTTTAGAATCAATTGAAGTTAGAGCCCCATTATCCAATATAAAATTTCTACAACGTGAGGTCATTAACTCTTGCGAAGCAAAGTGATTGTTCTCATTAAGTCCAAGAGCACTACGCCGATCTGCACCTCTTCTATCACGCAAATGTGTCCTTGCCTTACGCGGAGATACTGGTAATATATCTCCATTAGACAATCCAGGAGAGCTTGAAGCAGGAGCTACTGAGGCACGAGACCCATTTTGGAGATGGTCGCTATCTGAAGTCTCTTTCTCTCCAACATCTGCAGGAATCTCCATACCTTCTTTATCAGGAATAGGAGGAGGGGCCTTTGCACTACAGGCATTTTTAAGAATTGAACGGATGAATTGATTGTGTAATGGAACATTCTCTCTACCCACAACCTGAGCACAAAGCTTCTCAAAGTCGACTTTGCTCAGCTTCAAATTCAGTAACCTATTTAAGTAGTAAAAGTACTGTTTGGACCTCTCAGGGCCAAGTTTCCTAATTATATGTGCTTTCAGTTCAGCAAGATTAATCCGTGAACTCTGCCTCGGCGGTTGCATATCTCCGTCAATACCCACAATCCATACACAAAAAATTATTGTTACAAACTTAGAAGTCCACTAAACTAGAGTTTCACTCCATTGCCAAACATCCATCGGGGCAATCAACACCAAGTCCCTCCAATCACATCCCAACAATGCAAAACCAAAACCCATCTCTACAACCAAAATTTGAACAACATAAACATTGACCGTGTCCTCTTCACATCTACAGATCCAAATTGTGAACTACTTCTCCAACAAAAAATCTCTTTTTTCACAAAATTTCCACAATGTACACTCAATAACACAAATTCAACTTCAAACTCACAAATTAATCAAAAAAATAACCTCCTTAACACTTCAAACAAGCAAACCCAATGCAATCAGCTAAAAACCCACCAACAATAATTCTCCCAAAAACTAAAAACCAACTAAAAATACAATCTTTAGCAATAGAATCAGCATAAAGCTCCAATCTTTCAACTTCAACTTCAGTTTTCCAACTATAACTCAAATTCTTTACTGAAAAAGATTCAAACATCAAAAAATAAATATACCCAAATGGCCAAAATAGTATGTTGATGCAGCGGTGACCTCACCTTATTGTTGAAGCTCCCAAAACTGATTTCAGATTCAGCACGTAGTTAAATTTCCAATAAAATATAAATAAATATTACTTTTTTATCTCTTCAATTGAAGCTATGCACCAATAAAACAAAGCTTAATTATTTTTGCATTGTTTGTTTTCTGTATGTGTGATGACCCCTATAATTTGCTGAATAATTAATGAATAAATTGATTTTGGGTATTTTTTGGGTTTTCTGAATCAGAATTTGAAGACCCTTTTCTTGGTGTTTCTCTCTGATCCAATTCTTTGCTCTTTGTTTCGAAGTTTGATAAAAAGGGGGACAATTTTTTATATATTTTTAGTTAATGTACAAGTTTTTCGAGCATAAAATTGTGCATTGATATGTTGTACGCCTGAGATGTGATTTTGTTGAATTTTTATTCTCATTACAGTGGAGTACAATGTGTTCTAACATTAGTACATTGACAATCATTTGTGAGTCAACTATTGTAACTTGTATGTGGTACAATATTGCATGGACCTCAATAGTAATTAAGCAAAGTAGCCAAGGTCATTTTATGATGCGTTTGGATTGGGGGTGAATTTAGGTGGGGGTAACATTTAAAATTAACCTAGGTTAGGGGAATGTAGGTGAATCTAGGTGAAACTATTATAATTTCTGTTTGGATACATTATCCTTCACGAGGTGAAACAATATGTGTAAACTATTAAACTGACATTTATATCTTTCGCTTTTTTCTATACAAAACGTCTTGCTTTGTTTAAAAATTAAATGTTATTAGAACAAAAACATTAGCAAAATATAAATATGTTGAACAATAAAAGAGGCGGCAAGAAAGAAAAAAAGCGATTTTTCTATTCCCTCAATTTATATCCTTATGTACCCACGGATTGAAATTAAAAAGACGAAAAAAATGATTTTTCTATTACTACAATATCAAGCAAGAAAGAATGAGCCGACATGAAGCATTACACAAGAAAGAAAAGAGGAGGTAGTTTATATTAACGAGAGATCGTATTTTTTTGGAGGCAAATAATATGAATTGAGAGGAATATTATTGGTGGGTATTTTAGTCTAATATAATAATAATAAATAAAATTAATTCGTTAACCTAACATTACCCACCGATTTGGGGGTGAATGATTTGAGGGAGAATGAGAGTGAATGTGTTAACCTACATTAACCTAGATTCACCTGCATTAACTTTGATTTTTTTTATTTTTTGGTTCCAAACGGGGTGAATGATAAAGTTCACCTAGATTTACCTAGATTCACCCCAATCCAAACGGACCATTAAGGGACAATTAACAAAATTATCATGTACTTAATTATGTTATACTCATTCCGTCCCTAAATCGTATTTTATTAACCATGAAAGTCAAAATGTGCACCAAAGATTTAGGGATGGAGGAAGTGCTTATTAATGGATAAGTTTTATTTTTACATTGTATAATTGCATTACATCACCATAATAAAAAGGATTACGACAATAACACGATAACATGCACTATGGAGTATATTATAGAAATTTGGCAAAATGGTCATTTTTATGAACTTCAAGCGCCCATCATAAATTCTTTGCATAAATGGCACATTGAACATGTGAAATGATTAAATTACCCCAACCTTTTTTATTCATTTTCCCCCTTCTTCAAATTCTATAACACCACCACCCCAACCTTTAACCATTACCCTCACCACCATCACCATCTACCTCATCACCAACCGCATGTAAGAAGGGGGCAGGGCGGGGGAGGGGGGGAATATGAGCAAGGGAGGGTTGGGGGTGGATTTTGAGTAGGGACGGGGGTTGGGTGACCGAATTTGAGCGGTGGGTTGGTGGTGGTGGTTTTGTGGATTGAAGAAGAAATGTGGTGGTTTTGTGGATCGAAGAAAAAAAGGTGTTTGTGGGATAAGTTATTGAATGAGGTGTTTTGAGGTAATTGGTGGTGGTGGAGTGAGGTAGATGGTGATGGTTGCCTGGTTGGTGGTGTCGTGGTTGAGAGGTGAAAATTTGGTAGTATATATGAGTAGTGGAAATTTGAAATAAGAAAAAACAAAGGATTGGAGGTATGTTAGTCATTTCACATGTTCAAGGTTCCGTTTAAGCAAACTTAGCTTAGTAAAAAAGGCTCTTGCTAGTGACATGATGAACCTGAGTTCAAAACTCATTTCACGCTAATTATATTAAAAAAAAAAAAAATTGGGCTTTAGTAACTTGCACATATTATCAGGAACAATTCGACAATTGTCTCATTTATAATACAATAATAAATATAGAAGATATTATGTATGATGAAAGACTAACTTAATTAAGAAAATTAAAATTAAACAATATTAATAAAATACAAATCTTATAAATTATTCAAATAAGAAATTCACTCCATAGAAAAAGTAAAGCTCTAATATGGATTAAAAACTATGTCACATTATGGCATATCATTGTGGTCACCATGTCCCAAATGACACATTTTGCTTTGATAAAGCAATTCAATTGTATATCTTTTTTCACTTTGTTACTTCCCACAATTAAAGTAGTTGTTTATGTGATAGCTTATCAAAAGTCATCAGATGATCATGCAGTGATTGGACACTAAGATTCTTGTTAAATAAAGAGTCTGTCCCAGTTATTGCAATATACTAATATACTATCTGGGGGAGGTAAACTTCTCAAACTCTATAAGAACATATCAACTTCAACATATTCAAACAATGCAAAGAACCCCCCCCCCCCCCCCTCCTCCTCCTTCTGATCTTCTTTCCATTTTCTTGATCATGGAAACCTTTCAAGGTAAGTACTTAAATCAATTTGGATTATGCCATCTTTCTAGATTGATATATTTTAGTTTTTCTAACATTAGTTTCTTATGTTGGCTGTAGATAGTGCACTGGAACATTTGATTGAGGTTGGAGTGAATGAAAATGGTGGAGATCATGAAAATAAGATTAAGGTTAGGGGGCTAACAAGGATTTCAGACAAGGGTGATCAAATATTGAAAAAAGTCAACGTTGACATATCGAAAGGCTCGATTGTTGGAGTGATAGGACCAAGTGGAAGTGGGAAGTCAACGTTCTTGAGGGCATTGAATAGGTTGTGGGAACCTCCATCTGGTACTGTGTTCTTGGATGGTCAAGATATTTGTGATCTTGATGTGCTTAATCTTCGTCGAAAAGTTGGCATGTTGTTTCAGCTTCCTGTTCTGTTTCAAGGTAAGCTATTGATCATCCTTTGATATTAAAATCAGCTTTATATTGAAAGAATGATTTGTGTGTAAATTTCTGTTTTATTGTTGCTCGGAATTGTACCTCAAAGCTAGTACATATCCTCTTTGATGGCGAGTAGTATGGTCAAATCAAGGAGTTTTGTCTAGCTCTATCTCGAAATGTCTCACACTTCCGAAAGGGGTAGACTGTAGAGGCAATAACAAGCTGAAATATGAGGATTTGGTAGTGAACATAGTGATGATCTTGGTGTCGGTACTCGAGTGTATTTATATAGCCATGTTAGAAAGTATAGCCCAACAGTAGGTTCTGTGAGGATCAAGTACTTTAGCTTGCAGGCGACGTTATAGATTTGAGCTTGCGGGGCATTACATCCCTTAATCTACTGAATTTTGCAAAATTGTGCAAGTTTTCGCTCTTATGGTTGACAGGGTGCTTAACGATCTCTTTACTCTTGTTACAATACAGGCACGGTTGCAGATAATGTTCGATATGGACCTCAATTACGAGGGAATAAGCTCAGTGATAATGAGGTCTACAAGCTGTTGGCCCTTGCTGACCTTGATTCTAGTTTCTTCACTAAACCTGGTGGAGAGCTCTCTGTTGGTCAAGCTCAGAGAGTTGCTCTAGCTAGGACCCTTGCTAATGAACCAGAGGTAATGCCGTCTTCTATTGTTTCTCTTAGGACTAACTGAATTATGACAGATCGACCGATTTATTGGTATCACCCTGTGGAGTACGATAAGATCTACCTATATAGATATTACCATCTTCATCCAGAAAGTTGTATGATTTGGGAAAGCTTGTAGTACAGTTTGTGAAGGCGAGGCTATCATAGCCTCGTACACAATAACTTAGCAATAACCTATACATTCCAATAATTTGACAGAATGCTCTATATGAAGGTTTTATTATTGGATGAGCCTACAAGTGCCTTGGATCCCATATCGACTCAGAATATAGAAGATGTCCTGATGAAGCTAAACAGGGACCGAGGGATGACAATTATTATGGTATCTCACAGCATCAAACAAATTCAGAGGATTGCCGACGAAGTTTGCCTTCTTGTGAATGGAGAGATTGTTGAGACCTTAAGTCCTGACCACCTTTCTGAAGCTAAACATCCTATGGCCTTAAGGTTTCTTCAACTCAGTTCTTGATGTACTCATAGCTTCTTTTTTCAGTCATGCGTGCTTCAGAGTTTGAGCTTCTAACAAAGTGGATATGCACCATTTTGGATAATCATGATTTTATAACTTCGTCTTTCGATTTGGCATATAATATTACTACATGGAGATGGAGTACCACTTTAAGAGATTACAAGCTGTTCTGTTTCTTTCATGCGAAAAATCTACACTGGCTTTAGGCCATGCTTTAGTGCAGCCTTCCACACTACATCGATTTGATCCACGTTTATGGCCCCGACTTCATGGTGCGTCCATCCTTCAAGTATATGGACAATTCTATAGAGTTAATATATCGAGATCATAGAATATAAAATATTTGACTCCAACAAAATATATACATATATATATTCTCGTTATGTGTATGGGCATAGGCGGGCACTCATGTTATAATGTGATTAATGAAATGAAAGTCAATGATGGTCCACATACTAATAATGATTGAAGAAATTATTACACAAGTTTATGTAGACATGATCTATGGAGTAGTAGATAGTATTTACAAAGATTTTATTCTTCGGCTTTAATATCATCATTACTATCTACCACGGATTATTTCATACATGTATGGTCGAAGTGTCATTAAGATGACATGTCATATCAATATCAAGAAAAACTGATCCTAGCCAAATGAAAATGTACAAATAGGGATCAGCTTACATTTAAAAGTTCACTGTTCTGGTTTATAGTTTCTCTATACATCATTAGAAATACTATAAATATGACTGGAGATTCTGTACCGCAATGTTTCAGAAATGATGATTATCTACAGAGGGGATCCAGTTCCACCAAATTCTTAATCATTTTGCAGCAACGTCACACTCAAAAGTAAATCTGGGCATTTTCTGTTTTGTATTTCTGAAGTTCCTCCTGGGTGCATATCAGCCTGAAGAAACGAGGGGAGGCGGTTAGATTCCGTCAAAAAATACAACAGTTGTCAAGTTTCTAATCAAAAGCACCTCCATTGAAGATCGTTTACTTCGCGAAGTAATTCCTTCTCTCTATCATGGGCAGCTTCCAACTACAAAATAAGGAAGCATATACTGAGACTTGTTAAGCAGGAAGTTATATTAACAGCATATCTTCAGCCGTTTCATTAGACGTAATATAAAAATTGAAGACAACTCCTATTAGGCAGATAGCGAAACATACCAAAGATTTCTCAGTTGAGCCCGTATGATGGGACAAACTTCCGCCATCTGCTGCACATTAGAGTTAAGCATATAAGCTACTCTTTAAAAGGGTTAATTTCTATTCAAGAGAAAGTGATTGTTTTATTACCGGTTGGCTCGCCAAGAGATATTTGTTTCATTATATTAAGAATAGCCTCCTGTCGAAAGAAAGACAACTATTACAAATTTGAATAGGAAGTATAATACATATTATGCTAATGAAGTAACCAGTCGTACCCTTTGAGCAATATTTGACTGCAAAATGGATTGCAGCATAGGGAAGAGGTTACAGTTCACAAGACTAACTGGTGTAGCCTCAGGCGGTAGTATAGGTGAAACAGCAGGATGTTGTGGAATTACCTGTGCAGTTTCCAGTATTTTTGTAAGTTTTTATAAGCAGTTTCTAGCAAATAAATGAATTTCATTCATATTATAAGTAAAATGAAAGGAGAAGAGACAATGACAAGAGACAATGAGTTCTCCTTCAAACTAAGAACTTTACTATGAAAGATGAAGACTATTCATCATGAACGTCCTTTTCAAATTTAGGTCATCAAGAGTTTCTTCTCCTTTTATTCCAAGTATGCTGTCTACAAGCATCTATACTTCTTTAGGTGGCTTCATGGTCATGGTTTAGAAAATCATGAGAATGTAGTTTATTATTGCAATTCTCAGTTCTTGCCAATTACATTCCAATGATGTTGAGACTATTGAATTCCTTGTCAATTTCTCAGGAGTGGGAACCGAAGATTGCATTCTTTTCACACATCGTTCAGCCGTAAATCACAAATAACCATGTATTTTTCTCAAATACTACCAGTTTACTGGCAAAAGTATCTTTGTATTTTAATTCAAAGATAAGTATATAGAAATTGCCCAACCTGCATGCTATGACTCTTTTGAAGCAACGTAGATGGAGAAACCTGTAACCAAAAAAAGTAAGGAAAATATAAGTTGTGAAGCAACCAGTAAAGGCGTCATTAAATTGGTTACAGGTAAATAAAAATGCACCTTTTCCGGCTCAACATTTACAGAAGTAACCTTGAACCGGCCCTTTTGCTGAACAGTGGGTTTTGTCTTCTCATCTAACTCGTCATTACTTGCTGGGAAAGTAAAAATAATGTCCAAATTTAATGTGATATACGGCTTTCATGAGTGAAATGGAAGCATTATGAAAATAGTTGATCGTTAAAGCAAAAATAAACCTACATGAGGTCTTTAAAGCCGTGGGGGCATCTTCAAAAGGGCCATCTTCTGGTAGTGCAACAGAAGTGTCACTGCTAATTGGAACATAAGGATTTGGAGTTCAGAGAAAAGAAAGGTGTAGCTAATGAATATACTTCATTGCAGGCAAACAGTTAATTGGTTAGAAAAGTGTGTAGCCGAAATCAATCAACTAAAAGTCGAAATTCATCTAAGAAAAGAAGTCTTCAGGAAATTGAAGGTAGAGATCCATATAAAAGTTAACAGAAAAAGAGCTTGGCTTATTTCCATTCTGTCAACAGATAATATAACTGGACTATTGCTGAAATTTGTGCAACTAGCGTATAATTGATTCATGAATGCCACTGATCTATTCATTGGGCCCCAATCAGAATAACAAACATCAGAGTGCAGATTATTGTGATTCTGCAACTATAAATTTTGTAACATGATACACATGGATAACTTAGGGGTTTTCTATGAAGTTTAAAATCCCATTCTTTTTCAGCTTTCACATCGGAGTTTCTTCATCTGAAATTGAAAAAAGTTCATTTGTGTAGTTTATTACTGAGACTTCAAAGAAAACACAAATATAGTTGGCACAGAAATGTAGACTTGAAAAACTTACTGCAAGCAAGATCAGTGTATGGTAAAAAGATATTGTTTTTTTCCATAAAATACCTCTGAGCATGATGTGCAATTATACCCTGAGTCACTTTCCCATTAAACTCTGTCTCCGATTTTCCAGGAAAATTACTATCTACAAGCTTTTCAGCTCCAGGGGGTGATCTCTGTGATACCTGATGCTCTTGCGTTGTTGAACGCGCAATGCTTGTATTTTCATCAGATTTCTCATTCCTAGGTATGGAAGATTAACAATGTAAGAGCTTAACAGATTCTTCGGAACTCAGAAGTATCAATATGCTGTAGTTGAAGTCATCAAAAATATATCTGCCTATCATATGCCATATACACCACGTCTTTTTCAAAATGAGAAACATTGGACAAATTATGAGCACTACACATCAAAGAAAACTGGTGAATCTAATATACGAAACATACATGTTGCTGGCAATGGAAAAGTCGGCTGATGAACGAGGGGTACGTAAATTATCATCCTGTCACATTGGATTATTAGAAAAAGCACCAAAAACTAAATCTTAGGAATCCAGACAGTGAAGTCACATACTGATTCTGCAGCTTCTGAATTGTGACTCGCAAAGGACGATTGATGCTGGAGTCGGTTCCCAACTAAATCAAGGTTTGACAATGAGCTAGAGCTTCCTTCCTGTTCGGATACGAGATCCTCATCCGGGATCTAAACAACACAAAAAGGTTAGATGTTCTTCTTCAGAACCGACATCTCAACTCTGGTAACTAATTACTGGACACAAGAAGTAGAAAAGAAAGAGGATTTCTTCCCCACCAAGGAAGCCTGCTCCTTTAAATCATCGAGGTTGAAGTTCCAGCTACTGATCCCACATTTGTATTCATTCTGAGAATGTGGTTAGAGCATATTAATAATCAAACTAAGCATTTTTCTTGAAGCATGCCACAAATTAACATACTACACGGAGGGGGAGAAGACTCCAGTAACTGGAGAAATGCTATAAGTATTAACAACCTGCTACAAAATGTAGAATTAACCCAGGTTCTAGTACGTAATACAAATAAGGAGTTATGTTTGGTTCCCAAATTGAACTATTTGAAAAAAGTTGCTCCACTGCAGATCATGAATCTAATTGTAGTTTCCAAAGAAATATGTTTCTTACATGAAAACTATATTCTTAACAGTCTTGGTATGTTAGTAACCCTATTTTAAAGAAGTTTGATGGAGAGCTTGTAATCTGTAGTAACCTGGTGCTGGAATGTAGTTTAGGAGGACGTTTAAACAACAATAATAGTAGGAGTATTATTATCTTGCCCATGTTGGCATTATATATTAGGTTACCAAAAACATGAACAATAATCATTTGAACTTATTTAAATCTTTCTTCTAACGCACAATGATACATGAAACCAAGAAGAGAGCCAGGCCAATTGCTCAGACAATGATTTTCACCAGCTGAATGAAACCAGATCTCCGCATTTCTATTTTTTTATGATCAAATAATATTCATCCTATTATTCCTGAACCACAACACTTTCTTCTTTCTCACTTCTATTTTGTAGTGGTATACCTCCTTGATGCTATGATTGGTCACCTCTCATTATTCAGTTCGAACATAGATCAACGATCATAATAAAAACAGCGGCACGCCATGAAAACGAAAGTGATGTTTCGTTTGGAAACTTATCTTTTGAAATTACATTGACATTCAACAGCAAGGGAATAAACTAGCCCTAAAAATATCAAACCTGTGATATTTCTTCTTTTTGCCCATCTGGCATCTTCTTTTGGGCAAGCATTTCCTCTTCTTTTTGCTGGAAACACCAATGGGTCATATTGATAAAAGAAACACCAGAGTATAATGTACTGGAACTCAAAATGCCTCAACGCTTAATAACCTAACCTTAAGAGCCTGAAGACGGTCACCAAGAGCAGGCAATCCATCCAACAATGTTCTTGCTATATAATCATTGGATCTGGCTTGCTTAAAGAAAGAATGTTTCAGTAGTTTTTTGGCCGAAGGCCGTTTTGAAGGATCCTTAACCAAGCAGCTAGCAATCATCTGCTTAAAGGACTTGAGAAAGAAAAACATATAATCAAATTAATAACATGATTGTAAAACTAATTTAGTTCATCTTATTAGTGGCATACCCTTGAGAACTTGCGGTCTCGCTCATAGTCAAGGCCAGGGGGTGCATTTTGCAGAGTCATAAGTAACACCTAACCAATATAAAAGTAATTAGAGCTTAATAATAAGGGCCCATTTCAGATTGAAGTAAAACAACTTGGGCTTAACTCTGTACCTTCATTGGTGGATACTTCGAGAAAGGAGCATGGCCATGAGCAAGCTCCAATGCAGTTATCCCAAATGACCAAATATCTGCTCTGAGAAAAATGTAGATATTTAATAAATTTCGTGACCTATCTAGTCAGGTACTAAAAAAAGAGTGCATATACAGACTTGAAGTCATAGCCATGCACTTGCTCCATGACCTCTGGAGCCATCCTACAATGTTTAAGATACAACGCATAGAGTCAGTTAATAGACTTGAAGGAAACAAATTAACAGATTAAAACTGAATTAGCTATAATTTACATAACTTTATGAACATAATTATCAAGTATACTAGTCTATGCATCCTAGATAGTCTTGAACAAACATCATTACACTTTTTCTGACACATAAAACAACCCCAAGAAATGTAGTACACGGAATTGTCACTGCTTTAACTAAAAGGTTTACCAGCAAGGAGTACCAACAAAAGTATTCCTCATGCGCTTTCGGTCACCTGCATCAAACAAGCAAGCAGAAACACCAAAATCTCCCAGTTTGATCGCACCACTTGAATCAAAGACAATGTTTCCAGCCTGAAGAAAATCAAACATGTTTCAAGAAATACTGTCTAGGGAGGATGTTCAAGATAAACTTTTGGCACTCTGTACATTCATTGAACTTGATAATGAGCAGGTATAAAGATAAAAGAAAGTGGGCACATCTCAAAATTTTGCTTAAACAATACTTACTTTGACATCCCGATGGATGTGCCCATGATTATGAAGGTAATCCAACCCTTTCAATACCTCACGCAATATTGTTGCAATAACAACCTCCTCAAAACCATCTGGATGGTTAGCCTTTAATATGTGGAGACATGAACCACCGGCCATAAAGGGCATGACGACCCAAAGATTATGATCATGGACGAAGGAGCAGTGAGATTTGAGAACATTAGGATGGTCCACCAAAACCATAGTTTGTGCTTCCCGGAATATGTTATTCTGTTGTAGAAGACACAAAGGGCAACGTATTAGGTCTGCTTCTTATTTCTTATATATATTCCACAATTCCAATTATTACTATTCAATTACTCCGTAAATGTGATCCCATGGGACAACATAGTCCAATAAATAAAACATACTGAATTCACCTGTGACTAGTATAAATAAAACCAGAATTCACAATAACAGAACTGTAATATTGGATTAGAACATGAAGTCATAATTAGAACGCACCAACAAAAACATAAATAGTTGAAATAATCAAAATCACAAAATAGAAGGTGCTCAATTGCAAGTACTTACAGCTCACCAGAACTTAAAAAATGATTGATTTTAATTTCAACCACTAATTAATGCAAATTCTACACTATTTAAGGAGTTCCAACTTAACAACATGGAATCCATTGAATTAAGCAAACTAAATGCATTCTTTATAATTCATATAAAAATAAATCACAAGTATATACTTACCACTTCTAAGCAACCATAAATCCTTCCTACATTCAGTGTTACTACATACTCATACATAATACAGATATTAGATGTATTAGTGGCCAAAAAAGAAGATAATTACCAAATCACAATTATCGCGTTCAAAATCCAGAATCTTTATGGCAACAATCTCATCATGAGGTATACATATGGCACGAAGAACCGAAGCACTTGCACCTGTACCAACTTCTTCATACAACATATAATTCTCTGCTCCAATTGGATATTTCTTCTTCTCCATCCTCACAAAACCTTATCAAAAAAACAATATTGCACAACTTTTTCCCTCTCAAAACACAATCTTGCACCACTTTTTCCCTATCAAAACACAATCTTCCACCATTCTTTCTATCTATACATACAGTTAAACAAACAACCTATTTTTATGTGTGTTTAAACACATATGCCAGCAAAATTACAGGCTACTTAACGTCAAACAACACGCATATGCAGCTCCTGGTGATCTGGAAGTCCAAATTTGTTATATAGTTACCTGAAAAATCATCAAGACTTCAACTTTTCCACATTTTACGCAACCCCCAAATAATCCCATAAAAAAGTAACCAACAAAAACCAATAAAAATATATTCAGCATCAAACTTACCATAATTGAATTATGACCCATGTGATGAAAACTATTATGGTACAAGAAAAGGGTAAACTTTTATTAAGAATCTGTGAATTGAATACTGAATGCATGTATATGTAATATATGAACACAATGCTAGAATCAAAAAAAGGGGAAATTAGTTAGATTAGATATTTTTTTATATAGTCTGGAGAGGAAAAAGTTGAGATTTTTTTATTGGAAATAAATGATGATCATCTCCATTTTCTCGTGAAGAGCAAAAGGCGGGGGTAGGGGGTAGGGGGTAGGGGGGGGTAGAGGGAGGGGTGGCGAGGTGGAGTCCTATTGGGTCGCCGCTGGGAAAGGAGCAATGATGAAAGTTTGTAATGCATAAATCCCGCCACTTGGCCCCGCCACCTTGGTACAATCGTTCTAGCTTTATGTACAAGTTAGTATCAATTAGTTGTCATTTCGTTTTTTTGAAATTTGAACTTTGACTATGAAATTTGAACTTGGACAATTATTTTGTTCATTGTTAATTGAGTAAATGGATTCATTGATCACTAGCATCTATTTAAAAATCTCAATCGATCATCCTAATATGACTTTGTATATTCTCGATCACTAATGTTATATATTATGTATACTTTGAGTTACTCATGCGTTTTTTGGTACAATTCGCGGTTTTTTCGACATTTTAAATATTTTTGGTAGGGTATTTTAATCATTCTCCCTTAATTCTATTACAACTCGCGACTTTTTGACATTTTCAATGAGTGTTAGTTGATGTTAATGCAAAATTATAGGAGAATGACTAAAATACCCCTACCAAAATGTTAAAAATGTCAATAAATCGCGAGTTGGCCAAAAAAGCGCATGAATGACCTAAAGTGTATATAATACCCAACATTAGTGATCGAAAATATACAAAATCATATTAGGATGTTCAACTAGGGTTTTTAACAAACGTTAGTGATCAATGAAGCCATTTGCGTGTTAATTTGTTAGTATTGTTGTGGAAATGAAATTTGATACTACCTCTAATTCAAAACAATTATTGTTTGGATTTCTTTTTTAAATTGAATTTTGACTATAAATTATAAATTATTGTTTGTATTTGTAGAGTATGATTTTAGCTTACAACTTAAAAAATGGTCACACCAATTATGTAATCCGACTTCACTTGTTGGCTGTCAACTATTCTAAAATACTCTTTTATATGTCCCTAAATGATTTGTATATTTTAATTTTTGTGGTCAACAAAACACGATTTAAAATATAAATATTTCTCATTCTACGTGCGAATTTTTTTTTTAAAGTCGATATTTAAAAAATATATATTGAGACGAATGTAACAAGATCTCACATGACTATATTATCTCTTGTCATTTAATGAGAATTCTTGATTAAATTTTCTAAAATTTAACCACAAAAGTCAAGATGTACCAATCATTTAGGAACGAAGGGAATATGATTTTAGCTTATAACTTTCAAAAGGTTTTGTATTTGTAGAATATGATAACTACTAATCGTGTCAACTAATTAAAAAATAAAAGCAAATGTTTTCATCAATGTTATTTCATGATTCTTAAAAATAATAATCAAGCACCAAAGTTAAAAGAAGTGAAAATGAGATTTACACAGCAAATGAGAAAAAATCGATAGTTTATCTTTAGATCCATTACATTGTTTTCTTTTTTTGTGATAAGGTGTTCTACCAATGAATCTGCTATATAAGAACCAAAATGCCTTCAACCCTTACAAATAATACTATACCAATTGTGGGAGAAATTGGGTAAACTAGCACTTTTGAGATAAAAAATTAACTTGGAGCACCTTTTTACAATTTTTAGCAAAATGGCACAAAAGGGGATGAATTGACAAAAATACCCCCTTATAAACTTAATATTTTTTTCAGTTTTGTTTTCGATTTTTTCCTGGTTTTTTTTTCAATTTCTTTTTGATTTTTTTTTTTGTTTTTTTGTAATTTTTTTTCAAAATCTTTTCAACTTTTTTTACGGTTTCTTTTTTTCAATTTTTTTTTCTTTTTCTTTTTCTTTTCGATTTCTTTTTTCGATTTTTCGATTGATTTTTTCGATATTTCTTTTTTCGATTTTTCGATATTTCTTTTTTCGATTTCGATTTCTTTTTTTCGATTTTTTCAGTTTTTTTTTCCGATTTATTTTTTTGAAAAAAGAAATCGAAAAAAGAAAAAGAAAAAAAAATCGAAAAGAAAAAGAAAAAGAATTGAAATTGAAAAGAAAAAGAAATCGAAAAAGAAAAAATCGAAAAAAGAAAAAATCGAAAAAAGAAATCGAAAAAATCGAAAAAAGAAATATCGAAAAAATCAATCGAAAAATCGAAAAAAGAAATATCGAAAAAATCTATCAAAAATCGAAAAAAGAAATCGAAAAGAAAATAAAAAGAAAAATCGAAAAAGGAAATCGAAAGAAAAAGAAAAATCGAAAAAGAAATCGAAAAGAAAAAAAATTGAAAAAAGAAACCGAAAAAAAAGTTGATTGAAAGATTTGAAAAAAAAATTACAAAAAAAGTCAAAAAGAAATTGAAAAAAAAAACCAGGAAAAATCGAAAAAAAAACTGAATAAAACATTAACTTTATAAGGGGGGTATATTAGTCAATTCGCCTCCCTTTAGTGCCATTTTGCTAAGAATTGTAAAAAGGTGCTTTAAGTTAGTTTTCTTCTTCCATGAGTGCTATTTTGCCCAATTTCTCCCAATTGTGGCCAGAGGCCAACAAGACAATACAACGTGTTAGAAGAATTTCAGCTTTCCTTTGGCTTGCTCCAAATGACAAGAAGCTTTTCGAGCTCCAGAGAATTCGGAGCACGAGTCGCTTCCCCCAAGAGTGATAGCAAAGTATAGGTAAACTGTGCACAAAAAAGTTAAGAGGGCAATAGCAGTTAGGAGAAAACGATGTCGTTGAAACAGAGTAGAAAAGCTTTCCCATTCACTCTCGCGTGAAGCCTTTTTACTACATGATGAAGAAGATATCCCAAATAGTGGATTTGATCTCCTGTGAGGTGAACTTAGATTGGTCTCAAGCGACATCTTCACGCATGAAATGCTACTGAACCATAATATTAATAAAATTTCAGTCGAATGTGATTAACATGCTCACGACAACAATAATAAGAGATGCACATAGGCTATTACCACCAAGTAGGGGCGGACCTGGGGGGGGGGGGGCACGTAGGCTATATCAGTAAATTGAACGACAGAGTATTTATCCTATTTTCTTTCTCATCTCCAAAAAAAATTGAGAGTCTTAAGAAGCTCCCTTCAGCAAAAACTTGGGTTTGAGCTTATTCTATTAACTAATTAGCTATGCTGAGAAAAAAGCTCAGCCTTCGACCTTCTTAATACCTACATTTATAAGCTGTTATGGGATTCATCCACTGTTCTAGTTAACGGATAGAGCTTAGAAGAATATAATAGACAATATTCATGTACATCGCTAGGTTCAAGCAATCCATACCCCGGCTAAAACAAGAACCCGTCAGCATGGAACTTTACTAACAAAGCATTATCCTTTCTGGAAGAAAGATGTATAAGCATGAAAATCTGAGGAGAAAGTTAACGAGCGTAGGCCAGATTTAACATCAGTCACGTATGCTATAGTTTATAGTCATCTTAAGATAGAGAAAGCGGAATCTATATAACCAAGGAGATGGAACCAATCACAGATGACGTACGATGGTAACAGCTTATTATTCATATCAGATATTCAGATTGATACGAAATACTTAACACTAACTCGACTAATGGAGTACCTAGCAAATTTTCGAATGGTTGTCACTTTTTAACAAGAAGAATGATATTTAGTCCTCTTTTATTCGCAATTTGAACGCAATCAGACAAGTTTACCAATCTATTATCAAACTAGCCTATTCAATTTCATTATTCAGGATTCAATCTACTTCGGCACAATTAACATTCCATTCTAAATCGCGTCTAGACATCGAGCTAAGCGCAAATTTAGATCAATTGGCATCTCATATAATTGCATCTGTCATTCAGGTTATTTCAGCTTAATATATCCTCTAAATCTTTTTTATTATTGAAGCTAAGCAAATACTTAATAAATCAGCATAGACCATGTACATAACTAAATACATACCAAAAAGAAATTCAGATATTAAAACTCCAATAACATACCAAATTAACAGATCTGCACACATACATATAAACAATGAAAAATTATTTTAAAAAAACTTACAAAGTGAATAAGTGATCTGAGGAAAAAATGAAGCATGTAATACTATCAGACGCTTCTTCTCAGAATATCAGAATCTATTATAACTTGGAAATAATAGAGGAAGAAAAGAAGATGAAGGTGGATGATTTATGATTTTATTCAGACAATGTAGCCGAACGTTGTCTGTTTTATATTGGTGATGACTTGGTCTTTTTCTGGTTTAAAACTGCAGTTGATTTTGACTCTTTTTAGTTAAAAGTTGCAGCTTCACTAAGGCTCGTTTGGTAGATACGCAGAAAACGACCATGTAATATTTGGGATCTCGAAGAATATTTTACCAGAAAGAGACCAAGTTCTAATGACCATTACTCACCCATTTGGGGTTAACGATTTGAGGAGAATGGATTAATCTCCATTCAAACGATAGAAGCTACAAATAGACATGCGATAGAAGTTATAATATTCGGGGATGTGAGTTCGTTCCCGAAGTTGACTTGAAATGCCCGAAAATCGCACATAATGTGTGCTGGAAATCGTCGAAACGCTTGAAATCCCACAGAGTGGGTGCTAAAATGCTGCACACGCAGCCCCGAAAACGCTGCAAGGACAGTCACGAAAGCAGAGAAAGTATGTTTAAATATACTCCTCTACGAGATTCGAACCCGAAACATCTTGAAAAGAGGCTCGAGCCCCGTGCCACTAGACTAGAAGCATTTAATGGATTAACCTACATTCACCTAGATTAACTTGAGAATTTATTTATTTTGATTCCAAAAAGGAATGAATGCTAAAAATTTCATTAATTTCAAAATTATTACGAAAAAAGTAATGGAAATCGCCTCTATATGTACTTTTTTTTCGAACAAGTGAAATTACGAGGGCTACTCCAATCATTTTGCACACTACCTAGTATTTCAAACTTAAAGTCAAACATATTGATAAAATTAACTAATTCTTGTTGGTACTTAGACTTTAGAAGTTATTGAGGTTGGGTATAGCTCCACTTTATTTCACTTCAAAAATATCTACTATAATCAAATGATCAATTAATTTTTGAGTGAAAGACATGGATCTAAAATGGTTAAGTCGTTCTCATTTCCAATACCAAACATCCATGGCTCTTGGTGATCCCCTAGGGTCGTGAATTTATCCCACCCCATTGGACTTTCGCCATATTCATTTCTACTAGTAGGATCGAATTTGGAATATGACATTTTTAAATATTGCAAATCATAATTGTACAAGAAGAGCACAATATGTTAAGATGTATATCCACATCGGATTCGGTGTCCTTTCGGATCAATATATAAGATTTTGAGCTATTCCCCTATTACCAATGGTTTTAAAGTGAAACCCCATAGACTCCCATCACAATATCATCTACAATCAATAATTGCAAAACATAATTCAACTACTTAAAGCAATGCAATCAATAATTAAAAAGTTAGTTAAATCATGAATATGAAGTGTACTAAATTATGGTAAGAAGATTCAACCATTTCCAAACTATGTTCCCACCCCATTCAAAATTACACTGGTTGGATCTATACTAAGTCAAGGCCACAGGTTGAAACATATATAATCAAATGTGCTATTAATCCTTTTTTTTATAAAGACCATCATCCCCTTGTTAAAATGCTAAAAACACCGCAAAACGTTAGATGACCACCTTCTAACACTATTTTCAGGTTAATTGATTGAAATTTTACACTTTTAAATAAGGGTGATTGAAGAAAGAATACTCCCATTCAATATAGATGACGTTTTTGTTTTTGCTTGTGACCGGTAGTTACTTACTATTCTTAGTTCAAAAACTATAAAATTAATATTAATAAATTTATATTGAAGATTATTTTCATAAAATAACATTTTCATAAACTTTTATATTATAACTAATTAGTTATTTATTATTTTACCCTGTATGAAATTTTCTCAAACACTGTCCTTTACATATAGGAGGGCAAAATAATAATTTTACTCATTAAAAAGCACAATTGGACGCTGTTTTGGTGTGTGTATAACAACTCAGGAAGTCGGGCTTACATTGGTTACCCAACAAGTACGCTTCTATTAGATCATCATCGCCTTCGTTACCCAACAGGTACGCTTCTCATACCTCTAATCTCTATTCATCAATATAATAATTACTCTTTAACGTATATTTGTGCTTCCATTTTAAACAATTTACATGTAATTTTGTAGTGAATTATGTATGCAGATTTTAGAACCAGTTGTTTTATATGATCCTAATAATCAAGAAATTATTATTCACTATAATATGAGTAAATTTGATATGTTTTACTGGTATATTTTTCATAAAATATTGTACAACATAGACAAAAATATTTGAGTTCTTGATTTAAAAAGTCAATTAACCAAGATTCCAAGCTAGAGGACATATTTTGAGATGGAGGGAGTATATTATCTTTATATTTGGTTTATTGGTTTGGGGTTTGGAATAAGAGTACTGAAAATTTGTGAATTTTGATCAACTAGTTATTGACGGAACCATCAGTATTCAGTAAGAAGATTAGAGAATGTGGGCAGCTTCATGCCTTGCGTCATGCTGTGCGGGGTGTGCCTGCAGCGCCTGCCAGGCCGTAGTGTCTGGAATCAGTAGGCGGTCTGCGCGCATTGCTTACTGTGGCCTCTTTGGATTGTCTCTGATAGTGTCCTGGATTCTTCGGGAGGTTGCCGCACCAATGATGGAACATATTCCTTGTAAGTACCTACATGTAACCAGAAAGGTTTCAACAGGCTGATTGTAGGATGTTTAGCTGATGGATTGTTCTTTTTTTGTGGGCAGGGATTAACCACTTCCAGAAAACACCTGATAGAGAATGGTTTGAAACAGATGCAGTGTTGCGTGTAAGCTTGGGGAATTTCTTGTTTTTTACTATCCTGTCTGTAATGATGGTTGGGGTGAAAAACCAGAAAGATCCTCGTGATAGTATGCACCATGGTGGGTGGATGATGAAAGTTATTTGCTGGTGCCTTTTGGTAATTTTCACCTTTTTCCTTCCAAATGAGATGATCAGCTTCTATGGTAAGACTATTCTCTGCTTTCGTGGACCATTGGTATATAACTGGCGTACTTGTTCGTGATTGATTTTAATTAGCTTCATGATTATATGCCCAATTTCTCCTTTTTGCACCTAATATATATGCCCACAGGCAATAAGTAACCTTAATATTTCTAAAATGCATCTGTAAGTTATGGAAGATTCAGACATGTTTTTCTTTCTTTAGTTTTTCTGGTGAGAATAAAGTATATGTTTCTCTGAGTTAGAATTGTTTGTCCCTATAGTTCGCCACTTCACCCATAGTTTACTCAGTTAGCAGTCCTTGTCTAGTTAAACAGGTGTAAACTCACGAACAAAATTTTGAACACCAGCGAGATTTCTTAACATAATAATTGATGATCCTATCTATCTAATAATTTCACCTGATATATCCTGATTCTGGTAGGCGCATATCTACCACACTCCCCAAGTATATCTCTTCAAGATTCTTCAACTTGGTCAGGATTCCAGTTGGATTGGACTCGTTAGGACCATATTTAAATCTCAAGTCAAGATTCTTCAATCGCTCCAAACCTCAAAAAGTCTTCGTACTTTGAATTTGCATAAATGCAATTTAGATGGTGACTTGTCTTTCCTTTTCGAAAGTGTGGTAAATGTAAAACTTTTCAGCTTTTACAGGTCTCGTTATAAGGGGAAATGGCCGGAAGAAACTGGTCAACTTAAAAAACTGAGATCTCTTGACTTGAGATTTATAGATGGTCCTAACGAGTCCCTTCCAACTGGAATCCTGACCAAGATGAAGAATCTTGAAGAGATATACTTGGGGAGTGTGGTAGATATGCGACTACCAGAATCAGGGTATGTCAAGTGATTCAAGATATTTCCAGTAGTTCAATTTCTGCCACAGTTTCTGCAAGACAATTGGCAAAAGACTTGTTGAATGGTAGATGTAGTGCTCTTGGCCAGTAACTTCTTGTTAACACTTAAAGGACTCTCTAAGTTGGCGTGCTAGGCTTATTATTTACTCATAATCATGACTAACCTCGTCACTCATTTCAATGACAACTCTTTCTCACGTGATGCTAATTGATGTTGGAATGCCGAATAGCTAAAACTAATTGCTGAATGGAATCTCCAAGCTTTCTACACCATTAGAAAGAAGATCTTCTTGGAATAATTATACAGAGCTTGAATTTTATATTTGGTTAAGTTGCATAAGTGTTGTTGAAATAATTTCCTACTCCTTCAGTGGAATCTTAAATTTGAGTATAATGCAAGTTCTCCCGAATTTCATGTTTTCATGGATGCCTTGGTGAATTCAGAGACAACATCGAAGTTTGGGGCAGGGTTATTCCTTCTCGTGCAAGTTGTTCTCTTGTTGGATTTTGTTCATAGATGGAATGATACATGGGTTGGATATGATGAACGGTTCTGGTCAGTTGGCTCTCAATCCTTTCTCACTTCCTGTCTTTTTCCCTCTGTTTGTGAGGGCCTCGACTCGAGCCTTTTGGGCATCCTGGAGATCTTTAATCCTTTCATCTATGTTTCAGGTACATGGCACTGCTTGTTGTGTCACTTGTATGCTATGTAGCAACATTTGCCTTCTCTGGTGTCCTCTTCCACTTTTTTGCCCCATCTGGGCAAGATTGTGGGCTTAACACATTCTTCATTGTGATGACGCTGATATTTGTTGTTGTGTTTGCTATTGTAACACTCCACCCAGCAGTAAGTTTCCATTTATTATTTAAGTGGTTTATGCATTAAGGTCATGATTGTATATTTCATCACATCATCTGTAAATTTATCCAGGTTAGTGGCAGCATTTTACCATCATCTGTTATATCAGTGTATTGCATGTACCTCTGCTACAGCGGCCTTGCAAGTGAACCTAGGGACTACGAGTGCAATGGCCTCCATAAACATTCCAAAGCTGCTTCCACAAGTACACTCTCTATTGGGCTTCTAACTACCGTGTTATCAGTTGTCTACTCTGCTGTCCGGGCTGGATCTTCTACAACTTTGCTCTCACCTCCTAGTTCACCACGTGCAGGTCAGTATGCACTGAAGGCATGCTAGCCTTATGATGGAGTCTTTGAAATAAAAAGAAGATTTTTCTTGGACTTATTTGTATTTGTTCGTTGGTTATCTGTCGATGCAGGTTCTGGAAAGCCTTTGCTGCCATTGGATAAGGCAGACGACCAGGAGGAGGAAGAGAAGTCTAAGCCAGTTTCATATTCCTACTCTTTCTTCCACATAATCTTCTCATTGGCCAGCATGTATTCCGCGATGCTTCTAACAGGATGGTCAACATCAGTTGGGGAGAGCGGAAAGCTAGTCGATGTAGGATGGCCATCTGTCTGGGTCCGGATCATTACTGGCTGGGCAACTGCATTGTTGTTCTTATGGTCTCTTGTTGCTCCCATTCTTTTCCCAGATAGGGAGTTCTGAAAGTTCTAATGTGAACATTGTGAGCCGTGAGATATTAGACTATGAAACCATCAAGCATATGTTTTTATATCTCTACCTTCAAGGTCTATGTGACTATCCACTGTTGTTGACAATCTAAACGTGTGAAATTGCTACATTGGCCTCTGTTGTTATGTTATCGCTGCATTGTTTCATCTAACTATCAAATGTAAATTGTACTTTTGCACCATAACTATTCCTGTTCTCCTCTGATTGATGGTTTAGATACAAGTCAAGTCTAATTAATCATCAAATGTAGGATACAAGATTTTGTAACATGATGATTCAACATGCCTCTAAAGATATGCAACAATAATCTTAATTCTTTACAACCAAAACTGGAGAACAAGGACCACAGGTCAGATAACGAATGATAATACGAGACTTCATTATTTCCCTTATACGCTTTGTTGGAACAGTTTTAGCCAAAAACCCATTGGCATTGGCAATTGAAAGCAGCCAGTTTGACTATGCTAGCAAAAAAAAAAAATACGAAACTACACATTTTAAATTCAAGTTTGAGTAGAACTTTTATCAATCCAACAGATTGCTTGGTGGTTTATGGGAAGCAAGCTTATACACCGAGCAATACATTCTGAACCATAAAAAGAAGGGCATACTATCTAGCTCCCGATGGGGGTTTTCACCGACGAGCCCCCAGATAGTCTCTCCTTTCTTGCTCTATCAGCTTTCTCCATGTAGTCTTGATGAGACTGATGCTTTGAACCTATAAAAGATGGAGATTGTAAAGGTCAGTTGGTATTTTCGGATAATACAAGACCAACAAGAGACGGCGAAAACATAGTGCATCAAGATCAATCACTCCAGATCTCAGTCTTCATGCAGCAAGGAGTAAAATTAATACAACCTACTAACAGAATGAGTGAATAACCATGATAACAATGAGTTTCGTTTTATTTCTACTTGTCTGGGATGCCCCAAGAAAAATGGACAAAATTCAAATTACTCATGGTGATTGCATACTACTACTGTGGTCGACTAACACATGTCTAGAGTAATGGAATCCTGAGTTTCAGACGGATACATCAATAGCCCTGACTTATCTTTTTCGGGATAATTTCATATTTAAATCCTGCAGGCAAGTAAACTAACCAAGAAACACAAATTAAAAAAATTGTTGCAACTAAAAGACTACGCATGCTAAGAAAATCTCAGATGACATCACAACTTTTAAATTAATTGTTTGATGTACATAATCATCATCCACATAAAACTATAATTACCAGACATGATTCTCATTCATGCTTAATCATTTCAACAGTTGTGGATACTACCGGCCACAAGGAAACCAACAACTGAGCCTTAGGGTCTTGACTCGCCATTTGATGCACTATTACACACTTTCACCCATGACCTCCTATGATATATGCCTACCACACCTCTATATTCCAGGATGAGTTCCAAGTTACCAGGTTTCAAATCTTAGCACATACATATTTTTTACTCTTGCTATAGCTTTTTTTTAATACAACCCTATCTTTTCTGATGGAATTTCTCTTCAAGATAATCTAAAGGCAACACCACCATCAAGTTCGATTTTCTTTTACTTCGGAATTTCAATAAAAAAAAATTGCAGAACTGAAGCTAAAAATTTCAAAAAACAAAAAATGTAAGTGAAAATATTAGATTAATATTGCTCAAATTTTTTTGATGCATATCCCAAACCACCACATGGAACGGGGTCGATCCACCCCTACCCATTAGCATTAACAATGCACACCATGGTAATTATGACTCGCCTATACCACAAAGATATGAGACTACGTACCACCCCACACCCCACTCCATTAAGGCTAGAGTCTAGGCAGCTAATCCCCCACCCCCACCCTCTTTCCAATACATAAATTCACTTTCACTTTTTTTTCTTAAGGAAGTTGAATCTCCCCGCTCCTGTGTCAGAGGCCCTTTGGCCAGGCGGGCGGGCTCTAAATCGAGGGATATGCCCTAGTAGCAGGCCTGTAATGGAGAGGACCAACGAGACACGAAACTGGAAAGCTTACAGCAAAGTATTGCCTCGTACACATATTTGAACCCGTGATGGCCAAGTGTTTCCACCCTAATCACCTTACCCTGGGGGCACTTTCACTAATTACACACCAGTTAACCAAAACAAAACGATATCAAACAATACTGATCATGACATAAAAACTCAATGATCTAGCTCTTTTAATTAACTAAATGAAAGTCCAAGACAACATTTTGGCCAATGGGGGGATAAAATCAGGCCTATATCAGACCATAGGTTTTGGCAATTCCAATCAATCAAACCTAATTAATCACAAAACCCAAAAACAAAACAGAAATTCAGAAAAAAATCGAATCTTTATGAAATTACCTCTACTCATGAAGTACCACGGAACAGCAAAAAGGGCACCTATGATAACCATTCCTCCTAATACATGTTTCTTGTCTCCACTGTATAAGTAATGCTCCATCTTTGCCCGAAATCCCCCTCCACCAACGCCACCACCACCTACTGCTCCACCACCTCCTGGGGCGGCGGATCCACCAGTCTTGGTTGTGTTGACCATTTTTGTTATTTTGCTGTCAAATGGTATTAGCTTTTATTTTCTTCTGTAAATGGTATTAGGCTATTAGCTTAAACCTTTTTCTGTTTTATTTGGGCTTATACCCTTTTTATCTTTCATTTATGGACCTAGCCCAAACTATTTATGTATAATCGGGTCGGGCAACCCGATGCCCCGAGAGTCGGAGGGAGTAAATTACTCAAAATAAAGTTTTATGTTTGATTGAAATTGACTCATTTATATATACGAATAGCACGTTTTTCGAATTAGAATTATATTTATCTTTAGGGAGCAGGAACTAAGTTTAGGAGTAACATTTCAATGTTTATATTAAATGTCATATGATTATATTACACTATTATAGTACTTTAAAATAAGTTTGTTCAAGAAAAGAAATCTTAAAAAAAAAATTTAAAAGAAAAGGAAATTTTCAAGCTATGGTTAAAAAACAAAGAGCAAATTATGGAAAGATGACAATGGAAATTGGAAAAGGCAGAGCTTTAGCAAAAGTTAAAAAGGAAATCAGATGATAAAGAAGTAAAGTTAAGTCACTTGATCCAAATACTCTGATGTCTAAAGTAAAGAATCACTGAATACACAAACTATAAATGCACTTAATCTTCCTCTTTCTGATATTGTGACTCATCACATCAATCTTATACCATTAATTTTATCAAATGTTCCACTCATGACTATATGACATGCTATATCAATAAAAATACTCCATATTTATAAAAAAAATCGCTTGTCACTCTATATTGTTAAAGTAAATAAGTAATGGGTATAATAAAAAACGAACAGAGAAGCCCATTAGACTAATGCTCGAGTAATTGACGAGGCTTAAGTTTAGCTTAGTCGAACAGATGTCGAGTCGGTTTATGGAGCAGTCACTTGTTATTGGCATGGTGGTGTATCACACGTGCGCACCATAAACCCATGCTTTCTCATTGCCACCTTTATTCAGTAGCAAAAGCAGTGATGCCATGCAATTCTTGATTTGCTTCAAACACTTAACCCCTTTCACTATACAATTTTTATTTGATTTTCTATGTGATGATAACATAGTGAAGAGGAGTAGAATTTCATTCTTGAATGATGGCTTTTATGAAGAAAATTTGTGCAGACTCACCATATGTATGTAAAAACAACCCTTTTATTGTCTCTTCATATTCTTCAAGTCATTTATCATTTCTCTATTTATCGTAAGACAATTGAAAAAAACGAATTTTTAATTGTTGTGTTTTGTTTCTGTTTTTTTTTCCCCTGAGGATGGAGTTTGGTTGAGAAATAAAAAAACGAATTTTTTGCAATTTTTATTTACTGAAAAATAATAATTATGCTAGTCTTAAGTTCGAAAAGGAGGAGGGTTGTGTTATGCCTCGATAGTCAGTGAAAAACTTCGTCCAAATGAACGGAAAAAGCAACGTCATTTGTTTGGGTATCTTTTTTGTTGTTAAGGATGGATTTTGTTGAAGATGTTTCTAATGAGAGGTTGAGATTTTGGAACTTAAAGAAGAAAAAGGAAGGGTCTTTATTGGATTGTTCTATCTGTAATAAAATTATCAAAAAATGCTGTAAAATTTTATTTTTTTCTTTAGCTAAGAAATTGTTACTTCTATCAATTACCCTTCAAGTTCTCCAGCATTGAGTTTAATGATGGATATATTGCTCTGTTGTTTCTGATGATCAGGTCTGGGATAAAAATGGAGTCTCGAAGTGTTTCAGCGATTTATATCCTTTGAATAAGATTCTAGAGGCTTAGCATCCGAATTTAATGTATACTCATTGAACACTTAGTATTTCTTATTATATAGATATCTCCTTAACTGTGATTACAGTGCTCGGCTTCAGTTTGAATGTGTTCACTCTGATATTGGTTGTTTTTCTTGCGTGTACCCACCCAAATTCTAGGCGTAGAAGAAGCATCAGTTCGTTGGTAAGCTTATCCTGATTCAGGAGTACAAATTTTCTTCTGTGTTAATTTATTTTCAGTGATGGACTGATAGCTATGCTAAGGTAAGAACGCTAATTTCTTAGATGCTGAAGTGTGGCTTCATTAAGATACTGATTCTTTCTAATGCTGCACCTTTCAATGGAGGTGTGTGCTAAGAAATGCATTGATATGAGATTTTAGTTAAAGAGGTTAACACGATTAATCATCTTGGTGGATAGTTGGTTCACATTCTAATGATCTTCACTAACGAACCAGAAAAATGTTCCTGCAAAGATTTTATTACAACTTGTACCAGCTATTGGAGCATGCATAGGATTAATTGACATGGTGCTACTCCTGTCAAAGTTGTCCAATGGATTCCCCACATCGTACCATGAATGGCTTTTTAAGGCTTCTCAGTTCTTACTTTGTGTAAGCTGTTTTTTTAGTTTATCTTCATAAAAGACTTAAAGACTACATCTAGTTTCTTATTGACTGCTGGTTTATCTGAGCTACAAATCTTAGGTTTCTGTTTTACTTATCTTGAGGACTCGATACTGGATTGTCTGCTGCAACCGTGTGCTTTGTGTTTGGTGGATAGTCAAACCAATATTTCTTATCCCGTACCTGCAGATAGTGTTTTCTTCTTCTGAGGTAATAATTTCAGTATAAATATACCTGTACATTAGCCTAGTTTGCTATTGATTATTTATTTGTTAGGTCACATGTGTCTGCGGTACTCCTGTGCACAAGATATAGTTCCTGAGATCCATGTTGTTACATTATCAGTCTTTATGCATCCTCACATTACTTAGCTCTGTCTTAGAATTTCACTTTTGATATTCTATTCTAATCCTAATTCTCTGAAATACATCTTTATTGTTGAAGCATCATCGTAACTCGTATGCCATTTGCATAATTAAGCCTATGCATACCATTGTAGTCTAAGCTGGTCAAATTCAAAATTTACTTTTTCCAAAATCTTTAATATTTTCAGAATTCTTCAATGGCTTTCATATGCAACAAGTGTTAATTAGCTCTGGTTATCGAGGTAAAATGGCACTACTGAATTTGCAGGGAAGCTAATGAATGTAAAAAAACTAAGGACTAATATATATGTTTCTAGTAATCATAAACGTCAAGTGTAGTAATTTATGGGTTCTGTCAACAAGGAGTTGCTTTACTGTTAAGATGCACTACCACATCGAAAGTCGATGTCCTCCCTGGTCAATATATAAGATCTTGGGCTACTCCCTCTATCGCCAATTGGTTTTAGAGTGAAACCCCAGAGACTCTTATCATGGTATCAGAGCCAGACCCAAATTAATGAGGCACGTGTAACCCCGCCGCCAATGTTGTTTCCGGCATATAACGCCGCCAATGTTGTTTCCGGCAAATATTACCGGCGAGGAAAATTCCTCCGACGATCGGGTTACACGTGAGGGGGAGTGTTAAGATGCACTACCACATCGAAAGTCGATGTCCTCCCTGGTCAATATATAAGATCTTGGGCTACTCCCTCTATCGCCAATTGGTTTTAGAGTGGAACCCCAGAGACTCTTATCATTTACATTTGTTGCCACTTTTCACATACTTTAGACCTACTTAAGTTGACTTTCTGTTTTGCATGTCTAAATTTTGTGGGGATCAGGTTGAAGAATGTTTCACAAACAGCATTTCTTTTCTATTGGATGTAATTTTCGGCTGCTTTATTACTACTGTCAGTGTAAAGTGGGCATATACTGAAAGCAGGTAAAGTTGTGCAATCATGTTCAGAACTTAGATTTGGTTCACATTATTCACGTCTTTAGAACATTAATGAATTTCACAAAGACTGACTGTAGTCTTGGTTGGTTCTCTAAATTGAAATACCAGATCGATATTGCAACAATATATTGAATCTAAGAACTGACTAAAGATGTCATATTGGATATGGAAAATTACGACCACTATGTTTGATAATTGGTTACAGTGATGAATTAATTATGCAAGAAATAGTTTGGACTTCACAAATTGCTGCCTTCACGATCCTCAGCGATAAGTAGATTAAAATTGAGAAGCTTTCAAATATACTGATTGCTACATATAGGTCGTCTTCAGTCACATTCAATGTTCTATATGTTACTTATTTTGTTATGCGGTTAATGGTAATGGCTGGCCTGTACTGTTCCAGCTCAATAGAGGAGTCACTTCTCCCTTGCAAAGTGGACCATGAAGATCAGCCACCGGAATCTGTGCGTACATGTTTAACCACTGTTACGATGCTGTATGATCATGCAACATTTTATTTTTCAACCCATACTACTTTTCTTAGGCCTCTCTATATTTTTGGATTATCTAATAATCTAGTTGGAAGTATGCTCTCTGAATATACAATAGCATTCATACAAAATTACTTCTACGGTTCTCTTGTATTCTGTCCTCTTTAACATTAAAAAGTTAATATGCACAAACACAATACCCTTTGTATTTTATTGAGGTTTTGAAAGTTTACATGTGTCGGCTTAAATGAGATGGACGAAGAATAGCATAACAATCTGGCTAACTCTTTCTGTTTACTCTCTTAAAGGAGTTTATTAAAAAAATTTGGTATCTCCTGACCTTTAAAAGCGTTGACTCGGTTATGGAGCGAGGCGCCAAAAAGCAGCTTGACTTTGAAGATCTGCTGCAGCTGCCTGATGATATGGATCCTATGTCTTGCCATAATATTCTGCACATTTGCTGGGAATCTCAGCAAAAGCAGAATATTTCTCATCCTTCCTTGTTTAAAGCAATCTGCTATGCATTCGGATGGCCATACTTCCGCCTAGGTTTACTTAAGGTATGCCATTCAACTCCTAGTTTTGTAGGAGGTTTGAAGGGAATACCAATGAAGAAAAACACAGAAAAAGGGAAGTTAATAATCAATACATTCAAGAGCAACAATTTCTCATATCCTACATCTTCACCGTGGTTCTGCTACTATAAAACACATTTTAAAGAAACATAGTAACGTTCTTGCAAAATATATAGTCATTCTCTAGCCTAAGCAGACAAGTGAAGCTTTAATAGATAGAACCCGTAAATGGACTGAGGCGAGAAATCTCATCAAGCTGCAGTTTTTTATTTCTTCTGAATGATCTTAAAATCAGATTTACTACACTAGTGGATGAAGTTATATTGTATCCGGAAAATGATAAGCAATTGTGTGTTCCATTGTCTGCAAACTTATTTCATTAGTTTTTCTATTATCAGTTCACTCAATACAAGTTGTATAATTATGTTTCCATGTTTTGATATCATGCGTTAAAAATAACCTTTTCAAGCAATGAAATTTGATCTTTATCCACATTGCAACCAATTTGAGTTGATATAAACCAAGGCATGCGTGCAGGTAATTAATGACTGTCTTGGATTTTTGGGGCCCTTGATACTCAACAAGTTGATCCGTTTCCTTCAACAAGGTTAGTATAGAATTCTCCATATTTCTTGAAGATCCAATGCCAGATGACATCTTGAACCCGCAGTCAATAGTTGGTTGTCTTGTTTTCCTTTCACCTTCAATTGAGACTTAGTTTCTCTCTCGGTCATATGAAAAGTGCAATCCTACTTGAAAGGCATTATACAGTAAAACACCGTCTCAGTATGTAAAAGTACCTGACTTGTTATTGACATTAATTGCTGTATTTGATGCATCTGCAGACCGAGGAAATTTTTATTTATCACTCTTCTTGTTTCACACCATCTAAACTACTGCTCAGCATTCAAGCCGATTCTTATAAAATTAATGTGGCTAGAGCATTCTCGCTGATTTTCATTAATCACTCTTCTCATCATTATGCACAACAGGTTCCACAAGTTTTGATGGCTACATCCTTGCTTTATCATTGGGCATCACATCTATCTTAAAGTAATTCTTACTCTTTAATAAATTTTCATGTTCCTTTGGTCTCTGTTACATCAACTTTGGTATCACAAGGCTCTCTGTTACTCGTATGTCATCACGCATGCCTACTTAATTGGGATATTTTTCCTTGTTCATTATATGAAAACTTCATATTTCCATACATAATGATTGCTCTTTAAACACATCCTCCTCCTTATGTACGACTCCTGGTCTGAATCTTAATTCTTGTCTGCAGATCATTTCTTGATACACAATATACTTATCGTCTTTCCAAGCTCAGGTTAAAACTACGATCTGGTATAATGACAATTATCTATGAAAAGGTGAATCGTCCTTTATGGCAACTTCTCTTTAACCAATTGTATTTCCTAACTGATGAACTCGAGTGTTCCTCCACTACATTGATTTATGATGAGTATGTAACTATGTATAGTGCATAAAGAAATGTCAGAGAATGGATCTTGAACTTCTGGTCATGTTATAACAAGAACTAGGTCCATCCTTTAAGCCTGGGTTTCCTTCGGAAATTATATATGTACACTTAGCAGTATTGTTTTGATTTTTTGTAGTGCCTCTGTGTTAAGCTTGCTGAACGATCAAAGTTTTCTGAAGGTGAAATTCAGACATTCATGTCTGTGGATGCTGATCGAACTGTCAATCTATGCAACAGTTTTCATGACATGTGGAGGTGATTCCTGGGTTATGTCTTTTCATTTACATATTCTCAATAGTTGCCTGTAAAATTAGCTTAGACATATTTGGCAGTTGAACTTGTTTTGGTAAATGCAATACATTTTGATGTCATTAATAGTATGATAAATCTATTGTTAAAGAGACAAGTGGACTACGGACTCCACTTGTCATCGCAGACGAGGACTACTAGTCCTATTAGTATCATGTTGCAGCAGTATTGTATGGAGTAGTTTGAGTTATTACATAGCAAAAAATTGTATTGACTACCCAACTTACGTATGGTATAGTATTTTTTTGATCCTTTCTATTGAAAAATCTGCTCTCTTTGTGTTTGATATAGTACACGTACTTTCACTACTTTCATACGTAATTTTATTGTCATCTCTAATTGAAAATTTTGATATTTTATGTCAGCTTGCCCCTGCAAATTGGAATTGCTTTGTACCTACTGTACATCCAAGTCAAGTTTGCATTTGTTGCAGGTGTTGCAATAACCATTTTGCTGATACCAGGTTGGGTGTACATGACTCTCTATGTTTGAGTTTATTGTCCAAATTGCAATATGTGGTCATGCATATACTGATGGAACTGATTATGCATTTGCCTCCATGTTGCCATACTTTGATTAAGCTACCCTTTCTAATATTATGTCATCTTAAAGTGCATATTACACATGCATGATCGCATATTTTATATTTTATACAGTGCAATTGTTTGCAGTAATGACTTTTGTAGGGAAGTTTTGGAAATTGCATGAGTTAATGTTTAGAAATATGCGGTGGCACCACCAGCGTCTAGCAAAATTATGATATTATCCTTTTGTAATTCCAATCCTGGACTTCATTAATTCTTGTTACTTTCCAATGACACAGTTAACAAATGGATTGCTACATTGATTGCATATGCTACCAAGAAAATGATGGAACAAAAAGATGAGAGGTAAGTTAGTCCTGTGTAGGTGCTTCCGCTTTTCAAATAACTATTGGTATCATATGCAATTCAGTTTTTATTTAAGCCATAAAGGCTGCGTGGAAGTGATTTTTTCGTTCTTAAGAGTGCATATTTTTCTTCTTCTTATGGCTAGGGGCTTCATTCTGTGTTAGCGTACATGGCATGACAACCATTTGTTATTAGTTTGACGTTCTTGTTCATAAATCATGAGCGTGTCCATCTTCTATACATTTAAGGCACTCCACCATAGTCCCACCCAAAATGTTTTATCTTCAACAATTCGAACAAACCAGCCTACTGTTACCTACTTGCTATCTTTTTAACATTAACATCTCTTTGCAGGATTAGAAGGTCAGCAGAACTTTTAACTCATATTCGCACCTTAAAAATGTATAGCTGGGAGCTTCTTTTTTCTAGTTGGTTGATGAAGACTAGATCCTTAGAAGTCACCTACCTATCAGTAAGATACTGATTGGATTCTTTTGATTTACTACAGGCATATTCCATGTATAATTTTACAGCTTTCCCTTTTCCTATTTCATTAGACTAGAAAGTATTTGGATGCGTGGTGCGTGTTCTTTTGGGCAACAACACCAACATTGTTCTCTTTGTGCACATTCGGACTGTATACACTTATGGGAAATCAACTTGATGCAGCAACGGTAACATTGCCACTTTCTGAATTTACCTTCACTTTTACAGAACTTATAGTTGGCCATTCTCTGACTAAAGTATTATTACCTTGTGCAGGTATTTACTTGCCTTGCATTGTTCAATAATCTGATATCTCCATTGAACTCATTCCCTTGGGTCATTAACGGTTTAATAGATGTGAGTTTCTAAACATTCCACGAATTTAGTTTTTGTGAATTCATTTGCTTAATCGGAGTCTTATGTTTGCTACCTTTTTCCCGTTTCCTGTACTGAAGGCCATTATATCAACTAGGCGCCTTAGTAAGTATTTGTCCTGTCCCGGTTATGAAACTAAACCGGAGCAAGGCGTATGTCAAGAGTCAAATTTTGAAGATAAGGCCATTGTCATTCAGAATGCAAGTTGTTCATGGTCAAACAGTGGTCATGAAAACATGAGTTTGAACTTGGACAGTGTGGATCTCTTAGTGCCAAGAGGTTCTCTGGTTGCGGTAATAGGAGAGGTAAATATGTTTCATGTACAATTCAAACGTGTTTGTAACTTATCTTCCTTGTTTATGAGCCAAAGAACTTCAAGGTTGCAACTGAATTGATGGATTTGAATTTTAGACCAGAGGGTTTCACTACTAAAGAGGACTCATCTGAAATCCACCCAATGACCATAGTAAGATTTCAAAAAAGTAAGTTTTTTTTGCAGGTTGGATCCGGCAAATCATCTTTGTTAAATTTGATTCTTGGAGAGATGAGGCTTTTAAGTGGATCAGCACATTCAAGTGGATCTACAGCATATGTTCCTCAGGTTGGAAAAGTATCCTTGATATGTTATGTTGGAATTTTTTTTTTTTAATCCTAACATTTTCTTGCTGTTATTGTTGGGAAGGTCCCGTGGATCCAGTCCGGAACTATACGAGACAATATTATTGTTGGGAGAGACTTTGAACCTAGGAGGTATACTAGAACTCATAAATGTGAAAGGAATTTATTATGGATAGCATTCTTGTGCTGTAAATCTGTAATAACTGTTCTTAGTTAGATCCTGAGTTTGCCGGAGTATCTTTAGTATATGAAGAATGCTGGAGTTCATTTTTATATATTTTTCACAGGTACTCAGCTGTCTTGAAGGCATGCTCATTGGAACATGATCTTTCCCTTATGATGGGAGGTGACATGGCTTGCATAGGTGAGAAAGGAATCAACTTATCTGGTGGACAAAAAGCACGTGTTGCACTTGCCAGGTATCATTATTTATTATATTATGATGGCTGTTTGGAGGTTTGTGTTCTCTTTACCATTTACACGTTCCCAACTTTATTATGTTTTTCCTCACTTTTCATACCCAGGGCTATCTACTCTAGTTCTGATGATATATACCTGCTCGACGATGTTCTCAGTGCAGTTGATGCACATGTTGCTCGCTCCATCTTGGATAATGCCATTCTTGGACCTCTTATAAATCAGCAGACAAGAATCCTTTGTACACATAACATTCAGGTGGTTTATTTGCTATGTATCATCTTTGTTCTTAATGAAGAAAAATAGGAAAGATATATATTAATGTTTAACATTTTATGGAAATTGTCGATTATGATATTCAGGTATTTTATATGTATCATCTTCGCAGGCAATATTGGCTTCTGACATAGTCATTATGATGGATAAAGGACATGTTAAATGGGTAGGATGTCCAAAAGATTTACCTGGTTCTGCCTACTCAACATTCTTATCAGTAGATGGTGATAACTTGGCTTCTGAAACTCAAGACCGAAGGATAAAGTTGAAGATGTCAGATGAAGCTCAAGAGGAAGCTGCGGAAGGGGATAGTATTATTGTTTCAGATGGAATTGACAACATTGAAGAAGAGCTGAGAAAAGAAGGAAGAGTTGAATCTACTGTATACAAGTGGGTACTTGCTCATCTTGGGTAGATAATATGAACTTCAATTTTTATAACTGATACAATCATGGTACGGAATTAATGATCCAACCTGCTGCAGAAATTATGCAACTTTTTCTGGAAGAGGCATTACCATTTTAATATGCCTTTCTGCACTCTTAATGCAAGCATCTCGTAATGGAAATGATCTGTGGCTGTCATACTGGGTTGACACAACTGGGAGCAATCAGAGAGAGCACACAACTACATTTTATCTGGTATTAGTTTTTACTTTGCTAATAATGTCTACCAAAATGTTGGAAAATAGACCTTGTTTTCTGTTGCTATTATTTTTCATCTTTCGAAAGTAAGATATTTTGAGTTTTCTGCTTCTTTTGAATTCAAAATGAAATGTGCAATTGTATGTAGTTAAATAGTTCTCTTGTCTGATTGACTGGATCTTTTCATTTACATGTAGGTTGTACTTGGCTGCTTTTGTTTGGTGAATTCCTTGCTAACATTGGTTAGAGCATTTTCATTTGCATTTGGCGGGTTGCAAGCTGCTGTTCAAGTGCATGACTTACTATTGAAGAAGCTCGTAAGTGCTTCAGTTAGCTTTTTTGATCAGACACCTAGCGGAAGAATACTAAACAGGTATTTCTCATTCTTTTGACAAGCCTTGCTGCTCCGGTTATATCTTCTCACTGATGCGGTGTATAGATTTTCTTCAGATCTCTATACAATAGATGACTCTCTTCCCTTCATTCTCAACATTCTTCTGGCCAATTTTGTGGGGCTCTTGGGAATTGCAGTAGTTTTGTTATATGTGCAGGTTCTGTCTCCCATTTCTTTCCTGTTACCTACATTGTTTATGCAATTCTCTTCTTAAAGAACGATTTACACGTGCAGGTCATGTTCTTGCTTCTGTTGTTACCTTTCTGGTTCATTTACAGCAAACTGCAGGCAAGTTATTTTTTTTGTTACCTACATTGCTTCTGTTGTTACCTTTCTGCCTAAACAAATACATTTATACTCTGTAATTAACTTTCTAAAAGGTGGGTGAAACAAATGCTAGAACCATAGGTGATTGATAGAAATGATATATAGAGTTGGACCTTTTTTTTCATATATCGAGTTGGACCTTTATTTCTTTTATAGGTTAATTTCTCACGAGTTATTTTATAGGTTGACATCTCTCTCGAGTTCATATTATAAGTCTTCAATCTTTCAGTTCTTTTATAGGTTAACATCTCGCGAGTTGAGAAGGCTTGATAGTGTTTCTCGGTCACCCATATATGCATCTTTTACAGAGACCCTAGATGGTTCATCAACTATCCGGGCTTTTAAATTAGAGGTAATCATACAATTACAGTTTTATCAGATTATTATTACTGAATGCTATTGTATCTGGATGGTGAAGAATACATAGTTCTCTTCTAAAAAGCTAAATATCGATGCCTACTCTATTTGAATTGAACGTTTCTGCAAAACTTTACTGCATTTAGTAAATTCAAAGAACATCGTTTAGCATATAACTTGCAAATGAACGAAAGACTATCTTCGGTAGATCACTGTTTAACTTACAAATGCATCGTGCAGAAGTTTTTCTTGAACAGATTTATACAGCACATCAAATATTATCAGCGGACTTCCTTCTCAGAGGTGAAAGCAAGCCTTTGGCTCTCCCTCCGACTTCAGGTATTGATGACAGTGTAAATATAGCATATAATTCAGAATACCAAGCTATTATAACTTAACTAAGAATTCTCACTACTAACTGCAACAACATTGTGCTAAATGGATTAGAGTCATATATTTTCCCTCTTTCAATACCGTGTATGAAGTGTTGTTTGTAACACTTACACTTTGTTTCATTCTTTTTTTATTGCTAAGGAACCTACTTCTAGCCAAAATGCAATCCGAACTGATAGTTCATCAAACTTCCATGCCGATCTTGTTTGATCTTTTTTTATTTACTTTGGCTAGCTGCTCATTGTTATCTTACGAATTATTATATGCACACCTGGTATTACAATAACAAATCAATTGCTGTAGTTATTGGCAGCATTTATTGTCTCATTTGTTGCTTTGATGGCTGTTCTTGGATCTCATGGACGTATCCCGCTTTATTTAGGCACTCCAGGACTGGTAAGCAAATCAACATGGAAGTAATATTACATGAAATGTCATGGATATCTAAGCTATATGAGCTTGTCAATTTGAGTTATTCAAACTCTAGTTTCTTTTATGCTGTAGTTCATTATGTAAAATAAGTTCGTGTCTTCCCTACAGGTAGGTTTGGCTCTTTCATATGCAGCTCCAGTTGTTACTTTGTTGGGAAGCTTCTTGTCAAGCTTCACTGAGACGGAGAAGGAGATGGTCTCTGTTGAGAGAATACTACAGGTATTCTCGAAATAAGAATCACCAATTCATTGCCTGCGTTTTTGCCTTCCCTAATATTGTATATTGAAATCCTACTAGTACATGGACGTTCCTCAAGAAGAACTTAATGAAGGGCAGATATTAGACGCATACTGGCCACCAAACGGAGAGGTCCAGTTTCGTAATGTGACTCTAAGATATAAGCCATCTTTGCCAGCTGCACTAAACGATGTTACTTTTACCATTCCCGGAGGAACAAAGGTGTCCCTTCATCAACTCTATCTGATTAAATTCATGTTTTTCTTCTTATAGGCTCTCATTTGATTAGTTTCTGAAATATGATTCTTAGAAGTTATAAATAGTTTTATTCACATTAGTTAAATAATGTAGAAGAATGACATAAAGAAGCTCTGAACATGTTTGATTAACAACATTGGCTTGATATGTTAGGTTGGAATTGTTGGAAGAACTGGAGCTGGAAAATCAAGTGTGCTAAATGTCATATTCCGCCTGAATCCGATCTGCAGAGGACTTATTCAAGTTGATGGCATAAACATTGGAGGAATCTCTTTAAGACATCTTCGCTCTCATATATCTATTGTTCCCCAGAGCCCATTCTTATTCGAAGGATCATTGAGGTAAACCTGATAACATTACTCACTGCCTCAGCCCTCGAGTGATTTTATATAAAAAATTAAATGAGCCGTTTTACCCATCTTACTAAAGTAGCAACAATTTCCTCATAAAGAATTTGTTAACATGAGTCAATGCTTAGTTGTTCTTCTTGATCTCCAGGGCCAACCTTGATCCATTTGAGGTTAGTGATGACGCACGGATGTGGAGCATGCTAGCAAAATGTCATATGAAAGAGGAAGTGGAAGCAGTAGGAGGCCTGGATAGTCTTGTAAAAGATTCTGGATCCTCATTTTCTGTAGGACAAAGGCAGCTCCTTTGTCTCGCACGCTCTCTTCTAAGATCATCTAAGGTAAGAAAGCAGAATAACATCATTTATCAAGCTTGTGTTGATGGTCTAAAAGTAATGGAAGACGTATACAACTACAGATACTCTGCCTGGATGAGTGCACGGCCAACATCGATACACAAACAGCTTCCAAACTCCAAGAAGTCATAAATAGGGAATGCCAAGGCGTCACAGTGATCACCATTGCTCACCGTATTTCAACTGTTGTGAACATGGACAATATATTCGTTCTTGATCAAGGAAGTTTGGTAGGTCACATCCATAACACGTCTGATCTATGTACATGATTTCGCGATACAAAATTTAGAATTTAATGTTATTATTTATGCAGGTTGAGCAAGGAAATCCACAGGTTCTGCTCAACAATGATTCATCTTGGTTTTCGAGCTTCGCAAAAGCTTCTAACATGTAACAAGTCAACTAACAACCCTGACCGGACTGCATACAACACTTTTTGCAATCCACCAGTGTATGAATGTACACTAATAGTAGACTGATAATTGTTAATTGGTACCTTTGTCGCACGTGATACCATGTTCAGAATTCATGTTCAAGAGGTTCCGATTTCCGAAAACGTTCTTCGACTCCTACTTCTGAGGTTTAACCCAGGCTTACAAAGTAAAATCACATGATTTATATCATTAGACCAATGAAAGCACCATTATAGGCAGGGTATAATATTCAAGAATCACAAAACTTGTGAAATACTATAATTTACCAAACATAATCTTAATTTTGTTTTGGGATGTTACTATTAATGTGACGAGTCCTCTCAAAACAATATTGCACGTACGTATATCTCAATCTGAGATTAATTGTGCTTGCCCATAAGATCATGTTAGGAATACAACGAATTTAACAAAAATCAGTGGACAATAATAATGACCGTATAACTTCACTTAAATGGATATTCTAGGGACGTCAAATTTAGATGTTTCAGAGTGAATGTTCGAGAACAAGATTGATGGAGTCTGGAGTGGGTTCAAAACAATTCAATATATATGTGTGCATGTGTTTGTGTTCGACTGAAATGGTGCGAAGCAAGCAAGGCCTCCCCTGGCCCTATTCGATCTCTACTTTTAACTTTTGCATTTTAATACAAGTTTTGTAACGTATGACGTATATTTTGAATGTATTTAATAATAGAAGTTTGACCCATATCAAACGGGTATATGTGCCAACCAATAGTTGATTATATTTACATAGATACATAATGAAAATGGGAGAATATTATTCTACCAAAGTACTGGTGTATGTAACACTGAGGGTCTGAAACAACCAATAATAAGTTACAATCCTGCAAATTAAAGGTGAGCTTAAAAGAAAAAGTAGGAAAGCAATAATAAGTAAACAGAAAACAAATCTTGGAGTTGGGATTAAAGAAAGAAAAAGCAAGAAAATGGTGTGGGCTTTTTCATAACATGCATGGCTTATTAACGTTAATGCTAATGTGGTCCTCCTTAATCCATATTCTCTATTCTCTTACAACCTCGCCATGTGTTTTTGTGTTTGTCCTTCCTCTTAAACAAACTTAATTAGTGTACAACCTATATCATTATTTACTACCACAACAATTACTCACTCATTCATATTCCACTATATCTTTAATTAATTACCACTTCATTAATCATTATAAGGTGTAAAGTCAATATTATGATGACGTTCCATCGTTTATTGGTTAATTCCTAATTAAATTTAGTTCAAAGGAATTATGTTAGAGCATCTACGTCATCATTTCAAAATGGGCTCATATCATTCCAGTCGATATGGAGAGGTAAGAAAATTTGCACAATATACATTTTATAACGGCCAGTTGTGTAATAAGTAGGGCCGTAAATGGTCTGAATTATATCGAACGTGATTATGTTTGAGTTCAGTCGATATTAATTAGTTCGCACCTTAGGTTCGACTCCGTCTGATCTGCGAACATAAGGTTAGAGGGTTCGAGTTCGCAGGTGCGCTCAAATTCTGTCTGAATTTCGCACAGTTCGTAAAAAGTTCGATGTGATAATTGCGCATTTGGCGGAATATGGACGGATGAAAGGAAAATGACTGTTGAGATGAGTAGGAGATGGAGAGATGTATATGTGGTGGAGTGAAAGTGATTTTTAGGATGCGGTTTGATTTGCCGAACCTTGGATTTTGCCGTTTGGTTTGATATTTATTGTCAATGTACACCAAGCCACAAGCCGAACTTTTTCGAGCTTAATAACCAAACTTTTTACGTTCACTCGCAAACCACAATGAAATCCAAAATTTATAACTATATGTCATTAGTTAAGTGCAATTGTGTCCTATTATCTCAACTAAAATTACAATTAATTAAGTGGCAACTCCAAACAAAAACTTACTAGCTTATATATTATGCATATTTAAAGTTTTGAATAATAATAATAAGCGTGGCATGGCTAGCTTATTGAGAAAGCATTTGTTGAACAAAAACGTAAAAGCAATTGTACGACACTATGTTGAGGATCATGCATGAATAGTTATTCGTACACAATATTATGTTTTTCAAATGGAGAAAAAAGGAGGCCAACTTTACAACATTTGCTTCTTTAGCCGAAAGCAATAAAGAGAATTACGTAAATATGTTTCATTATATTCATTGTTTTTTAGCTAATTGGGTTACTATCTCTTCCCCCTTTTGGCGGCGGTACTTGGACCACATTGCAGGTGTCGCCGCCGGCAAAGCTAATCATTCCATGGTTTTTTTTAGCAAATAGATTTTACTACTTTCCGCTTGATGTGAAGTTTATTTTGAGTCAATTAATTTCCTTAAATTTTATAAATAAGATCATGAATTACTTAGTACTTACTAATTATTCATTTTAGAATAATAATGAAATTTCATACATGAACAACTTATTAAAGTTAGCAACTTTAAATTCGAACAAACGTAACACATGTATATATATGTGTAGAAATATAGAGGGAGATATATTATCGATAATAGTCCTTATTGTTTGAATACAATATAAAAATCTATATTTATAGACAAATATTAACTAACCCTAATACCTTTTTTACGGACTTATGGACTACTCGCCATCAACCTAACAATATGTCATGGCTTACAATAATATAGAAATCAATTTCTTTTACTTAAAATCTAATTTCAACTTGGAAAAGTTACTCCTAGTAAATAGTACTCCACTTAATTTGTCCACTAGTTGCCGTTATTGCTCGACAACCTTTTCAATTTTGATTTATTGATGTATTTTGTCGACAACATTATTATTGTGCATTGTGGTTATTGCATCAACGAAAAAGATTTGCCGGTACACATTTTATGAATAGCGATTATACGTAAATTCTTGTTAAAAAACAAGGAGTACCAATATTAATGTGAACTTCACTTTGCTTATGAGTAACTTAACATATGCTATACCTTCGTTTCTTAAATGATTGGTACATTTTGATTTTTGTGGTCAAACTTTAAAAAATTTGATCAAGAATTCTTATTAAAAGATAAGAAATACTGTAGTCATGTGGGATCTTGTTTGAATCGTCTCAACATATATTTTTGAAATATCAACTTTTTATAATTTTTCATACAGAATAAGAGATATTTACGTTTTCAATCGTGTTTTGTTGACCATGAAAATTAAAATGTACCAATCATTTAGGAATTGAGGGAATATTATTATTGAAATGGCCTTTATATTAAGTTAAAGAAGTTACATACACGTGGCTTAACTTCATTTTAATTTTTCATATTTTGTAACACTAATTAATCTATCTACAACCTTGGGAACTTTAAGAAAGCGATGCAAGTTGATGAATTACCCTAATTGTTACAACCTAAACATGCCTACTAAGAGCATTCGCAGCAGATGCCCTATAACATCTTCTATTTCATATTTAAAATAGGCAAAAGCAAAAAAACTGAAAAAGTACTAAATATCAGATTTCCTATCTCTAAAAATTTCCTCAAATATTATAGGGAATGCCTCATATTTACACCTTCCCCAAACTACTTTTGTTCTTCAAATAAAATGTTGTAAGTAATAAATAGGGAATCTGAATTTGTCCAAAAGTTAAAACATACTTCCTAAATTTGATAAAGTAGTATAAGGAGTTGATTTTAGGAAAAAAATTTAAGTAATCTGCTGCGAATGCTCTAATATACGAGATCATTTTGCAAATTTGTTATCCAATATATCTATTGAAGCTTCCTTAAGCTTACGGTAAAGATGGATACAAAAAGATCTATTTTAGAGAGCACTCAACCAAATTGTCGTTTATATAACTTTTAGTGTAGATTAACAATAGTCCCCCCATGGATAATATAATGGACATACATATATACTTATTGATGAAGGTAATGATAAGTTACTACTTGTTGGAAATTGACAATTAAAATGGCTTCCAATTTCCAACTTGATGATATACAACATCAATTGATGATAAGTATGAAATAATCACCACATCATTATAGGAGTATATGATATGTGGGATTGGGGACCATTATTATATTTCATAAACTTTAAATTAATACATGAACACACTTTAAATCTTGATGATGAATCCGGCAAGGGTTAGATACTTAGATTGCAACTCGATAATATTACACTTTTTTTTTTTTTGTAAATTAGCGATAAAGTATGAGTTTCGAATTCAGAATCTTCTTGTCACTAACAAGAGTATTTTTCATTAGGCTATTTAGTTAACTCGAAGTTTTTTTCCAAGTCGGGTTGACCAGTCTACTTTATAAGATCTATTTTGCTCAATTTTGATTTTTTTCAAACTTTTTTATTATTAATATAAAAATTCATTGATTAAAAAGAGACATCCAGACAAAGAATCCATCCTCTACCTCGATTCTTACATATTTGGTCGATATACAAGAATCCGGTGCTTCTCTAAATTAGTTTATTTTTTTAATCAAATTAATAACAAAAAAACAAAAATAAGTAAGATAGAAGTCCAAAATTAAAGAGTATTATTGCATGCTGATTGTTAACCCATGCATGCAGGGTAGATTAATACTATTAATTTAGTCTTAACAACATTATTTATGATCAGAAATCTCTTGGATCAACAAAAATGATAGAAGAAGAAACCTCTGACTTTGTCCAATCTAAACATTCATCATCACTTATTTCCTTGTTTGAATTTATTACTTGAAGTTTCTTCATGCACCAAAGGTCTTCATCCCATGAATATTTCTTGCAATATGGTATTCCTTCACAAACTGGATCCATTTTACTGACTTCAGCAATCAAAAGTCCACAATCACTATCATTTCTAGCCATATTATGTGCAAAATCACACAACCCTTTCATCAAATTCTTGCTATTTTTCCCTTCCATGTGAAGTCCATAAAGCTGATAGAATCCGAAGCTCTCGAGAACAGTTGGGATCGAATGAACCTTTAGGCACGGCATGAATGTGTCCAATAGCCTCTCCCCTAGGCAAAATGCTTGTTTCCAAGCTGATAACCCCTTCACTTCTAGCTTATAAACCTCTTTCGTGTTCCATATGCTTAGTATCGCGAAGCAATCTGGTAATTTTCCGGTTCTTGGATCCCAATTTCGGATTGATTTGTTTGGTAAGGCCATGAATGTTCCCAAATTAAGCTTGTGGTTAAGTATGAGATCTATGTCTAGGGGGTAAAACTCTGAATTTTTAAAGATTTGGGTGTAGTATGTTATTGCAAGTTGTGGAGGAATTTGAATTATTGAAATTCCTGAGGGTATGTGTTTGTAGTGAACGTTAACAGGTTGAACCAAAACCCTTGGTGTTCGAAATTTTTTGTAATTACATTTTTGGGTGAACAAGTTTATAGAAGCTTCATTCCCACAATCTGTTGCCATGTAAGCATACTCTGCTCCATTTTTTATGAACCATTCCTCTAGTTGTTCAACAAGTTTTGTTGCAATACCAAATCTCCTGAAATTTTTACCAACATCTAAATAAGTGACAAATATTATGGATGTGATAATAATAATAATAATAATAATAAGTAATATCGACGCATATAATTTCGAAAGGAAAAACAGACGTACATATTCGATTAAGGGTATTATTGTTCAAAATCATGGGATTTCATCATAAAATCATCTGATTACAACCGTGTCAAAAGTATATGAAGCTAATAATGGTGTTATCTAATAAATTTTAGAAAAGCTATTACAACTTTATTTCGAGTATTTGATGTTTGATAAATGTGAAAAGTCTAGTAAAGTAGGATTTCTACAACCACATAAATAAATGAAGTACTATTATTAAGGTAATGATATGGCATATCAAACTTATGTCAAATTTCCATTACTTTAGTAAACGTATGGTTTGTCGTGGACCTATGTAAAGTAATGTTTGGAACATATTCTAAATAATCAAGAATATCATATACCCCATAATAAATTAGGCCATGCATTCACGAACCTGGTTGGAAAATCGAATTGATGTCTTATTAATAATTTCTTATCTTTTTTACACAAAGGTTTACAAAAGCTAATCATCACTAGAATTGACGAGAAGATCTTCAATAATTTAATGTATATATGCATAAAGATCTATGCCACATCCATTTGCTATATATTATTATTGTGTATGTCGTCTAAAACTTATAAAAAAAAAAATTAAACTAATAAATTAAAGTTCGATGAAAGGTACTATATACTAGTTCCTATTCGTTTTAATCTGAGTATGAGCTATAGGGTTGATTACACAATTAGAAAAAAATATGAACTTCAAATAGATCATCAAGTGTATATTTCCCACGTACATGCATGTAATATAAGCCATGTACACAAATAAATTTGTTATATATGTTATAGCTAGATTCGACTCGGCTCGTTAAGATGTGTGGAAATTGCTAAAGTCGTGATGAAATACGAACCTGTGTGAAGGTGACACCCTAAGACCTAGGATATAAGCCACCTTGACATATTTCTGGAATTCATCGTTTGAATCACTCTTTCCTCTTGAAACGGTTCTTATAGAACCCCTAATAACACCAACAATTTCTTTCCCTTTTCCATATTCCGCCACCTGTTGATCCCAAATTGAAGAACCAAATTAGACATATTTAACCTAATTAGATCATGCATGAATGTCCAAAAGAACACCTTTCCAAATAAAATCAAGAATGTCTCTCTCCTTTTTCTACTTCAAGTAAGAACATAATACCCACCTTTCTACATTTGTTTATCACTACCAATTTACTATAATTTCATAATTAGTAATGTCTTGTTCTATTTTTAGAACATACTTCAAAAACAAATGAAATTTAGTAGAATTAAACAATGATTTTAATTACCAGCATGGCATGTAGGGGAAGATTTCGAACACGACCAATTGGATCACCCAATAAATCAGTCACAATTGAAGGCTTCCCTTTTTGTACAACTTCACATTTTTTCTCCAATTCTTCCACATCAAATTGATCCTTCATTTCATGATATTTTCTCACTACTATCCCTTCGAACGCAGCCGACGATGCAAGCTCAGCTGCAATTTTAGTTGACATTATAATTATTAAATCAAAACTATATGAATTATTTCGAAAATAAGAATTGTTGTTTGGTCGTGAAGTTCCAATGTGTTTGTTGATGATGATATGTGAATATATATAGGTAGAGGAAATGAAATGGTGACGTGGGTAGGTGGTCATGGAATGGAATGGAGGACTAATAATATAAAGTTGAGTATCTTGTATGTTGTAATAATTAAAAAAAAAAAGGAGATTTAATTAGAATGTACCTTTGGTTTAATGGATGATATAATTGACCAGAGATTGTTCCAATAATTGGTTCTTTAACTAAAAAAACTGTTAAGTCATGAGAGTATAAGTGATATCGCATTCATGGTTGTGGCGGCGAGAATATGGTATCTTGCTGCTGCTTATTAAACTATTTATTTAATTTATTCCCCATCAACATTTCCATTTATTTTATTAATTTATTAACTTTTGGCTTTTCCAAATTCGGCTACTTGAGAGGGATATTATTGGTCCACGATCTAAATATGTTGTCATCCAAACACTAATGACGTTATCGTATATTTCACAAATTCTTCAATTTTATTTATTATGAAATGCAAATACATATTCTACACAAAATTTATATATATATTATATACTCATATATACTAAGTATATGCATATTAGATTCTTGTGTTATTTGGATCAAAGATCTTACCTAAAAGCTCGTTTGATTTTGTATTTATTCGCGTTAGATAAAAAAAATTATTGATTTATATTGATATTGACATTGATGGAACTTCTTACGATTTTCAAAATTGTCAATATATTCCACCTTTTAGTAATAGCACAACAAATCTTGGTAAGATATTGATTTAATTTCTCTCATCTTAGCCATCGTTCATATTGTACTCTAAGATTTAGTTTTGATTCCCTCACTGATTTTAGGTAACTTTTTATAATCTGCGCCTAAATTAGTTCAATTAAACATAATAGGCTCCACATAATCTCTTAGCATAAGGATTAGCAAAAAGAAATTAAAGGAAATTCAGTTCTTTTAGTTAGGGCACCATGTTATTTTCTTTTTTTTTTTATAAATTAACGATAAGGTGAGTTTCGAATCCGGGATATCCTGGTCACTAGAACTTGTTCTCTATTCCAAAACAGATAATAGTAATTTTGAAGTGTTGTGATAAATATTATAATCAACATATTATATATCTATTTATTTGTACTTGATATTATTGTATATCCAATCGAAAAAATAGGGTGGGTGAGTATGTAATAACATTGAATGCTTAACTAATAAGATAGCTAGTGAGGTCACTCAATTGATAAATTAGATCCGGATATAGATTAAATTAAATCTCCACTCTAGCTTTAGCAAGTAGCATATGAAGCCTCATTATTACTTAATTGTTCCAAATAAAGAAAGGAGAAGCATTATAGGCAAGGACAAAATGTATCCACTTTAAAAAATTCTTATTGAACTTGATTTTGTCCCTCATCTTTAAATCTAATCCTCTACTATATAAACACTATTTTTAACTATAGAATGATAATTTCCTATTGCAATTTGCAATAATCCTATTGCAAAATATTCCTTCTTTGATCAAATTAAATTATAAAATGATGGCATGCATAAGGAATAAATTCATGGAATGGTGCTCGATAGCTTCATTAGGTTGTGGTTTTATAGTTTTAGTAGGCACCTTTGCTATTTAGTTTGTGATATTATTTGGCAAAAAAGTTGTATGTTGGTCTCCAAATTAACTTTTTTACTAATAATTAACAGTTACATGTGATTAATGAATATTTTTGGGGCAAGAAATAAATTTTAAGAACTTAAACCTTATATTTATTCGTGCCTAAAAAAATTAACAAATCATTATGAAAGGGGTTGGTACCAAATATGTGTTCAAATTTAAAATTTGCTTTTTGCCCCCAAAATAATCACTAATCGTATGTTTTTATTAATTATTAATGGAGCAACTAAGGTGGGATCAATCTGTAACGTTACTTTTTTGCTATTAACGAAAACTAAACTGTAACGATGTTATTGTACTATTAAGGACTAAACGACAATTTGATGACGTTATCAAAAAACTATTTCAACAATTTGCTACATAAGCTACTCTACCAATTTCATATTTTACAATTTCACTTGCAAAATGTTTTTTTAATTCCACCGCATAAAGCTACAAGTTCATCATGAAAACATTTTCCATTAGCTGATTAATTAACAAGTCGTCCAATCAAGCTGGTAACTTTCGATACATTAATGATTATTCACTAATTAGCACCACATCAAAAACTAAGTTCCTTTTGAAGAAATAATAAATAACAATATGTTTACATCTAATTTAAAGGTTATGTGAGTGATGAATAATAATAATCAGGTGGCCTAATGGTGAGTTTATTGGCTAACATGTGGATGGGGGCCTTGGTATGAATGTGTTATTGTTGATGATGATCACATGAATATCTTTTGTTAAGTATGTAATTAATTAATTAATTAATTAATTAATTAGTAATGATTATTTAAGTAATGAAGCATAATGAGGCTTTGTTATAAAGAACGGTGATGATATACAAGGGGATTAGACAAGTGTTGAATGGCTAGGAATGCACTACTCCATGTCTTTTTTTTTTATTTCTTTCAAATATTCTAGCTGACGTGTCCTCTTTTCTCCATCTATGAATATAATCGATTCGACAATTTCACAAGTAGTGGTAATGACGCAAATGAAGGTAGCTACTAATTATCTAAAGATTATTATTTTTCATTTGTTTGCTTCTGTACTTTCGTTATATATAGAGTTTCATAATGCATTATATTGTTTAATAAGCATACAAGCGTAGAAGATATTATGATGTCGAGCACACATGGATTCATTAATCAAATCTTCAAAAAATTCATTATCACTAGCTCTCGTAATAAGGATGGCCAAATTAGTAAAATAGGTGATGAGCTTGCAATCGTGAGATATTTAGTTCCCTGCCAAAACTTTCTTAATCGATTACTTATAAGTTATTACGTCAGTCTAATATCTACCAAATGTCCACTCAATAAACATATATAACGCTACCATAACAAAATTTATATGGATAACATACTAAAAAAAGTGAGATACTCAAACATTAGGTTAGATACTCCTAAACATAAATAATATCATGTTATTGACCCACATAAAAATGCCCAAAACTTCACTATCCGTGATGTTTCTTGTACTTTCGTTCTCATCAAATGATACACCCCAATACCCCCTCCCCCCCTCCCCCCACCCCTCAAAAAAAAAAAGATACACCACAATACCCCATGATGACACATGTTATAGATTCGTATAATATAATATACTCCCTCCGTCCCTAAAAGATTGTCACATTTTGACTTTTGTGGTCAATTACAATAAAATTTGATCATGAATTCTCATTAAACGATAAGAAATAATATAGTCTTGTGGGACCTCGTTAGATTCGTCTCAATATATATTTTTGAAATATCAACTTATTATAATTTTTTCGCATGTAGAATAAAAAATATTTATGTTTTAAATCGTGTTTTATTGACCACCAAAAGTCAAATGTGACAATCATTTAGGGATGGAGGTAGTATTAGATTATATACCTTCCAAGTTTCAAATTAACTTTATTTAAATTATAGCCCACAGGTTATTAGGCGTTGAGATTTCCTCATTCCTAGCTAAACATATATTATACCATCTTCATTAGGACCTAGCTAGAAAAAAACATACATCCTTCTTTTTAGAGCAAATCAATAGTTCAATTTAATAAAGTAGTCCGAAAATAAATTATGTTTATTATATTTTTAAATATTATATTTAGATGTCCAAAAATGATTGGTTAATTATGAATTTTAGTTATCCCCCAAAAGCATGGAACGTAACTTTCTCACCATTATTCCATAGTCCATTGTGTTAACAAAATAATGTATAATTTGTGGACTAATAAATTCAAGGGTTTAACAATAGATTCGAGTTGAGGAACAATAATGTACATGATTAATTAGGTTGATTTTCAAAGCATCTAATAAAGGTCTTATGCAACGTTGGCTGTAAGCGATTGTATATCTCTATCTTATGTTTTCATTATTGCACATTTGCCAGAATTTAATTATATATTATAATAGTTGTGATCTTATTTTTCTTGTTCGATGTATTTCAAGATTTTGTTCCAAAGTTATTTGTAATTATTTACTCATCTTTCTCATCATCATCAAGCCACATCCGTTTGGATAATAAGGAATTAATAAATTCGTGTATAAAGAGCCAATTATATATGTAATATAGAAATAGATAATATACTTCCTCCGCCCTTAATTTGAAGATCATTTCTTTAAAGTAGAAATTTGCGTTTAAGGTTCCTTTTTATCAAATTTGTTTGTGAGATGAATTCAAATTTTCCTCAAATTTTATGACAAAAGTAGATAATCATTAAAAAAAAGCGACGGACGGAGTAGCTAGTATTAAATTTTTTGACAAAATCAAGTATTGTGAGCTCGAGTAGTGCTCTCCATAATAATTGGCTATTCAGCTAGAAATACCCAACTTGACAACCCACTTATAAGCTTGAAGAGTTGGAAACAAATATCACTTTCTACTCGATATTTGATCAAGTATACCTGAATTTACTTAATTAAATGTCAGAAAAGTTGTAAAAGATACATTATATATATATATATATATATATATATATATATGTGTGTGTGTTTGTATGTGTATTAAAACTAATACATTTATTGAGTAATTTGTCATTAATATTGTGACTATAAAGAGTAGCTCCATACTCGATTGGAAACCTGCCAAAAGTTTAGTGAGTCGGAATCCAATAGGAGTATTACTTTGTATTTGATAGAAAAAATAATCGCGTAATTACTTGAGAAGAGAAAATACTTATATGATTGGTCGAGTAATCTATTCTCACTAAAAATTGACTCGTTAACAATCCTAATAAACGAATTAGACACGAGACATATGATTCGAGTGGAGGTTTTAGAAGAGAGCAAGAAGAACAATAATTTCCTTTCATCAATATATTAAGATATAATTTTGAAGTTGATCTCATTGCACAATGTAAGAAAATAGAGAGTTAAAGACCAAAGGGCCCATCTGCGAGATTTGCATAAGGTCACCTAGAGGAGGCCAACGAACCCGGCCAAACGGCCTCAGCCATTAAGCGTCGAACTGGGTCAACCCGTCTAGACAGTTCTCCGGGCCACTAGGTGAGAACTCGGCCCCTATTCGTTCGAGGCCTTTGTCTTGGGGGTTACGGTGTACCACTCGACTTAGACGGTACTAGTGTAATGATATACTGTTTGGTTCATGCGGTGCACCGTTAAGTGCATTTTTTCTTCTTCTTTATAATAATAAAATGAAGTTTGTTTTGTAAATAGACGGATGCTTTAAAATAAATTAAGCCGAAGATGTAAAAGACTTGGACCTCAAAGATGAATTAGAATTTGATGATATGTAAATTTTATAGTAAAAATAAGTTGGCCACAATTCGACTATCAAGTTAAACATTTAGTTGAAGTGTTGATAATGAAAATCTATACTATATATAATGTCTAAGGCTCAAAAAAGTCACATGACAATTCCTCATTTTTTTCTAATTAAAATTTGTATCAAAAAATAACTACCCACTATTCACAAAAAACTAATCAATTCAATTTTCATTTTTAAAAAGCAAATAAATGTATGCAGTACTTTTTTAACATGTTTTATATTTTATGAGATTTAATATATGTAGTTATTGTGCATTGAACAATGATGCTGTATAAAAATGTAATTCACATATTAAACTGTGCATAAATAACTAGTATGTTTAGTTGGCCACCAATTTGACGAATTAGGTTTTGATAGTTGAAGAAAACGTTTTATTGAAATAAAAATTTAGTTATTTGTTAGTCAAATCGATTCTAGAGGGCCAAGGCCTCAACTCCTTTAGCCCGCAACAAGTTGGGTCTGAAATTGGGCTAGAGGATTTTGTTGTGGTCCACTTACATTATCTACTTCGTGTCTTTGTCCATGGCGGTTCCAATTCAAAGAGAAAGGCTGGACTTATCTACCGTCCATATAAAATGTCCCGCTATTCCGATAATTACCTCACTTTTCGAATATCTAGATCAATAGCCAACAATCATAGATTTATAGTTGCTTCGATAGGGCTCACGGGACATAGCTCAAATGGTAAGGAGCTTCACTATAAAAGTGTGTTTCTCCACAAGTGTGTGGGTTCGATCCACGCCAGGTGCATGAGTAACTCTGCATTTGTCCAATGGAGGATCTGCTTGTGGGTGGTTACCCAACCTACTCTGCGCACTCTTGAGGTGGAGTACCGAGTCGCTAGAGGCACATCCCCGGACACCTCCTCTGTTGGGCGGTGGGCTAGCCAAGCGGGGGTGCCTTAAATGAGCGTATCATTTTAATAGTTGCTTCGATAGGCATATTATCAAATCCTATAATTAACGGGTAACAACTGATAATAAAATATGTAGTTACTTTGATAAGCGCATGAACGAATTAGGTAATTAGAAAACCAATAGATAACCTCAGTCAAGTAACGTAGCGTTTGGTAACCAGGAATGAAATGATGTGGGAATGGAATCACTAAATTAATGGAATAGACAAAGGAAATGAATAAATCAGTGATTTTTATTACTTAGTTTGATATGAATATAGTAATGTGATTAAATTCTCATTAACCATTACATTTCGTAATTTGATATGATGTAGTAATAATTGTAATACAACTAAATTACTAATATACCACTAAAATGAATTAAACTAAATAATACAGTATCCCAAAAATGGATATTTTATCATAAAGAAAACAAGTATTTAGTCATAACAAAATAAAGTTACTTAATTATAATCAAATATATTTACATGACTCTGACATTTTATATATTACTAAAAAAGAAAATATAAATCATGAAAATAATAAATTTTAATCACAATTAAAGTTGCGAAATAGATAAAAATAAAAGTTTTATAGTCTTTATAAACGATCAAATATGAAACTATCAAAAATAAAAATAACTAATTTTATTTAATGGCTGAAGCAATTTAATCTTTTTAAGCTCATAATTGAGCATTTGTCTTTCATCAGATATAGCAACCTCAACTCCAATAGAAATATTATTAATCTATATGGAAATATTATATTCGAATTCGAGTTCGAACATTTATATATATACACATATATTATTAATTTATTTGAAAATATGTAAATTCGAATTCTAGTTCGAAGATATATATATATATATACATATATATTATTAATTTATATGAAAATATGTATATATACAAATTCGGATAGTGTTATAAAAATTGAAATCCGATTCGATGCTTATCTACCTCTAGTAATAAGCGTGTATGAGAGGGGCAATCTTGTCCAAATTTTTATCATTTGATTACCTCCAATGAAGTAATCGTTGATTACTACCAAATCGGTGGTAATGAGTTAAGACCCCAAAAGGGGTAATTAGATTAATTAGAGAATGGAATTGATAATTTCTCATGTCATACCAACTTAAGAATGTAACTAAATCTCATTACATTCCCATATATTTTATTTCATTCCCATATATTTTATTTCATTCATGGCTACCAACGCTACATAAATGTTTTATTCAACTATTAAGCAATATATCAAAATTCGAAAATTAAAAACTTGAGTGAAGTCATCAACCTCACCTCAACACTGAGAAACTAGTGGAGCAGCTCGACTCGGTTCTGGCTTGATTATTATCAATTAGACAATAAGACGTATTTAATCTTTGTCAGCTTTCCAAGCAAAGTTTTGATGTTGAACATCTTCAAGTCCAAGGTTAGTCGTTTAGCAACCCTAAATTATCAACATTTAGCCCAATTTTAATTTTGTCGCATATTATTAACATTAAATATCTAGATGTTTATTCACATTAATTTGTATGTGCATAATTAGTTAAGCACAAAATGTCTCATTTTTAAGATTACATAAGGCTTTTGTGGAGCTATGATCTTTGAGTTTGGATTAATGAATTATTGAGCTTGAGCTTGAGTTTCTGTGATAATTTGTGATACTCTGTGAAATGATGAAAAAATAATTTTTTGATGAAATATTATTATTATATTTGATGAGAAGATTTTTTTGGTGGAGAGCATAAGAAGCTTAATTTATTGTGTAAAGTGAAAATAATGAGATATGATTAAATGGCCACTGAATAGAAAAAAAATACTGGGCACTTTGCTAGATAAGGGTATTTTTTAAATTCTTGTGTTATTGAGAATATATGGATTCTAATTATATTGGTATCAGTATAATCACATTGTAGTGTTGATGTTTTGTTGTTTGCAGGTTGCTCGAATTGTATAGTGCCAAGTGTTGAAATATTCTTCTTTTTGTTTATTGATAAAATTGGTTATTTCGGAAGAGGGTAGTTCTTGTTTTGTATTGATGCAAGCAAAGTGAGATCTACAAACACGCCGGACCCAGTATAATTGGGTTCTTCATTATTGTTGTTCTGTTGAATTGCGATTAAGTAAATTTTGCCGACAATGGAACCTCTATCGAAACTTGCTTATTTGCTGGAACCAGCACCTGTTACTCTCATCCTGACAGCCATTGCTGTGACATCTGGGTCTGCTTTTCGAGCTCTTAGCTATGGGAAGGAAATGGAGAAAAATCGTGACTTTTCTGAAGCATCTATAACCTTAGACCGGTCTCAGGCCCTGATGATTCCTGTGATGAGTTCTTGCAGTTTGTTGTTGATGTTTTATTTGTTCTCTTCTGTTTCACAACTTCTTACAGTTTTTACAGCTGTTGCTTCAGTCACGTCCTTATACTTTTGGATATCACCATACATTGTCAATATTAGATCCAACTTCGGTTTGTCTGACCCTTATGTATCCAATTGTTGTTCTAAACCATTTACTCGAATCCAGTCACTTATTTTGTTTCTGTGCTTCGGGATAGTTATATCATGGTTGATTTCCGGGCACTGGGTATTGAATAATATGCTGGGCATCTCCCTCTGCATTGCTTTTGTTAGCCATGTCCGCCTTCCTAACATCAAGATATGTGCCATGCTGCTTGCTTGCTTATTCGTGTATGACATCTTTTGGGTATTCTATTCTGAGAGATTCTTTGGCGCAAATGTCATGGTATCAGTAGCAACACAGCAAGCATCAAATCCAGTTCACACGGTCGTTGATAGTTTGAGTCTTCCTGGACTGCAGTTGATTACCAAGAAACTGGAGTTGCCAGTAAAGATTGTCTTCCCCAGAAATCTGTTAGGTGGTGTGGTACCTGGATATAATGCTGTTGACTTCATGATGCTTGGCCTTGGTGACATGGTAAGGTTCATAATTCTGCCTGCTTAATTTCAGATCACACATGAGCAGGTGCAAACCATGTGATTAACTAAAGACGCCTAAATGTGCATGACACCTACATAGTTTCCTTAATAATTGTCTTTTAACTATTTCTATACGGTGTTTCCTAGAGTGTTATGTGGAAACTGGTGATGTAAACAGTAGTTACAGTTCATTTAAAATATACTTGATCCAGTTCCTTAGAATATGCATCGATGATGGTGGCAATTTACTTAATGCTCCTCCCTTTTCCCTCTGCTTATGTATTACTTAGCATTTCCATCTATGTTGGTCTTGCAGGCAATTCCTTCCATGCTTTTGGCGTTGGTCCTTTCCTTTGATCATAGAAAGAGCAAGGTTTCTGTTAATCCATTGGATTTACAGCCATCAAAAGGACTTAAATATATATGGTATGCAGTTGCAGGATATTCAGTTGGACTGGTTACTGCTTTAGCAGCTGGCATCTTGACACACTCCCCTCAGCCTGCTCTTCTATATTTGGTCAGTATGTCAATTTTGAAAATTTACCATCAAATCTTTTTTACGAATTGATTAATGAACTGTCCTGTAATCAAGTAGCTTGATGGCCATCATACTGGGGGAGGGTAAAGGGTAATCTCTTAATACCGATAAATTTGTTTATTGTCTATCGGCTAGTGTCTCCTGGTCTTTGGTAAACTGGCCTCTGGTGAAACATTTTGTTTATCTTCATTGGGTTTTGCTTCCGAGGTTTCCTGCTTGGTATGACAGGGAAGCTGTGGAGCTTTTCTTCTGTGGTAGAATCTGTAATTTGTGTAACTTTATTCTTTTGATGTTTTCCTTCTTGCCCAAACTATAAATTTATGACTTCAAATCATCCATCTCGCTTTTGTATGCAAAATAACTTCACCTTATTCATGTTAATTGTTTGAGATCCTCGTATCCAAAATGCTTGGGTTTATAATTCCATGGTCTTGTATGTCATTCATCTACCTCCCAAATCATTTCAACAGTTAGCTTATTGCTTCTCAATGGAAACAGGTACCATCTACTTTGGGTCCCATCATTGTAGTCGCCTGGAGGAGGAAGGAGCTGGCAGAACTATGGGAAGGGCCAACCACGGATAAGATCGAGAAAACTCATGCCACTGAGGTCTGAGCATTTGCTTTCCATCCATAGGGTTAATGCTGGAGAACTCCATTTTGTTGTGAACTCTTCAAAAAAGGATGTCCTCACCTCCATGGGAAGTCATTTTGCTTAGCATAGTAAGGCTTACAAAATATGTTACATTTCTTAATCTTCGAACTTTTCATCGTCAAACTGGTGGCACCTTAAATATTACTTACTATAAAAAATTTATTATAGTGATTTCATAGTACTTATTCGTTGGCTATTTTCACTTATCATTCTTCTACTATATACTTGCACACCAAGTGGATATGATGAACTTCTTGGTAATCATTTGATTTTAAAAAATGAAGCATCTTTATTTCATGGTTTCTTTTCCATCAATGCTCAAATTCAATATAGAAGCGTATTGTGAAAATCAGTATCACATTGGTCTATTAAAACAATTTAGATTACTGATAAAATCTTGAGTAGCTTTTCGTATAGTCGATTGATTGTAGTTCGAAATTATGTTTTCTTAACATGAATTATGAGCCAATTTCAGATAACGATCATGCATAACCTTATTAGTGGATAGTCGGATATGTAGGTGTGGGAGGATATTAGATTAAAAATTTTCAGATGTATTAATAAGATACCGAACTTTCTGCATATTTTGACAGAAGTTTTAGTATCCCACAAATTCTCAATGTAAGGCAATGTGTAACCAAGTTACTAAATATAGTGTTACATAATAGTCCCAAAGCTAAAATACTTTTTACTCACTAAATGCATGAAATTAATGATTCCAAGACATCGAAAAAACAGGATAAGTTAAACGTACAATGAAATTAATGATTCTAAGACATCGAAAAAACAGGATAAGTTAAACGCACAATGAAATTTTCTCCAGTAAATTGAAAATACATTATACAATGTACTGCCTATTCATAGCAGCAGAATAACATCAGAAAACGTGAGACTTGCCCCTAGTGCAGATATCTCTGTATTTAAGATTTTTCTTCTTTTGTATCTACCGGATTGCCATTTGTTGGCATTGTTGCCAGACCCCGAATTTTGACATCATAGTAGACCTCTTCAACTTTTCTAAGATCATACTTCATTCCTGCATCAAAAAACGACGAAATAGATGCATATGTGAGAGATCATAATAACAAAATGTTTAACAGGAGAAGGTACTAAATCTTCTGGCAAAATGATTTTTACAGTCAGCACAATGAAGTTAATAGTGTGTACCATCAAATTTCTTGCGCAGAAAATCATTTCGTAGATTGAGCATGCGGAATGCTGCGTGAAGGTCAGTTAAGAACTTCATCACCTTCCTTGGGCAATCATAATCCCCAGCTGTAACTTGGTTTACCACGTACCTAGGCTGCAATTGCCAATCAAGTCAAATCATGTATGCTTGAATGTATGTATTTTGCAGAAGAAACAAAACTATATTTCAATAGACCTAGGTAAGCTCCATGTGTTCTTACCAATTCGTTGGACATGAAGCAAATCCCTACATAACAAATGCAAATTAGAACCATTTCAGTTGGTCAAAAAATAAAATGAGGGAAAAAAAACGACCCACAGCTTTAGTTATAATTCACTAGTCATTAGTCAAAGCTCTCTACTAAAGAAATAATAGCAGCTCACCCACAAGATAGTCTTCAACATCAAGTCCAAATTCTGGAGTGGTCACTGCATTTGAAAATTCCGGACAACAATAAGAGATTGAATTATTAATTCATTAACTTAATTCCACTTTTAGGGAAGACATTGAATGATCTTAGAACTTCATTCTGGTTATTGGAAGCAAGGATTTTCTATGATCAATGTGTTTTGAGGTTCTTTCCCATCGTAGTACACTATTTTGAAATGAGAGAAAGAGACGGCATACATCCCAATTTTTCCTGAGCTTCAGAGTGCAACAGCAGAGCTCCAGTTTCAAGCCAATGCATGAAAGCAAGCATTGTAACTGCTGTTTGGGTTTCACTCCTCCAGTCTCCATGATACCTACGCAGACTCTAGAAAATGAGATAATGATCCACAATTACTCAGTACAAACAAAAATGTGGAAGTAAGAATATATCAACTCGCCTGTAGTACTGTCCAGGGCATTCACGCACTATGCCAGCAAGCTTAGCATAAAGTTCTTTCAACACAATAATCTGAGCCTTTGCAGTATCTAGAACCTCTGCATGAAAATAATACCATTATTAAGAATATGGTACTAAAAATGGATTTTTACTATGCTCTAAGATGGTGTACATTAGCGTAAGATAAAGGAACACATTTGAAGGTACATAAACTTAGTTAAAGAGGATCAAAACAAAAAGAACCCAAATCACCTATTTACATGGAGGCATGTGAACCAAATTTTCCATCCATGTTTCCAGCATTGGATATATTTGCTTAGAACTCACCATTAATGATGATAAGATTCTAACCTGAGAAAAGAGGCTTTTCTCAACTAAGTTCATTAAGAGGGTAGTTGGATACATCTTTTATAAAATGTCAAGAACTTGCAAGTAAAGTAACTTCAACGAAGGCTCGTACTTGAAGGTTAATGTGAGAAAAACCTGCAGTACCCTTGATTTAAAGGGGAGAGTAATAGAAAAACACCCTCTTAAACAAACAATTCGAACGCCAAAGAACTACTGGTATATCATTCTTCCTGAAGTAAATTTTCTATCAGTCCAGCGATTGCAAAAGTCCACTATAACTCCAGTGATCACATAGCTTCATCATAAACTTGAATGTTACTATTTATCAACCTACTTTGGCCCAAAAACAAGCATTAGCCTATTGAAATTGACGCGACGAGTTTCCACTAAATTTAAACCCCATTTGACCACTTAAGTTACTAGATGCTTCATTGACCCCAAAAATATCAGTACCTCCAGCCCAGAGCAGTTCTCAAGTTAGATTCCAATGGTTAAAATTAACAAATTTCGTAATCTTAATCCAAACATATACCTTCCATTAGAATAAAAATTACTATCTATTAAATACCAAAATACATTAAGAATACTTTTTTTCGAGTTTCCACATACGAAGTCGAAAATTGAAAATGTCAATCATCAAATATTAAAATGGGTAAATACTTGAATGATATACTAAAAGACGGGTCAAAATTAAAGAAATCAACTATCAAACAATCTTTCACATACATGCAAAAAAACCAACTTGGCTCCTTTCAAGTTATTATCCCTCAGTTTCAATCTCAATCACAACTGTGATACATTTGTAATATACCAATTTTTCTCATTTTGTACAATAATTGGTCAAAATAAAAAAAGTCAACAATAGAAATTTAAAATTAGTGAGTTCCCAATAAAGGCAAACGAGAAATCTGACCAGGGACAGGCTTGGATTGGTGAACAAGGAGGAGATAGGAGTGCATGAGGCGAGTAACCGACTCAATCTCCATTGCAACTGCTCGAATTCGATCTTTAAGGTTTCCGGTGTCATTTAAATGGCTCCTGAACTCATCAAACTGCTTCCCAAGCTTCTCGGAAGAGGCTGAGTTGAAGTTACCTCCCTCCATTGGAGTAGCCCAGAAGCAACGATGAGTTAAGGGTTTGGTGAGGCGGGGGATGAAATGGATGGGGTTTATATGGGGTTTTAAGGAAGGAGAGATTGTTCTTGTCAAGAGTATGTTTCGAAGAGTTAATGTTGATGTTTTCATCATTTTCTGCTTGTTTGGATTGTTTTCGGACACTATTTCTTTTAAGTTATGATTAATTAAGGGATTCAAGCTTGACTCGATTATCAGTTGAACAATAAGGCTCATAATAGAGGAATGAATAATATTATAAAAATATATTGAAAAAAATTGTTAAGGGTTTATAGGGTCCCACTCTAAAACCAATTGCAATAAAGAGAGTACACCAAGATCTTATATATCGATTCGAGAGGACATCGACTTCCGATGTGGGAGGTGTATCTTAACACTTCCCTCACGTGTAACCCAATCGTCGCCGGAATTACTTGCAGGAACAATATCGGCGGAGTTACACGTGCATCATTAACTCTTGTCTGTCTCGTGATACCATGTTAAGAGTCTATGGGTTCCACTCTAATACCAATTGGCAATAGAAGTAGTAGCCCAGGATCTTATATATTGACCCGGGAGGACAACGACTTCGGATGTGGGTTGTACTTTTAAAAAAAATTTGTTTAAAAAACTAATTTAATTTTTTAAAAGAAAAAACGATGATTAAATGTCTATAAATATGAACGGACAAAATTGCCCTCGTTAAAAAACTTACAAAATGCACCCAAAATCTTTCAAAACGGCCCGTGACCAAGTTTGCCCAAAAAAATGCAGTTGAGTGATCTAACATGGTCCATTTAAAATATGGGTGATTGAACTGAAAATATTAGATAGTTTCAGTGATCTTTGACTCATTAACCCTATTTTTATATAAAAATTGTGTTAACTTATCATGTTTGGATTGAGGTAAATTAGGTGATGGTAAAATTTAAATTGTAATATATGGGATGATAATTGAGGTATGGGCGTATAATGTTTTAAAGTGTTCGTTGAATACTTTTCTAATTAATGTGAAAGATAAGTAATGATAACATTACTAGTTAACTTTTTTAAGAATGAAATAGTCTAGTGGAAAATGCTCTTGATAGTGACCATAAGGTCCTGGTTCGAAACTCACCTCATCGTTAATTTACAAAAAAAAAGAAAAAAAAAAGAATGAAGTAATGTGTTTGGTAATGATTAATTTGTTTATCCCAGGTCTTTGTTTAATATAGACCGTGGTTATGGCAGTGCTACATAAAGCCCACCTAATTTTGATCTAGCATCAGTAGATGATGCTGAATTGGGAGATTCGGATAATGAAGTTTCTGGGACGGAATCAGTAGCGGCCGCGAATCAGGGGGGTCTTCCAAAACAGTTGTGTATAAGTATAACCGTGACAGTTTGGTTTATAAGCTTAAAGATTTTAGATGGCCAGATAACGTGGAGTGGATTTTAGAAGCTGTCGATTGATATTCATAGCGAAGAAGCTGTTGATGTGCACCGTGAACTTGCTTTCTACACCCACGCTTTGGATGGTGCCAGGCAAGCGTTGATGAAATTTCAGACATTTCTGAGGCCTTGTGATTATCATGTTGAGATGGCAAAAACGTTTGAGAGATCAAATAAGAGGCCAGGCGTACGTCCTAGTGATCTTTCAGGGGATAAGGCTAGACAATTTACTGGTGGGCTGGGGAAGAACGGATCAGATAAGCATAAGAAAGGTCGTGATACCAAGGATTCTAAATTTGGATTCGGAGGCAGAACACTTCTGAAACCGCAAATGACTTTAGAAATTTCATGAAGGTGTCGTCAAATAGAAAACGCAAGAGATGATGCATTATGCATACAAGGCATATCTGATCGATCTGTTTAGAAAAATTTTCCGTTCTGCTGAGAAGCTGTATCCTAAATTTTGTTACTCTACTGTTTTTCCAATAACATTGCCCAATTGTGTTTCAAGTATGTCCATATATTCTACATTCATATGATTTCAAGTCTAGAAATCTTTACATAAATGAAATGAGATTTCAACATGGATATCCAATCCCCGTTCCCTTGTTTCGTTGCTTTAACATACATGTTACTCTATACATCTTGATTTGAATTGGATCTTTGATCTAACCTATATTGTTACATGAACAGAAATAATTTGTTTGGTACTTCGTTAATGACTCATAATAATAATATCTTCAAAAATCTTCTAAGATCCATTCCACTACTTAGTACTATGTTTTTTTACTGTCATGTTTCATCCAAAAGGTTCTGCAGAAGCTAAATTCTTGCTGAAGCATCCTGCAGAATGCAAGCTTCTTGGTATTTCTCCATCCCAAAGAATACCGGTTCATGTTTAACAATTATCTTGCAACCGATAACTGCTTACAATAGTCCCAAAATTAGCTAGCTTGAAGCTTCTCTGATAGTTCCTCGGGTTAATTCGGCTTGAGAAATTTCCCTGATATGGCTGCTGCAATTGCTGCCCTGAAGCTTGGATCTTTAGTTAAGGATGTTGCCATCTGCTCAACCAAGAACTGCTGCAACACCGGCGAGTTAATCTTTTTGTTGTTTGCATTTAGTCTCGCTTCGTCTTCATTCAGTTTTGGTTTGGTAAGATCAAGAGTGATGGTATGTCCAGGTGAACTGTGAGATGTAGAGGAAGAAGGGATTGATTTCATCGGAACGTTTCTAGCTGTGCTTGGACTGCCTTCTACCTTTGGGGGCTCTGGATGGTTGTGCTCCCCTTCATAAGTTGCAACAAGAATTGATTGATCTTCAATACTTCTTTGCACCTGAATTTATTGAATCTTTTTTAGTGTATACTCACATGAAATATCAACTCTCATATATATTCTATATAGCAACATGCCCAGACCTCTGAGCGATAAGGTAAGGGGGGTCAGATGGTACGCAGCCTTGTCCATGTGATAACACGGAGGCTACTCGTTTCCGACAACTCTCATCAGGGAAAAATAGAAAGTGAAATGGTTAGATTTGTTTACCTTTTTCTTGACTGGGCATGTAGGAGCAAATGAGCATTTGAAGTAAGCTCTTGGACAAGGGTTGTCTCTAGTCACCTTCTGACCATACTTCCTCCATTGATATCCATCTTTTACAATCTGAAAACATTCCAAAATATATTCATATTATTAAACTGCCTTTAATAACAATCTTTTAAGACAAGAATGAATCATATTCATATTTTACTTACAAGGCTAGTATCGGAGGCTTCTGTTTGGACACAAACCCTAGAGATCTTTGTCTTAATGTGTTCTTCTTTTGGTTTCTTGGAAGATGAATCTTCTTCATCACTTGCTGAGCTACTTCCAAGATCGATATTCGTGTTGATGATATGATTATTATTGTTAATGCTTTCAGCTTTCCTCTTCCTTGATCCATCATTTATAATGTCATTTTGATCAATTGTTACATTGTTTTTGCTCATATGATCTTTCAACTGCTTTCTCAAAACATTGTAATTCTCACACATCACTGTTAGCATCTCTGTAAGCCTTTGGTTCTCACTACTCACCCTCTTCAATTCCTCCATCAAAGCACTAACCTGTTGGGACATGTGAGATGTTAACACCACTACATAAACGACGACAGGCCGCGCCTCCATCTCTTTTCTAGTATACTATTCGATTAATTAAGAACGTACGTAGATCATTCAAATAAAAACGAACGAAGTACTATAATAATAATTCAACTAGTACCTCTTCTTGTTGTGGTGACCTCTTCCTCTGGATGTCATTGAGATGGCTTTGAACCTCTGATTTCTGTATGTTCAAAAACATAATAATTTACAAACTATGATCAGACACAGTAGATAATAAAACAGTCTTGAACTATTCTGAAAGAAAGTTGCATGAAAAAACATGATGAATTTTTACTCACGGAATCATTGAAGAAAACTTGGAGGGGTTTTGTATTGAGATTCAATGAAGTATCTATCAAATGAGTATATTCCATAGCTCTCAAAAGTTGAAACTTGAAACTTCAACAAATTAAACTATAGTGTTTTTTAAAGCTTTTCTCTAAATAAATGAAGTCTCTAAAATTCTTCGAAGATAAACAAGAACGATACAAGTATATATAGGAGCCATTTATGGGGGGTGGGGGGGTTGGGGTTGGGGGGTGGGTAGGGGTTAATGACAGTGTGATAGGCGTGTGTAAGTTTAGTCTTGGAAGGGTAAAGAGGTTGTCTATGCCATGTCGGCATTGAATTGAAAGAAATTATGTGTGGTAGTAGTCAAAGTCAAGCCAACCTTTTTGGTAATGGAAAGAGAGGAGAAGGTACGGATTATTTGTTTTGGGGGTGTTGTAATAATATAATATTCAAATAATAATATAATATTGAAATGATAGTATTAAATAGGAGGTGTATATTGACTTCATCTCTATTTTTATCTATGTACGTCGTCATCCATAGTATTTTTAAAGATAGGATTTATTTAGCTGGCAAAAGGGCCACTTGTTCAACATTTTCCACGTTATTTCTAGTAGATCTTACAATAATATATACTCCTCTAGTAGTAGCCATCGCGCATCATAAATGCATACCAAAGAGTGGGCTGTAAACGAGTGCATAACGGGGTGGATCCATGACATGACATTGATTTCAACTCAAAAAAAAAAAAGAATTAATCGATCGTTATAAGTGTAGTGATATCTGGTCCAATATGAGGTTTCAGATTTAATTCTTGGTGAAAGTATATATTTTTTATATTATCTCCACTATATTTGTAATGTACTTACTCTGGTTAACCTATTATTTAGAATCTTTAGAGTTAAATTTTGAAATCTTTGACCATAAATTTTTATTAGTCGACAAGAAATAATGTAATCATGTTGGATCTTATTAGATTCGTCTCGGTCTATATTTTTCAAATATCAATTTTTTATAATTTTTACTTGTGTAGAATTACAGATGTTTTCGTTTTAAGTCATGTCTCGTTAACCGTGAAAAGTCAAAAAAATATATTTAAGAAAACATAGGAAGTATATTCTAAGTCATTTCTATATACGCTAGTTATAATCCTCATTGCTAATTTTGGGGGAAGAAAATAATAAGAATATTCATTTTAAGGGGACTAGAAGTTAAAAATAAATGTTTGGAGCAAGATTTTTTGAATGAGAGACCTATTGGCTATTAGTAGGCCTACAAATGAACCCGAAAGCTCAAAAGCTTGGTCGTATTTGATTCGAAAAACTCGCCTCATGACTTGATTCGATAAATTAAACCTAGAATCAAGCCTTCATTTTCGGTATTCTGCAAATCGAGCCGAATAACTCGAATAGCTCGGATAACTCGAATAGCTCGGCTCGGCCTTCACTTATATATTTATACTATAAATTCTTGAAGGCATCACCAATCATATCTTCATTAATCATGGGTGTAATCCCATACCGTGAAACGGTGAAAATAAGAACCTCAAACTCTAACCCCCACTCTTCTCCTCATCCTCTTGCTTCTTTTGAATTGAAGATTTGATGTTTGTTCTCAATAGAAGATTTGATGTTGATGCATCTCCAATCAGTTATGTATTTAATTAATTTTTTTGTTCAATTAGGTACTTAAGTTTGGATTTTGGGTTTACTTAGGTACCTGAAAGCTCGTCGGCTCGAAAAAGCTCGACTCGTGGTTTGATCAGAAAAAACAAACGTAGAGTCAAGCCTTCATTTTCGGTATTCAGCCGTATCGAGCCAAGCCGAAGCCTTGAATTCCAAAATGACCTAGCCGAATCAAATCTTCATATATTCTGCTTGTTCACATGCCTAACTATTATTAGTCTGTATGAGTTATCCAATACCACATAATGAAACCTATTGGTTATTGGATATGATTTTGATCTTTGAAGTTGGCTGAAACGTCCAAAATCTCATATTATGGGTGCTGGAAATAGTTAAAATGTCAGGCGGAAATCACATAAAGTGGGCGTTGAATAGCTGCAAATGAAGCCCTCAAGTATGTTTTAAATATATTCATCTTCAATAATCAAATCTGAGATCTCTTGGTAAGAGGGTTAGACTCGATGCCACTAAACTAGAAGTCTTCGATGATAACGTTTATATCTATTTACTTCTAACAAATACTCCATTCGTTTCACAATACTTGATTGTTTAGCCAAAAAGTATTTTATTAAGACGTTATTAAAATTTACTATTATATCTTACAAAATACTCTCAAAATGAAAAGTACAACCTCTAAAGCAAAGATAAAAAAGGAAAGCATGAGTACAAAAATATATTGAATTTCGTAAAAAATTCAATTATTATGAAAAAATAATTTTTTTTTAAACAATAAGTATTGTGAAACAAGGGAGTATTAGGAATTTAATTATTTTAGGAGTATATCAATTGTGTCAATTACCATGGATATACATACATAATAAAAATAATGAGATGGCAAGGGTAAAAAACAATCTATGACATCATTTATGACATAGATTGAGACGCATTATGATGAAATAGTAAAAATGCATTATTAATAATATTCTAAAAAGCTCAATCAATGGAACTTCTGGTCTCCGTAAGACTACAGGGACCGTTACGTTTTATGAAAAGTTGGGAAAGTATTACAGACAAGATACGGCAGGTAATTACAATTCAAACGCCGGTGCCCATCTTTTTAGCAGCCCATTTTAACGGAAAATATAAATATATTACTCCTACTACATTTTTAGTATGACTGTTGAATTGAATTGATTCTTTCCCCATAAATATCTATTGATTTTTTTCCTCGTTTGACAACGAACACCTCAATAATGTAGACGTATTAGCTACATAAATTTACTTGTTAAGTATATTCAAGAGTGGATTAGGTAATAATTAACCTTGCTAGCTTGTTGCTTAGGTACTTACTACTATGAAAATTGATACCGATAGGTATTATAAGCATCTTGAGTCTTGACCATAAAGTTGGATTCCTTTCATGTTCCAATTTGACGGTAATAGTGAAAATTGTGCGAGATTATAGTATTATTTTCACCAAATAAGTAGTTGTTGAACCAACCAACATCAATACTTCCTCTATTATACTTTAATTGACGGTTTCGAAATTCGTGTCAAACTTTAACTACAAATTACTTTATATTTATTAGTTCAAAAAATATAAAATTGATATAATTCGTTTTTCATAATATATTCATAATATTATTTTTTTGTAATTTTCTATAATGTAAATATAAAATAATTAATGATTGAAGTTGTGTTTTGAAAAACGTGAAGTTTAATTAAAGCGGAATGGAGGGAGTATATAGTAAAACTGGGCTCATTAGAGCTCGTCTCCTCTTGGGCATGATATATGTTATAGTTTTTAATAAAAATAAAAATATGGGTTAAATGGTTTTTAAATAGTTATCGATGGATCAATAACCTAGTAATATTTGCCCAATTTTTTATGTAAAAGATATTAAGTTCAAATCCTAAGTTTCTTATATGTTATAGTTTGCATAATTGTGTGGAAAATTGAAATTGATGACCATCTTAAATAAAGTTTGAACAATCTATTTATATGCTCAAGTTTTCTTCGTCCTTTTGATGTTTATCATGTAATCGCATTGAAATAATGTTTAACATGTAATCGCATTAAATTAACGATGTGTGCATCGATTACTTCTCGCTAAAAATTTTGTGGAACATATAATTGTTTACTAAATCATACATTTGTGAAAAGAATATAGTTTGCGTGTGAGTGTCAAAATTGTACTATTTGGAACACTTCAAGTACAAAGACGATAATGTCGTCCACATTAGTTTGAGAAATTTAATAAAGGCAACCTGGAGATTTGACTATTTCTTGAATTAAGTACAACTTCATTGAATTAGCTAGTACTCCCTCCTCCAATTCAACTTAGAATTTATTATTTGCGTATTCAAATTTAGTCGTCAATTATTTATTATTTTTTAGTTTAAAAAAATTTAAAATTAATATCGATAAATTTATATTTAAGAGTATTTTCATAAAAGTAACTTGTTATAATTGTTTGCAATGTATCTAGTTATTGTTAATCAAAATCAATTACGAAAAAATAAAAATGTATTGAAGAGAGTAGTAGTATGTAATAACAAATCTTTGAGAAAGACATGAGTTATTCATTTGTATTATTTTACTTTAAATATAAAATAGCCACCGCCAGCCAGTTGCAGGCGCTCACCGCTGCCACCAACCCTCCTTTGTCTTTGTCTTGGTCTTCATCTCATGTTTTCTTGTTTGGTAACCGGACATCATTATTCAAATACTACTACTTTATTGTCATTTTGACATTTCATATAACTCAATGTGAATTTGCACAAAAAATATAATAAGGGCAAATCTGGTAATGTTTAAGGTGATTTAATTAATTGAATTGCTTAATTGAAAAATAAGTATATGTATTTATTATTAGTGAGGTCATGTGTGAAACTCTTGTCAAGAACTTCGTATAATTCTTTTTTAATTATCTTATAATATCAATAAATTTTATTTTAATAATTTATCAATTATAGTGTATTGAACCTTAGACACTTCAAGTACATGCATTTTGATAAAGTTTCATATGATAAAATTAATAATTTACTATGCTTTTCGTAGTATGACCCCATAAATAAGAGCAACGAATGTACAATATTTATCTTTTAACACTATACTACTGCAACGTTTATACTATTTTCGAGAATTAATTATTATTTAAAATTAATACAATTTTACGTTGAATTACATGCACCCAAAAATAATCAATATTTTGTCTTTCAAATTGTAATCCACATGTGCATGTAATTATTTAAATATCAAGTTTAAATATCTTGCTTAAATATAACTTTTGTCTACAGCTAAACGAATAATTTAGTAGAAAAAAGTTTTTTCTAGCGATGATAATATATATCATGAGTTCGAAATTCACCTCACCGCTAAGTATAAAAATTATATATATAACTTTTGTCTCTAATTAATTATGTGTGTTTTAAGGAAGAAGGACGGTATTGGTGGAATTGAAGTTCCAATTAAGTGCGTCACATTCATGAAATGAGACTTGATTAAAGCAAGCCTTCACTTGATGGAAGACTCAAAGTTTGAACTAATCCAAAGACTTTACCATTTGACCATTATTTTACTATAAACGTGGTATTTATTCAATTCCTCATATGATTAATATCTGTTGGCAGTATTGTGACTATTGTCAAGTTGGTTTAGTTGGTTTGTGTTCATTGAACTTTTACATTTATATTTTGAATTTTATACTACACGATGGAGGAAAAACAGAACAACAAGTAGAGTGTTGTGCACGTGTGTCTGAATTCAAATGGATTTTGGACAAAATATGTCCATGTCCACTTAATTATAGGAACATGATCAAAGTAGTACAATTTAGAAATTTTGAGTCCATAGTGGAATTTTATCCACGTTGAATTCAAAAGGCGTTGGTCTTCTATTTCTTCCATTCGTACTTTAATTTTTCTCAACTTTTTAATTATAGCTTACAAAATTAATTTTAAATACGTATCTTGATGTTTCATGATTTCAACTAATACAACTCTTTTAACTAAATGTTTCTGTTAAGTATTAAATGCATCTGTCAACAATGATTAAATAAATATAGTATATATGGCATGCATATATGAGATAATTGTTAAAATATGGTTCATCAAGATAATATATATGTGTAAGATATATTTTAGTTTCTCTAAATATACTGTCTTTACAAATATTTAACTATATTAATAAAAAAATGTGCACTTTAATACCTCTTTAGATGAAAAAGTTAGATTTTGACTCAAAGATGATCAAAATAAAATTTTCAACACTTAGATATTGATCGAAAATGTGTACTTTAATCCCTCTTTAGTATGTATCTTAAGTATCTCTCTTTGCCAAACCTTAACAACTCCATCAAAAGAGAGAATTGAATGCACATTTACACTAACATCAGAGATAATTTGTATATAACCTACAAATATTTTAATTATCTCTGATATTTTGTACAATCATTGACTAAATACTATATATAAAAAGCTTAAGCTTATTAGCCATATGTAAAACATTAGTAATTGTCAATAATTATTTAAGTAGATACATTGAAGACTAAAGAAAATGAAAGAAAAAAAACAGGACGTTATTATGTTTGAGATGGGCATTTGTCAGGTTGCACACAATTATACTTTTCTATTTCTATATATGGCCATTTTCTTATACTATCAACAATTTTTATTGCTAACAACTTAACATGATTATGTAGTTATAATAATTAAAATTCAAAAAAATTGGATGTATTTCAATAAAATCTGATCTTTTTTATATACTAAAAACAAACTTAAAAATCTTTTATTTTTTGGTGGAGGTAGCATTATTGTGTCTCCCATGTACATACGCTAGTCAATAATCTGAAATTATTGTTCAACAAATGAAAGGCCTAAAAACTTCCATGATATATTCAAATCAGTTTATTTGTAAGTTTCAAGAGACCACGTACATAATACTTTATATAGTAGTAGTACTTAAATTGAAGTTGCATTATTTGAGCATGTTTCAAACATTTGCTAGGGGAGACACCGAAACATACAGGACCACAGATAGATTATATTATGGGCATGAAAGTGATGAGAAATGAATATATGAGATGCTTCTCATGTCATGCATGACATCATCATCACATTCTATATTAGTAACTCATTCTTACATCATTAAAAAAAATTAATTTTGTTGGAAAATGTCAACCTCATCAAGGATGAGGGGCTAAACTAGAATAAAATTTGGGAGGGCCAATTTTAAAAAAATAACAAAGGGGAGCCAAATTTTGAAAAAAGAAAAAAGAAATCTGCAAACTATTAATGGAACTACGATTTTTACTAGTTTTCTCTACATTACATATTCACACATCCAAGGACCTAGGAGGGCCTTGCCAACCCCCCCCTCCCCCTCCACAGGTCGTCCTGTTAAGGATGTAATCTTCATGTTGAGGACATAGCTTAGTGGTTAGAGGTATAATAATTGATATGAATTGCAATATTGGTCCTCTAGTATGTAAAATTAAATTGCATTTTCTTTCTAGTTTATGACGCTTTTATACTAATAATCCATGAAAGCTGAAAGTATACACTTGATTCGTTTATAACTATAAAGTTAACCGTGTTGCTTGAACTTGACGCTTTGGTAATCACAATTAAATTTTTGAAAATGTGGGTAATGTTTTTTGCTATTCTTCCCATACTTAAAGCAACTAGCAAAATCCAGATAGTTATGTCCAAATCATTCAAATGCCTTTAGTATCAACTTTCTCAATGTCTTTCATGGTCTGGGGACAAAATAATTATCCCAAATTCTCAATAATAGCATTTTGACCCCAAAAAGTAAAAGAAAACGTCAAGTACTAACGACACTCTTACCTTTGGAACTAATAGATGCGAAGCATGTACAATGTATATATCAAGAACTATTATTGCAATAGTGTCACTTACGCAAGTACAACTTGGTCCTACTTATTGCAACAATTGATTGTCATTGGGATTGAGATACTCCAACGTCGCAAGTTCTAATCCATGTATGTGGAGTCAATACTTTATCCAAATATTGTAGAGTTACTTGTGGTTTGGTGTCATGTTAATCCTTTTCCTAGAAGGATTGTTATTAAGACGTGTCCCTTGAATTACAATCCGCGTTTATGACACAAATGATAAGAAATATATAAAACTTCCTTAAAAGTGATAAAACTTTTCACTTTTATCATTTTAGATTTCTACTTTATGAATCTTTCTTATAGTTGCTTGCGCTCTTTAATATATCCCGTTATCAAAAATTGTCAAGACATTCAATTTATGACCTTAGATACATTTAATTAATATGTATTTTATTACTTGAGGTCTTGAGGAAACATATCAATGAACTATATGAGATGATAGTGTTAATTTATACTCCCTCCAATCCAAAAATATTGTTTTCCTAGACATTTCACATAAATTAAGAAATAAACAATCATTACATTCAGAATTTCCATCTATACCCCTATAAAGCAATCATTAATAATCCACTTTTCAATTAACTATATGATACAATCATTACTTTTTAAGGATATTAAGAGAAAAAATGATACATTGTGCATTGTTTTATGTAAAAAAACAATATTTTTGGATATTCTTGAAATGTCTAGAAAGACATTATTTTTGGATTGGAGGTAGTACTATATTTATGTGTTACGTATTAATTAATTAAAGATCGAAGGGACATTAGTTACATTAATTTTGATATTATTAAAAATCAAGCTTGATATATAATATGATCATTATGTAGGATTGTTTTTGAGAAAAAAGCATTAGTGCGATCCCTAGCAATAATATATAACGACATGTTGTTAAATTCCAGTTTAGTTAGGTAATGGAAGTTAATCGAATAGTCTAGTGGAAAAACAATTGTTATTAGTAATGAGTAGATCTTGAATTTGAAGACTATCTCATCGCTATTTATAAAAAGGAAAAAAAAAGCTCATTGAGTTAATGTATGCAAGAACCATTATATATTGTTGATATAATAAAATCAAAATTAATTGTACTATAAGATCGATGATCATGACTATTGACTCATCATATAATGTACATAACCCTTCAAACGTCTATAAAAACTTGAATTCAGCTGAAATGATTTAGACAAACCTTAATTACCAATTCTATAGAACTACGTTATTGTTGAATATAAGTTTTGAAATATTCACAATTATTAACAGTATTGTTTTCATTATGTCACTATGTTGAATATAACAATTTTCACGTATTGTTATCTTCTTCTGTACTGTGACTCGCTCGCATGCATATTTGAAATGAGGCCGCCAACATAAACTACTATTGAATGCCGAAATATGAACAGTGCCATGTTGAATAAATTGTCACATTTCACACAAGTGTTTTTAAAACTATGGCAGACTGGTGAATGCTTATATAAACGAGACGCCAACGATCTCATGTCAACTAACTTGTTTCCACCGTATAAACTTACTAGCTAGTGAACACGGGCGGACGTGTTCACGTTCGTGCCCGTTCAGTCGAACACCCACTTTTTTTTTTTGGAAATAACATTATGTTTATTTAAAGAAAAATTAATGTAAAAATTGGCATTTAAATTTAAATTTCAATATCTTTAAGTGTTTTGAACACATATTTCAAAATTATATCGATTTTAGACAGACACTTTGAAACAAACACCTAGATCGATCCGCTACTGCTAGTGAAATATTTAAGGATATATGACTATAATAATAATTATATATGTTTACAAATGTATTCATTCCATTACTTATGTTTCAAAACATTCTTGTTAATCACATATATATTTTAGAACATATCCTACTTGGTCTCACGTTAGATTGTTTGTTAAATGCTTGTTGGTCCGTTGGATAGATTATTTTAGATTTTTCTTTTGATTCTTTAATTTTAAAATATATTAAATGAAATTACTAAACACATCCTACTTGGTACACCGTGTATGACCGCAAGGACGGAACCAGAATGGAATTTAAGGGGCAAAATTTAAAATAATTAAATAGGGGAGACACAATTTAAAAATAAAAAGACAAAATGGTAGAAGAGTACAATAGAAAAAACAGACACCAAAGGAGATTTAAACCCTGCCAAATCTTGTGAAAACATATTAACTTAACCATCTCCTATAGCTCAACTCTTGTGAATTCACACATTCTAAATAAATATGTGTCAACTTTCAGAAACTAGAGGAGCACATGCCCCTACCCTGGTTCCGTCGTTGTATGGCCGGCTTTAAGGGCGGCCCACACCGAATACCCGTCAAACACAAGATGGGCTTGAACCGGACTAGGGTCAAGAGTTAAAACCTAGACCCCTATTCGACTCACTCCTAAACGGACATGGGCCGAATAATGGGCCTGAGTGGACTGGTCTAGAACATAGGCCGGACGTAGGCCTGGTTCATTGGCCACGTCGATAACTTCCTCCACTAGTCCGCTACACAAAAATCCAGAAGCAAAAAACGACGATGTACAACCATCTTAGAGAGGAAAACACAAATTAGGAAGAATGAATGTTACTATGATTTATGAATAATACTCCGTACAATTTATTGCTCCGGATTAAATTTATTGAAATTGAGCCATGATTGTGTTTTTATCCAAGTATATTTAGGTTGAATCTCTAGTGGAAACTAAGCATTGAAGTGGAAGCAAGTAGGCCCAAACAAGTGTGAGCTCCTCATTCTTCTTGGTATAATCTTTGGCGGTTCGCTAAGTCGTTTTTCAGTTAAGGAGTGGTTCGATGGTTGAGAAAGGCGAGCCCAAGTGTTTTGGTGGTGGTGTTTCTGGAGATGTGTCGAGGCTGGTTGGCGGCGTTGTGGAGAAAGGGTTCGGAGCAACAACCAACCCGACCACCCCCGCCCCCACTGTCCTCCCTTTTCCCGTCGCTCGTCACCGTTCTCATGGCCCAGTAAGACCCCCTTTATCTATGTAATTGCTTTTCTATTTGATTGCCTCTGTCTAATTAATTATAATTCAACGCTTAGTTATATTACTAGTTGACCGTCGATTATATTACTTTTTCGCAGTACTGGAATCCAATTCCTGAGAAAATGACCCATAGCGACGGGGAGGATGATGAGGATCTTGTCGATAATAATCCAATTTCACTTCTTGCTAAGCCAATGCGTAGGAAGGAGAAGAAACCTATGGATTTTAGCAAGTGGAGGGGAATAATGGCCAATGCTTCTAATTCGATTCCCACCAGTGGAGGAAGCCTGCTTGAGGATGGTGGTGTGAGTGTTGAAAGTCAGATTGATTCTGAGAATCGTTATCGACTAGAGAAAATGTCAGCCGATGAAATTTCAGAAGCTCATGCTGAGGCTAAGATGCTTTCCGAGATGCGGCCCGAATTAGTAGGAGCATTAAGGCGAATTAGACAAGAAAAGTTAAAACGCAAAAAGGTTTTTGGTTCAGATACCACCTCTGATAGTGAAGTCAATAAGCTGCATATTGGAAAGAGTCATGTTACTGGTTCTGCAGTTTCGGTTGTTGGCAGCTCTGATAAAGCACTTAAAGAAGAACTCAAAGACAAAAGAGATGCCAGTGCTATTTTGGGTGCAATGCCAAAGAGCGGCAATTTATGGGATGCCTGGACTAAGAGGGTTGAAGGTGTCAGAGATTTAAGGTTTTCCATAGATGGAAACATTGTTGAAGAAGATTGTGCTCTAGTTCAAGGTACGTATAATAATATAAATGAGTTATTGCTATTATGAGTGAAAGTTAGCAATTATTATTTCATTGTATTACAGTACAACTTTTAGCAATGATTTGCACATCTTACCTGAATACGCTTATGGAAGTGACTTCCATTATCATGGCCAACGATGAGCATTCGACTATTTTGTTGCTGTTAGATTAGTACAGTGCAGTCAAGGATTCTCAGAATTATCATATAATGTCGTTTATAAAGAGACCTTTATTTCTTTTATCACAGATACTGCATCTTCCCAGAAGCTATACAGTGAAGACAATGTATCTGAGCGTGATTACATTCGAACCGATGGTGATCCTGGTGCTGCTGGCTACACAGTCAAAGAAGCCGTGGCATTGTGTCAAAGCATGGTTTGTTTGACTTTTATTTATTTATTTATTTATTATTCCCTCATATGTAAAAGATAGTCTTCAAAATCAACAACCCTTCAACTGGTACGCATAACTTTGATTTGAACTGAAGTTACTGCTTAACATCAAACTTCGTTAGAATGCTATCCACTGATATATTTTGCACCATATATGATACTCTCATACATCATAATGAACATTGTGTTCAGAATTAAAAGTTCAACCTTCAAAAGTTTAAACGTTACTATCTTTTTGGGACAAAGGGAGTATTTATTTCCTTGTATGCAAATCTTTTTGATCCTTCCCTCTTTATACATATATGATACTCCCTCTGTCTTAATATAATTGCTCATTTAGATTAAAACTACTTTATGAGGGTTGAAAATTTGTGCAATAAAGTCATAAAGTATCATCACTTTCAAGGAGGTACTGAGTTCCCAACCAATGAAAATAGGAGACAAAAAGGAAAATTAAAGGCAAATATAAAAAGTTGCATTGAGTAAATAAACGACAAGTAAAAAACAACTGTAAAATTTTCGTAAACAATCAACTATGTATGAAGGAGGGAGTATTGGGCTTATTGTTAACTTCACATCTCCCTTTCGAATGAAAATTTCAGGTTTCCGGGCAGCGTGCACTTGCATTACAACTTATTGCATCTGTCCTTAATAGGGCAGCACGAAACATCCTGAAGAATCGCGTTGGTTGCCCCTTAAACCATGCTGGGGATCATGGATCAATTGACTGGGAGGCTATATGGGCTTTCGCACTTGGACCAGAGCCTGAACTTGCTTTAGCGCTCCGGTACTGTTTATAAATGGATCTTCCTTTTCCTCAGATGGAAATGTGGTATTAGAGTTGTTTTCTGAAATATCATTTGTCTATTTCTGTTTGGATGATGAATTTGTAATCCTTAATATTCATAAAAAAATAATCCGATCACTAAAATGGGAAGGGGTTTTAAAGTTCGTCCATCATTCCTCCATGGGTTATATTTACACAATTATTTAGATTTTAAAATCCACTCCTCAAATTCAAATTATCATATAGAATAACAATCATACATTACTAATTTAAATTCCTATAACTCTCTGCTGGTTATCACCAATAATTAATTACTTACAATACGTGGCTGTAGGCTATTTTAATAGTATTTTCAAAGGGTAATACTTATCTATTTCTGGTGAAGTGTTAAGAGTATACAATTGAGTTATAAGGATGCACATTTAATCTTGTTGCTATTATGTTATGCTATTGCGTTATCCTTATGCCCGTCCAAGTCCAACAATGTTAAATGGGGAGAGAAGTAGTTGTTTAATAGTTGTTGTCCTTTTTCCTTGACTACTAATAATTTATGTAGACTGTAGTCAGTGCGTGTAGTCATGTCAATTTAACCACCTTCTAACTGTACCATCAAATGATATGAACCTTGTCGACTTTGTAGGATGTGCCTTGATGACAATCACAGTTCTGTCGTTCTGGCATGTGCAAAAGTCATTCATTGTGTGATGTGTTGCGATTTAAATGAGAAATACTTCGATGCATCAGACGTAAGTTTTGTTCTTGATCTTTCTATTTATTTTCAATTGCCTGACACCAGTCTGAAGCTTGCTGATGCTGTACTACATTTTCAGAAGTCAGCAATCGTGACGAAGGATGTATTTACTGCTCCTGTTTTCAGGACTAGACCAAATCCTGATTTTGGTTTCCTCAATGGTGGTTTCTGGAAGTACAGTTCCAAATTATCTAATATTCTCCCATTTAGAGATGATTCTACTGGAGATGGAGGTGAAGGGGAACCCACCATCAAGGATGACTTAGTCGTCTCTAGTCAAGATATAACTGCTGGTTTGGTGAGGATGGGAATCCTGCCAAGGATTCTCTATCTTTTGGAGGTGAGCACATTTTTGTGATGAAGATTTTTTCCTTCCCGAAGAACTCATGTTGCTGAAGATTTTTGTTCAACTTACTTTTTTTCCTGCATCTTTCTAAAAATGATACTTGTATGTGTTCTCAGACCAACCCTTCTGGCGTTTTGGAAGAGTGCCTAGTTTCTATACTTATTGCAATAGCGAGGCACTCACCAACATGTTCGACTGCTATAATGAATTGCCAGAGGCTTGTTGAGACTATTGTGAACAGATTTGTCATGGAAGATCCAACTAAAATTAATCCCGGCAAGATAAAATCTGTTAGACTCTTGAAAGTAAGCCTCGTAAACTACGTATATTATTTTCATTTTCATGTGCACTAGAATTGAATTGTTCGACCTACTTCTCTGACATTCTTTTTCTTCTCCCTGTATGAGAAAAGGTCTTGGCCTGCACTGAGAAAAGAAATTGTGCAGACTTTATATCACATGGGGTAGCACAGAAGGTGATGTGGCATTTATATCGGCCAGCATTCTCCATTACTCAGTGGGGAAAATCTGGGAAGGAGGCTTGTAGGCTGTCTTCAGCACTGTTGGTTGAACAATTGCGGTTCTGGAAGGTCTGTATTAAGCAAGGATATGGCATATCATTCTTTCCTGATTTATTCAATTTCTTAAGCATTTGGTTGGGTGTACCTGAACTTGAAAAGCTATCTGCATGGAATGTCCTTGGAGAATATGCTACAATTGCCAATGAAATATATCTAGTGTTGGAGTCTCTTACTCGAACACTTCCAAACTTTTACCGGACCATAAATGGAAATAGGAATACTACCATTGAGATGAGTGAGGCTTGGTGTTGGAGTTACGTAGGACCCGTTGTTGATTTGGCTTTAACATGGACAAAGATAGGAAATATTCCATATTTATCAGAATTCATCGGCCAGAAAAATGATTACAAGGATGCTATGCAGAGCTCACCAGCGGATTCCTTATTATGGCTGATTTCTTCTGTTCTGTACATGCTTTCTGGTGTGCTTGAAGCTGTGGTAGCTCATAGTGTAGAGTTGGTTAAAGGCTGTGTCCCTGATTTTGTCCCTAAAATCGTGCTTGCTATTACAAAGAATGGTTTCATGAGTTTTTCAGAGGTAAAAGACGAGGAATATGATGGTAACATTCAATGGGGTAAATCTTTCCTTAGTTCGTTGTGTTATTTGAGGCAAAATGGGGGAGAAGATACAGCAATAGCTTCAGTATGTTGTCTTCAGGGCTTGGTACAAGTTGCTCATTCTGTTGATAAGTTCATCCAGATAGCGAATCCAGACATCTGCAAAATGGCGTCCCCGTCCTGTCCCTTATCAGAAGATGATAAGATTGTTGCAAATGGAATACTTCGATCTGCTCAGGTTGAACTCAAATATTTGTTGACTACATTTATGAAGTTACTCAATTTTGAGTGGCAGTATATGGAATCCATTGCGACATTTGGTAGAGGTGGACCTACTCCAGGTGTTGGGGTGGGATGGGGTGCTTCTGGCGGAGGTTTCTTTTCTATGACTATTTTGTTAGCTCAATTAGATGCAAGACTCCTGTCACATCTGCTTTGGATTTCTGAGACCATCTTTCCAATAGAATCACTTGCCACAAGAGATATGGGCTTATTGGAGATGATAAACTCTGCAGTGGGAGCTTGTTTAGTTGGAGGACCAAGAGAGCGTTTAGAAATAGACAAGCTGTTCGATTTCCTGTTCCGAGGTCCAGTTTTAAGCTATCTAGGAATTTTAGTCACTCAGTTGTTTCATCATAAAGCACTGACATCCTTTGGCTGGAAATATGGAAAGGATGAATACCAGCAGTTTGGTTCTGTTCTATCATCTCACTTCAGAAAGAGATGGCTCTGTGAAAAGAACAAATCCAAGTCCGCCAAAAGCTCACAAGCGAGCCAACATGCATCCAAGAAGGGTAGTACATATTTGGACACAATTCATGAGGATGTTGACACCTTATACAATTCCAGTCGAGAGGAAACGTCATTGGTGCAGGAGTGGGCACATCAGAGGTTACCTCTTCCCATACATTGGTTTCTGAGTCCAATGGCAACTGTCCATCATACTAAAAAAACTGAATTTCCTCCTGCTTCTAACATGGAGGATGACATGGAGGGCAATATGAAGTACCTTGATGTCTTCAAAGCAGGGCTTTTCTTTAGCTTAGGTCTTGAAGCAATGTCTTCTTTCATTCCTTTAGAGTTCCAATGCTTTGTTCGGCATGTTCCGGTCGTTTGGAAGTTGCATGCTCTATCTGTAATATTACTGAATGGAATGGACTTTTTGGAGGAAGAGAAGACTCGAGATGTGTACGAGACACTGCAAACTATATATGGGCAATACATCGACGAAGTTAGAGGTCTAGATGGTGGAGAAATCATCTCAGGGGGGTGTTTGAACTTTCAGTCGGACATACATGAAAGTTATTCTACATTTATAGAAACTCTCATAGAGCAATTTGCTGCTGTGTCCTATGGTGCTTTGGTATTTGGGCGTCAAATTGCAATTTATCTGCACATGTTTGTTGAGTCTCCTGTGAAGCTAACTACATGGACGGTTTTATCCAATGCTCGTGTGCTTGATCTTCTTCCTCCTCTGGAGGAGTGTATTGGCAAAGTTGATGGGTATCTTTCACCTGTTGAGGTAATTCTTCATGAGCCATAATTGTTTACTCCTTGACAACCATTATTTGTTCAAATTAGTTAGCATTAGGCTTCCTGCATTATTTTGTTGGTTCACGCAATGGCATTTTTCTAACATATTAATCTATTTGAAAGTAATAAAAATTACTCCGGTTTTACTATTTGAGAAACTAATTGATGTAAAGACTGTAATCGTGCTTGCACCAAGGATCTGCTATTATCACCCTTCCTGGAGGGAGGTTACCTCCTCCAAGATAGGGAGGTTGTTGAAGGGATCAAATTCTTCAGGCATGGGTATTATGAATTAGAGATAGTGGAGACTGAGACCGCATCTCAGACACAATAAATACATGACAGGATGTATTTTGACTACTTGTGGACCTCAAGATTATGATTTACATGCAGGATGATGAGAAGATCTTGGAAGCGTACGCACAATCATGGGTATCTGGTGCTCTTGATCGAGCGGCAACACGAAGGTCAGCTGCGTTCACATTGGCTTTGCACCATCTTTCATCCTTTGTTTTTGGTAATTGCCCTGCTAGTCAGCTATCACTCAAAAAGAAGCTCCTCAAATCCCTCCTGCGAGACTACACTCGTAAAGGGCATCATCAGGTAATCTTACTGTCCCGACTATGACGAACTGCAGTTGAAAATGATACTATTAGTTTATATTATCCTTATGACAACTTATTATCACATATTCTCCGCCCTCGTTTCCTTATACTTACCTTGATGTTTTATGGACAGGGTATGATGTTTAATTTTATGCATTATAAGTACTCCACATCGTTAGGGTCGGGCGTCCAGGGAACTCAATCACTGCAGATTTCTGAATTGGAGAATAGGCTGCAAATAATGAAAGATGCTTGTGATGGAAGCTCATCATTATTACTGGAAGTGGAAAAGCTTGAGGCATTTGTCCGGCAAGAACATAAACTCAACTGACAAATATGCCAGCTTCTTTCAATCTATTTGTGTATATCATGTTTGAAACAGTTAAAAAAGGGGTAAAATTACTTTACCTAAAGCTTCTCTTTCGATCTCTTAGTCTGGTACTAAGTTTGTTAGTTAGACCAAGTGTAGTAGGTCGGCAATTGAGGTGTTAATTAGATGTGGGTAAACTCCTCCATTTTAAATGCATTCTTCATTATCTCTCATCCAAATATTTGCACATAGTCAATTGGATGTTAAGTAGGACCCATGTTGAAATGAACCATCTTGTTTTGCTAAATGACTTTTCTAGCCAATTAATTGTTTGAAATTATTTTTTGCTTTTCACCAATATTTTTATTTTTTATGATCTATAAATAGAATCTGAGTTTATTTCAGTTGAATGCTTAAAAAAAATAATGTAATGTGACAGGAGAAGATGGTATTGTAACTTCTCTATAAATAAAGAAAGTAAAATGATCAAGTTTCTCTCTTTGCTTTCTAAAATCAGTTTTTTCATTATTTAGCTTTCTAATTCACATTGTTGCATATTCAAAATATTTAATGAACTTGGGGACGGAGTCTCTAAATACTTTTCCATACGTGTAACACGATCTTCTTAGACAACTACTATATAGTACTCCTTCTGTTCCTAAAAGATTAAAACATTTTGACTTTTGGTGGTCAACAAAATACGATTTAAATACTCCCTCCATCCCTAAATGATGGAGTCATTTGCTTTTTCACAGTCTACGAGACACGACTTAAAACGTAAATATTTTTAATTTTACATGTGTAAAAATTATAAGAACTTGATATTTTAAAAATATATATCGAGACAAATCTAACAAGATTCAATTTGACTATATTATTTGTTAGAGGCTAACGACAATTTACGGTCAAAATATCCGAAATTTGACTCAAAAAGTCAAAATGTCTCTATCATTTAGGGATGGAGGGAGTATCTCTTATTTTATATTCGAGAAAATTATAAAAAGTTGATAATTCAAAAATATAGATTAACGAATCTAACATGATCCCACATGACTATATTATTCTTTATCGTTTAATGAGAATTCTTGATCAAATCTTTTAAAATTTAACTGCCAAAAGTCAAAATATAACAATTTTTTAAGGACGGAAGGAGTAATAGATTTACACAAGATTTTTGTCCAGAATCATGGTATCATTATTAAAGTTTGTGAGTAGACATGTCAACCGGGGTGGCTCGTGGGCTAGTTTGGCCCCAGGCAAGGATTTACACATGATTTACACCACAGGTGGTCTCGTCATTGGATCAATATTTTAATTATAATTCCATGAATTTAATTATAAAAAATTTAAAAAAAGAATTAGGTTATTTAATTTTGTTCCGTCATATACAAATAAAGTTGGAATTACAATTTAATTACACTTTCATACAGTTCGTGAGGTAAATCAAATATTAATCTAAAATTTCGTCTTGAAAATATAGGCACCCTATACACACATGACACATGCACATTTTAAATTCGAGCTTCTATCGTTCATAACTAGCTAGGTTGATGGAGAAGTTTGGCTGAGGACATGGCTTTTGCTATCGCTTCTCTAAAAGTGGGATCTCTAGTCACCGATGATGCCATCTGGTCGACCAAGAATTGTTGCAACCCTTCAGAATCTACTTTTTTCTTGTTCGAATATTTCACTTCATTGTTGTTATTATTATTACCATTGTTGAAATGATTAGTGATGTTGTTTTGATAAGATGTCATCTTCATTGATCCATTATTATTCTTGTTTTTTGTCTCATCAGTTTTTGTCACATACTCCCTCAGAACATTGTGCTTCCGGTTCACCAATGCCAGCATCTCTGTTAGCCTCTGCTTCTCAACATTTGCCCTCTTCAATTCCTCCACCAAAGCATCCACCTACACACCACATAAGAATTTTAATTAGAATTAGTTTTCGATTTGGTGTAAGATAGTGTGACAAAGTTGCAATTCAGTGTGACGTAGTTATATTTTTTGCAGATTACTCCTCGAAAATGGCTCAAACGTTGCAGTATGGTTTCGGGAAGAATGAGGACTAATGTTGGAAAAAAATTACCTCTTCTTTGTTACGCATAGTCTTCATTTGAATACCATCTTTGATGCCTTGCGACTCCTGTTTCTGCTAAACAAAGATACAACATTGATCAGTGATGCGAAACATAATATTTAAATCGTATGTAGTATAATAAATGGTGACATAAATACCATATGATCGAAGAATTGTTGGTAATTTATAGAATTGAGCTTGAGTGAAGTATCGATACGATCGATAACATTATAATCCATGGTAGATAGCTCTTCTGAAATATAGAAACTCAAATAAAAGCTTTTCTCTACGTAAAGTAAATAACCCTCTATACTAAATTAGTTGTATATATACATAAGGATAAATGGATAATATTGTGATATGAAGCAAGTTGAATTATTGTTTGAAACGAGTTGGTTGCGTAGGAAATGAATGCTGGAATTTTTAGTTATAAAATACTGTTTCAGACATGCATATTTAAGCTTACAGTTAATGCCAGGGTGAGGACAGCGTTCTAAACGTGTGCAGTTTTAGAGCGATTACTTTATGTAATTTAATTTCTTTCTATTGTTTGATACTCCCTCCACAAAAATTACTTTATTAAGGAATGGTGTAAGATTACTAATATGTCATCAAATAAAGGTGTTGGAATGTTACTTTATTATAAATTATAAAAGTACTTTTTTAGGGGCAACAAGGAGAAAATATGCTTAAAAATTCATTGGAAATATAAACAATCAAATATTTTGAAACATGACAAAATTTCTTGACAATCGAACATATTGAAACAGAGGGAGTATACTATTAATAACATCAATACAAATTATTTAATACTCCCTCCGTCCCTAGAATGATTTTAACATTTTGACTTTACATGGTCAAATTTTAAAAATTTTGTTCAACAATTCTCATTAAACAATAGGAAATAATATAGTCATGTCGGATTTTGTTAGATTCGTTTCCATATATATTTTTGAAATATCAAATTTTTATAATTTTTTCATATGTAAAATAGGAGATATTTATATTTGAAATCGTGTTTTGTTGACCATGACAATTGACAAGTCAAAATATACCAATCATTTAGGGATGGAGACAATATTATTTAAAAAGAAGAAAGATATTATCGTATATAGTAAACGTGATCTTATATGTGTTTATACTAGATGAAGAAGCTTTTAAGCTAACATATAAATGTGCTGGTGTCGATCTTGTATGAAATCATGGTAATTATGGTCAAAGTCAAAGCACATCTGGAGATGGAAAGACGTTAAGATGGAGACGAAGTACGTACGAAATTGTCTAAATACGATGGGAGCCTTCAGGAATATAATCAACTAGAATTGTATACTACCATATTAATTTTATCTCAATATATGTCTAATCAACTTGGAAAAAAACTTAGATTCGTAAATAGGAAAAAAAGAAGTTAGAAAATGATTTCTGACTTTTTTGAGTTTTAGACATCATATATTATTGTATAGATTTAGTATAAATAACTGATCTTAAATGAATATTGAGGAAAACAAAAAATATATCAAATTGATTTATATAAATTAATTTTCATTATTGAGGAGAACATACTATGTATTACTAACAAAATTCAAAATTAATAGAAGATAGCATACAATCATAATCGAAGGTAAAGTTGTCCTTCATTGTACTTCTGCCAAAAGGAACTAGAGAAATTATTATAAACATAAAAAGCACTAAAACTACTACAAAAAAATATTGTAAACAAAAGAATTTGGTCTAAAAGGAGCCAAAAGAGTCATAAGGAGAGATCATATTCATATGAGATCATTGAATTTGGAATACACATAGGACACAATCGGAGATAATTGATAGAATATTGAAAGACGTGAGATTGGATTGTACTTTGATTTTCAATAATTACACGGTTGCATATTAGTCTTCGAAAATGGCAAAAAAGTTGCACTTTAGTCCCCATGTCAAGTTTTCCGTTAACATTTCAGTTTTAGGCGTTAAAATAGGGTACAAATATACTACCTCCGTCCCTAAAAGATTGTCACATTTTGACTTTTGGTGGTCAACAAAGCACGATTTAAAACATAAATATCTATTATTCTACATGTGAAAAAATTATAAAAAGTTAATATTTGAAAAATATATATTAAGACGAATCTAACAAGGTCCCACAAGACTATATTATTTCTTATCGTTTAATGGGAATTCATGATCAAATTTTGTAATGTTTGACTAACAAAAGTCAAAATGTGACAATCTTTTAGGGACGGAGGGAGTAATTTTTAGGACTTAAAGTTGACTTCTTGCCCCAATTGGTGTCAAAATAAAACTCACCAACCCCCTACCGCCAAAACTCCCTTTTTTCACCCCATTTGGGGTAGTGGAGTTTCATTTTGGCACCAATTTGGACAAAAAACCAACTTTAAGTCTTAAAAATTATATTTTTATCGCAATTTTGACGCTTAAACCTGAAATGTTAACGGAAAACTTGACGTGGGGATTAAAGTGCAATTTTTTTACCACTTTCGAAAACTAACGTACAACCTTTTAACTATTTGTGACCAAAATTCAATTCATATCACATCATGGACCATTTCAGTAATTTGATGTTGAGAATGGAGGCTCTTCCAACTTCAAAAAGAGTTAAACTTGACAAAGGCGATAAGAGGACTTGTCAATATACTCAAATAGACTGTAGTCTGTAGAGATATTAAGAGTTAAGACATTAGACATATTACAATGGGCCTACCGCCAACCGACCATTGGGCCTACTTCAACGGCTCATTTCCAGATATATAAATACTCATATTATCATATAGACTGTAGAGATATTAAGAGTTAAAAATATGATATTTAAAAAAAATATAAACTCATTTTTTATGTTACAAATTAATGGAGTTTTGCACTTTGAATTTTGTAATAAATTTTCATGAGACACTAAAAATGAGCTTAAGTCTTAAACTTTCTTTTTTCGTTTAAATTTGATCTTTCGTCGCGTGTTGATGTTAGAAGTTGACAGAATAGTTAACGTAGACTAATCTTTAACTTTTTTATCATTTTCAAAGACTAAACTGCCACGGTATTATTATTAGGGACTAAAATACAACTTGATGACATTGTTAGGGATTATTTGTGTGATTCACTCCATTTTTATGTAAGGAAGTTAGGAAGATCTGCAATAACTATATGTCGAATGTTGCACACAATAAATCTGGAATCGATTGCATGCCAACATGTTTGTATTTTACTCTGCAGTGCTGTGAAATTATTTAGTAGTGATAGTTAGAGTAGCAATTAAAATGTCCAAGAATAAAATGTAATAGTTTGTAGTTGGAGGCTTGAGTCAGATATCCTTAAACAATTAAATTATCGATAATCTGCAATATTAACACCTTAACATTAAGAACATAAAATGTAACATAATTTTGTAGGAATTTATTAGATGGGTCTGGGGCATATCCGTAGCCCGTAGGGGAGAGGGAACATGCTTTATAACACAAGGAAACACTATTCTAAATTGGTATTAGGTGGAGTAATTCCTTACCTATACATTTTCTTTTTTATTTCTCAAAATTTAACTTTCACATGTCACAGTCTTAGGCTTATTTAGAAAAATCTTAACAATTTGTAAAAATCTTAATAATTTGTATGTAAGTATTTTAACATGGAAGTTCGCTAGTTTACTATATAGAAAAATTGTGTAATTGAGTTAATCGAATAGCCTAGTGGAAAAGGCTCTGGTGACCAGAAGGTCTGAGTTCGAAACTCACCTTATTACTAACTTACAAAAAAAGAAGAGAAAAATTGAATGTAACTGTACTATCTTTATTCAATTTGTGGTAATTAAAGAGAATTTTTTTTACTCAATTTCTATTGTTAATTTTTTTTTTTTTATCTTTGTCATGACCTTAAACATATATAATTTTTAATTATAGAATGAACAGGTTTGAAGCAAAAATATCATGAAAAAACTCTTAACAATTTTTTTTTTTTTATAATTAGCGATGAATTGTGATTACAATGATATTACAAACATGAATACAGAAATTGCTAACTAATAGAAAGTTAGAGTATAATATGAGACAAATATGTCTCCAACAAGGTTCGAACCCATGACCTCTTACATGAAAGGTTGGGCCGGATGCCACTAGGCTATTGAGCCATCGGCTAAAAAAAAAAAAAAAAAAAAAAAAAAAAACTCTTAACAATTAAGAAGAAAAAATTAACATTAAATTTGTGAGAACAAAAGACAAAAATAAATTAATTATCAAATTAATTGTGATGTAACTACCTATTACATCACCCATTAAATTATGCATTACAATAGCTCGTGAGTATTGCATTTAATTATATTCTCTAGATATTTTTCTTGAAATTCTGTGGTCTATAACTTATTTAAATATAATATTCCTCAAACCATGTCCCAAACATTATTCCATTATAAGCACACACTAACCAGCCTCCCCTCACTCCAAAGCACAAATCTATGCAATAATTTCAGGAAATTCAAACATTTTCAATCTCCTTCAAACCATTTCTCAAACACAGACAACCTAGTAACTATCAAACCAACCATTTTACACCATCTCTTTTCAAAATGGAAAATGTTTTAGGAAATTCTCAACAAGAAAATCAACACCCTCAAACCAATAAAACAAATGGTGTAATATTTGACAAGTATGAAATGGGGAGCTTACTAGGCCAAGGTACTTTTGCCAAGGTTTATTATGGCAAGAATATTACAACCTCAGAAAGTGTAGCCATCAAAATCATCAAGAAAGATCAGGTGAAGAAAGAATGCATGATGGATCAAATCCAGAGAGAAATCTCTGTTATGAGAATTGTGAAGCATCCAAACATAGTTGAGCTCAAAGAAGTGATGGCAACAAAGCAGAAGATTTTCTTCATCATGGAGTGTGTCAAAGGAGGTGAGCTTTTTGCCAAAGTGGTCAAGGGAAAACTCAAAGAAAATGTAGCAAGAAACTACTTCCAACAGCTTATAGGTGCAGTCGATTATTGCCATAGTCGCGGCGTTTATCACAGAGATTTGAAGCCTGAGAACCTATTGCTGGATGAAAATGAGAATCTGAAAGTTTCGGATTTTGGGTTGTCTGCTTTGCCTGAAAGCAGACAACACGACGGGTTATTGCATACTCAATGTGGGACTCCAGCTTATGTTGCTCCTGAGGTTTTGAGGAAAAAAGGGTATGATGGAGCAAAAGCTGATATTTGGTCATGTGGGGTGATTTTATATGCTTTGTTAGCTGGATATTTACCATTCGAGGGGGCGAATATGATCAAAATGTATAGAAAAGTTTTGAAGGGTGAATTTGAATTCCCCCCCTGGATTTCCCCTGATGCAAAGAAGCTGATTTCCAAGATTTTGGTTCCAAACCCTGAGAAAAGAATATCAATATCATCAATCATGAAGAATAATTGGTTCTTGAAAGGCTTCTCCAGGTCTAATTCATTCTCAGTTCAAGAAAATCTTGATCATAAGGATCAGGGGTTAGAGAAAGAATTGGGAAGATCCAAATCATCTCCACCGTTTTTCAATGCATTTGAGTTCATATCATCAATGTCATCAGGTTTCGATTTGTCGAATTTGTTCGAGAATCAAAGAAAATCAGGGTCACTTTTCACATCTAGATGTCCAGCTTCATCAGTGATAAAAAAGCTGGAATCAGTAGCTGAGAAGCTGAACCTCAGAGTAGTGTGTTCCAAGGGATACAGAGTGAAGATGCAGGGGAATTCCGAGGGGCGGAAGGGGAGGTTGTCGGTGGTAGCGGAGGTGTTCGAGGTGGCGCCCGAGGTGGCAGTGGTGGAGCTATCCAAATGTGATGGTGATACATTAGAGTATAGAAAGTTATGTGAAGATGAAGTTAGGCCTGCACTAAAAGACATTGTATGGAGTTGGCAGGGTGAGAATAATTGCACAAATAAACTGTAAGGGTACTTCAGGAGTTTTTTGGTCAATAACACTAAAATTGTCCATGCCTCATAGTGTACCTAATATAGTGTAAGTCCAATTTTGGGATGGACATGTTATTTGTCTTCTAGAGTATTGGGGTAATTGATTCTCCATTAATTCGATTTTTATTATAGAATTAGCAATCAGTCTATGAATATAATGATATTATAAATAATGGCTACGTGAACTTTTAATCAATATACATTACATTAAATATGTGACAAATTTTCTCTAACAAGGCTTGAACAAAATTGAATCGGATGTCACTAAGCTATTGAGGCATCGACAATGAATTTTATGCAATTTTGAATGCAATAAAATCTCGAATCATAAAGTTAGATGAAATCATTTAAAATATTATTTAATTGCTATTTCCAACAATGGCCGAGTTTTTTATTTTTTTATAAATTAACGATGAGAATATATATACAATGGTATTGTAAATTCAAGTAAAGAAAACTTCTAATTAATAGACAATTAGAATAAATATGAGACAATAATATCTAACAAAGTTCTAACTTAAAACCTCTTGATTCAAGGATGCCACTAAAATGTTAAGTCATTGATTGACTCCATTAATCACAAAATTAGTTGCCTAAACTGCGTGCGTTTGGTGAAGTGGTAAGGTATTAAACATGGTATTAATGGCTATATTTAATGGCCATTTTCAATCTCACGGAGTTACATTAATTAATACCTATATTTTATTAATTTAATTATCAGCTAATAAATAGTGTATTTTATGTACATCAATTCAAATAAAAAGCAATCACTATATATATGATTTTATGTTGCATTTGATAGTCATGAATCGTAGAATACGTGGGATGAAATGAAAGTTGATTGCATTCCTAGGTTCGATAATTAATAATAATTTATCATTGCAATTCTTAATTAATCTAATTACCTTTTGGGATCTTCATTCTTCACTCATTACCAGTTTACCACCAAGTTAGGAGTAATAGCTCATGACTTTGTACAAGGCAATGAAGTTTAAATAATTTATTAACATTATAAATAAAATATGTAAAAAATTAAATTATTACATATTATATAATCATTAAATTTATTTTTCATATAACTATATTAATATTAGAAGAATATGTTAAATACATAAATATTATATATGTAAGTTATTAATTTAGTCATTTAATCGATATACATATGATTTACATGTTTAATATTTTAATATTAATGGCTTAGGATTTTTTTAAAATGTCTTTAAATTAATATAATTATTTTGTAATAAATTGAGTATATTATACTTCTAATTTAAAATTAATTTTATATATTATTACTTCAATTTATAAAATATTACAATATAATTTTGAGATTAATACTAACTATTCTAGAATATTAATTATTTATTGATATACTTCATTTTTATTATCATATATTTAATATGTAAGATAAATTATTCCGTTGTTATAGTATAGCAAACAAAGTAATGACATAATTTGAAACAAATTCTTCCCATATGTATCTCTTTTCGACCTTCATTTCATTACTCAAATCCATTTTTGACTACCAAACACAGCATAACGGACTTTCGAAGTACTTAAAAGTGTATCAACATTAATTAGGAATAAAAATGAAAAAATGAAATCAAAATTAAATTAGAAATTGGAATCAACTACTAAATTTGTAAATGCTTTTATAATAATTGTCAATTAAATATACAATGCATTATGGCCCCTTATTATTTAATAAATTATATGCTTATTATAATTGTTAATATCAATTAAAAAATGTTAGATTACAAATGCATGCCTCCTAAGTACTACTATAAGCCAAATGAGTTTGAGAATCTTTGAAAAATGTTCGTCAAACCATTATATGTGTTTTTAAATTAGTGCGTTTCCTTTTCATAAAGAATAAAGTATAATTTTGCCCATAATTGCCATTGGACATTGGTAGCCTCAATAATTGGCATGTAAATTGTATATGATGTTATTATATGACCCTAGCGGTCCGGTGGGTGCACAATTGTGGTATAGGAACTCCTACAGGTCTGCATCAAATGGTATAATATTAAGTCAAGGGCACTTGCATTGGTAATAGATTTATAGCAAAATGCCTATGTTATTGACATCACTTCGGAATCTCTTTAATGTGCGTAACTTACGAATAGTGATTGTTGATCCTCATTACAAAAGTATTATAGCAAAATAAAATTGTTGAACAAAACCTCTAGGAAGGTGAAATTTTGAAGTAATAAAACTAACTACCTTATTGGTGTGTTTGGATTAAGGTGAATCAGTGGAAGGAGAATTGATTAAGATTATCTTAGGAGAAGGAAATTAATGAGAATCAGGGAGAATATATTTTATTGTTGTTTGGGTACCATAATTATAAATCAGGAGAATCAGAGGCGAAAGAGGGAAAATACAATTAAAATTGTGATTCTCCTCCATTCTCCTCCGATTTGGAGGGGAGAAAATATGAGAGGAATCAGTGGTAATAGGGGTAGATTAATGGTAATGAATTCTCCTACCTCAAAACTAATTTTAGTTCCCAAACACAAAATTTTTTAAAATTCCCCTCGATTCCCCCTGATTCACCCAAATCCAAACGAGAAATTTAGCAAAATACCATGGTCAACGCATGGTATTTGCTTTATTGACCAAATGTAAATTAAATTGGAGTTTAGCACATTTCACAAGTGAACTGACTATTTTACCCTTAATGAAAATTGATGGCATTAAACAAATTTTTTGGGTTCAAATGGCTATTATAATCTATTATATTACGTTGTAATCACTTTAAATCTACAACAAATTGGACACATTGAATACAACCATAAAAATTGGATTAATATATTAAAATTAGTACAAAACACAATGCATAATACTTCATTATACTTCAAATTGATGTTACAAAGTTCAACCCAACAACCATTGATTTAATATATATTACAAATAAATTTTACTAATACATTTGAAGACTAAAAGAACTATGCAAAATAAATAAATAAAAGCAAATTTATATTCTTCAACATAAATCCTTTATCCATTGTCCATTCGCGTTACTTTAGAACTTGAATTCTCTAATTCTTCAACCTGAAATAGTTAAACAGATTACATGAATTGTAACAACAAATAAAGTACATATATTATAATTTGTATACTCCATTATACTTCATTATAATGTATTATAATCAATTATACGTAATTATACAGTGTTATCCTTATCAAAAAACGAGACTATATCAACATAATACCCTCAAGATTCGAACTTTTATTACAAAACAACATCAAATCTTCAAATCATATACATGTAACACACATAAAACATAAATTCATAGTTTAAACATTATCTAAACTCAAAATCTTGTGTTCAACTTAAAAAAAAACAATTTTTGTTCAAAAAACAACATTAAAGTACCAAAAGAACAAACTTTACACATATATCTATACTTTTTAGTGCAAAATTACCCACATATTCATAAAAATCTTAGAAAAGATTCAAACTTTTGTAGGAAAGATTCAAACTTTGTAGAAAAGATTCAAACTTTTGTTCAAAAACCTTCAAATAACATAAACACAATACATATAAAATATAAAATTAATTAACAACATGAGTTTAACTCAACTAAATTGAAAAAACGTGATTTGACTTTACTAAATTGAAAAAGATTGAAACTTTTGTTAAAAAACCTTCAAATAACAAAAAAACAATACACATAAAATATATAACTAATTGAAAACGTGATTTTAAATCGACTCTATTCAAAAAACGGGATTTTAACTCAACTAAATTGAAAAAGATTCAAACTTTTGTAAAAAAGAACAACTTTAAAGGAGCAAAAACAAACAAGTAGAAAGAGAAGATGACGATTCCGGTGAAGAGGTGGTCGGTGGAGTGTGTGTTGAGAAGAAAAGAGAAAGAGAGAAAGAGAGATGGAGTGAGATGAATAGAGAGTGAGATGAATAGAGTGTGAAATGAAGAGAAATAGTGTGAGGAAGAAGATAGAATGATAGTATTTATAGTAGATATTTGTAAGGGCAAAATAGTCAGTTCACGTGTGAAATGTGCTAAACTCCAATTTAATTTACATTTGGTCAATAAAGCAAATACCATGCGTTGACCATGGTATTTTGCTAAATTTCTGCTCTTAACGAGTTCAAAATTTTCAGTTCTTCAACTTAATAAACGAGGAAATTATTTCACCTAATACCAATTAATTTTACAACACTATGGTGCCTCTTTCAATAACATACTTGATACTTTGGTGTAGGCTAGGCACTCCTAACGAGATTGCAACTAAATTAAAGTTCCATCATCAATCGTTCTCATCTAATCCAAATTTTCCCTTCTTGGTTTTGGAAAAGACCAGGGATGAATTCAGAGAACCAAATAAGCACGTAACAATTAATCCAATCAGGAGAACACACTCCAAAGCATACCATGTAACATCAACCTTTGGTCTTACTGCATAGTAGTATATTATTGGTTCAAACAATTATATAAATCAAGACATCAACATCAAAAACCCAGAATTATTATTATCCCAGCGTACATAGAATTAATGAGATACTCCCTCCAATCCAAAAATAATGTCTTTCTAGATATTTCAAGAATATCCAAAAATATTGTCTTTTTACATAAATCAATGCCTAATGTATCACTTTTTCTCTTAATATCCCTAAAAAGTAATGATTATATCATATAGTTAATTGAAAAGTGGATTATTAATGATTGCTTTATAGGGGTATAGATGGAAATTCTGAATGTAATGATTGTTTCTTAATTTATGTGAAATGTCTAGAAAGACAATATTTTTGGATTGGAGGGAGTATCAACTTATATATATGTTTGTTCCACTTATGAAAATAGAGCAGCTGGGATATAAGCATCACATGAATTGACTGCTACTAAATTCAAATTATTGCTTCATACTCACTCATGTGTCTCCTGTCTAGTGCTTTCTTAATGCAAGGGTGAAGGGACCATACATTACCACACAACTTGGTTTGGGTAATAATGCATCCACTATCCTTTCTTTTTTTAATAAAAATATTTGATATGAGGGATACCACGTTTCCTATGGTTCTTGCTAATGAATAATCGAGTAATTGAATAAAACATTTAATTCATGATTGTATCCTAAGCTCTAGTAGTACTCAATCTAATTCGATTTTATAATTTTTATTTTTGAGAGTAAAATTTGATATATACAAACAGTTTCTATTATGAATAGATTGCTTAATTAAAAGAATGCAAGCTTAAAGAGGCCAACTACTTGAGGAATTTCTTCCTAGTTCCTCCAAGGGGCCAACTGGGCTTTTCTATGGGCGAAGTAGATGTGGACATGTGGTCATGACTCATGACACATGTCTAGGGGTGGATAACGAACCGGGCCGGACGGCCCGGCCCACTAAGGGTCGAGTCGGACGGGCCCGTAACGAGTCCAACCGGGCATGGGCCCGTCCGTTAAGGGATTACTGGGCCCCTGTTCGGTTCGAGGCCCCTGCTCGGGGGCCTAACGTGCCCACGTTGTGGTTCAACGTGGGCACGTTGAACAATTTATGTATTTTTTATATTTTGGCCCCAACGTCCCCATGTTGGGTGACCAACGTGGGCACGTTTTGACCACAAAGAAGACAGTTATTTAGATTCACTTAATTTATACTCATATGACAAGGAGTTTACATAATTAATTAAAATTTTCAAGGCGCAATAGGTCTTTTCTCACAAGCATTAAGACCATATATGCGGACAACATAAACGATACATCCATGTCGCTCGGTTTTTCATTATGAAACTTGAACGTTAACATTTCTCCACGGGTTAAATTGAAATGAGCGGAAAATTGACTCAGATGAGAACTCATATGGGAGATTTTAGTACTCAGTTGCAAAGTTGGAGCGCATATGGCGGACCACCACAAGCACCACCACCACCACCCCCACCTACGTATGCTATGGATGATGAAGAAACACATGAATCAATGCTCGGCCCTTGTTCGATACTAGACCCACCTTTTAAAGGGCTACAATGGGCCTATATGTACCCCTTTAGAAATTAACGTGTGCACATTTGAGTCTTTCATAAATATTGTTATGTTACCAAACATTAAAATATGTTAGTGCTCGGATTTGAACCGTGGACCTATGTGATAAACTCATATACATAACCATTATAAATGTATGATGTGTTATCTATTATAAAGATAAAGTGGTTATGTTATCCAATGCTCATCACTATATTCAACTTGTATCTTATAATAGATAATATTGAGTGTAAAACGTCCCCACGTTTGGAATTGATATCCACACGTCTTGGAACTAAATGTCCCCCATTTGATATTAGCCGTCCACTAGTTATGGGCCTCGAACCGGAACCAGGCCTAGGGCCCAATATCTTGGGCTTTGTCCGTCCCCCTTATTAACAAGTTAGAGGCCGTTTGCAGGCCTGGAACGAGCCCAATTCATTAGACACCCTTAAATGATGCAAACCCAGCTCAGCCACTATGGCCAAAAGTCCTCATAAGTTAGTGGTAGCAGTGTAGCACCGGTCCGGTTACCGGTTTATTCAGAACCGGTCCGGTCCGATTATAACCAATATTCGGAATGTATTTAAAAACGAAATTGTATCCAATATCCAAAATCGTATTCGAAATCACACATCATATCCAAATGTCAACAAATACTTATTGCTTTCATTGCTTAAACCAAGAAATAAAATCAATAAACAAAATTCACCACAATTTATTAATTTGTATTTTTAAATCAAGCAATAAAATAAACCATAATTATTTTCACTATTAATTTATTCTTATTATAAATACCAAACAAAGAAAGATTAAAAGGCTAAAGAAAATTAATAAATCTTCAATCGGTTTCCGGTCCGAATTTTGTATGGAAACTTGAAACCGGACCAAATCCAATTTCTTATTGAATGGATTTTTAAATTGATTCTAATTCCATCTCTAGTTTACGATCCATTAACATCACTATTCATAAGTCATAAGTCATAACTGATAGGACTGTTTTTCTTATGGTTCATGTCTCATGAACAGTTTACACTTGATATCAGATACTACCAACTTTGTCATTTTTATTTTATTTTAGGTTAATGCGGAGTATATTTTCAACATGCATAAAGTGAGTAGTGACATATTATAGTCACTCATTCACACCTTCATCTACAGGTCACATAAAAAACAACAATGAAACGAGTTATGAGTAATTTTATCAACAAATCAATTATGATAGTATATACCGTTAGTATTTTAAGTAGCTATCTCTAAAACAAATTTATAAGTCATAGTATATTACAGACTTATAGGTACACTATATATAGATATATAAGGGAAAAATACATGTTTCGTGATGTAAGTGCCGGCCCTTACCCATGGCGGGGGGCGCGGTCGCACTGGGCCCCCGTTTTGGAGGGGCCCCAAAATTTAAAAAAAAAATTCTATATATATATTATTTTACTGATTTAAAAATTAGAAATTAAATTAAATATTTAAAAATTATATTTATTAAATAAGTATTAAGTTTATAATTTAGAATTGAAAAATGTTGAACTAAAATCGATATAACAACATTAGCACTAAAACTATAAACTCGGTTAACTATTAATATTATAAAGCTATTATTGTAACATTAATAATCAAATTCCGTAGAGCAAACATGAAACATTATTTAATGAGATTAGGATAAATAAGAATCCGAAGACAGATGTACTGTCTACTTAGCTTACTAATACTCTTTTAGTCTTTCGGTCTTTCTTAAACAATATATTAATTGTATAAGTAGAATAGAGCAAATTTACTCATAATCTGATATCAGAGTCAATGCAATACTGTTGTTTTAATAAAATTAAAATAGTTGATCCATTCGATGAATTGGTATCCGGTGAGGCACAGTGCTTTGTCAATTTGAAGAATTAGAATCGTGTCATTAAATAGGTGATGTAATTCATTTTTCTCTTGTTAATTATACTAAATCGAAAAAAAAACAAATTAACTTTTTTATTGAACGTGTTTTATTTATTTTAATTAATTTCATACTTTATTTATGTTCATTAATTAAGTTATTTTATATTCAATTTTTTACTTGTTTATTAATAATTGTTTGACTATTTTATAAGATGTTGTCTCACAAATATTTATTCGAAAACGATCAAAGAAGAAAAGAAAACGTGAAAATGAATTGGTTATATCACAAAAAGGAGCTCTTGAAAAATTCTTTTTCTAAAAGTAATCTTATAGCTAATGATCAATTATATGAAAATTTGATGGAAGAAAATATAGTTTCAAGTGATAAAAATATAGTCTCAAGTGAACCTGATAATAAAAATATTATGCCATTTGAACTCAATAATGAAAATTTAGCTTATAATAGTGAATCTTTACCACATTTTAATATTCGAGACCCGAGAACTTAGAAAAATTTAGCTTAAAAAATGAGTTTTCGAAAATTTTATTTTTATTATATATATCGAGGGCCTCATTTTCAGTTTTCGCACTAGGCCCCAAAAATCTATGGACCGGCCCTGGTGATGTTTGGCGTCGTGTTACCTTTTGATCACACATGTTTCATTTTGTTCAATTTAATTATACATCTTTACAAAAATGGCCTTCTTTGTTACTATCGTCAAAATTTTATATGGCTACTGCCTACTAGTACTGTATGTAAAGAAACTAGTAACAAATAACAACTCATTTATTGAAGATGCCATTAATTTTAAAAATAAAGTAGAATAATGACTATGAACAAATATTACACCCAAAAAATTGTCCTCATATTATTATTATATGCTATTATCGCATCAACCAGGGGCGGGTTTATTCGGAACAAAGATGCACCTACCTCAACATTATTGGATTCATACATTGACTTACTGTTACCACCTCATTAAAGTCAAAATACCTACGATTTAGTGAATGTTATTACGAGCTTAAGCTGTGGACGAGACAAGAAACTCTAAATTTCTGCTTGCTAATGAAATGACCATGGAATTTGGTTACATCCCCTGGCCATGGCCACATATTTATATTATATCTCCTATGTTCGGTGATATGTTAGTCAAGCAGGACGCCTTAAATGAGCGAATTATTTATATATATATATATATATATATTATATTGTACTCCCTCGTTCTCTCCGTTCTTTTCTTACTTGTTATTTTAGTAAAAAAAGTTGTTTTTTTAATTATTGTAGTTTTAAATTTTGAAGACATTTTTTAATTTAGTTTTTTTTTAATTATAATTTTGTAATTAAATGAACATGAACTGTATTTTTGTCTTGGAATTTGAGATAATATTGTTTATTTTTATAATAAATGAATTGTGTACAAGTAAAAGTATGAGATCTTTGTTGTGTCAAAGTCTAAAACGATAACTAAAAAAGGGAGGAAGTAATATGTACTTAGTAATAACAAAATATATATCAAATGATACATTAACATATTATTAATATGATAATACTCCGTAGTTATTTAAATAGGATCGTGCTACGTACGTTATTATGAAAACTTAAGATTAGTTTATTTTGGTGATTGAAAATCGAAATAAATATTTATGGAAGATGGCGTTTGTTCCAATTATTACAGTAAAACTTTATGGAGAGAAAACGTACATGTCTGGTATCAGTCGATGTTTACTCCATGTCCAACTCTAAGAGCATGATGTAGTAGTCTTTGGGCAATAGTGATTAGAATCACATACACCAATAAATTTGAATAATCTTAAGTGACTTAGGTTGTCAGGATAAGATTCCCATGTTAAAGACGTAACGTTAATGATGTTCAATTCTTCCAACTGTCACCTCCTAAATGCATCGATGTCATACGTATATTTACTCACCATTATTTTCTACCTAAAGGTTCAAAAAAGAATGGTCAGACTTCAATTTCGGGGGATGGTATAATAATAATGACTTCATCTCATATGTTATTGTAGGGTGATATGTATGTTATCAAGAATTTCTTCCTGAATACGTATTTTATGTTTTCGATGTATATCTTAATTAAAAATATATTTTATGTATTTGGTAATGTAATAATGTATCAAAAAAATATTTGATAAAAACTAAACGCATTATATCTCATGTGTTCAGTAAGAATAAAATTGCAAAAATTAATTTCCTATAAAGTGAAACCTATTTATCGACCAACTCAATTTCATTTTGATTCGACTTTTAATTCACTTTTTATGAAAAACTTTAAAGAGACTAGGTGCATAGTGCATGTGTGATGTGTTGTATTATTTCACATACTTCATTTATTTATTGACTGTTTTAGTCATTTTCCCTGAATTACATTAAAAAATTATCAAAAACACATTAAAAAAAAATAGAATGAAAATTGATTGAAAGTTTGAAATTATATTATATATTAGATGATTGGTAATTTAAATAGAGAAAGTAATCAAAAAATACATTGAAATATTTTGAAATAAAAAAAGTAACCTAATATACATGACATTATGACAACTAAAACAAATGAAAAGAGTACTAATTATCTAAGAACTAAATCAGAAGTAGTCCGGAAAATTTCATCAAATATCGTTCACAAAAATTTAAACCCACGATATTTAGTTAACTAGCCAATTAATATGCATGATGCTTTAGCTATCCTTCTTATTACCATGGTGGAATTTCAAGCTTCGGGTATTATTGCATGCAGGAACTAAATTAGTAGGGAGCAGGGGAGCATACGCCACCTCTAAATTTTTAGAATTAAAAATATATCATATAAGTTGTATATGAATTAACAACATGTATTATAGTAGAGTTCACAAAAAACGTCGATTTTTTATTAAATATACCAATTTGTGCCCTCTCTATTTAAATATTTTAGATTTTGCTCCCTTTAAATTTCGTCCCGTACATGAACATATGGACTATTACATACATTTGCACAACTTGGTGTAATTTTTGTCCACGTTTGAAAACCATGGCTCAAAATTGTGATGTAATTGGTTGTTGCAAAGAGATTGGATCGATCATACTATAACCTTCAAAAACAGCTTAAAAGAATACATAAGTCATGGAATTTAACTATGTGATTCCAGGATCAAGTACACAACATGCTACCACTGTTTTTAGAAACATCACTTTCACTTATCACTCTGACATCATCACACAAAATCAACAACCTATTATTCTAATAATCTAACTGCTAATGCTGCTCTTTTTCCTTAATTTATTATTTAAAATATGTAACGATGATTCGAACCCAAGATTTTCATCCTCCAAGGAACACTCAACAATGTGGAAGCACTCTTGATTAGTGATTACGCAGACGACTTTACTATCGACGAATGCAGATGTTACTCGTTTAATACTTGCATAAATTTAATTTGATGATGATGATGATGAGTTTTCCTTTGAAAAAGCTGTGAAAATTGGAGGTTTGCATGACTAAATGCATGAAATGAGTACATAGAAGGAAAAAATCAAGTGGCAGAGAGACAAACTAATGTCTAAAATTGGAGGTCTTTATATATTTTAAAGGTCCAAATGCAGAGCTTATTTCATATTTCATACCCCACATGGCCACATCCCACTTATATACTATTGAAAGCAACTCTTCCACTATTCTTGTAGGTCAACTCTCTAAGATTGGTGTATATATAAATGTGGAACATTCAACATGCAATATTCATGCAAGAATCATTAAAACTTTTAATTAAAAAGAAATCATCATTTCTGTTTTTTGGGTAATTAGTTATCTAGAAATGGAGCATGAAGATATTGGATCAACCCCTGCAACTCCTGGAACCCCTGGAGGTCCTCTGATTGGTGGATTCGGGTCTGATAGGAGACACCAGAACCACTCCAGGGGCTCCCTCCTCAAGAACTGCAGATGTTTCAGTGTCGAACCACGAGCACTCGAAGATGGAACGTTACCTCCCATCTCATGCCTGATATCCCCTCCTCCAGTTTCACTAGCTCAAAAAGTCAGAGACACCAAGACAGAATGCATAATTCAATCCCTAATGTAGAAGAATGATAGGACTAGTTTTTTTCAACTGACAATGTTTGTATTTTTTGTGCAATTTGTTTAGGTGGGAGCTGAGTTTATAGGTACCCTGATACTGATGTTTGCAGCAGAAGCAACATCTATTGTTAATCAGGAGACCAAAAATTCTGAAACTATTCTTGGATGTGCAGCAGCCACTGGGCTCACTGTTATGATGATTATTTTATCAACTGGTCATATTTCAGGGGCACATTTGAATCCTGCTGTAACTGTTGCTTTTGCAGCTCTCAAACACTTTCCATGGAAACAGGTAACTAAAAGAAAAAGAAAATCTCCGAGTATTTATAAATATCTTTTGTATCCATCTCGATACTTTAGTATCACTAGAAATATCGTGATATAAATATATAAACGACAATGCACGTTTGTGCTAACAAATAAATGAATTGATTGTGGGATAATGTCGATTCTTGATTTTTGGTAGGTTCCTGTATACATTGGAACTCAAGTGATGGCATCATTTTGTGCTTCATATCTACTTAAAGTAATTTTCCATCCTGAAATGGATGGTGGAGTAACTGTGCCCTCAGTTGGATATGGTGAAGCTTTTGCATTAGAGTTTATCATCAGCTTCATCCTCATGTTCGTTGTCACAGCAGTCGCCACTGACACAAGAGCTGTAAGCATTTCCTTAATTCGCTTTAGATTTTTGTACATATATATTTCGCGACCCTTAAACTTAAATTCTGATTTCGGCAATTATACATAAAACAGGTAGGAGAACTTGCTGGAATTGCGGTTGGAGGTACTGTGATGGTCACCTCACTCATAGCAGGGTAATAATATACACGTACTGCCTTGTTTAAGTTATCGTTATATTGGATTCCACGACCAATATAGTATTGGAGGAGGAGCATTATACGTTAAATGTGGTAAAACATAGGAGATGGTTTGATATAATTATATGGCAGGCCTTCAACTGGAGCTTCGATGAATCCAGTAAGATCATTAGGACCTGCAGTGGCTCTAAACAACTACAAGGGGATATGGATTTATTTAACAGCTCCATTCTTAGGAACTCTAGCCGGAGCTGGTGTTTACACAGTCGTTAAGCTGGCTGATGAAGATCAAAACATCAATAAGACCGCGGAAACAACCAGCTTCCGCCATTGAATCTGCTATTGTTTTATGTATGAAGAAGGTGATCTTGTGATATGAGAGGCATAAATGAAGAATAGTGTGATTTTTTAATGCAAAAATATTGACAATGTATTGTTATGGGGTGAATAAAATTGTAAGAGATTGGATGCATTGTTAGTTCTTGAGTTGGTAACTTGGTATATTATGATTTTGTATCTATCTTTCAGTTCCTCGAGTAATATTCGTATCTTCACTTCTTCAGTTCAAATTTATCATAGCTTTTTGTGCATTAATATTAAAGAAACACATCAATAACAGAAGAAGTCTGATAGTGTTGTGTACTTTTGTTACATGGAGTACTTGGTTTCTATTAGAATTATCAATTAAATTGCCTTGTTTTTTGTTTTTTTAATCAACGTCCAAGATTTAACCTTGGAAATCAACTTACTCCAGCCTATTCAAATAAATAAAGCAATTAATTCTCAAGATGGATGCTTGATTGTAAACAAATTTTTTAGTTTATTAAAGGAAGTTCATGTTTTGTGTATGCACACTTTTTTTAAGGAAGTTGAAATCTATAGACTTTAGTAACAAGTACTTTATATAATATCTCACCAAAATATTTATTTTTAGGAGAATTAAAATTCGCAATGTGAGATATGTACATTCCAATCACCTTCCCACTAACCTATACCTTTGGCCATATTCTAGTTTTTGTTAGCTACTAATTTTAGTTTTTGTTGGTATGTCCCAAGGTGTCATAGTTTGATGGTGGACAAGAATTTTGAAATGGTTATATTTAAGTGCAAATCTTGAACCAATATCCATGTATTTATTATTAATAATGATCAATAATTAATACTCCCTTTGTTTTTTTATATGGCATTCTAGATATCTCACATAAACTAAAAAAAATTAAAAAATAATCAAGAAATACATTGAAAATGTAAATTGACAATTGATTGTCACTATATTATTGATTAGTTGATAATTTCAATGAAAAAGTAATCAAAAAACATATTGAAACTGTATAGAAACACATTAAAATTTTAAAATGTCATATAAAACAAAATCAAAACTCTAAAACGTCATATAAAAAAATGAAGGAAGTAAATTTTATCTAACATATATAATGTAGTAAGCGAACAATTGTAAATTACATTGTGAAGTCTCATGTTCTCCTTAATTATATGAGGCAAATATCAATATAATTATTTAACAATTATAAATATTTGTACAATAATAACTATCCACCAATATCATCCAATATTTTGTCTTCTTTTTAAAACATTAATAAAAATATCTTATGTTATTTTGCACATTGAATTTGTGCTTAGTTAAGAACAATTAAAATAGTACTCATTACATAGAAATGATATATTTACTCGATGATTTGTGTAATGTACATGTATTTTTTTAATTCACAAAGAATACTTTATCATCATAAGTTAATGTAAAAATTAATTGAAAATCACTCATATAAATACGGTGAACGAATTTACACAAATTAGTAGGGGTGTACACGGTTCGGTTTGGACGGTTTTTGTCCAATTTTTAAACCGAACCGATATTGGCGGTTCTTAAAAAGTGAAAACCAAAATCGACCTTTTCAATATATAAACCATGCCGTCCGGTTTGGCGGTTTAGTGGTTTGGTTTTCGGCTTTAAACGTCTAAATTATTAAGTATACAAAATAAAAATATATTTGTAACTTCACTAATTCGAATGAAAATATTACATATTTAATACTTAAAGAATGTCACAAATATTATTTAATTCTTACATCAAGTAATAGTGAAAAAAGAATATTCAAAAGTTTAACGTGGACAATAAAATTCAAAATTGAAGACAAATACGAAGACAAAATATAATACTCCCTCCGTTTTTTTTTAGTTGTCGTTCTAGCCTTTTTGTTTTGTTTTTTTTTAGTTGTCGTTTTACATTACCGATGCAAATTTTGGTGAATTTGGACTCTTAAGCCCCTACTTAATGTGCTGAAAGTATAATAAATATACCTTGAAATAGAAGAAATTAACTCTCATCATCTTGTAATATGTAAAGGTTTTTAATACATTTATTAACTACACTACTGCCAATGTATTCTTTTACTCTAAATATGCTACATGACGGAGTACTCATATGGAGATTGGAGAAGAATCAACATTATTCAAATGCAACTCAATTAAAAATGATGAGTATTAACATTTGAAACGATTACTTCAATATCATTAGCGGGAATTTCATTAAGATCAAAGTTATGATGATCCATTTTTATGTAACTAGATTGTTCTTGCTCTAGTTCAATTTATATAGGTGATGATGATCCATTAATTGTAACACAATTTTTCGTTTTGGCTCCAAAGTTATTTTCATGAAAATATTCAAATTTGTTTTTATGAATTTGTTTGAAAGTTCGGTGATATTTTTTGGAGGCAAAAGACTATTTTCATGATTATTGGCATCGTTAATTGTAAGCACAAATTTGGGTACCCAAAGGTTGTATCAACAAGATAATTTATTTGGTGATAACAACAAGACATTCATGTAAGTTTTAATTATTCCTTAAATAGGAGTATGTATGTAAATTGGCATCATTCCTTAATTGGCGTGAAAAACTCTAGAACGACAACTAAAAAAAAACGGAGGGAGTAATATACAGTAAACTATGCATATTATTACGGCTTTTTTTCATCTAGGCCCCTGAACTAATTAGTAAATCCCAAATCAGCCCTTCCCACCTTTTTTTTCCCAAATAGGCCCCTGTGGCCAAAAAATGGCCCCTGAACTTTCATTATTTCCATTTTTGCTGACTTTTTCAGATATTTGACTTTATAAAATCCTTAACCCAAGGGCAAGTTAGTCATATTGAAAATATGAGTTTTTGGAGGGAAATATTCGAGAAAAGTTGAGGTGCCATTCCGGAAAAAAAACATTTAAGCGTCAAAATTGAAGAAAAAGTTCAGGTGCCAGACAAAATTTTTTTTTACATTCTCGTATTTGAAACTCGAATTCAATTTTATACTCAAGTTGTATTCGATATTCAGATTCGATTTTTTAGATTAGAAATATATTGAAATTTTTAAAAGATAAATATAATTATTAATAATAACTTAAATTTTTTTTTAAAAACCCACCCCCCCCCCCCCCCACCCATACCTGCGAACCAGCCCCCCTCCCCCCCACCCCCTTCCCCCCCCCCACCCCTGCAACACCGAACCAACAGACCTCCTCCCCCCCCACCCCCCCTCCCCACCCACCCCTGCAACACCGAACCAGCAGACCTCCTCCCCCCCCCCCACCCCCCCCTCCCCCCCACCCCTGCAACACCGAACCAGCAGACCTCCTCCCCCCCCCCCCCCACCCCTGCAACATCGAACCACCAGACCTCCTCCCCCCCACCCCTGCAACACCGAACCAGAAGAACTCCTCCCCCCCCACCCCCCTCCCCCCCACCACGAACCAGCGCCTCCCCCCTCCGCCCCCCACCACCGCTGCAACAACGAACCAGCGCCCCCCCCCCCTCCGCCATTTTTTAGAAGATTTGCGATATGGGTTGCGTTCAAGATTCGATTTTTAGCACCAAAAATTTAATTTTGGTATTCAAGATTCGATCTTTAGCTAAAAAAACTTGATTTTGGTGAACTTTAGAAATGGGTTAGGTTCAATTTTGGTGAATTTAGAGAGGAAGATGGATGATTTGGTTGGTGGGGGTGGGGTGAAAGGTTGAAGATATGTTTTTAATTAGGTTGGTTAAATATATGAGGTTGGGTTAGTTTATATTTAGGTTGAGTTAAATTGGGTTGAGGTTGGGTTGATGTTGGGTTAGTTTAAAATGAAGTTGAGTTACTTTATATGTAGTTGGACTAATTTGCCCTCCATCAAAATCGAAAAATCAGAGAAATTAAAAAAAACAAAGTTCAGGGGCCATTTTTTGGCCATAGGGGCCTATTTGGGAAAAAAAGGTGGGAAGGGCTGATTTGGGATTTACTAATTAGTTCAGGGGCCTAGATGAAAAAAAGCCTATTATTACCTAGATATAACTATATAAGTATATAATATAACAATATAATGCGGACCGCTCATTCAGCAACCTAATATGTAATGCAAATGTGCAAATATTCTAGCCACTAGGCTAGCTTTTAATCTTTATATTTAATTATTTAATTATGTACTTAAACATACTTATTTAATGTTGATTTTGTTCAGTTATAGCGGTTTTATAAATATTAAAACCAAAACCAAACCGATTAATGTATAATTTATAAAGTCAAGATTAAAACCGAATCAATTTTTTTTTAAATCTATCATATCGATTCGATTTGACTCGACTTGACCGATTTGATGGGTTCCACAGTTTAATTATACAGTCCTACAAATTAGACTGGCGCAGACGTATCTAGTGTAAAATATTGTGTGATCTTTGGTGTAGTTATTATCGGCCTATTGGGTCTAGATTTAAGCTCAGCCATTGATTTTGTTAAAGTTAGTAGTTGCCTAGTTGGTTGGTGAAATGGCAATTGTGGTTCATACGAAAACTACACCCACAATACAAACCTGTTTTGATGGACCATATCAATGATATGATCCCAATCGGTCCCTCCAGGCTCCATGAAATAGTGAACACAACAACCATCCGAATTTTGACCCGCACCAACTTACATACACCCTCCATTTTAATCTTTAATCATTCAATATTATAAGTTTATAACCCATTACAGTTTGGATTTTAGCCGACATTTGACACATTACGATATCTCATACCAGGTCAACACAAGTAATAAAGTGATACTATAAAGAAATGATTCATTAGTCACATATTTTATTATTAACAAACCCCTGATTTATTAAATTAGAATATTAGATCAAAAGTAGAAATAGTTAAAAGTGTCATTATTATAAGAAAGTAGCACGAAATTAGGAAGATGACAAATTACGTTTGGGTCCTTTAATTCTGACACGTTTCTAGTACAGTACATTCTATATCGTCATCACCATCGTGCAAAGCTCACCAAACAAAATCTCTCGAGAGAATTATTAAATAAGCTCCCAAAATCTCTCTCCCAAAAATATCAAATAACTAAATAACTCTCTCTCTCTCTCTCTCTCTCTCTCTCTCTCTCTCTCCATTTTTGAGTAGTTTTGTTAAGCGGAGCTTCCAAACTCAGGCTCCGCATTCTTATTGGTTAGTTTTATGTTAACCACTTTTGCTTAGCTTCCAAACTTCTCGTTGTGCTTAATCGAAATATTTATATGTCCATTTTATCGTTTTCTTTATAGATTTGGCAGCTATATTTCACTTTTTGTTACGACGAAATCATGATTTTTATATAAATAGATAAATAAATTTATAACAGATAGATAATAAAAAGTATAAAATGTAGTACTAAGGTTACTTAATTTTTTTATTAAGTAAATGTTACTCGTCTTTTATTTTTTTTAAAATTAGTCGTTGCCCCAACCCTTGACTATTCCATTCTCATATGGCTCCATCTTCAAGTTATCAATTGTTTAATGTAAGTTTATTATTGCTTTTTGTTTATAGTTTATTTTGTCGGCGCAATTTTTTAATTTTACTTTTTAGCTTAATAATTGTTTCATTTTCAGTGGCTGATTATAATGATATTCTAATAAGTTAAGCCCTCCTTGAAATTGGTAACACTTTATGGCTTTATAGCATAATTTGTTCAACCAATTAAAAATTACTTCAGAGGTATATAAAGTTAATTTTGGGAGGTGTATAATTTATCTATATGTTGTTGAGCTTTCTATGTATATTTATTAATTCATGCGCAGACATAAACAGGTACTGTAGAAGATATGAATTTCTGGGATAACTAAATGGTGTTGCAAATGAAAACTATTTTAATTCATTTTAATTGTCGTTTTCTTTCGTTCGTGTAAAGCTTTAATCAACGATTGATTTTTATTAGTGGAATGAATATAAAAGTTAATTGTTAGTCAAAGGTTGATACGGAAAAATGAAAAATCGTTAATTAAAATGAACGCGAGGAAGTATTCATTTTGTCAGGTTAGTCTGCTAGGAAGTTCTGATGCGTGCATATATAATATAGGGTAACTTAGTTTCATATTGTTGATGAAGATTTGTCTCAGCACATATTTTATTTAAATGAGTCCCTGAACTCATACGATTTGCCTCATCACTTTTGTTTATAGTTTAATGATTCCCTGAATTCATAGTCTGTCTTTAGTGAATTCATATAGACCCTTACTTTAATAATATTTCCCTAAATGCTTAATTCATACTATTTGTCTGTTCATCTTTTGAAAGTCCAAGGTTGGAACTGTATATCCTTGCTTACGTCAACTTAATTATTGATTATTCGACCCCTTTTACACCGCTTATACACGAGCCACCTCAAAGGCATCCGGGCATGTTGATGTTGCGGTTGGTGTTACGTTAAGTTGTTTATAATGCACTATTAGTCTATAAATGCAGCATTGTCACTTAGAGTTTCATTTGTATGCAGAGCATTGCAGCAGCTCTTTCCAATCAAATAACACAAATACCAGCTTAACCCATTGATTGCTCCCCAAAGGCATTGTTTTACTTTTGCTTCTTGAATCTCAACCAAGTTATTATCCCGGAAATGGCTGAAAAGGTTAATCAGGAAAACAAGAAAACGATTCCGCCATACTTCAAGGCCGTTTCCGGGTCATTAGGGGGGATTATGGAAGCGAGTTGTTTGCAGCCCATTGATGTTATCAAAACCCGGCTTCAGCTGGACCGCAGTGGTGCGTATAAAGGAATTATCCATTGTGGTAACACCATAGTTCATAATGAAGGAGTGCGTGCATTGTGGAAAGGGTTAACGCCATTTGCTACACATTTGACACTCAAGTATGCACTTCGGATGGGATCAAATGCCGTTCTTCAGAGCGCTTTCAAGGATGCTGAGACAGGGAAACTTAGCGCACAAGCGCGGCTATTCTCTGGGTTTGGGGCTGGTGTGCTAGAGGCTCTCGTCATTGTCACGCCTTTTGAGGTAAGATATTGGCTTATTACCCTTCTTTAATTTATGTACGTGATTGCAGTATAAATATGAATTTTGATAGCTTCACACAATCTTATTGGGGCATTTGTAAGTTTCACTCAGTACCATTTGAGAAATACTTTAGAAGTATGCAAAGTTGCTAGCTGTCACAAAACATATTTCTCAAGTCATATTCTGCTGCATCATTATTCAGTTGTGTATACAGTAACCTAATTCATCACATTTAAAATTTGCTAGTGCTTTAGCTTTAAACTATGATCCAGTGAATCAAACCAATTCTTGAAGCTTTTGGGGTTTTGACTCCGATAAACTGATATTACTATTACAGAAAGCATGCTATGCCTACTTTAAAGCAATGTGAACAACTAGTTTTAAAATTTCAGTATCATATGCCAATTATCTCTTTCAATTACCGTTGCAACAACTTCTTGGACTGCATGTGTAGGACTATGATGGCTAATTTGGCTATTGAAATAATTTTACACGGTCCCTTCACACATAAATATATATCCGACTGGCTTAGACATTCGGAGTATTAATTAGTTCATGGAAAATGTTATAAACGACCTTGGCTCTTTTGATTATTATGCTCTAGTGATGTCTTTTGCGCTTTTCTCTTATCTCCCTTGATAGCATGTGCAGTCCTTGGTTAGCTGATAATGGACTTAGCCAAAGGAAAGTGAACATGAAACACTTTGAGCTAATGACTTCTCTGTCCTTTCAGGTTGTGAAGATTAGACTACAGCAACAGAGAGGATTGAGTCCTGAACTTTTGAAGTATAAAGGACCTGTGCACTGTGCACGCATGATCATCCGCGAAGAAGGTCTTCGAGGCCTCTGGGCAGGTGCTTCCCCTACCGTGATGCGGAATGGGACAAACCAAGCTGCCATGTTCACAGCTAAGAATGCATTTGATGGAGTATTATGGAAGAAATATGAAGGTGATGGGACAGTTCTCCAACCTCATCAGTCTATGATTTCAGGATTCCTTGCAGGAATTGCAGGTCCTGTATGTACGGGTCCTTTTGATGTTGTGAAGACAAGGCTGATGGCTCAAAGCCGATCGGGTGGCGAGTTGAAGTACAAAGGCATGCTTCATGCGATCTCAACGATTTATGCTGAGGAAGGGTTGCTTGCTTTGTGGAAGGGATTGCTACCTCGACTGATGAGGATCCCACCCGGGCAGGCCATAATGTGGACTGTAGCTGATCAAGTCATGGGCTTATATGAGAGGAGATATATTCTTAATGTTGCTGCATGATTGCCTGTTTGGTAGTCTGATTTCCCAGTATACAATTTTGGTCATGGAAGGTCATATTTTCTCTGCTAGGCTCTGTGTTTAACTTTCGATCAAAGGTGATCATCGAGCTTACCTTTCATGGCGTTCTTTTTAGAAGTTACTAGTGAGTTCTTACTTTTTGGAACTTATCTAAACAACAAATAAAAGTATGTTCTGATTTTTAGGCTGTGTTTGAAATATATAGCTAGAGGGGGGAAGGGAAACTAAGGGGATTTTCCTGTGGGGAAGGAGGCAACTGCTGCAATTGCCCTATGTGTCTAATAAATGAGATGCATTTTTCCTTCTACTTCCATGCGACATCTTAGGAGGCACTGGCAGATGTAATATGGATTTTTCTCAAACAATATTATTACTCATTTCGTCCTCGAGATTACTGTTACTTTCTTTGTTTTTCCAGTTCGAAGTAGACCATCCGTTATAATTTGTGTTACATTCTTTGTGACACCGTTGGGATTCTTATGCGACATGTTTTGTTTGTTTGTTTTTTCAAGTTAATTGAAAAATAAAAAATTCAACATGGATCATGATTTTGACAGGTTGTAATCGAAAGTATCACACAAAGTGTACTAGAGGATTAGAACTCCTCGACTACCATGCTATTGTGTTCCGTATCATTATTAGCTATAGTCAATCTGGGTATGAACTAAATTCATCTTTTATAGTAGTAGTTAAGTTACTGCTATAAACTTCCTGTTGTTTCAGGTAAATCAACATCTGAACTGATTATTTTCTGTTTGCTCATTTGGACATCATCCACTAAAGATGAATGCAGTACCAATCTCATATGAAATAGGCACGACTTAGTATAATTTATGAACTTTCAGACAAGTTATTTACTAACAGGGTCAATGATATGTAAGAGTCATCTGGAGAAAATATTATAAGAATATACGTATATATATGTATACCCTTCTTATATCGTATATAATTAAGAAGGGGGTTGAGAAGACTCAACACAAAATCAATGAAGAAAATACATTCTCTAAAACTGGTAGCTCTGCAAGTATCGGTTGGCGATGCCATAACAGAAGCCATTCACTAATGCAGCTTCGAGTGATCGACAGCTCCAATCCCCTTCTCATTCGCCGTTTAACCACTCGACGTAATTGTCAAGGATGAGTGGCCATGCTGAGTCCAGATCATAATTACTGAGGCTAGGAAAGGTTATCTGCACCACAAACACATAAATTATTAAAAAAATAAAATATTAAGATGATTCACATGGAATTAGGCGCGTCCGATAATTCTGCCAGGACAGTGATTTTTTAAGACATTGGCAGGCAGGGAAAACGGGAAGGTTGCTTACTACAAAATTGCTTATTGGTTTTGAAGTTACTTTTATACAGTGTATGCTACAAAATACTATTAACTGAGATGAAGACTTACCTCATTGCAAAAGCGGTAGAATCCCATCCACTGATCCATGTTTATTACTTTGTAATCATTCTGTGACTGGAAAAGAATAAAACAAAAATCAAAACGCGAAACAGGAAGCTAATATTGCCATTCTATACTTTATAGTTAGATATACATATAGAACTGTCAGAACATTGAATATAATACTTGGGACCATCTTCCATGGTTTCCATGGTTATTAGCATTACAACAATTATTGTTGTTCTCATTATATCAAGTTTATTTTCTATTATTTAGCTACATGATGTAAATGGTTCAAATACAAACTGTTCATATAAACAAAGAACTAGCAAAGGCATCCTACTTACCTTTATATACTGTACAAATGAATCAACTTGGGGCCGATATTGAGACCCTAGAACAAGATCTATCAGTACACATACACTCTCAATATCTATGCTCTTTTGTCTTTCCTCTGCAAGAACATAAGAAAACCATTCAGCAAACAAAGAACAAGGTCAAAAAAAAATTATCAAAACTTGGGATTGATTATGAGGTCTACACACATTCCGTACCTGTCAGGCAATATCTGAAGGCGTAGGAGTAGAAGTCGGGAAATACTGATGGTCTTCTCACCTATTCAACATGCGCAAGGAAATAAAATAATTTAGATCAAAGTGATAAAAAAGAAAAGAAAAAAAAAGAGTTAAAGTCTCTTTGCAGGATATCGTACGTCTTTCTCACAAAAAAGTTACACAGAAAACATTAGTTTGCATACCTCATTCTCCAATTCTGGAAGTGCTTTCTTTAATTTAGAAATTGTGTCAACTCTCAAAGCTTTAAGACCATTCCGCCATTCATCCTGAGAATGGAATCATATTGAACAATGAAAATGGTAACGAAATGGCATAAATCAATGGATACATATAAATATCTAACATAACTTAACTAGAAACCTCAGACTGAATCAAGTATACTTACCAGGGTAAAAAACCCTTGTTTTTCAGCTTGCATTTTCCTGAAATAATTATGACTCATAATTTATGGAATTGGGATGAGGTTATTAATAAACAAACGAATTCAGGTAGGTACCGTTAGACATTACCAAGCAAGCATTAGAATCCGGACATCTGTATGATCTACCTCCAAATCCGAGCATAGAGCCTCAATACCTTCAGGGCTAGTAAAGGATAATGTATCAGTCAATCAATACACAAGCGTAAGACACAGAAACACAATCAAAGACTGAAGGCATATTATATAGGCATATAACAGCTGTATTAGAACATAAACGACATGATATTTAGCTAAAAGTGATCTTACTTCTCGTATATGTATACATATATGCATATGTTAAAATAGAAATACATAAATACATAGACAACTGCTGTTGTAAAACTATTATTGCTAAATTTGGAAACACATAAGCACTTACTACATTATCTCAGACGAATTACTCGTATACGAATAAAATAGCTGATCTATCCTTTCCAACTCCTTATTCGCAGCTTTACCTGTGGCTGAAATAACAGATCATCAGTCAATAACAGTAACAAAACTTACAACAAATTAATCGCCAACAGAAAGTGAGTTGCAAATTTAGCAATGCGTCAAGTTTGAGTACGCAATCAAGACCTTAATACACATAGACATCTGAGGTACCAAATATTATACAACATGTATAAAGATACTTGAATTCAAATTTAAAAAGGCAATCGTTATATTCGGAAAGTAGACAGTATCTTTTTAGATTGACAGAGCAAAGGAAAAAAAGATTCAGCAACCACAGACTCAAAAGTTCTGAACTTTCTACCAATTAGAGACCAATCTTACATAAACAAATACTAAACGATAGAAGTAAGCACCAAAACACATTTAGTTATCATATCAACCACTTGATCATCAACTAAAATAATAGCAATAAAAAGATTTATACGCCACTTACAAAACAAATCGGAACTTTTTACAAATCCCAGAATTAAAAATACCAAAACAATTGAATTAAGCAGCAAAAAGCAAGAATCAGATAAAGATATCAAATATAAAAACAAAGATTCAGCTACCACATACAAAATTATCCAAACTTTGAATAAATTAAATAATAAATCACACAACAAAAAATAAATAAATACTAAAACTATTCTAAAATCACTTGATCAGCAACTAAAATATAACAATCAAATAAGAATTAGATAAACCAATCAAACACTAATATAAAAGATTCAGCAAGTTCTAAACTTACAAATCACATAACAATAAATAAATATTAAAACGATAATTACGATAACAACCAATTAATCAGCAACTCAAATTATAAAAAAAATTCCTCACCGGAACGAAACAGATCAGCTGAAGAATTAATAGCTTTACGGCAGGTTGAAGACGTCGAATTCCGAGGCATCTTCAGATAATTTGGAAATTAATTTACTCTTTTTATGTTTTTCTTTAATTGGGTCAGTTAATGGGTAGCAAAGAAACAATCAATTAGTCATAAAAAGCTCTTTTTATTATTGGAAGAGGATTTTGATGATGGGAGAAGAAGAGCTGCAATTTAATCTTATTAATGTTACCTTTTTGTTATCTTTATAGAAGTATAATTAAGCACGTAAATTCAAATTAGAGTTATATTCAAACTACAACTTGGTTTGATCGGCTCGACTTCATACTTCTAGTTCTACTCAGAGGTATTAGGCACTAGGCATGTAATCAAGCCAAATCAAGCTGAATAATTAGATATTTGTATTTGACTTGATCGATTTTAAACGTGAGATTTAATTTGGCTTGATTAGGCTCAATTAGAGGAGTTTGGCTTAAGGTTTGAAGAAGATTTTTAAGCATATATTTAGTCCGATTTGGCTTGTCTCAAGCCAAATTGTTTGAAAACGTGCGGCTCGAAAATACAAATCGTTTGAACATGAAATTTATAACTTACAAAAGACAGATGACATGATACTTAAATATATTACAATCCCAGAATCTAAAATAGAAAAATACAATAGTTAACATAATTCGGCTCAGATTTCGGTTTTTTCTATCAACCAAAAGTGCGACACGTCATGCCTGCAAAGTGTTTGCCCCGCCAAGATAACTATACGTCTATACCAACAGTATTGAATATAGAATCAACCATGTCAAACTACTCAACGAATTCCAACTCCACGGAATCGTCATTATCCTTAAATCAATACAAAAATAGAATAGTTAATATTCAATTTGTTGTTGTTTTAGTTGCTAGTGAGCAAAAAGTTCTGGTTCGAATCTCACCTCATTGCTAATTTACAAAATAAATAAATAATAAAAGCATAATTACAAATGAATAAAGAACACAGCAAATATATTACTAATTTCGGAGTACGAATTTCGTAAGCTCCTTAATCCAATCCCCCGGGGCAAAGAAGGATCTCAATTGTATCTCTTCTCATAAAGGCTCTCTTTTATCAATGACCCCACCAGCAAACAGATCAAATCGAACACCGAAAATACAAATGAATGGCTAATACTCCCTCCGTTTCTTTCTATTTGATTGTTTGGGGAAAAAGTACTTTATTAAGAGATTGTGAAAATTACATTGGGATTGTAAAAAGGTGCATTGAAGTTGTAAAAAGTTGCATTAGAATTGTAAGAAGTTGCATTGAAATTGTACACAATCAAATATTTTGAAACAAGAAAAAAACTCTAAACAATCAAATAAAAAGAAACAGATGGAGTATTACATAATAAAAGCCATAAACAACTAAAACAACATATTAATATAAAAAATAGAACATGGATTGAAAGGTCAAGAAAGCCTAACTATATTGAAAGTCCAAATCTAACACCAAAAATATAAATCGAGGGCTAATATTACATAATAAAGACCATAAACAACTAAAACAATAAATTGATATAAAAAATATAACATGGATTGAAAGGTCAACAAAGTCAGCTTTATTGAAAGTTCAAATCTAACACTAAAAATACAAATCGAGGGCTAATATTACATAATGAAGCCTATAAGCAACTAAAACAACGGATTCATATCAAAATCGAACATGGATTTAAAGATCAACAAAAGTTAACTCTATTGAAATTTCATGTAACAAAAGTTAACTGTATTTAACTCTATAGACATATTCTAATTACTTAATGAACATGCAATTATAAAAGCGGAAGTGATAAAAGCAGATTTTGTGTACCTCCAACCATTGCTTAATAAAATATGAAGCCAGAATTATGAAGCCAGAATTATTGTTGTAGGTTCCAAACCCTCCTTGTTACTTTATATAGTGTAGGATTTTTTAGGAGTAGATTTAATGATAGCTCATATATTTATACTAGTCTAGCCATCATAGAATAGTTAATAAGACACAGTTATAGTAGAAAGTAGTTACCTAAATTTGGGAGAGAATAATTAATTACCCTGATCAATTAATAATTTACCAATTAAATAAATCACAATATTTATTTTTCAAATCAACCGAATAAATATTAATATAATATCTTATTGACTTAGAAAAGATCTTACATTTGGAAGGGTTGCCTTTATATGGATGAATAGGCACATGGACCGTGTGAATTAATGGGCACCAAATGGACGTTGTGGATGAATAGGCACCAAATGGACTTGAAGGGTTAATATATTATAAATCTACATTATATGTAATTGGGGAAGGGGGGAATTAGTTTTTTTTTTATGAAGCCCCATGTTCCATTTTTCCTAGATTTTAGCTAACTACCCATCACATTCATTTTTTCACTTTTTTATATTATACAAAAAATAAGATGAAAATTTTTAATATTTTTTTATCATATATAAAATATAAATTAAAAAGATCTTCCATTTAATATCCATGTTTAGTACTCTTATATTAATTTGTATTTTTAAAAATTCAACTATATCTTAGATTTTTAGTGAGACACATGAATTTTTTTCTTTATGTTTTTTGTATGTAATAATATTTTTTATTTTTTATTTTATTTTTTTGTGCATGAGCAACGAATAAATAAAATATTAATTCGCACATACATTGACAGTGCATCGATTTTACTAATTTTAATAGTTCATAAAGAATACTTTATCAAGAATTTTGTATAAAAAGTAATCTAAATCATATATATCATAAATATGATGAATAAATTTACACAGGCTAGACTGTGTACAAATGGCTAGTATATAATAAATGGGGGAGGGGGTGGGTGGATCGACCCAAACCTTTTCAAGCGGTTTGGCTCGATTTGCAAATATCATGATCACATCGTTTGGCTTGATATTTGAGATCCCGAGCCAAACTTCAAGCTGCACCTTTTCAAAAAATGGACGGTGTTGATGAATAGGTACCAAATGGACTTGAAGGGTTAATATTATATATATAAGTATATAATAAATGGGGGAGGGGGGTGTATCGACCCAAACCTTTTCAAACTTTTTGGCTCGATTTGCAAATACCCTGATTACATTGTTTGGCTTGATATTTGAGGCCCCGAGCCAAACTTCAAGCCGCACCTTTTCGAACCAGATAGTCCGAGTTTTTTCGAATCGACACGTTTGCTGACAGGCCTATTAAGCAAGTGGTCCATATTCTAAGGGCCTCTACTTTTAAAAGGGGCAACACTATACACAGCAGAATGGTGTTTTAATGTAACATAAAGTTACTATTTTACCCCCACTTAACTTCCTCACCACTATATTTTCAAATAGGGACGCGGGCAGAATGGTAATTGGACTCCTAAAAACCATTGTTTTGGTGTGTATATAATAGATCACTTCTAAAAGCTTTGTAAAATAAGGCGAGGGTTGTAAACGAATAGAACTATACCAAACGTAGTTTTGAGTTCGGTCCGCAAGGGGTCAAACGGGACCAAACTATTTGCGAAGCGCACCCAACCTTACGTTTGGTTCGGTCCGAAATATGCGAACCGAACAGAACTATTTGCGAACTGTGCGAACAAATTCGGTTGGGTTGGCAAAAATGTTCGATGTGATTGAATATTTTGACGGATGAGAGGGAGATGAGTAATGAGTAGGAATGAAGAGCTATGAAGTGGAATTGATTTTTATGATTTAAGTTAGATAAGATCTTTGAAGTCTGGACTTTAGAATATAAATAACAAACAAACTCTCTATTAATATGCGAGCCGAACCAAAACGAACTATTTGATTTGGTTGACGGAACCTTTGATTTGATAGTTTGGTTTGGTATTTATCAATGCAGACAGAACCACGAGCCGAATAATGCTAGCCGAATCGAACTTTTTACGTTCACTCACACCTTTAAATAAGGCTAATGACTCTATCGATCATACATGTTTCACAATATTCACCACTTGATCACTAATATTTCCTTTTGACCTTATGTCTCACTCTTGTTTTAATATCATGTTTTTCATTTCGAGTTAAGTTTATTAAGTAGGTATTATTAGTGGTATATTCCCGCATAATTAGAAGGGGTAAAATAGTTTTACAATAGCTCGAATAACATAACCCTTAATTATAGTTCCGCAATATAATTAATATTATGTTACGGGACTGATATGGACCTAAAATATCATTATATAGAGGGTTATACCTGGTTGGGCCCGTTGATAGTGGACTCGATCCATCTAGAGGCCCAGGAACCTTGGTCATCCCAAGCGCCTCTCAGAGCATGACACATATCCCTCTTTAATGTGAGAGTTACCAAAAGGAACCTCCTATAAATACCCGTATCACTTTCCATATGAGGTAAGTATTATTCTCTAACACTTATTCTCTCAAACACCTTTGACTGACTTGATCGTCGGAGTGTTTGTGGTCGAATACTGACCACACTTTCAGGTTAAATGGATCCAAGAACACCCAACTCTCAGATAGCCGGCGGATAAAAAACCCCTCTCGTCGACGAGGCGAATCCACGAACATCAGTACCTCTTATGCCGCCTCGAGGGACAAATCAAGACTTAAGAGCTCGTCTCAGTTCAGGTAGACGAGAGGAGACTGACGACGCACAATCGCGGCGATCTGAACCATCCTCTCGTGCAGGCGACAATCCAGACAGATTACACGAGTCCTATATGCGTAGAGGCAGAGAACTGGCTGATAAATCAGGGATTATTTTACCTTAATAATTATCCTTAACCAGTTGAGCTATATCTCGGAATTAAAATGCACATACTATTTTATAATCAGTACGCCATACAAATTCAAAAAAATAAATTAATTTGAAATAGTATTTCATAGTTATTCTTAGGTCTTATTTTCATTTTTGACCCTGAACTATGATAAAAATTTCAAATTGGATCTTAATACTATCCTAAGCCTCATATTGGACCCTATACTATGGTTTATCCCATTTTACCCCCTAAAATGCCAAATATGATATAATTTTATTTTAAAATAAGGGAAAAATCATAATAGCACATACATTAAACTTTTGGGCACAATTCAAAAATAACAAAACTTATTTAATTAAAAATAAATCCCAAACTTATTTTCATTTTGGACCCTCAAGTATCACGTAAGTTTCAAATTGGACCCTGATACTATCATTAGTTATTTGTAAAAACGCCCCAAAAGTTTGATATATGTGATAATCCGAATTTGCACTTCTTTTAAAACAAAATTCAATCTAAAATTGGCATTTGAGGGGGCAAAATGAGACAAAACGTATTATAGGAAGTAATTTGAGGCTTATGATAGTATCAGAGTCCAATTTAAAATTTACGTGATAATTTAGGATCCAAAATGAAAGTAAGTCTTATTCTTATTCTTAGCATCTTTGGTTCTATGTTTCTTGGCATGGTTCATTTCTGTATGTAGATCCCTCTTTAAACCCATAAACGGGCATCTACGGACTTTCCATAATAACACTACTACACTAGCATTTCAAAAAATAAATATTTTATGTCATATCATATTATTTATTTAGCACATTATTAAATATTATTAGTTATTTTTATACTTCACAATAAATAATATTTCAGACATATTTTATTTTATTCTTACTTCCACAATACCTCACCAGCATATATATATAAAATATTAAATAACACAGACATATTAATTAAAATAAATTGCATTAAAATGGACAAAGTGAGGTTTTATTTGTAGACCGTCACAACATAAACATATCAACAAAAAAAATAGTTTTACAAATTTTTAACCCAAAAATATATTTTAAGTGAAAGAAAAATAATGAGTCTCATTAGTAGGATGCATATCAGTCACTAATTGACTATCTCCTTTCATGTGTAATAAAATACACTTTATTAGTTAAATAAATAGGATGAAGATGTGAATTAACAATACTCTTTAACTATTTTTTCTTATAAAAATCAGGAATACCCACATTCCAATACTAAACTTTTAAATAAATTAATGATGAATTTAGTTTTTCTTTTAAAGTAAACATTTATTTTCAAAATTTTGGACGGACGATTATGCAGTCCATGTCCCTACTACTTCCACTGAAACCATAAAGAGCTAGTCACATATATATTGTCTATGCTAAAGCTATGCAGCCTTAGTGTGATTGAGTAAATCTCAAGCAAGGAACACTCAGCAACTATTTTTTGACCTTATTTTTTCTCACTCTTAATGCACGCGCAATCTTATCTTCCATTTATTTTTATTCAATTGTATGTCCAATAATACATTATCCCAATATTTTAGTTTATTGATTGAAAAGAGAACTAGAATTTGATGGAACACTTTAATCACTACAAACTATCCCTATGTTTGAGGTATTTGAATGTTTAGCTAAACATTACTTTTATTAAAATGTCAATCATTGTTATGCACATCATTAAAATATTCATCAAGCATTCCACTAGGATATTTGAGTTCAATTTTTTGTTATTTTAAGTTAATTGTCCATTAGTTAGCACATACTCTAATGCTCTATCAGTTAGATGTTTGTGTATACAAGTGTGAAACTGTCACACTAACAACCCCATGCACCTCTGTGTTGGAGTATACTGAGGAGGTAAATCGTGTAATGTGTCTCACTTGATCAGAGGACTAGAAATTGATTCATTGCTTGTTAATCACTTCATCAACACAAAATTTGCTCCGTGTGAAAGTTGAACGCAAGATGCAAAAAAATGCGATATTTTCTAGTACTCTACACTCCTATTTTTTACTACTAAACTATGTCTCGATGTGGTTGTATTTAATTCGTTATTATATCTATATAATTTATGTAGAAAAGAAAAAAATGATATTAGTAACATTCAAAGTTAATTGTAATGTAACATGGTTATTTATCAAATTAATCAGAGCATATGAGATTATGTACGATATTCTAAAAGTTGAGAGACGCCAATCTCTAAAGTAACGAAGAGTCATTATGAAATTTTGTGCATGAGAGGCATCATTGTGCTCTGCTTTGTACCAATGAATTGATTTCTTAATAATCATTGAATACTTTTTAACAGTATTATTTTCAGAACATTCATCATCCCTTTGTATTATAGCACTTGATTTTTATTCCTACATTATTAAGTACTTATCATTAGTTTTAAGATGAAAATTTCTAAAATGGCTAGTTCAAGTACTTCGATTGCAAAATAACAGAACAATTGTAAAAGTTCGAGAGCAAGGTGACCAGATCGTTAAAATCAAAGAAGACACTAAAAATATTAGCCAATGTATAGTGACCAATCTTTCATTTAATCCAAATTTAAAAGACTAATTATCAAAATCTCGTACTTTTATCCTCCAAGCAAGACACGGTTGATATAAATACAGTATTTGAAAGTATGAGTTTCATATGTTTCTGACAGGTTGAATAATGAAAGAGGGAATCAGTGCAGTGCAGAGGTGCATTGACTTTATAAATGGCTGTCTCATTGACCAGGAGCCAACACCCATATCTATGACTTTCATATTAAAACCACATTTTGTTTCTCACTAGTCACTAGGCTACATACATAAACATTTATTTGAACATTATAATTTGGGCAATTTCGTTCCTAATAATAATTTGGGCAATTTAAAAATATCGCAAGTCCAACTTATTAGTATAAGTTTTAACTCATTTTCGTTAATTGAACAAAATTAACTCAAAATTAAATGAAGACAACGTGTAACAAATTGTTTCATTTGTTTATTTCTATTTGATTCTTGAATTATGTCATCATCCCCAAGGAATAACTAGTAAGAGTATCAATTACAACCCTACATGACCATGAAGAGGCCGGGAGAAGATCGAGCATGCATGATGACTAATATACATATTAATAATATAAGTATTTAACTATTTTACATAGAATATTTTTGTCTCGGAGCATATGGGGCAATTCCCTAAGTTTAGATTATTGTAATGTGACCCATGTAAGATTGTCCTTTCATCATCTTCTGTGTATCATAATTTCACAAATTAATATATTAATGTATTAAAGTATGAGCATCAGTCTCGTCTTTTTATATAATTCGAATTAAATTTATATTGAGAGCAAACATTGTATTTCGAAATGGTTAACATACAGACAAGCTCTAATCTCCTAATTAGGTAATATATATTTCACAATGTATTTTCTTTATGTATTCTAAGATAAGAGTATGTAGAAATTATTGATATTAGTATATGACGATTTCACAATTTTATGTATTATATTCTTCATATTAGTAGGCTAAGTATATATATCTCGCTCATGTAGAGGTAACTTTAATCTAAAGAAAGCTGCAGATTCCAACCTATCCTTTGACAATTTCATCACTTGTAGACTAGTTAATAATCTAGCATCACCATTAATTCATATAATATGTACGTACACTTGCTTATCATTATTAATTACTTGGTTAATTATTTGGCACTTTGAAGGTACTTAGTTACACTTTTAATTACTAGTTGCTTGTAAAATACTATAAAGATGATGAAATTAAATAAGGCTCAAGGCTCAACTCAAGATGCAGGTTAAGGTTTAAGGATAGAATTAGTTAAACATCTGGAGTAGGGTTAACTCAAGATGTTGACCTGCATCAATACATTGCATTCCTATATGGAGTATGTTAGTATGAAGAGTAAAAGACTTTATTGATCACTCAAGTTTATTAAAAAAATATTAGTCGGTCATCTTAGTATGATTTTGTATATTTTTGATTATTTATGTTGGGTATTATGTATGCTTTTGGCCACTCACACAATTCTTTGGTACAACTCTTGATTTTTTTGAAATTTTTAACATTTTGGTAAGGTATTTTAGTCATTCTCTCACAATTTTGTCATGGGAATGTAGAGTGTAATGGAAGTTAATACAAATTAGTTGATGGAAGTTTAAAAATTATGAGAGAATAACTAAAATACTCTTACCAAAATGTTATAAATTTAGAAAAATTAATAATTGTACCAAAATAACGCGTGAGTGACAAAAAATATACATAATATCCAACATGAGTAATCGAAAATATACAAAGTCTGCCTAGAGTGATCGGCTAGTGTTTTTTAATAAATTCCATTTGATCTAATATGAATGTTAATGTGAAAACGTTTTAATTTAGTGTCGTTAGTACAGTCACTTCATCATGCAGAACCTAGATACGAGTATCTTTTATGCTTTGGGATTAACAACATTTTACCTTTATTTATTTTCCACTTCGTGATACATCCCCATGGGAACGGAAAAGAAGAAAATAAAAATATAAAATCACCTATGTGGGTCCAAAGTACATAATGTTTTCCAGCTTCTCGAATGCAAGAAAAATTACTCTTTATAAGGTTGTTTTTTGATTTTGGTACTTATAAAATGTTCATATTTTAAAAATATATAAAAACAAATTTAATAAGATCAAACATGACAATAATATTTTATTATTAATTGATGAAAACTCCTAATCAAAGTTTTCAAAGTTTGACTTCAAAAATAAAAAATGACCTGATGAAAAAAGACGGAGGGACCGAGTAAAATCTTGCTTACAAATACCCTTCCACTTCTTCCCAAGCCTCTCCCCTTAAATTCATCATTCCCTTCCAAACTCAACCAAAATTGGCTAGTGAGCACTTCCAGAAAAACAAACATTCTTTAACAAGAATGGCTAAACCTCAACAACGTTATCGTGGTGTTCGTCAGCGACATTGGGGCTCTTGGGTGTCCGAAATTCGCCATCCTATATTGTAATTTCTCTCATTCCTCGATTACTTATTTTATTCGTGTCACACTTTATACTACATATAATTTGAATATCAAAATATAACATATGGTCCAAACTCGTTATTCATAGAGTTTATATGTTCCATACTAAATTCCGACTTTTGAATATTGATCACAGGAAAACAAGAATATGGTTGGGGACATATGAGACAGCAGAGGATGCAGCAAGAGCGTACGATGAAGCTGCAAGGCTAATGTGTGGTCCCAGAGCACGTTCAAACTTCCCCAACAATGGAGATGAAGCTCAACCACCAAAACTTCTTTCTCCTACATTGATAGCTAAGTTGCAAAGGTGTCAAATGACATCCTTAAAAATGTCCAAAAGAGCTAGTGTGATAAATGATGTTTCAGAGTACCAACCTCCTCAAAGAGACTCTGTATCGCAAGTTCCGGGGAACACTGAAGGCGAAACCGGTAGCGATTCGAGGGAGAATTGGGGTGGTTTTGGTAGTGGAAATGTTGAGAATTTCATGACTCTTGAAGATGATCATCATATTGAGCAGATGATTCAGGAGTTGTTGGATTATGATTGTGTTGATCTTTCCTCTGTTCTGCAGAACTAGTTAGGAAATGGAACTGTATGTTTTGTAGTATTTTCGCAACTTCTTAGTCAAATTTTATTTTTCTATAGTCTCTTCTTTTTATCCTTCAAGTAAATAACGACTAAAATTATATCTCGAAAAACACGAAGTCTATTGGTTGGAAACGAGGAGTATTGAGTAACGTAATGATCAACAACTTGGTCTAATGCACATAGGCCATAACTAGATGTAACACCACAAACTTTGACTGAATTATTTTATGTGTGACCTCACAATTAAATTTTCAACTCTTAACAACTTAACTGGTCGAGTCTTGAGCTTTAAGTTTTACAATTTGATATAAGTACTTTTCCGGACCGGTTACGGTTCCGTATAGATTTGTTCCGTATAGAATTCCGTACAGAAAAATAGTTACACAATAACCCATGAAGAAATAATAATTACATCTTCAATCCCCACTCCAACCACCAATATTTGTATATTAACCCTTTACGGAATGTGTACGGGATATTTCTATAAGGCACCCTAACTTTCTACGTACTTTTCATAGGTTAATACTATAAACTTTAATGGTTTTCTAATGGCCTATTTGTTCTTTAAATTAAAAGAATTAATGGTTTCACACACTTATCGGGTAAAAGTTCAAGTATATAAGTTTTTCGATAATAAGTAAAACATTACAAATTTGAACTTTGTATTATCCCCAATACTCATGTGTTAAAATAGTGTGACTTGTTATTTTGTACCCCTCCAACCTCCATACCCATCTAAGTCCAAGGGTTTTCTGATCTTTAAAACAAACACTCAAGATACTTAATTTAAATCAATATATAATAAATTTATACATATATAAACTTCTAGTTTTTGTTAAAATAATATTTATGGAATTATTATAAGCTTCACAGACACTCTGGACTAACATTATGTGTTAACTTTTATTTGAACATTAAACAAAAAACTCATTCACATAGTTAAGACTAATTTGGTTTAAAATTGATGTTTAAGTAATAGTCAAGTTTTTCAATCAAATTTTGGTTTAGTAACTTTCACATATTATTTTTGTTTTTGTTAAAATGATTGAAAATTTCTATAACTAATACCGAGTAACTAAAATTGAGATATAAATTAATTTCATTAACAAGATATATATATAGAAGAAATTGAAAATACTTTTATTCTCATAACATAAAAATTATTCTAAGATTATATTATTAGTAACCATAATAGAATATCTTACAGCTGCATGAGAATGAGATCGATGAAACGGCAAGTATTGGCAATTGGCATCATGCATTTTGTTCAAAAGATACGTACTTTTGACCCACTCTTTGTTTTCTTCTCAATTTTTTCTTTCCATTATGAAAGACAAGCCATGATTAGAGTTCACTAGATGCATGCTCGGTCTCGATATTTCTCAACACCATGGCCCCTCATGCCATTATCTTGCAATTACCATAATCGTGCTACTTCAATGTCACAAATAATGAAAATTAATATCATTACGGCTTAAATTCCGACAGCCCCTGAATTTTGCTCATCTGATCGGTTTGGCTTTAAATTTTTTATTATTATTTTGTATATTGTAAATTGACCTCTAATGCTGCATTATGTGTTGAATGCCTATTTTGTCCTTCATTTTAAGTCAAATATCCTCAAAATGACTAGTTTGGGGGGCAAACTGGTCAGATGAGCAAAGTTGGGAGGGGAAGGCAAACTGACCGGATGAGCAAAATTGGGAGGGGGATGGGGGAAACTAACCAGATGAATAAAGTTGATGAGACAAACTAACTAGGTGAGCAAAGTTCAGAGGGCTGGTAGAATTTAAGCCTATCATTATATCCGCACCCAACCCTGACCTGTAGCGAGTCTAAATATTTTAGACTGACGGGTGTTAAAATCGACATTAATTTGATATTCATCAATCAAATTTAGCAATTTCTGCAATCTTCGTTAACATGTCTATCTTATAATTCAAACTCTTATATTAATACTAGTAAATTACATTGAGAATTATTATTGGAGTTGGCTCCTAGTTTTTAGCTTATTTTATCCTTTTATTATTATGCCGGTTTGTAAAAATGATCCCATTCGTATCATCATACATGCCAAATACTCTTCATTTCTAAGAATGATGTTTATAATTGTCTTAAACTATAAGTTGCACGTACGTATACAATAATACAAAAACATCAATTATTATTCTAGCAAAGGGAGGAAATGCAACAATTATTCGAAGTTCATCATCTCGATCGGAAAGAGAGTATATAAGAAGGGGGGATGTCTCTTAGAATGATAACTGGATTTGGATTGAACAACGTTTGATCATCACACGTGAAGACATGTTAAGGAAATTCGGAGTATCATGTTTGACCCCAATTTTAGACACCATCACATGGAAATGGAATTACCTCTCATTCATTACTACGAACTTGTGCCGAATGGGCTCCTCGTATCATAATTTGTATATAATATTAAAGAAAATAAAAAAAATGTTATGAAAATATTCTTGAAAACAAAGTCAATGATTTCAATTATATGTTGTTTCGATTAACAAATTAAAAATAATTTGTAGTCAAAATTTGACACACATCCAAAATTATACTCTATCGATCCCTCCCTTTTTCTAAGGGTCATTTGACTTTCACGATCACCTACACACAACTTAAAATGTAAATATCCCTAATTCTATATCCGTAAAGTTATAATATTCCAAAAAAAAAAATTACATCGAACATAACAAGATCCTACTACATGACTATATTTTTTATTATCGGCTAATGCGAATTCATGGTCAAACTTTTCAACTTATGATTCCAAAAATATAAAGGGTATTAGAAAAAGGGACGGAGGGAGTATTATTAGTCATTTTCGTTTTTTCCTGTACAACTTTGACCTTCAATTACTTATTATAAGTATCCTTTAGTTCAAAATGTATAAAACTACTATCAATAAATTTATATATTTAAGAGAGTATTAGTAGTCGTTTTCGTTTTTTTGTACAACTTTGACTGTCAATTACTTATTATAAGTATTCCTTAGTTCAAAAAGGTATATTTTAGGCACCCATACATGCTGCTTCACCATGATGAACGCGATTTTGTTTCGAAATATTGTGACCCGTGAGTTACTATTGTAAAACGGATTTCTCATTTTTGGGGAACAACAAGTAGTTCTTGTTATAACATGAATTAAACCTGAAATATTATCAGTACCAAACTACCAATAGTTAGAATATGTTCAGATTCAGGTCGAGCATCTTATAATTTGTGACTCTACCTCCTTTGAATTGGTTTTCTTGCATTATTTAGCTGTGTGTTTTTCACTTTGTTATCCAGGTAGGTTATTGTAAGAGAATTGACAAAGAAAATGAAATAAACACTGCCTTTTCACACATTTAGATTCAGTATAGATACATATACATATACACATAAATATATTAAAATGTTTTTCCATTGCAAAAACTTAATTAAACAAGAGACATTTATGATCAAAGAATACATAAATGACTTGTTATTTAACAATCGAATGTGCCTAAAGGCTTAAACTAATAAGACTAATGATTTTTTCACTCTAATTTTTAATATTGGCACTCCACCTCTTTATGTAGTTTTGTAATAATAAGTTTTCTTGTCGTTATCAATACGTAAAGTGCGAAAATCATTGACCTAAACTAATTGCGATTGGGAGGTGTAGGCCAATCTCCTCTGCAAAACGTTATTTTACTGCAACCTCTACGGTATGGGTTAGCTGGAGGTCCTATATTAATCGCTTTCGTTGAATAAATTCCTTCAATGTTCATCATTTCTCTTCTCATATTACCAACTTTATGAATCAATGCAGATCCAGAAACGAAGAATAATGAAAATAAAGCTAAAAGAATGAGGCCTAATGCTCTTGACTTCATCGTTATTTTGCAATTAGCGATTATGTTAGAATATTATGGAATTGATGTTAGTATTATTGTATAATGATACATATTTATACAAAAAGATGTCTACGGGCTAATACAGTCAATTAATGAGTAATGATCATTAATGTTAATAATGGTCGCTAATTCTATAGAATCAATTAATGAGTAATGGTCACTAATAATGCTAATAATGGTCACTAATGCTATATAGTAATCAATTAATTAGTAATGATCACTAATGCTAATAAATATACCACTAATGATGTAATAATTCTAATAGATTACAAAAATAGTATTAAATGACCGCCTTGAGCTCTAATTTATAGTCACAAATCTCCTAATATTGAAGATAAATTTATCAGATATACCTTAAACATCTATGAAAATAAATCATCTAATTTAGAATATTATAACCGCATAATTATAGTTACACTGAGCTAATCATAACCACATAATTATAGTTATTATGAGCTAATGTAGTACTTTTTTTTTAATTAATGAAGACCATATATTACCTTAAAACGAGCTAATGTAGTACTGATCGAGTTTTTTCTTAGGAGATAACAGAATTCTGTTATGAGGGAGATAACACAAATGCTGGCCGTTGGATCATGGTGGTTATGGATATTTTTGATCTTGTGGCTGATATTAAAGGAGGGTGTTTTTGGAAGATGGAAATCGTTGATTTTTAGGCGAAAAAACAGTCTCACTCTCCAACAGGCGCGAGTGTCATACACTCACGCGTTTAATATCCTAATTATATGGGCGGTTGCAATTAATTTAATCATTAATTGCACGGTTGCAATTAGTTTGTTTAACTGTTTCCGTTTTTGTCTCCTTATTTTTTGGTAATACAATTGTTGGCATTATTTGAGTCAACATATAAATCAATATAATTAATATGCATTAATTATGTATATATTATTCTATACAATTTCGATTTGGTATTTTTGTTTTAGTCCTTTATGTAATTGTAATAGAATTTGATCGTATTATAAGATGTTTATGATAACTAAATTGTGATAATTCAAATTTTAGTTTTCTTTTAATGAGTTAGTCAATAATATTATTTAAAGAATTTGTACTATTACGATTATCATACATTATTATAATTTATTTAAAATTATTTTGAAACATGTTCAAACTAGTGCTTTCTGAAGAATTTAATGCAAGTTGTAAGTTCGTGGTGTGCATTGTCATTATAGGTTACAAATGCAATGAACTAGTACGCTTATGTCATCATTTTATTCTAGACGATTTTTATGTTGTTTAATTATGATTTTCTTCATTAAATTTACGTTGACTTAATATTCTCCAGTATAATCCCTTTTTTCATGGGATTCATATTTTGCAAATGTTCGAAGTTGTTTTCTAATTCGAAGTAGTTACTTTAAGTTGATTATGTGTCCTAAATTTTCGATAGTGTAATTAATATTATATTTTACAAAATAATTGATTCTTATTTTATTGAGATTTACAATGACCTTAATTTTTTTTTTTAATTTACATAGTTATTAAATTTATGGAATGACAGTATTGTAATGGAATTCCATTACCTAGCTAACGCATGTCATGGTTTGGTATTATTAGATATTTATGTTTCCTATTTATAAAAAACTACCTTTAATTATTTTTGCCTTACTATTAGGCGGTTTAGCTAGTTTTTGGCAGGATCCCTATTTTCGTGGGATTCTTAGCCATTAGATTAGGTGGTTTTCATTTAATTAGATTCTAACGGTTGTGTGGACGCACTCTCCCAATTAATCAAATAAAACAATACCATCATTAGTAATTTAATGATGGTATTTTAATCCTATAGAACAATAACATCATTAGTAATTTAAATTGCATTATTGAATTTATGGGCAATGGCAAATTCGACTTGAAAAGACTAAAATAACCTTAGTAAAGACGCACATGGGTGCCAATTGAGTTGACCGGCAGTTGACCACCCGGAAAAGTGGTCGACTTAGCAAAAGAGACAATTTTTAAAAAGTGAGTGATCAACCGGACACTCTAAAAAGTGAGTGATCAACTGGTGACATAGGTAAAAAGTAGGTGATGTCCTCTGCCAAAAACCTTTAATTATATTGTTTTAGCTATTGAAGGGTAATGGTATCCAAACAGGAATTATAATAGTCTTATTCTACATCCTAAAAAAGATTCTCCCCAATCCAAACGCACCATAAAATATTGATACATTTTGACTTTTGGTGGTCAACAAAACACAATTTAAAACATAAATATCTCTTATTCTACATCCTAAAAAATAATACGAAGTTGATATTTTAAAAATATATATTGAGACGAATCTAACAAGATCTCACATGACTATATTATTTCTTATCGCTTAATGAGAATTCTTAATCAATTTTTTTAAAATTTGACCACCAAAAATCAAAATGTATTAATATGTTATGGACGGAGGGAGTAGTATACAAAAATAATTATAATAGTTTCAGTTACCCTCCTTTAAATTTTCCTAATCTATCTTAATTTTAAATGTTCACCTTCATCTAGATTCAGTCAAATGGAAAAGCATCATTAATGGGCCACAACACCACCAATCCTCTTAATCATGTCGAAGCCTCGGAGGTGCAACCTTACAACCTCACCCTCCCTCTTTTGAGATGTTACCAATTTCTTGTTTCTTACCACTTTATAATTTTACCTAATGTATCTTCATCGTGTATACCTAGCTCTGATTATTAGTACTATACAAGACTTACGATACCCTTATAGTATGTACGTTTCGACTGGTTCAGTTGAACAAGCATTTAGCTTTTTAAAATGAAAAATTAATTATATAGGTATAAAATAATTTATGAAGAAATTCACATTTATATTAATGTAGTAATATACTCAAGTGTTTTTAACAATCACTTTAAAAAATATGTCAATTTCGAACATCCACTCGAAAAAAAAGCTAAATCCGCCGGCGGGGAGGGAGTATATTGTTTTACTGAGACATTGTTGGGTTTGACAAAAATGGTTGGAGTAGAATATCAAATTCTCTTGATTGCGTAGAATCTGTACTGATAATCATGCAAGTGGTTTTGCAATGAACTATTTATACACTAAAATAAGCCACTAAAAGGTCAGTATCTAGGTTGGATGTTGAATTCATGGAATAATATAATTCTGTGGAGCAAGTTTCATACCTTATATGAACTTGGAAGGGATTTTTGAGGATAACATTGATCTTGTTATATGTATATGCTTTCTTTGGAGCTTGTTGGTGGATCGGTTGTTACTCAATGTTCGATGTGATCGATATGTGCAATTCTGTATTCTAACCTACTTTTGTTAATTATGTTTTCTTGAAGGCGAGCTCATCTATCAGTGCAACAATTCAGAAGTTTAAGAATATGGGATTTCCAGAAGATGTAATTGTAAAAGCTGTGAAGGAAAATGGTAATCGCAGTGTTTCATTTTATGATGTTCATTAAAGTACTGATTAGTGACTAATTTTTACAATTTTTAAAACTTGGTAGGGGAAGAGAACGAAGGTTCCGTACTGGAGGCTATCCTTACATTCATAGTGAGTTATACTTATCTGATGCCTGATAAATGTAGCAACCTGTTTTGGAAATACTAATTGATGGAGATCGATTCTTGAAGCACCTTTGACGTCGGGTCTTGCTTCACTATGGTTACTGAAAACCTATTGTCCTGATTTGAACATGCTTTCTAAGGAGCTTGTTACTCACTTTTTATTTATCGATGTGTTATGTGATTGTTTATATTTGAAGCCTCGCTGAGTTGTCTATATTAAAGCTTCTCGTAAGATGTAATAGTTGGCAACTGGTTTGATATATTTTATTCAGAGAAATGATTGATAATGTTGCTACATGTGTTCTTTATATTCCGGATCAGAATGCTTCTAAAGAAGACAGTGACGATATAGACTGGAACACTGAAGATGAGCTTGATTGTGAGAGTATTCCAGAATGCACAGCTTTGCCTTCTCCATCAATGCTACCGCTACCACTTCCATCTGTTGGATACCATGAGGTATATATCATAGGCTTTGATAACATGTTATTGTTAGTATACTTTTTAGTTGATGCAGTAAGTTCAGAATGAATTGAGCTCGAATAAAAAAACTATATCCTGCTGAATTCTACAAGTGCTTTCACAATGAGCTAGCCTGACATTATTGTATGTCACTGAGAGTTCATTATCTAGGTTGGAATGTTGGATATCGAAGTCACAGCAACTAATTTCTGTGTGTGTGTTTTTCAAGGAGAAAATTGAGCTTGGGATCTTTTTAATTGCATTCAGTTGCACAATGGTAAATTGATAACTTGGTCTTATTGATTGGCTTACAATGTCAGCTGCATTGATCTGTAAAATCAGCTGCATTGATTTGGACATGCTATCTATGGAGCTTGTTGGTAGATTCATTTTTATTCGATGTTTGATGTGATCAATATGTGCATTTCTGTATACTAATCTAGTTTTGATAATTATCTTTTCCTTGTAGGCAAGCTCATCCAACAGCTCGTTAATTCAACATTTTAAGAAGATGGGATTTCCAGAAGACATAATTGAAAAGGCTGTCAGGGAAAATGGTAATTGCAGTATTATGTTGTACAAGTGAACATTAAATGATTGAGTTGACTATATTTGACATTCTTTAAAATACAGAGAATTTTGCTGGGGAAGATAATGAAGGTTCCATACTGGAGACTATTCTTACATACACAGTGAGTAATACCTCTCTGATGCTACCAATTGCAATATTGAAAGGGCACTTCCTGCGGAAAAAAAGAGGGAGAATTGCAGCCTTAGAATAGGGCCTTTTCTCTTCTTCATAATTATCTGTAGTTCGTTGGCTCCTTCACTTCCTTTTTACACAATTTCTCTTTTTGTAACTTTTCTGCATCAGTTTCACTTTAAAATGGATAAGGCAATTACAATAATGATAGAGCTGGTTAGAACAGCTATTGTTGCCTAATGTTTTGAATGACGTCTTGTATAATTTGCGTCCCATGTACAAACCTTATACATACCAGTTTTGGTCAACTAGATAGATCATATAAGCAGTCATTGTTCTATCTCTTTCAGCTTATTACTTGGATATACCATTTTATTGATTTCCCACTGTTGTGAAAGAGAAATTGCAGTAAATTTGTTTTTCTCTTCTATCCCCTCTGTTTTAACTGTGGAGCTTGTTACTCATAACCTTCCAGCGAACGTGAAGATCCTTGGATACTTTGCTCCCTTTATTCCCAGCCATTTTTCAACTTCTTTTTCCTTTGAACTCTTAAAGTCAGGAGAATGACTTTTGAAACACCCTTGAGGCTGAGTCTTGTTTTATTAGATTGTTACTGTTGGGTGAGAGGGAGACACAACTAAGCATTCTTCCTAACGCATAACTCGTACTTCCTTCTTATTGCTTTGTGTAGGATATAAGTTATGAAAGATGCACTCTCTGACCTTCTTGATGATACTGACTAATAAATGTCAATGCAAACTTTTAAGAGAATAGAAAAAGAAAATTCCCAAAGCCGTAAGGTTATGCTGCATCTTTGTCCATTATAGTCCCTTTAAACTCAATGCATTTTGTAAATCTATGAGGAAAAGTGTAAATAGTTTATTGAAACAAGAATTAACTTGACACTTGCACATCATCGTTTCCTCTGATAATTTATAATATTTTCTCAAGGCATGCTCTATTTTGATCCATTGTTAATATTCATATCAAGTTTTCCATTCTGCAGTCTCTCGAGAGCATTCCTGAGCCGGCCAACTCAGATCAAGGTTCTTCAAAGTATGATGAAAGTTTTCTAGATGATTTTTCTGACTCAAGCAGTTATTCCGAGGAAGAGGTACAATTTGGTGATTTCTTTTAGTTTCCCATAATCCTGTCTTCGGATTCAGCCATATATATCATATATTCTCTTTTGTTGTGTTTTCGGGAGTAAATTGGTAGTTTATTGAATTTCATTTACTTTATTTGTTTGGCGTCTTTGTGAAAAATTATGTGAAGTTATCCTCAAGATCAAAAGCAATTTAACTGACATTCAGAAAAAGCAACTATTTAGAACATTCTAAACAAGAATCTAACCTATGGTCTACTAAAAAAGGTAATAAAGAAACATTATAACTGTGTTGATATAATTAGGCATCAAGCATGCAGATTTTCTATACATTTCACATAATTTTTCTGTTCATTCATGTACGTGTCTAAGAAGCAATGTGATGCAGGAAAATAGTGCACCTACATCTAAAGCTATCTTGCAATTTTTGCAAAATATGGGTTACACCGAGGAAGCTTCTTCTACGGCTATGAAAAGATGTGGTGAGTATGTTAGCCATAATGTTTCCATTGGTGTTCAATTTATACTATATGATACCTGTGAGGTTTATGTCTTGCATATGAAGTTATTTTCTTAACATCGCCCATGTGCTATTGTTCTATTGGTAAAGTTTTTTCTTTGGGAAATCACATAATCTTTTATACTTCATCCACGTCGATTGTCATAACTCATAAGCATATTCTGCTGTTATTATTGTTGGAACTGTGTCACATTAATCGCGTTTCTTTTTCAATCTGCTGATGTTTGAATCTTTGTTTCTTCATGTCTGCGATCTTGTTTGCTCGACTCCTTGTAATTGCTTCACATCATTACGAACTAACAATAGATGGTCTATGGACTCCTGGGCTATTATAATCAGTGTTCTCATGGAACTTCCTATCAATCGATTCCTCATTTATGAGTGCAGGTCCAGAGGCTTCAGTTGACGAGTTACTAAATTTTATATTGGCTGATCGAATTTCAAATCACTGTGAAGAAGTGTCCGATGGTACAACAAAGAAGAGGAAGCTAATTGCGTCTCAGTTGTTTAAACGAAAGCAAAAGTTACGTAGCGACATCAAGTCGATTCATCTACCAAATCCGATGATTGGTTTTGGTTTGCCTGCAGAAATAAGGCCAGCTAATGCACCCTTATCGACGATCCGGAGAAGTCTTCCAGATCAAGCTATTGGCCCTCCATATTTCTACTTCGAGAATGTGGCCCTTGCACCGCAAGGTGTATGGGAAACGATTTCAAAGTCACTCTACGGCATAGAGCCTGAATTTGTAGATTCAAAATTTTTTTGTGCAGCTGCAAGGAAAAGAGGCTATGTACACAATCTACCACTCAAGGGTAGATTCCTGATTAAACCGCTTCCACACCGCACAATACACGACGCGTTTCCATCTATGAAAAGGTGGTGGCCCAAATGGGACAAAAGATTACAACTAAACTGCATACAATCAGCAATTGGGAGTGCGAAGTTGACTGAGAAGATTATGAAATGGGTTGAGGATGATGATGGAGAACCACCACTTTCTGTACAGAAAAAAATATTGGATGAATGTAGAAGATGGAATTTAGTTTGGGTGGGGAAGTACAGGGTTGCTCCACTAGATCCTCAGGAAATAGAATATTTGATGGGGTTTCCAAAAGACCATATTAGGGGCGGTGGTATTGGTCAGACAGATAGATTTAAGTCTCTTGGAAGCGCTTTCCAGGTACTACTTTGTTTTTCTCTTGAAAGAGCTTTCTATTCTTTTCGAATTCATCTATCCCCCAACCCCCTTGTCTGTTTAAAACTGCATGAGTTAGTCCAACCAAAATGTGAAGTCTACCATTTTATCGTATTGAAGCTCCAGGAACATCTTTCTTTTTACCAATTTTATCATTTCTATTAGATACAGAGTACTAGTTCAACATACTACCCTTCCCTTCTCATCAACACTGTCATCTATTTGTTTTATATGGTAGTTCTCAGGTTTTCTTGTGATTTTGCTCTAGTGATAAAAGGAAATTAAGTTTCTCATTTGCGTCGACCTCTATTGTTCAGGTTGATACAGTGGCGTACCATCTCTCAGTATTGAAGTCTTTATACCCTAATGGAATCAATGTTCTCTCACTTTTTTCTGGGATTGGCGGTGCAGAAGTAGCCCTTCATAGACTTGGCATTCCGCTTAAGAATGTCATTTCTGTCGAAAAATTTGAAGGGAACAGAAAGGTTGTTAAGAGTTGGTGGGAGCAGACACGTCAGTCAGGAAGACTGACTCACTACGACGATGTTCAACAACTGGACGAAGCCACACTGAAGCAGATCATGAAATCCATTGGTGGGTTTGATTTGGTAATCGGAGGAAGCCCTTGTAACAATCTTTCGGGGAGCAACAGACACAGCAGGGTTGGGCTAGAGGGTAAGGACTCTTCTTTGTTCTTCGAGTTTGTTCGTATAGTAGAATCAGTGAAACGTTTTGCCGCACATCAGTAACAAAATTTAGAAAAAACTGATATTTCACTAATGGTCTAGATGATGATTATGTAGTCTTTAAAACCTATCTTGCATTATAAGATGATGAATGATGACCAAAATTAATTGATCTTATCTCAGATTTCTCACTTTCAAGCGATTTCTCTTAATTTCGTGATCTTTGATTTATCGAGATAAACGTTATTAGTAATATTGTAATGAATTTCAGTGTTGAGATTCTAATTTTGAAGATTTATTGAAGGAATTAAAATACTAAAACCGAAGTTAGATATTCCTTTGAATACTACAAAAACTTAAAGTCAAAAGTTTATTCTTAAAATATAGTACTCCAAATTGGTCAAGGTCTTTAGGTTCGCCACAAACCGTGAATTACTCATCGGCCATTGCTCAAGTGGTGTCCAACTGGGACTTGTAGACGACCAACTACACCACACAATATAATAAAGATAAATTGCATTTTGTATCTAGAAAGAAGAAACATTCAAAATTGATCCAAGTCCAACATGTTTCTTGCTAATTCCCGTGCAACTATTTGCATTTTCTATGTAGTCAGCAAGAGGAAAAGGGTAGTAAGTCCCTGTTCGTTTTTTTATATGACGTTTTATATATTTTTACATAAATTAGGAAAAACTAAAATTAGTATAAATGTATATTGAAAATACAAAATATCAATTGATTATCACTATATTATTGGTACTTGATAATTCCAATGAAAAAAATAAATAAAAGATACATTAAAATTGTAAAACGCCATAGAAAAACAAAACTAAAAATCTAAAAGGGAAAATGAAGAATAATATTTGTCAATCATCTCTTTCTTTCTAGCAACCTTTCTTTTAGAGCTTTGTCCTCGTATGTTGGTTCAATTCATATCCCCATATTCTTGCTAAAAACATTTGACTCATAATTAGTATAGGGAGTATCATACATCTACTATTTCAACACTTCAAAAAAAAATCACATAACTAAGGTAAGAGATTGGATAATATGCGATTGAATAATACGTATTTTTACTCGATTCCTTATTAAGGTAAGAGATTGGATAATACACGATTGAATAATACACATTCTTACTTGGATTTTTTCATTTGAATGCCGTTTAGCTTAAGTAGGGTATGAGTGCCACGCTCTTCTCATAATAATTATACAGTACAAGGCAAGCAGAGAGAAGTAATTTCTTTTTGGTAAGGTTCAAGTGGGAAATGGTCCCATTTAAGTTATTGAGTTGTGGCTAACTTGTTGACACTTTAAGAACCTCTCTTGAATTTGTCGATGCTTTTAATTTACTCATCACAACATTACAAATCTCATTGCATTGAATATACCTAGACAACTTCATAGTTGTGGATAATATGAAAAAAACAATTTTTTCTTAAGGCACAAAATTAAGATATTCATGAAAAAAAATCTTTGATAGAAAATCATCTAAAACTTGGTATTAAAAGATTTCCTAAATATGCTCATTATATGTTTTCAAATTTCCTAACAAAAATCATAAAAGATAATACTCCTTCCGTTTTTTTTACTATATGGCATTCTAGCTTTATCACGTCAATTAAGAAATAATATCATTTTATATATATGTTCCTAATTAATAACTAATCAATAATTATAATAATTTATAATTTCTTCTTTTTCAATATATATTTACTATAAGATGCATTCAATAGGGATTTAAGAGGGAATATTGAGCAAATATTGCATTGGTTTCCTAAAATGTTATGTAACAAAAATAACAAAACAGGCTAAAATGTCATATAAAAAACTTAAAGAGTAATAATTAATCTAAACTAGGAAACTCCCTACTAACAAGTTTCTCATAAAATGGTGTATGCCCTCCATATCAATGTAAATTTCTTATTTTATGTGAAAATCATTAAAATTAAAACAGTTATTTTGGATTTGAAAGATTAAAAAATAGTACAATTCAAATTAAAATTTGGGCAAAAAACTAATAATATTAGCTAAAGAACGATACCAAGAAAAAAAAACTTTGCCCAAAATGGATTTGAACTAATGATTTTGAACCGAATAGCATCGCATCGATTTAGGTTCAACCAAAAATAAAACCGACAAAATAAGTTTTGTTCGAGTTTTGGCTAGAAATTAAATCGAACTAAACCGTCCTTAAGATAGATGTGGTTTCCAATCTTTCATTGCGAACACCAAATCGTATCCAAAAGACATATATATTGGAATGAAAATTAGGTAAAAATTAAATGATAGAAACAATTTTGTGAATATTTATAAGCTGGTACCACATTAATGTGGAAATTCTATCATATGTTTACTTGGTCTGTAATTTAATGTTTTCTTTCCTAAAATAAGGCGCCTATGATCACATGCAATGACATGATGTAGTGGTTCGTAGATGTACAAGTATTTTGGTGTAATTAAAAAAGTGAAAGGAGTAACTAAGGGCAGATATTGCAGATGCTTATTAAAGCTTCAACAAAGTCTATTACCTCACCAATTTTTCCTTCTTTTAAGGGGTTGCTTTTAATAAGAAAAAATATTTTATAATTAATATATATTTCAAATTTGATATGGAAAATATTTTTAATATTTAATGTTTAATATATATCCTAAGACATATTCTAACAAAACCGTTAAAATTTAAATGCTCATCATACAGATCCATTATGACTTTCACCAAATTCAATCAAAGTTGGCATGTTGAGCAACATTCATCAAGAAGAAATTAGATAAGAATGTTGTACACAACATCAACAAACTCAACCTACTTAAAGTATGTGTTTGTTACATTATACTATTATTCAACCTACTCATAGATTTGAGTAGAAATGAAATTAAAATGAAAATATAAAATGATCAAATGAGCAAAACAATGAAAAAGAAATGTATGGGATGAGATGAGATCCTACATTGACAAAAAAAACAGTATCCTCTCTAGTGGCGGATCTAGTATTATACAATGGGTATTCAATAATATATTTTGAAATAGATATTCGAAATAGTCAAATATATTGCAATTTAAACACAAATATTACTATTTTCTTTTAAACATATATAATTTTATTTTATTTTTGTAAAAAGTGTCTTTTGACTGAACATGGGTGAACCAACACAAGTCCCACCCCTGACCCTCTGTCTTTTTTCTTGTAGTTGTTTTGACTTTTCATAGTCAATAAAACACAATTTAAAACGAAAATATCTCTAATTTTATATGTGTAAAAGCTATAAAAATATAATAATTTCAAAAATATATATTGAAATGAATCTAACCAGACCATATTATTTCTTATTAACTAATAAAAATTCATTATCAAAATTTTTAAAATGTGACTTCAAAATAAGAAGTAACATAATAAAAAAAAGAGGGAGGAAGTATTTGTTAAGCTGAGTTATCCCAGCTCTATCCAATTTACTTTTTGTTATATATATTCGGTGATTGGATTCATGGTAGTAATATCATAATATATTAAATTTAAGGTATTGATGAGAAGTAAATGATTTTTCATCCTTTCTTTCTTCATATTTAAATTATCTCTTCTAATAATAACTACTATTCTCTTGTCCTTAAATAATTGGTATGTTTCAATTTATTATGGTCAACAAAATACGATTTCAAACATAAATATTTTCTATTTTATATATGAAAAAAATTATAAATAAATTGATAGTTCAAAAATATATATTAAGACGAATCTAACAAAATATCATATGACTATATTATTTTTTATTAGTTAATAAAATTTACTGATCAAATTTTTAAAAACTTGACCATATAAAATTAAAATGTATCAATTATTTAGAAACGAAATAAATACTCCACTATTTACAATGCCCAACAAAACATGGTGTATAGTCTATAGGACATGTCCACGTATTAGAAACAAAAAGATAAAAATAAAAATGAAAATGGAGGTCTATCTAACTCCATACATGGACACACAATTTTCACGACACATCGCCCAATGAGCATTTGTCAAAAATTGACATCTTCAACCCCCTACCCCCCACCCCACCACCCACCCACACCCCTCACCCCCCCCCCCCCCCCCCCCCCCCCCCGGCTTACACGCGTATAATACTAAACTAAAGTCTTCACATACACACACCTAAATCCAGACATGTATATTAATACTCGTATCTCCATTTCAAAATATTAAGGAGTATCTTGTTTAATTTTTTTCATCTTATAATTTAATTCTCAATTAATAAGAAGAATATATACACTTTGGAACTCGTATCGTATACATATATAATACACACACCTAACCTATGACATGTTTAATACTCTATTTTCAAAATAATATCTCCATTTCAAAATAACTATATTGTACTCCCTCCGTTCTCTTTTACTTGTCGTTCTAGCCATTTGCACATAGATTAAGAAAAAGTAAAAGAGAGTCAAAAAGTACATTGGAAATGTAAAATTACAATCAATTGAGACTATATAATTGGTTGTTTGATAAATTCAAAGTAAAAAGTAATTAAAAGGTACATTGATAATATAAATTTGCAATTAATTAAGCTAAAACGACAACTATTTAGAAACAAAAATTTGAGGCTAGAACGACAAGTAAAAGAGAACGGAGGGAGTATTGTTTAATACTCCATAATAATCTTATCTCAATTAATAAAATCAATGAAAAACAATTTTGTAAGTTCTAGACATACATTTCACAAAAATCTAAATTAACTTCTCCATAAAGAATGATCAGTTTATTGTAATTATATTAAAATTAAACTTTTACAGCTAAAATAGATTATCTTGATTTAAAGAATAACTAGTATGTTAATGATAAGAAACAATAATTGTAATACAGAGTGTATGTTTCGAAAATATATTAAAATTTTAAAAAACTAATTATCATAATATAAAATTGAGCAATCTCTTTTTTGTTATTTTTAAGTGAGCATTAAAAAAGTACTTTCAAATTGAGTCCATATACTAAAAGGCACCCACACAATGCATGCATATATAACTCATGATATGCCATTTATTAGAATATTATTATTATTCCTTATAACTCTCCCCTATGGATTTTCTTTTGCCACCACCAACACCACTCTCTCATTCTCTTCTCTTCTCCTAACTTTCCTCAAATCTCTCTCTCTCTCTCTCTCTCAAATATCTCTCTGGTTTTTTATATTTTAATCAAGATATATAATACCATTTATATCCACTATACATAATTACATATGAAAGTGAAGATGTGTGGAGATGAACAATGGAAGAAAGCGGCTATGATGGATGACACTGTGGTGGCTGAGTTGCTTCTTCAACTAAACGCGCCACCATCCCCGCCGTCGAAACCGCCTCTGTCTGTTGAATGGAAAGTCCGTCAACGGAGGTCAAAGACGTTGACTGGGAAGTCACCACTACCTAGGGCCAGCCCCACCACTCCCCTTTCTTGGAGTGGTGGCACCTCTGTTAGTGGCGGCGGTGCTGGAGGCAGTGGCCGCGCCGTTGACGGTGGCTCTGAGGAGTCGAGCAGACCTCAACCACCCCCCAAAAACCCCCAAAGCTCAAGATCTAAGGTAAAATATCATGATTATTATTTAAGAGTCCGGATCATATATATAATCTTCATAATACTAATTTTTAACATTTGTAACGCTCCAATGTTCGTTATATTCAATTAATATCCACAATACATGTTTTATTACATTTCTAATATTTTAAGCTATTATATAATCGATAAATGAACGAAATGCAACATAAATTATCAAGTAAATTACGATTAAATAGAATATCGTTCTAGTACGATTCTGGCCTTTTTTGAGCTTTCACTTTTGTGGGTCCCTTTTTTGGAGATGAGTCAGCAGGTGGCGGTTCGGAGTGGTTAGTCGGCGGCGAGTGGTTGCATTTACTTTTATTCCGCGTGTCATAAAGTATAATTATGATCTTGGTTGTTATAATCTGTTTTGACTAAAATGCCCCTGAAGAACGAAAGATTTCAGTTCTTGTTAGATTTTGGAAGCTTTAAAACAAAGTTATTTTGTGAGTGTGTCCAGTCATCATTTTCCAGTTAGGAAACTGACAACCTAAGTTTCCATCTTCGCATGTTTGAAAAATCTTCCTCAATTGTTTTATTCCTTTGCCTATTTTAGTCATTTTACACATTGGACATTCCAATGAACCTCAGAGTATTTCCCAATCGAATCAGTCCGAGCAAGTCATCTTTCATTTATTTATGAAATATTCTATGTGTAGCAATTATCACCATTTTCAATCATTTCGCAATTGCTAAGACACCCTTTTAGTTGGAACCTATTCATTAAGTAGGTCGATTGTATGAACGCGACACTTTTAAGTCTTTAATATTTCCGATCGTCATTACGATTAAGATCTTGAATTGGATTGGACTGGATATTGATCCCTTTTAGATAACTTGTAGAAACAGACAACACCCACCAGGCCATCCTTTGTAAAAGTTAACGGATAATATTATAATCCGGAAGGGTACTTTTGTCAATGTTAGATGGACCCATTTGATGGGTGTCCCATAAGTGGCGGTGTCGTGTTTTCGTGGCCAAATGTCTCCGTTTAGTTTGGTATTGAGGTGTGGTTGTCTCATAATGACTTATTTCGTGTCACTACCTATCATATCTAGAATTTAATGATTATTATATAAATATTTTGATTTTCAAGCTATAATTTCCACTTTCTTTGTTCTGTTAGACAAATTTGAATAAGTCTTGACCAAGTCAAACGTTTTATTGTGTTTAAATGATTAATTAAAGAGATATTAATATGGTATTAATTAAATAATATTTCATCTTTAATCTTTTTCCTTTTGTTCACGTTGTTAAGATAAGTGGGTCCACAAAGGAAGTGGAAAATGGTCAAATGGAGGTGGGGAAACATTGGGGTTTGGAAAATATCATGTGTGGTTTCAATTATCTATGTGGTTGGAGTCGTTAATTTTTTCTTACCAAATTACTAGTGTTTCTTGAGCTGACATTTTATGAACAATTTGCCACGTAGACCAATTCTGTTTGTCTTGTTCTTTTTTGTCCTTCTCGTAGTCAACGTGGCAGCTCTATCTTTGAATTCTATTGTTTGTTCTTTTATCATGACTACAACTTTAAGACAGAAATCAAAATCTCAGCTGGCTACATGGTAATAACTGGACTTGTTTTAACATCCCTGAATGTGATGCTTTGCAGTTGGTTTGTTAAAAAATGAGATTATTTTTACTAAAGGATGATGTCTAATGTCTCCCTTTATGTTTACTAATGCAGGTAGCGAGGGACGCAGCGACCGGAAAGAGGCCTCGAAAGAAGAAGGTAATTCTGGATTCATCCAACACTGCCAATTAAAAAACCTTAGTCTTTTGTGGAGAATGTAAAAGTATTTTATTTAAGAATGTACTTGGTCATGGGGAAGTAAATGTTTATGTATAAGGTACAGAGAGACTTCATGACTTAAGCAAGCTTTTCTTAGAAGTGTATGATATGATGAAACTAAAGAGGCTTGCATTGTTTAAACAAACTGCAATAAAAATTTTCTTTAGTTTAAAACTGTATGAAGTCTATAACTTCATTATGGTTGACCGACAGACTTTGGTTGAGCTTAAAGCTGCTGAGCTTGCCTTGGAAGAGGAAAGAAAGCAATTGATTGAGGTAACCTTTAGTTTCAGATTTTCTAATATGTGAGAAATTGATGAACTTTGGTACCGAATAACTTATTAATATTGCTTCTCCTGAACAGCAAGTGAAAAGGGCCCGTGCCAATTTAGATAGAGAGAAGTCGTCACAAGAAAAACTCAAGCGGTTGAAGGTAAAACCAACTTCTACTTCCTATCATGCCTCTGATACCCTATAAGTGCTGGTAATAGTTAAATACAGAGTATCTTTTTATCCTATTGACATCCTATAAAGGTATTAATGTGAATGCCATGGTCTGCTTTTTAATAACTTAGCAATCTGTTAGGTTGAGGCGTTTGTACAGATTAACCTGCCTGCAATGTCAATGCCATATCTTATTGAGATGTATATATAGCTATTCCTTATTCACTGTCTTGTATTTTAGCTCCTAACGATAAACCATCCAGCATTTCATTGAATTATTCCTCCTCACAACCAATGATCTTTTACGTCAGTTCGGTCTGTTGTCTTGTACTCCAATAGCGATGCAAGTGGGAGAGTCTGTTCTTCTTCATTTGCCTTTGAGTACCAGATACCATGTTAAACTGCTTTACACTGAAAGATTTTAACCCTTATGTATAATCTTTTATCTTACCCTCTTCCATCATAAAGTATGATTTTGACATGCTTAGCTCAATTTTAAGTCCTTCCTCATTTTGCAAAGATGTGCGATGTATGTGCCATTTCCTCAGTCTTGTTCCTCTTGCAGCTTGAATTGGAATCACATACAGGGAACAGAGTAGATGGCCCAAGTTCCTCAAACCAAGTACCACCATCTTCTCGAATCGAGAAGTTAGCATCATCTGATCTTCATGATGCTACGAAATTAGAAAGAATGGATTCAAGCGATACTTCTGCAAAGAAATGCTTACCATTCACAATTCCTGACCTGAATCTTCCTCTCGAAGATGACTGCAAGATCGACGTTTACTGTGAAGCGAGCTAAATTTGATGGATCATATGTTAATCAATAGTTTCTATATGTAGGACAAGATATAAATATAGATTTTCAAGTTGAAGTAGGATAAGATATATTCATAGAATAGCTTCCATATATTCTTGATAATTCCTAACCTTAATTTGGAATTGTTAATCCAACTGTAACTACAGAGTTAAATTACCTTCAGGCCGACGAAAACAATGTAGGAATGTTCTTTCTATAATGATCCAGGTATTGAGGATCAATCGTCCGAACATCAGAACATGGTTTCTTAATGTCCTCAACTTGTTTTTACCATTATTTGGCCGCCGACGCCTATTCTTGGTCCTTCATTTGCATATCGGGGAATGCTCACAGTCGAGAGACTAGCAGCTGGTATTGCTTACACTGGTAAATTCACTATTGATGTTCATAATTTGTTGCTAATGAGGCTTAGCCTAGTTTTGCAGGATTCTGGTCAAATCCATATGCCATAATTGCTCATATGGATTTATAATTAATACTAATAAAATGAAAACAAACCGATACTAGTATTATACTCTCTCCGCCCCTAAAAGATTGTCATATTTTGACTCTTTTTTTGTCAACAAAACACATTTTAAAACTTATATATTTATTATTTTACATGCAGAAAAATTATAAAAAGTTGATATTTCAAAAATATACATTGAGATCAATCTACAAGGTTCACAAGATTATTTTATTTCTAATCATTTAATGGGAATTCATGGTCAAATTTTGTAATGTTTGGTCACCAAAAGTTAAAATGTGACAATCGAATAGGGACGAAGAGTGTAATAATTATATGTCTTAACTTGGTGATTGATTTTATGTTCACTTTAAATAATACGCATCAAAACAAGAAGAAAGTTACAAAGCTTAAATTATTTTCAACATATTCATTAATTTATTTGATAGTTTATTAAAGGATCAGGTAAATATCGAGCGAGCCTATTTTAAACGAGCACAATCTTAGGGTCATTTTCAATTCGTTAACTATCAAATCGAGTGCTCGAGCAATTACGGATTACTCGGCTGGTTGCCCCACTCCACCCAGCCTATAAACTTACTTTATTTTGAAACATGAAATGCCTACTAGTATTATAAATGTATATTTGTAATAGATGGTGTATAAACGGGATTCCCAAAAACGTGAAATGAAGTTGAGGTTGAGTGAGAGTGAGAGTGATGAGGATTGAGGACTGGTAAAGTCAGGCGGCGAAAGGTTACTCCCAATCAGTCAAAATAATGATAATACTTGCAAGATTTTAATACCAAATCAGAGCTTCAATAATTTTATACTCCACACTCAGACACTCAGACACTCAGACACTCTGCACTACATAATTACTCATAGATTGTGCATCATCATTCAACCATATCACACTTATCAACTCTTCCTACATTATTACTCCTCCACAAATTTGAAAAGAATGCCCCTTCCCCTTTTTCTTGTACCTCCTTCCATTTTTTCTTGGATTTTAGTACATTTCCCCCTTCAATTAACTAATTTGCCATTATTTCTAAATTTCTTTATCCTTCCCATTCCTAGATTGCCCTTAAAATGCAATAAAGTTACACTACTACAAAATGTCACTTAGACGACACCCACTTAGACAACCCTTGAGAAAAGGGGTCGTCTAAGTGGCACTTGGACGACCTCAAACGGGGGGGTCGGCCAAGTGAGAACTTAGACGACCCCATGTGGTGTCGTCTAAGTTATTTTGAAATTAAAAAAAAAAAAAAAAATTGTAGCACTTGGACGACCCCACGCGGGAGGGTCGTCCAAGTTGATTAAATGATAAAAAAAAAAAATTAAATTGTAGCACTTGGACGACCCCACGCGGGAGGGTCGTCCAAGTGATTAAAAAATTAAAAAAAAAAAATTAAATTGTACCACTTGGACGACCTCACGCGGGGGGGTCGTCCAAGTGATTAAAAATTAAAAAAAAAATTAATTTCGGGTATTTCACCCCCCCCCCCCCCCGCCCCCCCCCCCCCCCACCCCCCAAAACCCTGCTGTTCGAAGAAACAGAACAGCATACTCCGTCCAAAACCCCACCCAAAACCCCACCCCCAAATCAAACAACTAACCTCCTCCTCCTCCTCCTCCTCCTCCTCCTTTGTTCAAGGACTCGATTCATCTTCTTCCCAAGCTCCCCCTCCTTCTCCATTGTTCAAGTAAGTATTTTTTTTAATTTTTGGTTTATTATTGTAATTTAAGTTTGAATTAATTAGTTATTTTGTTTATTGAAATAATTAGCTTGCATTTATTTGTTAACTTGTACATACTATTAACTATTTCGGAACTAGATTAGTTTGTTGATTGAAATTACTTAATTAGTTAGATATAATTAGTTTAAAATTAGAAAAATGTTAACTTTTATGATTATTTATGATGTAAAATTGAAAAATGTTATGCCATGGTTGTAAAATGTTAGGTCATAGTTGAAAAAATTGGATTATTTAGGATGTAAAATTGTAAAATGTTAGGTCATAGTTGGAAAATTAAATTAAAACTTGTGATGGTTTAAGATATAAAGTTGTAAAATGTTATTAGATATTAGATTAGTCTAGAATGTTTCTTGAAAAGTTATTGAATGTTCCTTGGTACATCTTTTGGTAGTAATCGATATGTGGTAGAAACTATGGATCGAAAATGGATCAAACTATGGTAGAAACTAAGTGAAAAGATATTTTTCACTTAGTTTTTTGTTCTTAATGTTTATTTTTATATTGTTTAGTTTGTCTTCGTCTAACTATGTATTTATTGTTTTTATGCCCATTTTGGGAAGACCCGAAATACATTGTATTATTATTTTTCTTAGTTAACGTGTAAGCCCCAGGCGTGGGTTTAAACCAAAATAATTGTTTGTATATATATAATACAATTCAGGTTAAATATCATAATAAAAAAAAAAAAAAAAAAAAAAAATCACTTGGACGACCTCACACGGGGGGGTCGGCCAAGTGCTCACTTGGACGACCTCACGCGGGGGGGTCGGCCAAGTGAGCCACTTGGACGACCTCACACGGGGGGGTCGGCTAAGTGAGCACTTGGCCGACCCCCCCGTGTGAGGTCGTCCAAGTGGCTCACTTGGCCGACCCCCCCGCGTGAGGTCGTCCAAGTGAGTTCCACTTGGCCGACCCCTCTAATCCCAACCCTTAAATGTGTCGTCTAAGTGAGTTTTGTGGGGTTGGCTAAGTGATATTTTGTAGTAGTGTTATTATCGGATCCAAAAGAATTCAGATTCAAGTCTTAATAATAATTGTATGTGTAGTGTATAATTGTAAGCTAAATGAGTTCCTTATAAATATTACTCCCTCCATTCTTAGATGATTGGTATATTTTGACTTTTCATGGTCAACAAAACATAATTTTAAACATAAATATCTCCTACTCTACATATGAAAAATTACAAAAAATTGATAGTTCAAAAATATATATTGAGACGAATCTAACAAGATATCATATGATTATATTATTTCTTATTGATTAATGAGAATTACTGATCATAAATTTCAAAGTTTGACCATGTAAAGTCAAAATGTACTAATCATTTAGGGACGGAGGGAGTAACATTTTTGTGTGTCATTCGAGGACAATAAGTAAAAACATCTAAAAGGGAGTTTTAAGCTTTAGGTAACACTAGGGCGATTTGACCTCTTCGTCAATCGATTCGTATAAAATTGCAAAAACTCTGTTCGAAACAAAAGCTATTTGAATCAACTCGTAAATCATTTCGATTGTAATACTTATGGTTTTGACTCGTAATCCGTATTAGATTAGAGGGTTCGACTATGATTGCTCTATCTTTTTTTAAATAAAAATGAATATTGTAAACGGTTTAAACGAACGATTTACAGCGAATTACGAGTTATGAAATTGAATTGGTAAATGGCCCGAATTAAAACTATATTAGAGTAAAATGAATATTATGAACGATTTAAAACGTATTGCCACTTGTCGAATCGAATTAACGAGCCGATTTACGAGCAGACCGGTTCGGTTTCTATCGTATATAGTGTTTATTCAAGCAATACTTCATCCGTCTAAGAATCACGTTTAAGTGAATTTCTTTAGATGACGGTAAGGGCAAATGGAAATCAAATGAAGGGTTAATAACATATGAAATTCATAAATTGGAACGTCAAAATATAGTAGTGTTGATGTTGATTGGATTGGGAAAGAAGCTAGCACAAATATATGGCATGAACATGAACAGTTAATATTACCTCTAAAGCAAATTTAATTCACAGTGTACTGTCTATAAATACAGGCATACATACAGCTGGAGACCAAAACCTAAGATTCTATGATGAAAGTACAAAGGAAGATTATTCAACTGAAAACATACATCATTCATTAACGCTGCGGAAAATAAGCAGGCCACCCGCAACTACTCCAAACTGCCTCATTTCTCAACCAGCAACCCTAGTACTGTTCCTCTTCCTGTTCCTGTTCCTTTCCAATTTCAATTGTTTGCACATTATTCACACATCTTGCTCATTTCATTGTCAACATAATCTTATTATAATGTGATACGAGGTGTACTGTGATCTCCAATAATGATAGTATAACACTACTTTGATCCATGATAGTGATATAATTTTATATTATTGGGAAGCAAAGTATAATAATTGGATTACTATCGGAAACACAAGTTCTACATTGTATTGATATCGTGGATCAACGTACTACTTGCTTTGTCACTATTGTTAGACTAATGGTCGACTAGTAGCATATAAATCCGCCTGATTCTATTAAGGTTGTGTTAATATTTACATATAAATACAAGTCGTTCTATTATATTCAAAACAACAATGATCAACTATCGTGGTTTATATATATCAAAATTTAAAAAGTAACAATCAAAGTGACAAAAAATTCAAACTAATAAGTTGACTTTAACCAACTTATTTATCAATGCTTTTAATTTTTATTACAATGACTATTATATATATCAAATATCTTACTAAATTTTATCGTATCGACCTGGCCCCCCCACCCCTCTAGTCCGCCCAACATTGAACTTTGAACTACTCACTAGTAGTATTAATTTTACACATTTATTTGATTTACAAACTTACCAGATATCGAAATGGATGGTTTATTATGAATACTATTTGATCGATAGTATATATTATAGGTTGAATTGGTAAAATTACTTGAAGGTGGTCAGTATATACATTAGTATGTTGTTGAGACTTGAGACTAGCTAATAACTTACTTGCCTTGCATTATGTACTCAAGTAACTACATTAGGCTAATACTATGCTTTATTATGGGAATTTATAAGCATTGACTAAAGAAACAATCCAGGTTCCATTTCTCTTTATTTGTAGTTATATCAAACATTACTTTCATAAATTAAATATTAATCCTAAAAAAAGTTTAATAGAAAAAAACTTAATATCACCGTAATATTCACATGTTCCATCATATTGCAACCTCTCTTACAATATTCTAGATCAAACAATGTACCAAGATTCATCAAAATGTAATATATCACCACCTAATAATTAAACATCATAAACTTTAGCAAACATGCATGTCACATGCATCATACCACAAAACAGCAAGCTTCTGACTTAGCTTAGCATACATATTTTCTCAAAAGATCCAAACCCTAGCTAGCTTCACATTCTAACATCACTTAATTAACCTAGTCAATAAACTATATATAGGGTAATATATTATTGAAAAGAAGCACCCAACTCAAGACCCTGATTTTTGTTGATAAGTTACTGGGTAAGAACTGAAAAGTTGATCAGCTGAGGTGACCACATCACACTTGTTCTTGCTTCCTTGATTAGTCTTCCTCTTCTTCTTGGCTTTCACTACTTCACTTGAAGAAGATGAGGATGATATTGGAGAATTATTGTTATTAGGCAGAGGAAAAACTGAGGGAATTTCAAAGTTGGTTCTTGCTTTGGAACCTCTCAGCCTCCTTGCCGCCGCATCATATGTACGCGCCGCCTCCTCCGCCGTGTCGAAAGTCCCTAGCCAGTGGCGGCACCGCCCTATACGGTCACGTATCTCGGCTGACCACCTCCCCCATGGCCTTCTCCTCACTCCTCTATAAGCTCTTTCAACAGGAAGAATTTCACTAATAGTAGTGTTTCTCTTTTGAGGTAACATCATTCTTGAATTTTCTGCCTCTTTTTCTTTCAAATTTTCATGTTTTTTATCATCATTTCCACTTCCAAACAGGACCTTTTCACCAACAACTGCAGCTATGCCTTCAAGAACAATAGGGTTTTTTTCTTGAATTTTACCATCATATTCTTGAAGAAAAACAGGGTTTTTTCCTTGGTTTTTATCATCAAATTCTTGAAAAAAAACAGGGTTTTCAAGGTTCTTATTATGTTGAAGTGGGTAGAAATCCCATAAAAGTTGTGGGGTTAAAACATGTGATGAAGGTAATAAAGTGGTAAAGGTTGGTTGAGAATAAAAGTTGTAATAAAAAGGCATAAGAAGTTGATGTTGGAAAGAGTCTGATGATGTTTGAGATAGTTGTTGATTCATTGCTTGTTTAGGAAAGAAAGAGATGGATTGGGAATCACAATTGTTGCTCATAGTTTATGAAAGAAACCAAAGATTCTTGAAGAGGGACAAAATATTCATGGTTATGTGTAGACACACTTTGACAATTTATATACTAATACTAGTAGTGGAAAACTGGAAATCATTATTTTATTAAGATTTTGGTGTGATTGTGGACAAGACCACGGTACGTCATAAATGTACATTTTTTTTGTATGCACGTCCGTGCATCACAGAAGGGATATACTCTTCGGAATACCCTTCGTACGTCTCAATAGCTTACTGTATTTGTTATCGATGTACTCCCTCCATCCCTTTTTGTTGGAGACATTTCATTTGGCACAAAGATTTAGGAAAATTCAAATTCAACTCACAATCTATATTTTTCCTCCACTTTTTTGAACTAAATAGGAACCAATTAAGGGATTTCTATTTTGGGAAAGTGTCCCTATCAATTAGGGATGGAGGGAGTATATTCTATCAAGTAACGAGTACGAGTCTCCATCCCAGATTTTCAGTGGCGAATCTAGGAGTATAATCTGTCTTAAATTGTCATAATTTTCAAAGAGGCTGTTCAAAACACTTAAATATATTCAAATATAATTTTAAATGCTAATTTTTATATTAATTTTTCCTTTATACATATATAACTTTTTTTTGTAAAAAAAAACAAGTGACTGTTCGAGTGAACAACGGTTAACATGTATAAGTCCGCTACCGCTCCATCCCCATTATAAAAGTATGAAAACAAATATTCCTTTCGTCCCATTAGTTATGCCATATACCAAAAATAGAAATTTCATTTTAAGTATTCATTTTTTCTAATTAAGTAAGAAAAATTGGAGGGAGAACTAAATCTGTGAGAGAAATTTGAGTTTTCTTTAAACTTTGTGCAAAAGTAAATAATTACTACTCCCTCACACAAATTAAGAAACAATCATTACATTCACACTTTTCATTTATACCCCTATAAAACAATCATTAATAATTCAATTATCAATTAACTATATGATGCAATCATTTTTTTAGTTACTCTATGCAAATAGAGATATTAAAGCATTCGCAGCAGATTACCTAGATTTTTTTCCCTAAAATCAACTCCTTATACTACTTTATTAAATTTAGGAAGTATGTAACTTTTATACAAATTCAGATTCCATATTTATTACTTACAACATTTTATGTGGAAAATAAAAGTGGTTTGGGGAGGGTATAAATATGAGGCATTTCCTATAATATTTGAGGAAATTTTTAGAGATAGGAAATATGATATTTAGTACTCCCTCCGTCCCTAAAAGATTGTCACATTTTGACTTTTGGTAGTCAACAAAACACGATTTAAAACATAAATATCTATTATTCTACATGCGAAAAAATTACAAAAAGTTAATATTTCAAAAATATATATTGAGACGAATCTAACAAGGTCCCACAAGACTATATTATTTCTTATCATTTAATGGGAATTTATGATCAAATTTTGTAATGTTTGACTATCAAAAGTCAAAATGTGACAATCTTTTAGGGACGGAGGGAGTACTTTTTTAGTTTTTTTGCTTTTGCCTATTCTAAATATGAAATAGGAAATGTTACAGGGTATCTGTTGCGAATGCTCTAAGGAAAAAGTGGTATATTGTATATTGGTTTATATAAAAGGATATTTTTTTTGGATATTATTGAAATGTTTAGAAATACATTTTTTTTTAGATTGGAGGGAGTATTAGATAAAGAGATGGAAGAATGGAGGGAGTATTTTTAATAAGAATTGAGTTTAAACTTTTTTTAGTTAAAAACATCAATCAAATTTTGTGAGAGTATTGAATTATTGGGTAGTTAGTGATGTGATAATAATAAATCTGATTATATCTACGTTTAAATAATCTTGAGGTGCCTTTAATTTGGCAAAGCGTCAGTATTGCGTGAATACTCGAAAAGATTACTTCCTTTTATCCAAAGGAGAGTTTGAAGATGTATGTCAATTAACAAGAACTAGTAGGGAATAGAATGGGTTCTTGCTTGTTTGATCAATTAATTGTTTTGAATAAATCAAGGGTTATGACTTATGATCACATCAATCATGGGTACTTTGTGTATGTAGTCCTACGTTAGATTTTGTCCGTATAGTGAGGTAGAAAATCTTGGGTCTATTATTGGTGATCTTCATTCTTCAATACTCCGTACTACACAAAAAAATGAAAGTAATCTTTGGTGTGTATTACAAAGGGAGAATATGGTGTATACATATGGTAAAACTAATATGTATTGAAGGCAAAGACATCGTGTAGTTGATTTCATATACTCCCTCCGTCCCGAAAAGATTGTCACATTTTGACTTTTGGTGGTCAATAAAACACGATTTAAAACATATATACCTATTATTCTACATGCGAAAAAATTATAAAAAGTTAATATTTCAAAAATATATATTAAGACTAATCTAACAAGGTCTCACAAGACTATCTTATTTTTTTTATCATTTAATGAGAATTCATGATCAAATTTTGTAATGTTTGACTAACAAAAGTCAAAATGTGACAATCTTTTAGGGATGGGGGGAGTACTATTTGTCCAGTAAGAATTAAAAATGTTTTGAATTTAAAACTCATCTCATCACTAGTACGTGCTAGTGAGATAATCGATAAAATAGTCTCATACAATATGTTCAAGTTACATTTTAGTCTCTGTAAATATTCGGTGTGTTTAAATAGTCCCTGATATTGGTCGAAAAGGTGCATTTTAGTCCCTCTAAAGTGCACTTAGAGGGGACTAAAGTGCACCTTTTTGCACAATATCAGGGACTAATAACGTGTATAATTTCAAAAAAATATTTAAGTTTAAAAAATTATATTTTGACTCTATTTCTATCAAGACTTAACGTCTCTGCTAATGGAGGGATTAAACTGGAGTATTTTTTACTCCAATATTAGAGAACATTTCTACAAATGCATTGTTATTAAAATACAACTTGAATATATTATCTAAAATTATTCGGACGATATTTTCACTTGTTAGGTGCCAATTCTGATTGGCATTCATATAGTTTCCTTTTGTTTTTGTTTTAATGATAATGTTCATTAGAAAAAAACTGATGAATTGAAACCAGATATATACTACTCCCACCGTTTCTTTTTATTTGATTGTTTGAGCACTTTTTCTATGTTTCTTTTTATTTGATTGTTTACAATTTCAATGCACTTTTTACAATCCCAATGCACCTTTTTACAATTTCAATGCACCTTTTTACAATTCCAATACACATTTTTACAATCCCAATGTAATTTTTCACAATCTCTTAATAAAGTACTTTTTCCCCAAACAATCAAATAAAAATAAACGGAGGGAGTATGTCTTTAAAACTCATTGATAATGTTGTATAAAGTTAGTATTTATAATGGGAGGAGCATTGATTTTTTAATTATTATCATTAATAAATATATATGACATCCAAAGTATATGTATAATATATTAGTAGCCTTAGTCCACGGGCATAGTTCATATGGTAAGTGATTTCACTATAATAATGTACTCTTCCACAAGTGTGTGGGTTCGATTTACGGCAGGTGCATAAGGATCTGCTTGTGGGTGGTTACCAGCCTCTCTGGATACTCATGAGGTGGAGTACCGAGCTACTAGAGGCATATTCCAAATTCACCTCCTCTGTTGAACGATAAGCTAACCAAGCGAGGACATGTTAAGTGAGCATATCATTTATACTACTAGCCTTAAGTCTTTAACGAAGAGACAGAAGCATTGGAGAAGGGATAGTTATTAGCTGTAGCCTGGATGTATGTGGCTTGTGAATTATAGATTGTAGGACCTTTCCCGTAGGGAAGTCCATATTGAGGCATTGCAATTTGTTTAGATTGGCAAGTAATGTAGGACTTTTGACATTTGACATTAAGTCTTACAGGTTATTAGGGTATAATAATAATAATAGCTAGGGAGAATATACTACGTAATCATTTTTCCTTTCGATGGTTACATTATTATGCACTATCTCTCGTTTCTCATCAATACCAATCTACTTCCCTTATTTTAAAATAAATGATTATTTAATCAAAAATTATTTTATTAAGGATAATTAGTAAAATTTATTATTATACCTTATAATACTTTTAAAATAAAAAATAATCTGTAAAAGAAGGGTAAGAAAGAAAAATATAGTACTACTATACTCGTAAACAATTAATTATTATGAAAAAAGAAAATTTATCCTAAACAATATAATTGATAATCAATTATTTTAAAATGGATGAAGTATTAAATTTGAGCATCTTAAATAACTATTCTAAGTGTAATTATTAGAAATTTAGAATACTTGTTAATAATTATGCATGAACAAAAACCTTGAAATAAAATAAGAATACTTCTTACTTACTGGATTCATGCATTACGTTGAAAACCACCACACCAAACGGTGAAAAGATTGGGTGCATCAATACTTCCATGCATCAGGTACCCATTTAAAGGTTTCACGTGGGTACTGTACCCACTTGAAACTTCATCATTGGTACTTGTACCCAAATTATATTATAACAATGGTACAATACCACATATTTTGGATTGATTAATATGTGGTATTGTACCATTGTTATAATATAATTTGGGTACAAGTACTAATGATGAAGTTTCAAGTGGGTACAGTACCCACGTAAAACCTTTAAATGGATACATGATGCACCGAATTATTGATGCACCGAAACCGGACTCCACCAAACGAGTCTTCTATAGTTTGACTCTTATTAAGAGGAAATTGCCGAAATGGTCCCCGAAAGTGGCACCAGATTGCACTTTGGTCCCCAATAGTGGCACCGGTGCAGATTAGTCCCCGAAAGTGGCCAGAAAGTTGCAGTTTGGTCCCCAAGTTAACTTTTCCGTTATAATTTAACGTTGACACGCGGTTTTGGGGTTAAAATGGGGCAAAAACATAATTTTAAATACTTTAACTTACCTTAAGTTACTTTAACTTAGTTTTGGTGTCAAATTGCAATTTCCAACTCTTTTCCCTCCAAAAATAACTTTATTCCTCAATTTTTCCCTCCTAAATGAAATGTCTATATGAAGACCCAAAACCACAATTTTTTCCTCCATTTTTCCCTCCTCAATTTCTTCTTCAACTAAAATTTCTTCTTCTATTTATGTTGACATGTTTTGCAATAGAAAGTGGAGCCATTATATCCGAAATGAAAATTTTGATTTCATAAGTAATATTATTAACGTGGTTTGACCGTGTCTTTATTTCACGTGTTTAATATGTTTGACCCGTGTATTTATTTCACGTGTTTAATATGTTTGACCCGTGTATTTATTCACGTGTTTAATATGTTTGACCCGTGTATTTTTGGAGGGAAAAGAGTTGGAAATTGCAATTTGGCACCAAAACTAAGTTAAAGTATTTAAAATTATGTTTTTGCCCAATTTTAACCCCAAAACCGCGTGTCAACGTTAAATTATAACGGAAAAGTTAACTTGGGGACCAAACTGCAACTTTTTGGCCACTTTCGGGGACTAATCTGCACCGGTGCCACTATTGGGGGCCAAAGTGCAATTTGGTGTCACTTTCGGGGACCATTTCGGCAATTTCCTCTCTTATTAATGGCATCTTTTGAGCGAACTCCAATACTATCCTTGAATATACATTTAATTTTGATTGAAAAATTTGATAAATTATTGTAAATATTCGCTAGTAATTTAGAGAGAGTGAGTGTCGGTTTTTAAAAACGTACCCATGATAACATGCACGATGATCATAGTGAAAAATTGAGTTAAGACGAGAAAGACATTTTTTATAAATATTTTGTTCCAAAAAATAAAATTACGTGTACGCGTTGTTTAATATTAATATATAATAAAAAATATTAGTCTTTTTAGGGACGGAGCCACAATGGTCAAAATATTCCTAAAACCATCCAAGATCAAAGTAAAGTTGGCATATATGGTACACAGTGCTCACTCTTCGGACTAAAAGGTCATAGTGTTTTTGGTAGAAGAAACTGACAATTTTAGTACATGGGGTTTTGAGTAAGATTCAGAGAGTGAAAGAAGGAGGGAAGATCCCACAAATTGAAACAAACACTCAAACCTAAATTATTACTACTATGCTTAATTCAACCTTGGAGTCATTTTCGAAGAACGTTTGCAAGGTTAATTCATTTTGTCCCAAAAAGATTGTCCAAATTATTCACAATTTATTAAAATAAATAATTTTGTGTTGTTAATTGATTCTTAGTTATTTGATTGGAATCAAATTGCAATGTTAATAGTTAATTGTGTGAAAATAATACTCCCTAAAATGGTCACATTTTAACTTTTGTTTGTTAAATATAACAAAATTTTATCATGAATTCTCATTAAGTTATACTCCCTCTGTTTCAATATGTTTGATTGTTTACAAATTTTGTCATATTTCAAAATGTTTGATTATTTACATTTTCAATGAACTTTTAAGTCTATTTTCTCCTTTTAACCCTACAAAGTATTTTTTGTCCCTACTAAAGTAACATTCCAACACCTTTATTTGAGGACATATTAGTATTCTTGCACTATTCCTTAATAAAGTGCTTTTTCCCAAACAATCAAACATATCGAAACGGATGGAGTAATAAATAATATAGTCTTGTGGGACCTTGTTAGATTCGTCTCACTATATAGTTCTGAAATATCAACTTTTTATAATTTTTTCACATGTAAAATAATAGATATTTATGTTTTAAATCGTGTTTTGTTGATTATCAAAAATCAAAACGTGACAATTATCATTTAAGATAAAGAGAGTATCATTTTGTCAAAATGATTTGTAAATGTTAATGAAACAGAAGGTCGCATTTTGCCAATTTTAGTTTACTACTCGTCTCCTAGAAAGATTTCCAGTTTGATATTAACGGTTTTGTTGTTGTTAATTAATAATTATATTTAATTATCTGGTTTGGATTAGATTGCAATGCTGATGGTTAATACTACCATTTTATCACTTTTGATTAAATATTTATGTTCCAAAAAGATTGTCTAGTTCGATTTTTAATTATTGAAGGTAATGATTTTGTGTTGTTAATTGATACCTAATTATTGATTGAAATGATATTGCAATGTTGAAAGTTAATTGTATTGAAAATTATAAGCATTTTATGAATTTTGATATACTACTTACATTTCTGAAAGATTGTCCAATTTATTTTGTAATTGTGAAAATTAACTATTTATTCTTCAATTGCTCCCTATTATTTCTCCTTGTACGAACTGATAAAGATTATTGGTTTTTTATGTTTTTGATATGATGTAAGCCTGTACTTAAATCTATTCGTTTATGATGTATTAAAAAATGGTTAGATGGGTCAAATCTGATTGGAAAATATGGTTGCAGAGTTGAACTTCACCTCTGGTAAATGGAACGGAGACCCTAATGATAAAGGTAAACTCTTTCTACAAGTCCAAATTCTGATTCCCTCACCATTGTATGATTAAAAAATGGTTAATGGTGGTGGTGGTGGAAAGGGTGGTGGAAAGGGTGGTGGTTGATGGATTTGTGAAGAAGAAGAGATGATTGGTGAGATTAGCAGTAAGGGCAAAATAGTTTTCTTGTGGGGGAAGGGCGCTAGTCATTTGAAAAAAAAAAAGTGATAGGTGCTCCAAGTTAAAAAAAACACTCCAAGGGGTGTCATTCTTGTCAAATTCCCCCGATGTAAGTGTAATAACTACTTGAATCGCCAAGTCTGATCGTTGTTGTAATATCCGGCCCAGAGTAGGTGATGTAATATATTTGATATGATTGATACTACTCATACCATCAAGATGTATCTTATTTTCGGTGGCCAACTCATAAGAACTCCAAAGTTAAGCGTGCTTGACCTGGGTAATTCTGGGATGGGTGACCCCATCAGGAAGTGTCCTGGAAAGACCAGTGGTGGTTTGTGAGAACAGTCCATTAAATCAAATAACATTTCGACCCGGTTTCAGGGGCGGGGCTTTACACTTGTGCCTAAAGTACACGAGATTTTGGGTTAAATGACACCCTTATCGACTCAAATTTAACTTAGAGCACACATTTATTTTTTTTAGTAGAATAGCACAAAAGGAGGATGAAATGATTAATCTACCCCCTATAAACTTAGAAAAATTTAATACTCCGTATATTTTTTAAAAAAAATTCGATTTTTTTCAAATTTTCTTTTTCAATTTCTTTTCGATTTTTTTTCGACTTTTTTCATATTGCTAATACATAAAAAAAATCAAAGCAACAAAAAACATATAGAAATAATTGTTTATTTTATTCATCCACCAAAAGAATAAATAATAAAAACTAATAAAATTGATAATATCTTTGAGTCATCAAAATGATATTATCTTTACAAGGCTATTAAAATTATTTAAACAAGAAAAGAAAAATTGCAGCAACTCAGTGGCCTACAGATAAGTGGTTAATATATAGCATATTTAGAGCTTAATTTATTATATTTTAATATTATTTGTACTTAATTGGATATAGTTTGCACTTGTTTTTACCTAATTGTGATTGTAAGCAATTATTGAGCTAATTGAAGGAATTCGAGCTTAATTGATGATATGGACCAACATCAGCCTAATAATAGAGTTCTTGATGAGCCCAATATGATTTTAACGAAGCATTCGATGTTTGGGCCGACAATTTCTGCAAGCTCGCCAGAGAAACCCTAGAACTCTGAAGTTATCTATAAATAAGACTTTCTTCCATACAGAAAGAAGAGAGCTTCTGCATAGAGCAATAGCGACAGAAATTTTTAGCAATCCATTACTTTTATGATGTTTTCTAGGAATGTTAATTATTTGTTGTCTTTTTCAACTCTGAACTAATTTATTGTTAGTTAGGGCCATGATGTAGTTGAATTTGGATTATTTATTTTCTGTGAGATTTGTTTATCGCATAATTTTTTATTCTAATTGTTTAGTTTAATTACTATTACTTTTCATTAATAATGGGCCATTAGTGAATTTAATTGTTTCTATGGGTGATTGATTTTTGGAGATAAGGTTGTTACTTTTGAAAAACAATTAAAACACATGTTCTAGTTACCATAGAGATATAAATATTGACATGTGCAAATTGTAGGATTTTATGCTTCATCCGATTCAATATTTTAAACATTATAGAGATATAGTTAGTTTCTTGGCGAATCCAGTTTAGTATTACTCGAGAGAGAATATTAATATTTTAGAATCCTCTTATGATCAATTGATAAACAATCTCGTAGTTAATTAATATGACGTTCCAACCTGGCTAGCTTTTGCATTATTATTGTTATCTGTTATTTACTATTTTGCATTAGTTGATGTTTAGATTAGTAGTTTAGCTAATTAATATCATTTGTTATTGTTTGAGTTAATAAAGGATACTTTAAAAAAACTAGTAATCAATAGATTGAAATTTGTGAGATGATTTTTACCTTTTTACTATATTACTTGACACGATCCGAACTCGACCCAGAACACTTAATGTTGTCATCTACCTTTTTGAAGATCACTTTCATTTAATTGTAGATCATGAAACAAACTTACTCTACAAATCATCTCTATGATTTCTACCAAATGTCTATGGTTTGTCTTCAGTTGGCGAAACGTAAAAGACCTTTCAATATTCAATTGAGTTTACTTGCAAGTGCTTTGGGCAGTGTTCTTTTGGTTATTGGATAGTAATTTTGTTAATCATGCAGGATTTACTTTTGGGTTGATTTGACGATTGATTGGAAAAGGTCAATTTTTTTTTAATTTATAATGAGATAATTACGGAACAAAGATTATGAGTGTAATTTTTTGGTATAACATTAATTGTTGTGCTAATTTGTTTATTTGCTGACAAGGTAATTTTTTGGTACAACATAAATATGAATGAGTGGTTTAAATTTGTCTTTGAAGAGCTTATTAGCAAAATTGTTGCCTTCCATTTTAATGAACAATAAAAAAAGAATTTAGATTATCTAAGGGGTAAGAATTGTGAATATGGATTAAAAAACAAATAATGAAGCAATAATGCGTATTAGATGTTTTAAATAATTATGATTCTCTATTTGATATTTTAAAATAGAACAATCATAATATAATTAAAAGTCTTATTTTATTTTTGAAAAACAAATATTGGTTGAGGTTGGATTCCATTGTGACTTAGATGTTTAATTAATTTTTGTATTAGCTTACTAACCGGTTTCAATAAATAAAAAAGAGAAAAATATAGGTAAATTTAAAATATTTTCAATTATCAATACTTTTTATTTATATAATATTCATAGTTTTTTGAAAAAAAAAATCAGAGAAGATAATTTTTCCACATTAAAATTTAGATGGTAACATACATAATCAGATTTAATTTTTTCTACAATTATTAAAAAATTAATTGATTCATATCTTTTGTTTCCATAATTTTGAACCAACTAATTATATAATGAGTAGCATAGCATAAGAAAAAAAGTGAATAAAAAATGAAATAAAAAAATTAGTCAATAAGTTTCTCAAGAGTTGTTGTTTACGTCAAAGCAATAACGAATCAACCAGTAAACCTACAACGCTGGCTGATTTGTTCGAGGCAGATAGTCATTTATATCACTAGATTGCAAGGCTTGACTATCCGCCTTGAACAAATCAGCCAGCGTTGTACGTTTAATGGTTGATTCGTTTTTGTTTTTACGTAAACAACAACACTTGAGAAACTTATTTACTAATTTTTTATCGTCATATGTTGATTCACTTTTTTCTTATGCTAGCTACTCATTATATAATTGGTTGGTTGAAAATTATGGAACCAAAATATAGGAATCAATCAATTGGGAAAGAAATTAAATCTGATTATGTCTCTTACCATTTAAGTTATCATTTAAATTTTAATGTGTAAATGTTATGTAAAAGCCATATTGTGAATTTGTGATAGTAATGATGGCTAATAATAATTTTATAAATAGTAAAAGCAAACAAAAAAATTGAAAAACAATGAACGTCAAATAACGAGAGTTTAATCGTGATTTGTCTTTGTAGTTTAATCGTCTTACAAATGGTTCCTCAAGAATGATGCTATTAATTTACTAAATGTTCTTAATATCCTGTTTCAACTTATCCCTTTGTTTCGGATAAAAAAAAAAAAAAAACTTCATTTTTTTGGAACCTGTTTTGTATGGTCACTTTCGATTTGCATAAAATTTTAGAAAAATGCAAATCATCTCATATTACTTCATTTTTCCTCCACAAAATTAAAGTAAAGTGGAATTAATTTTGAAATTTTATTTTAGAAAAAAAAGGATATATAAATTGGGATGGAGGAAGTGAACCTACATATGGCTTTCTATGTACACAGGGAAATGCTAATACAAATAGAGTGGAAAGGTACGAACTGTGAAAAATATGTTTGTAACAGTTTTTAGGCAAGTTTTCAGGCATATTCTTAGATCAAATTGGAACAAGCTAAGGCTTTGTTTTATCCCGAAGTCAGCGTATCATGTTGAGCAATATTGTATACATCGTTCGACACTAAACAAGATCTATTCAATCACATTCAATGCATTTGCAATGCCAAAGGGCACCATCATACAACAGGTGCAACAGATATCCTTGCATTAGCATCTAAGCCGAGTTGACTTCCTCGAGTACAAACATGCACTTCGCTAAGATTTCAGCTGCACTTGCAAGTTCTTCTTCTGAAATAATCAATGGTGGCACAAGCCTAACCACATTACCTTTTCCAGCGGTAAGAACAAGAAGACCACATTTCCGGCACATGTCCACAAGTACCGAAGCAGAAACATCCAGCTCTATTCCAATTATTAGCCCTGCACCACGAATTTCCTTGACGTGTTTATTGCTTCCAAGCTTCTGCACCAACAAGTCTTTGAAATATTTACCCTTCTTAGAGACACTAGCCAGGAAGCTTGGTTCAGAAATTTTGTCTAAAGTAGCTGTTGCAGCATGGCACACAAGAGGGCTACCCGCAAATGTACTACCATGATCTCCAAAATCAATCGCATCAGAAACCTTTTTCTTCACCAGCACAGCACCAATGGGTAGACCTCCAGCAAGAGGCTTGGCGAGAGTCATTATGTCTGGGTATATGCCATAGGCTTCATGAGCCCAGAGATAACCAGTTCGACCTAAACCACATTGAACCTGAAAGGCAGATCAAATGTAAAATTTTCCAGTCACTAATTGGTAGTAGATGAATCAACAAGAATTCTTGGCAGTAAGAAATCTAAAAGAATGAAGAAAAAGAATTAGCACTTGAATAACGGCTGCTTTTAAAGTAAGGAGTATACAGTTTGGATTCATAATTCACATGCTTATATGAAAACATACATAGATATAGGTATTGTACATTTACTCATCGTTAAAAAGTATGCCTAGCTTTTTGTAGTAAATAAAAACATTACCAGAGCGTTACCTCATCAAAGACAAGAAGAGAACCAGTCTGATCACATGCATCACGCAAGGACTGTAGAAACTGCATTGTAGCACTATATATGCCACCCTCACCTTGAATTGGTTCAACAAATACCGCAGCAATTTTACCACTCTGTATCAAGTTTACCGAAGCTTGAGTATCACCATACTCTAGAAAATGGACACCAGGCATGACAGGTTCAAAAGGAATTCTATAATGCTCTTTACTTGTCAAAGCAAGAGCACCCATGGTTCTGCCATGGAAGCAATTTGAATAAGCAATGAACTCAAAAGGTGGCTGCTGCTTGTCAGAATGAAGAGTTCTTTGGAATTTCCTTGAAAACTTGATAGCGGCTTCATTAGCTTCTGTACCAGAGTTTGTGAAGAAAACACGATCAGCAAAAGAACTTGTTACAAGTCGTTTTGCTAGTTCAATCTGCAAATTCAGCTCGTTGGGTTCACTTAAATAAACAACTTTGAAATCATTAACTGATATGAATACTTATAATATCCAACAAAACCATAGACCGCCATAGTTTATAAATTGAAGATTACAGTGACTAAAGCCTAGCAGAGAAACAAACTAACTGTCCATAGAGATCAATGTTTCCATCATATCACTAGTAACAACCAACATTAATAATCAAACGAATGATCCTAATTTTGCCAAAAGCTCACATTTTTCAAACACACCAACCAAAATGTAACAAATAAACAAACATAATTTTCATAAAGATCATATTTTTCATCATATCACTACTACGTACTAAGAACCAGCATTATATCAACCAAAAGAATCGTCACAATTTTACTAAAACACCCCACATTTTCCAGACAACCCAATAGAGAAACACACAGAAATTCCATGAAGATCAAACTTTCAACATACTATATAAGGGAACTAGAGTTGTTCGGCTTAACAGATGATTGATTGGAGATATCGTATTCATATTCGAAAACCCACTGGCCCACGTACTAGGATAATGTTCGGTTTTGATATCAAGCATTCAACATATCACAAATAACAACCATCAATCCTCTATTATCTTTTGCAGAAATCCCACAATCTTCACACATAATTTATAAAGATGAAACATTTGATACCTGAGGAAGCGAATAATAAATATTGCTAACATGGGTTAGTGTATTAGCTTGTTGAACAACAGCCTCCACCCAATCTTGATCAGCATGACCAAGAGAATTCACAGCAATACCGGAACTCAAATCCAAATACTCCCGCCCTTCAATATCATACAATTTACACCCTTTGCCACTCTTCAATACAACTGGGGTTCTTGCATATGTCCCCACTATATACTTCTTGTCATCTTCTATCATCTCCTTGCTGCTCAACACCTTCTCATTTGGTGTCTGCAGGTCCACCTTAAGGGATGCTGCAACTCTCCACCCATTTGTTTGGGTCAAGAATTTGGTACCGAGGGGGGAATTGAAGGGTTGATTGGATTTGGGGTGAATTGGGTTGTGTAAATGCTGCATTGAGCTGATCATTTTTGGGGATTTTTTTAGGTAAATGGGGGAGGTGGAGGTGGTCGTGGTGGCGGCGGCTGGAGTATGGTGAGGAAGAGATATATTACGTGGAATATGAGTCACATATACAGAATCACTAATTTTCCAATTCGATAAAAGTTGATTCCTTTTATACTTCATGAAATGTACACTTAAAAGTTGATTTACTGACTAATTCGATACCCATTCAATATTCGATCACAAAATTAGACTCGATACCAATCTTACTGATATTTAGATCGAATTCGAATAAAAAGAATTGTCCGGGAACCCAAACAATTGGGTAATTATCTGACTAAATGAGGTGTCTATCCAACCAAAACTCAATAATATCGGCAGTCACTCCCCTCACAAGACCATATACCGGTCGGGTAATGACCCAGTATATGATACAGATGGGATCCACTATTCACACACCAAAATAGTGTTTTAATCACATATTATGTATGAAATGATGAGTTTACCTCGGCTGAATTTCTCATTCACCACACTTCTAAATAAGACGCGTAATTATCATTTCACTCCTGAAAGTGTTACTATTCTTGTTTGTATAACAGCTCAGGATACAGATTGTCAGATTGAGTATGTATGGATGGGAACTTTTACTACTTGCTCTTTTTAAATGATCACTGAACTATAGAACTCTGAACGTTTAGGAGTATTTTTGACAAAAATCGGACTCACTTGAGTGAAAAGACTACCAAATAACTTTTCTTGATAGCAATTTTGGGTTATTTAACTAAGAGAGTACCCTACCATAATTTGTGATACTATTATTCTATCATAAAGAGTACCCAGAATTGGCACTTGTAAGTGTGCAGTTCTACACAGAAGTAAAACAGGCTACTACAGTACAACTTTTCAATCTTTTCCTCGAACCTTCAGCTTTTGCCCCCTCTGCTCGGCTTTGCAATTCGTACAGGCTTATTCTCCGGAGGGGCTTCCTCATGGTGCTGCAAGGTGTCACTATCTTCCATGTTCTTCACTAATGTTATATAGATGATTCTACTGCTGTTGTGTTCTCGGATTCGATAGACAACATCAGATTCATAAGCTGCAAGTTTTATATTGAAAGCCATCATTAAGAACGTTGGTTGTGAATGCACAAATTCAAGTAAGTCTTGCAGTGGTCAGCATTACCTGTTGCTCCAATTCTTGTATCATGTCATCCTTCAGTTTCAAGGCCCTTGTCTCCCTAGAATTGCATACAAATTATGAGAAACAAGAGCTATTCCCCCACATCACACAGTCTTTTCAGTTGATACTTGAAATAAACGGATAAGAAACTAATAATAAGAGGGCTTTTCTAAAATGTGCCCCACATTTTAGAAAACCCCATAATATAATAAGTTGGTATGCAACAGAATTACCTCTCTTCTAATTCTTCAATCCTGGCTTTCCATATTGCATTATTTCTTAGAAGATTTTCATTAATCTGCACTTCAGATTTTGTTATGCAAAAAAGGTCTACTAAAAGCTTAATTCGGCAACTGAATAACTGTTTCTATACTTACATCATCAAGAAATTTCTTCTCCTCATCATATTTTTCCAGCTTGGTGTGTAACTTCAGCAATTTCGGATTATGACCAAGAGCTTTTCCAATTGCTTCAACTTTTTCCCTTTCAGTCTCTGCTTCAGCTTCTTGTAATAACGACTCAAAATACTGGGTGGGGGGGTTATATAAACATAAGCAAAGAAAAAAAATATAATTATAAGAAAAGATGTGATTATCTTATAACTTAAACATCAGAAAATTATGACGAGGGCATGAAAACCAGACAAATCGGGAATCATGATATAGGTAGCTATGCCAGTTATGTCGAGAATCGAGATCATATCCAATTTACCAGAGGATAGAAACACTGACCAGCTTTTGGTTCTCAAGTTGTGTTGCAAGAAGTTCATTGTACTCGTTGACAATCTGCTCAAAAAAGAAAAGAAAGAAGCAAAACTTAGAAGTGGGGCGAGTCTCATGAATGGGCTCCGGATGAAACTACAGAAACTAGGAAAGAGAAGGGTAAAATATTACAGCTTCAACTCTACTGTTTAATATACTCTCACTGGTAGTGCAATCTGGACCACACTCACAAGAACCACATCCATCATCAGTATGTGTGCGATGATTCAATTCAACCAACTTGCCATCAGTTTTAGATTGAATTAAACGGTGAACATAATTGTCACCCGCATGGTCCCAAACTCGTTGAGTCTCCAACTCCAAAGAATAGCAATGTTGTGTTTCTTTCCAATGTGTTGCAGCATGTCCTTCTTTGTAACTGCATCAAGGTTTTAAAGGTGAATTTATCAACTGAAGCTAGAATGCCTTCATGGCGATAGAGATATATCAAATATGACATTCACAAAAATTACCTGCCACAGCCAACAAAACCACATATCAAGCACATCCAGAGATTTTCTGAAGTTTGACAAATGAAACAAATTGATTTTTCAGGTTGCTGCTGGCAATATCGACATACCTGAATATGATATATATAATAATCAGAATATCTACTTATAGCAATGTTATACGTGTAAGAAACTTTCGAACTATTTCCATCTTTGGGAGCCTACTAAAGTTAAGCATGACTAGCCTAAGAATACTTCAAGATCAGATCATGATGGTGACTAGAGAGGATAATTGGTCACTCAACCTGATTGTTGAATAAGGAAAAAAAATATAGACTTACTCATAATCTAGCAAACTGGTGTTGCATATGTACAAGGCACAAACCTTCAAAAGGAGGATATAATCCAGACATAATTATTATAGAAGTGGAGAAAAGAAGATGATTAGTTGCCTTACAAAATTGAGATAATTCTGATGTCAGAAGGATAGTAAACATCTTACTGGAGCTCTAGATTATTCTAAGGTGAAATTATATATACATGATACTTGAAAGAAATATTGTTTACCGGACAAGAAGAATCTGTCCACTTAGATATACATGAAGAATGGAAAGAATGGTTGCAGATTGTCCTAAGAATTCCATTAGTATCTTGGTCCAACCTCTCTGCAAATAGGGGAACAAATGAGTTGGTCACATGCAACTATTATTTCATACATAGTCAAAATTATTGGTCTCTCTTCAACATGGCAAAAGAACATGTGGGATAAAACGCTGTAAGTGGGAGCAAATGAAATTTAGACGATTTTAATGTGACTCCTTATTTCGACTCATATGAAGCAATCATTACACAGAGAAAGTATAAGAAACCAAACTGCAAGTGTCCCTTTCTTCTACTCAAGGTGACCAAATAGATCAAATAATGAACAGAATTAATCAGGCAAGTCAGGATGATTAAGGTGATGACATCAATCTAAAGATACATTAGTCATGAAATAATAGCATCTTCAACGAAAACAAAAGGAAGTTCCAATTCTCAAATCTGGACAATACCAAGACAAACCGCACAAGAAGGCTGCTCTGAAGAGCTTGTAGGAGTGGTCTGCAAATTCTCTACAGAATCGGTGTACTGTACGTCTGCCACGTAAAGGACATCGCAGGTTTCGACCTGTCAGTTTCATGAAATTTAACAAACTAACAGTATGAAGGAAGACATCATTATCAATACACCAGTAGTCCTGAAAACATACCTCAAGAGATGAAAAGTGTCTGCCATTAAAATGCAAGTAAAAGTTGTCAGCTGACTTCTGATCATCAAACTTAATCAAAACACTATAACAGTCCTCCATCCCATCGGTCCTTAACAATATATACAAAGAAACATAAATAGGTTCAGAGAAAGCCAAGCTACTATCACAGACAAAAGAAGTAGCATAATACCACGGCCACACCTGACGACTCGCATTTCCAACATATGGGGCACGAACGACCCACAGAAACGACAAAAGTCAGCATATGTCATGTGATTTGGTACTCTAAGCACACAAGCAAGGGGCTGTCTATCGACCTAAAAAGGATCACATCACCTTAAATAAGAGAAGGTTACACGATGTATAGAACTAATAGAAGCATCAAAACTTCATATGACCAATACACAGCCAGTATACCATTGAAAGCACATCGAGTGGGAAATATCAATCAATACATACATCCACTACATTGTTAAAGCATAGAAAGTCATTTTAATGGCCCAATTATCATATTTCGTAGCCTTCATTGAATCTTGTAACTTCGAGTGCAATCAAAATTATCATATTAGCAAAAATTAACAAATTTTGAAGCCATAGTTGACAACTTGACATATAATATAACTTTGCACTAAACCAAAATTAGCATATTTCTATTAGATATGTTAATTTCATACAATTTTCATAGTTATTATAGAAATTGAAGAAAACAAAATTAAGCTCACGGGATGATCAGCAGAGGTAGATTCGTAAACGAAGAGATGCATGGTGCCTTTGGTTTGTTCGATTCTAGGGTTTCCTGAAGAGAACTGGTACGCTGCGGTGAGTTTTGAGGCGGTGGAGTTGCCGGAATCCATGGTGGGGTAAATCTCCTGCGGCGGAGGTGCGTTGACTTGATGAGCTAGTTGGCGAGTACTATATTTCTTTTTTTACTCTTTTCGAGCCAACCCAGTTGTATCGCTCGGTTAGCTTATTGGGTCGTTCAACTGGCCCATTTGAAATTCCAAGCCTAAACCAAAATTCATTCCTAAATTTATTTGGACACTGTCTTGGTGTGTGTATACCAACTCAGAACCGGAGCCACCTCCGCCCCCTCCGCCACCAGCTGCCACCTCCGCCACCAGTTGCCGCCTCCCAGTTTCCTTTATTTTTGCAGCAAGCAAAACACAAACAATGATCTCTCGTATCTCAACCAAACTCCCCCTCCTTCCGCCATTTTCACTTCTCAACAACATCCTTAACCATTACCACACTACCTCATCAAATTCTCACTTTCACCCCTCAAGTTCACTCTCACCCCCCAAACTTCCACCAAATTCACTTTCCACCCCGAAACTTCCACCAAATTTACCCAATTCAACCCCTTCAATCGAGTTCACCTCTACCACCGTTCTTGAAACTCTTTCCTCCTACGCAAATGACTTCCAACGAGCTTTGGAATTCTTCAACTGGGTCGAAACAACTTGTGATTTTCATCACACCACTGAAACGTACAACAAAATGATAGATATTTTGGGTAAGTTTTTCGAATTTGGAATTTGTTGGGACTTGATTACAAAAATGAAAAAAGATGATGTTTCGGTTCCCAATCATGTGACTTTTCGTGTGATGTTCAAGCGTTATGTGTCTGCGCATTTGGTTAATGAAGCTATTGATGTGTTTGATACTAAGTTGGGTGAGTTCGGTTTGAAGGATCAAGTTTCGTTCTTGAATTTGGTTGATGCATTGTGTGAATACAAACATGTTATAGAAGCTGAAGAGCTGTGCTTTAAAGGGGGGCATGGGGTTGTTAAACGTTGTGCAATGGCGGAACTAGGAATTTTATGTAGAGGTGATGAAGGTGGTGGTTTAGATACGAAGATATATAATATTATTTTACGAGGTTGGTTTAGGATAGGGAGGTGGAGCAAGTGTAGGGAGTATTGGGAGGAGATGGATAGGAATGGTGTGATAAAGGATTTGTATTCGTATTCGATTTATATGGATATAGTGTGCAAGAGCGGGAAGCCGTTGAAGGCAATTATGTTGTATAAAGAGATGAAGAAGAAAGGGATGAGATTGGATGTTGTGGCGTACAATACAGTTATTCGTGCTATAGGGATTTTGGATGGAGTGGATGCATCTGTTAGGATTTTAAGAGAGATGATTGAGTTGCGGATTCAGCCAAATGTAGCTACTTATAATATAGTTTTGAAGCTTTATGGTGAAGCTGGGAAATACAGGGACATGTGTAAGATGCTTAATGATATGCGTAAGAAGGGTTGTGAGCCAAATGTGATCACATTTCATAGCCTTTTTGGTTCTCTCCAGAAGCCTAAAGAAATTATGCAGCTCTTTGATAAGATGGTGGAAATTGGAATTCGACCTACAATGGATACTTATGTGATGCTTATGAGGAAGTTTGGGAGGTGGGGTTTCTTGCGGCCTGTCTTAACTATTTGGAAGAAGATTGAAGAGCATGGGGTAAGTCCTGATGAGTTTGCTTACAATGCCTTGATTGATGCTTTAGTGGAAAAGGGTATGGTTGATATGGCTCGCATGTACGACGAAGAGATGTGTAAGAAGGGGCTCTCTGCAAAGCCTAGGGCAGAATTAAGAACTAAGCCAGTTACTGTCACTGGATCATAAGGGGTAGGACCAAACTGGGATGAGTTACTACAAACAAGTCTTAACTCTTAAGAGCTTGAGATTCACACAGGGTCAATCATAGGATGAGCTGAATGTTGCTGGATTGGGAAAATTCAACTAGGAAATTATCATTGTTGGCTACAATAATAGGCTCATTACACTAAGTACACCTTAGTAGATAGTGTTTGTACTACGGTGTAGTAGATAGTGTTTGTACTACGGTATTAATTATTAAATTAATTCGGAAATATACTTATAGGATTATGATTGCGTACTACTCGACCCCTGGTAGGTTCATCATTATGCTGTCGGTCTCTCGTTCACTTCAATGTTAGGAAAAGGATTCTAGCTTGGAGTCACAGTCTCGATATTGACAGCTTCTATTAGATATGCACATCATTATGATTGCGTACTACTCGACCCCCTGGTAGGTTCATCATTATGCTGTCGGTCTCTCGTTCACTTCAATGTTAGGAAAAGGATTCTAGCTTGGAGTCACAGTCTCGATATTGACAGCTTCTATTAGATATGCACATAGTTCACTTCCTTTTTGTCTTGTTTATTAGATACTTGGGGCTTCATGTTACCTCCATAAATAATGATGATTATCATGTACTGTGATAGCTGACCAACAACAATAATGTCACTTGTACTAAATATCCTTTTTGTAAACACTTATTTTATATCGTATTTATAGTAGTATTTATTTAATATTTTGGTTAAGTCCGGCAATCAGAAGCTATCTATCTTGGTTCACCTGTGGTTCTTATCCTATGCTTTGCTATTTAGGTCCCCCTCACTCAGATGCTCAGAGCCTGACCAGGTTCAAACAAAGGGTGGAGTGAACTGGAGGCTTGTGAGTTGCAAATTATCGTCGTTGGATATGAAATAATTGAAGCAGAGAACCAGTTATCCTCGAACTCGGCTCAGCTCCTCTCCCCTCGAAACAACTAAGCAATACAATAACATAATCCAATGTCTTTCAACACGTTTCGACCGAACGAGGTCAGAGGGGTCGGAATTAAGCAGGCAAAGCAGGAACAGAGACTCAGACTCCGAAATAAATAAATAAAATTAAAAATTAAAAAAAAAAAGCCTCAGGCTCCGAGTGCTCCTTCGCCCATAGATTTTGCCCACTGGAAAGAAGAACTCAAGACTCTTGAGAGGCTGAGAGCTCCCTCGCCCATAGTATTCACCCACTGAAAAAAAGAATTCAACATAACAGTGAATTTTGAAATTACAATAATACCCCTGTAAATCACTGAAATAACAATACTGTCATCGTCATGCACACCTCCTATATAAACGTAACCTGAGCATTTATTAGGTTTGCCAAAATAAAGAGCTAACCATCTCTCTCACTACAAAAATCCCAAAATATTTGTCACATTTCTCCCTCGTTTCCAATGGAAAATTCATCATCTAGAAACAAATCCAACGGTCTCGAATCCATCTCCCATTCTGGCCGCTTCTGCAGCTCCTTCACAACCCGATCATCTTCTCCCACACGTGTCAACCACCACAAGGCCTCTAATCCGCCGCCTTATTCTTCCACCTCATCAAACCACCAGAAGAAGAGGTGCGCGTGTTCTCCTACGACACATCGAGGTTCGTTTCGATGTAGTTTGCACAGAAATCAAAATCAGTATCAGAATCGGAATTCAAGCAGTAGTAGTAAAAATAATAATAATCACCTGAGCATGAGGAGGTCGGCGATGACCAATTCGCTGGTGCGAATCGGTACCGTGGAACGTGAGCTACTGAAACGAGCTCTAGCAGCGATGATTCGCCCCTCTTCTCATCACCTGAGGCGGCGTGGCGAATTTCAGCCAAAACCAAGCAGATTATCAAACCCTAATATTTCTCAACGTTCTGAAAGCTCGTTAAGATTCATGAAATATTCATGAAGGTACGAGAATGTTTAGGATGATGAACTGTGGGTTGAACTGCGTCATTGGACTTGTTTTTGGATGTGTGACTCTTTGTACCATTGTACGTGAAAACTCGGTAGGATTCATGAAATATTGATGAAGATAATACACAATGTGAAACTATTTACATAAATTCAACCTAATTTTAAAAAATGTAAATTATATAGAGACTTATTATCTTGCAAATATTATGGTTCGTTTTGATTGAGGTAATGGTAGGTGAATTTAGATAAAGTTTACTGTCTCCGTCCTAAAAGATTGTTACATTTTGACTTTTATTGGTTAAACGTAACATAACAAAATTTGATCATTAATTCTCATTAAACGGTAAGAACTAATATAGTTTGTTAGATTCGTCTCAATATATATTTTTAAAGGCTTTTGATTTTCCCACTCCATCCACTACTAACCACACTCCACATTCTCATTTTTAACCCTCATTCCATTATGAAAAGTTGTACAATAATTATACAAGAATTGATAGTAAGGGTATAAATATAATTTAGAGTAAATGGCTTCATCGATCACTCACGTTTGTTAAAAAACACTAGTCGATCACCCTAGTATGACTTTGTATACTTTCGATCACTCATCTTGGGTATTGTGTATACTTTTGATCACTCACGCATTTTTTTGATATAAATCGTGATTTTTCGGAAATTTTAACATTTTAGTAAGGGTATTTTTGTCATTTCACCCTGGATTTGTCATTAACATCAACTAACACTCATCATGAGTGATCGAAAGTATACAAATTAAGAGTGAAATGAGAAAAATACCCTTACTAAAATGTTAAATTTTTTCGAAAAATCACGAGTTGTACCAAAAAAATGCGTGAGTGACCAAAAATATACACAATACCCAACATGAGTGATCAAAAGTATATAAAGTCATACTAGGGTGATCGACTAGTGTTTTTTAACAAACATGAGTGATCGATGAAGTCATTTACTCTATAATTTAACACTAAAAATGGGGTGTGATTACAAATTAATGGAGTGAAAAAATCAAAACCCTTTTTAAAATATCAACTTTTTATAATTTTTTTACATATAGAATAATAAATATTTACGTTCTAAATCGTGTTTTGTTGACCATCAAAAATCAAAATGTGACAATTTAGAAATGGATATAGTATCATTTACTACCGTGTTTGAAACCAAAAAAAAAACAAATTCTTAAAGTTAATGTATGTAGGTGAATGGCTGAATGCAGGTCTTTCACACTTATCATCCCTCGAAAAAAACAAAAAGTACACAATACTTCCAATTCTCCTGCTCTGATGCTGAGTTCATTTTTTTTTTCTTTCACATTCATTCTTCTCAATTTATCATTTTTTTTGTTATATATATTTTGTTCAGTTACATTAGCACATAATTTTTATATTAGCGTGTATGATAAAATTTAGTGAATATTGTTTGATTTGGACTAAATTTTATTAACCCCAAAAAATTATTGATTGATATTTAATGAATATTATTTAATTTTCACTAAATTTAAATAATATTATTTAATTTTACGAGTAATATGAATAATTTATACGAACTAAAGACTAAAATCCGAAATTTACTCGAACTAAAGATTAAAATCAAACTATAGGAAGTACAATCCGTTAATTAGACATTTTTATTTCTAATTGTCCACATTATTACCACTTGTTATTAATGTATTTTATTATTTTATGCCTATTGGATTACTGCCTCCATTTATTATGTTTGGTTATTTTATTTAACATAAACAACTTTAGAAGAAAAATTAAATGCACGAGTATGTATTTTTCATTTATACATTTGAATGAAAGTTAAATCAATTTTTTTTTTTAATGTAAATTAGCTATAGGTGTGAGTTTCGAACTCATGACCTTCTGGTCACTAGTAAGAGTCTTTTCTACTAGGCTATTCGATTATCTCTAAGTTAAATCAGTTTTAAAATTTTAATTTTAAGAAAAGTCATCGTACCGATCGGGATGGAAGGATATTTATTTGATTGTGTGTGGAGTCAGTATTGATGCAATTTAGTGTATTCATTTACCAAATTGATTCGTTCAGCCATCAGCATGTTGGATTGGATTGTAAATTAGGTCATTTGTTTCTCTTTATTTATTTCAGTGTTTTATCAACTGATTATTTTTGTCTGGTCTCAGAAATAGTTCTCACGTTATCGGATAATGAAAGTGATGGTGGGACGTAGTCGTAGGTAGGGACTAATTATATATACCATGTCCCAAACACGAAAGAAAATGACATTTTAATTTTAGATGGACTAAATAATAATAATTTGCTATTTTTCTATATTTATAAATAAAATGGACGAAATAATTCTAGTTTCCGTTTTTTTTTGTTATTATTTTGTAAAGCAAGTTGGCGGGTTGATAGAGATGGTATAATAAATTTTTAGTAGTTTTCTTTTGTGATTTTGTTTATTAAGGATGCAAGATATTGAATGAGTTATTGAAATGGAACTAGTGAAGTGAAGATACGGGAAGAAAATAAACTATGGACTATATGCTTTTACAAGTGTTGAGAAATGAAACTTACTTTCCAAAATTTCAAACCATTGAAGATTGAATCTTTTTATGCTACCATCATTGATAATATGTATTCCCTCCATCCCTAAATGATTGTCACATTTTGATTTTTGGTGGTCAATAAAACACTATTTTAAAACGTAAATATTTATTATTCTACATGCGAAAAAATTATAAAAAGTTGATATTTCAAAACTACATATTGAGACGAATATAACAAGGTCTCATAAGGCTATATTATTTCTTATCGTTTAATGAAAATTCATGATCAAATTTTGTCATGTTTGACCAACAAAAGTCAAAATGTGATAATTTTTTAGGGATGGAGATAATATCATTTATTTATATTCATAGATGATGCACATTTCTTGAGGATGTTTAAACCTGATAGATGTTATTTCTTTCTTTTACGATACAGAAAGATGGGCAACATTATATGCACACTCAAATAGTGTTAGTTGTTGAGGTGTTAACACCTCAATCAACACATTTATAAATATGGGGTATATTTATATTTCACTCCTCACATACAATCACTACTTGGGTGTGCATATAACAGATCAGAGAAAGATGAAGCCATATAGTGAAATCAAGACCATTATGTGCTGGCATCCATTGTTTGTAACCACCATATTGCAGAGAAGCATGAAAAGGTCCAAAATTAGGAGGATAAGAAGAACATAAAGTAGAAAGAAACAAACAATAAACAGAAAGAGAGAGCATCAGAAAAACAAATATTGCATTAGGCATGCGTCTAAATTACTCTTAGTCATTTCAAGTAGAAACAAACTTGAAAAGGGTCAAAAAGATAACACTGGGAGGGTCCAAGTGGTCCTCAAGAGTAAAGACCCCCACAGGTGACATTCACATAAAAGTATCCATTAGGGCCGTAAACGAACCGAATTATATCGAATGTGTAAACTTGAGGTTCGAGGATTCACGTTCGAGTCGGAGGTTTGGCACGACTCTGGTTCTCTTTTCGACCGATTCTCAAATAGATCGGCCAGGTTTGCAAAAAAGTTCGGTCGGGTTCAAAGGTTCGACTCAAGTTCGATCAGATTTTTGTACGATTCGAAAAAAGTTTGGTCCAATTCGCAAAAAGTTTGATGATGAGATTGCATTTAGGTTGATGATAGAGAGATGAGTATATAAAAGATGAGTGATAAGTAGAAGATAAAGAGATATAAAATGAAGTGATTTTTAGGATGCTTAGATTTTCAAGTATGGACTCTAGAGTATAAATAGGTCAAAGTCGTCTATCGATATGTAAGCCGAACTAAAGCGAACTATTTGATTCTAATCGTCGAACCTTGCATATTACCGTTGGATTCAATATTTGTCAATGCACATCGAGCCGCCAGCCAAACTGTTACGAGCCAAATACAAATCGAATCGAACGCTTTACATTCACTCGCAACAGCATGATACCCATGATTATATGAAAAGACATTACTACACAATTGGTACACAATTATTTGATGTGCATATTTTATATGTCATACATTAAATTTATTAACAATGTAACTTAATTTATTAATTTAGTTGCAACTTTTATCTTATATAAAAATATATTAAAATATATATACTAATAATATTAATGGGAAGCAACATGACGCGCGTATAAGATAACGATACAAACCCTTCAAATTGTGCCCATTTGCTTCATCAAGACTTCCAAGCCACCCATACCACCAATCTGCTTTAGCATCTGTGGAAGAAGGACTTTACACATATGTTGCGCGGTCAATTATTTTGATGATTTAATGATAAGAGGTTGACTTAAGCATGTAAGTTCAAGTTCTCATAACTGCATTGTAGTGAATATAGTTAAATACAGACGAATCATTAGTTAAGTCGTACGTGTGCATGATAAATGAGAAAACATCATATATTAAATCAAAAAGTAAATTGGTCGAATATTATAGTGAATTTAACTTGGATAAAAATGTAATTTGAAGAGTACAAACGATGTCAAAGTCTCAAAGAGCACAAAATAAATACTTCCTATATCTTTTTATCAAATAATTATTTATTTTTACATAAAATTTAAGAAAAATTCAAACTCCTTTCACAAATTTAGTTTCCCTCCAACTTTTATTACTTATTTATGTAAAATAGATACTTCAAATGGGATTTCTATTTTTGGTATGTGCCTCTTAGATAATGGAACGGAAGGAGTACTAATTAGTACGTAATTGTTTGATGCCCATATTTTATTCATTAAATTTGTTAACAATGTAACATAATTTTTTAATTAATTTAGTTGCAACTTTAATTTTATTTAAAAATATATTAAAATATGAAAACGATAGACCAGTAATATTAATGGGACACAAGATGACGGGCGTATAAGGATACCATACAAAGTACAAACCGTTCAAACTGTGCCTAGCAAGGTAAGTTTTATAAGAAGATTCAACGTTCCAATTGATATTGAATATTTCCATAAAGATGTGATCGTTTTACGTACATGCAGCATTGAGAACATTTTGGTGTTTTCCTGGCAGCAACGAAAACGAAAAGACCATCATACAGGCTACAACAGCCTCTACTCTCTACTTATCCCCACCTCCGAACATGCTCATCATATCTTTTGCAGACCCCATGTTTCCCATTTGCTTCATCAAGGTTTGCAAGCCACCCATGCCACCAATCTGCTTTAGCATCTGTGGAGGAAGGACTTTACCCATATGCTGCGCGTTCATATTCCGCGACAAAGCACTCATTTCTCCCTTCTTCGACATCTTCAGACCCTTCATTTTACTCCAAATCTTGGCAAGTCGCTTGTACTCCTCGAGCATTTCCATTACATCCCTCACTTGACGGCCTGAACCCCTAGCTATCCGTATAATCCGGGACTCGTTCATGAGCTTAGGGTTGGCACTGTCCAGCTCTGTTTGTATCAAAATAATCAGATTTTAGAGCCAAGATAACATTAAGAACATCAGCCGAGAAATCAGACAACAAATTCACCTTCATTTGTCATTGAATCCATCATTGTCATGAAGCGCTTTATCTTAGCCTGACTTTCCTTTTCCTGACCTTTCGGCATCAACTCCGAACTATAACCAGGAAGCATGGAGAAAACCTACACAACAAAATTTAGTGATCAGAAAGTTCATCTAAAAAGGAAAATGAAGGTAAATCATACAGTAGCCACCAAAATGTTCGCATAGTACATGAATAATGGGGTTAGCAACACCAGACTTAACTTACATTAGTTATCTACTCTCATAAATAAGCAAATCACAAGATCTAATATATAAAATACAAGATCCAACTTGGGACAAGGTGTACATCACACCCTGGATTTTCTAGAGCATCTCATTTAATAGCATATTTCCTTAGAAATGGTTCAGGTGTTTACTCTCCACATTAATAGATATATTAAATATATAGTGACAGAAACATAATAGCATAGTGCATCATTCGCAACAGTTATGCTGGAAGCTAGATGAGGGGTAGCTAAGTATTACCCCAGACATAATTTGGAAAATTTTAACTTACTATCACCGACAAAATCATTTCTATAATACAGAACCAATAACCATCTCATAATACAGTTTTTGCTCGAAGTTGTATTAACTCTTAACTCTGTAGCAACCTATACTAGACGTATTACCATGGTATTAGACTGAAATGCAATGTAAAACAAAACAAAAGTTAACAAGACCAACAACCAAAAGAAAAGGTCTTCCAAACTCAGAAAAAAAAGGGAAGACTCAACCAACAAAAATCACGAAAACAACCAACCTGACCAATATTACCCATTTTTAGTATGTTCTGAAACTGTTCATACATGATTCTCAAGGTAAAATTTCCTTCAGAAAGCTTCTGAAGGAGCTCAGGTTGTTGATCCATCGGTACAACTTCTTGAATTTTGTCCATGAAACCGGACAAGTCCCCCATTCCTAGTAAAATGAAGATGAAATTGTAACAGGTCAACATAATTGGAAAGGTTCAAGAGAAGGAAAAGCTGAAGAAAGAAAGAACAAAAGAGAAAATTAAATAAGCGAGTTTCAGAATATGAAAAGAAAGCCAAATAAGATAGGAATAGATACAAACCAAGCAGACGGCTAACAAATGGTTTGACATCAAAAACTTCAAACTCGTCCATATGTTCACCAGTTCCGATGAATATTACAGGACTCTTTGTAGCAGCAACACTGCATAATCAAAGAGATCAACAATCGCATTAACAATCGCATACATAATACAGAAAAAAGACTTTTAAAAATAAGAAAATCTGCTAATAATTAAAGCAATAAGTTGAAGTTACAGTATAGGTTGGAAATACCATCATAGAAAATTATTTACTTTCAAACTCGTAGTAAATACCATCATATTTATAGCAAACTCGTCCATATGTTCACCAGTTCTGAGAACTTACGCACTGAGAGCACCACCACCCTTTGCATGACCATCCATCTTGGTGATAATAACAGCACCAACGGCGACGCTTTGCTTGAAAGCTTGAGCTTGATCAAAAGCAGCTTGACCAATACTGCTATCCATGACGAATACAACAAGATCTGGGTTCTAAAAGGTAAATTGATGAATTAGTGTGAAACTTATGCTACAAAGAGGAGATAATTAAACTTCAAATAGACAAATGTTGTATCAAAACATACAGTTGCTTCTGCCACTTGACGCATCTCTTCAAACAAAGATGCTTCTTGTTTATGACGCCCACTAGTATCCACAATTATAAGATCATGATTATCCTTCTTAAATGTGTCAACACCATCCACCGCAATTTTGACAGGATCTGACTCAGTGTAACTGTTGTAAGCAAAAATTCAATTGTTAACAAGGAATGCAATATAAAGAAAGTGATAATATATAACATACTTGTAACACAGAGACTATGGACCTTAATTTTTTATATATGGTATATAGAATGTTTGAGGCCTATTATAAAGCACATGATGTAGTAATCTCATTCAATGACTTAATGTGAGACATGTATTGACAGTCATCACTCAGGGAAAGAAATGCTACCTTCCATAAAATGGAATTTTAGCTTTAGTGGCGTTTTGCTTCAACTGATCAAAAGCACCAGCTCTAAATGTATCAGCACACACAAGTGCGGGTTTCCAGCCTTTCTTCTGATGGTAGTATGCATATTTTGTACACGTTGTTGTCTTTCCAGACCCTAAAATACAGTAAGAGAAAGAACAACATTTCATGATATAAGGAGAATTCAAAGAAGTAAAAAGAAACGGCAAACCAAACACAAAAAGTTAACCATGATTATATTCAAGTGAGTTGAGAAAGAAAAGCAGATGTTCGTGACAAGCACGCCCCAGAGGCATATTCTGTCTTCTCAAACATGATGTGGCATCTTTCTTTCTCTCCTTCACTGATTAAGAACATCCTAACCAGCTCCAGACGTAGATGTCTTTTACGTTACATATAATGATTTCCTCCTATGAGTAACTACCAAAAGTATTGTTCAACAACACATGTCACATAAAGAAACCTGATAACACTGCCACAATATGATAGTACCAAAATACCTTGCAAACCAACAAACATAACAACACTTGTTTTTCCTTTCTTTGGAGTGAATGAAGGCTTTCCAGGATCCAACATTTTACAAAGCTCATTAAAAATAGCCTACAAGAGGAGAAATTTATTAGAACAGCAAAATATGATAAAACAATTAGAGATCACATGATGAAGACTGAAATCAAACCAATAGACTTAAGAACAAAGACGCGTGAACAAGGAAATGCATCGGCTAGGAAATAAAGTCATCCATGGCATTAAATAATTATAAACCTAATCAATGCTTTTATATTCCTTCTAACTATTCAAAACTATGTTAAAAATAAAATATCTTTTCATATATTTTTCACCAAATACCACACATACATAAATATTTACTTTGAACTTTAATGGTCCGTTTGGATTGGGGTGAACCTAGGTGAATCTAGGTCATTCACCCCGTTTGGAACCAGTTTTTTGTTTTTTTAAGGTTAATGTAGGTGAATCTAGGTTAATGTAGGTCAACACATTCTCCTCCATTCACCCTCAAATCTTTCACCCCCAGATCGGTGGGTAATGCTAGGTTAACGAATTAAAATTATTATTATTATTAGATGAGACTAAATTACTCATCAATAATATTAATCTCCGCCAAATAGTAGTTGCCTCTAAAAAAATAACTTCTCTCGTCATATAAATTGCCGCTTCATTTCTTTCTTGCGTATTCTTGCCAACTCTTTCTTTCCGCTTGAAAAAATAGTTATTTCTTGGCTGCTCTTTCTTTCTCGCTTGAATAATAACAAGATCATATTTTTTTGCTTTTCAATTTCAATGTGTGTGTACTATATTTGTTTGTTGCTACGTCTAGCTTTTTCTCCTAGTGCAATAATCAGTGTTAATCATTTTTTCAATTAATCATCTATTTATCAAATCACCTTTGTAATGTATGTAAATCAACATATACGAGCATTGGCATAATTCTTGTTATAAATCCTTGTGTACTTACTATATGTGTACTAATCATTAAGTACACGATATTTGTTGTTTATGTTTATCTTTTGTTAAACATGTGTATGTTTATTTTGCTAAAAATTATTGATACGTTTCTTATATTTTTTATTATAAAACATATTTATGTTTTGCTAATGTTTTTATTTAATAACATTTAATTTGCAAACAAAAACAAGGTATTCTGTGTAGAAATAAAGAGAAGTATATAAATGTCAATTTAATAGTTAATAATTTTATAATGTTGTTTTTCAAGTTATTAATTTTTTGTGTTACCTACTGAAGGGTAATTGTATCCAAACAAGAATTATACTCCCTCCGTTTCTTTTTATTTGATTGTTTGGGGACAAAGTACTTTATTAAGAGATTGTGAAAAATTACATTGGGATTGTAAAAAGGTGTATTGGAATTGTAAAAAGGTGCATTGAAATTGTAAAAAGTGCATTGAAATTGTAAACAATCAAATACTCCCTCCGTTTCTTTTTATTTGATTGTTTGGGGAAAAAGTACTTTATTAAGAGATTGTGAAAAATTACATTGGGATTATAAAAATGTGTATTAGAATTGTAAAAAGGTGCATTGAAATTATAAAAAGGTGCATTGGGATTGTAAAAAGTGCATTGAAATTGTAAACAATCAAATAAAAAGAAACATAGAAAAAATGCTCAAACAATCAAATAAAAAGAAACGGAGGGAGTAAAAAGAAACATTGAAAAAATGCTCAAACAATCAAATAAAAAGAAATGGAGGGAGTAATAGTTTACCCTCACCTAGATTCACCCCAATCCAAACGCACCATAATAAAGTGAACTTTTAGAATTCAAAAACTATACGATCTTGTACGCATGGAGTAGTAAATTAACATATCCAATTACTCCAACATCATTACAGCTCAATAAAAGCAATAAACCAACAGAAACTAAATCAAAAAACAATTTCAAATTGAAGTAAAAAATTATGAACTTGTTGGATGATTCCATGTTTTCCATGCCCACCAGCAAATCATCGAGATTACCATGTTCTTAATATTACACAACAATACTCGATTTCGAAGTCAACTCATCAGAACTCATAACTGGACAATCTTTTTTCGTACGGATGTAGTAAAACTAACACAACCAAATAAATTGAATTTAACTAAAATTGAAGTTAAAAAAGACATACTTGTTGGATGATTCTACGCTTGTTGTGGCCAGCAGCGAGATCATCGAGATTTATAATATTTTTTATATTAGTCTGCATATCACGAACAAGCTTGAATTGCACATCGGATTGGAGAAGAGCGCGAGTGATCTCATTCAAACATTCGTTCAAAACTTTCTCATCGATTATTGTCGCATTGCTCATCTGCTGCAGAGCACGCGTAATGCTTCCCCCTAATTGAGCTAACACCATTTTTGCACAAAACTATTGGCAATTTAGGGTTAGGGTTTATGATTGATTTGATTTGGGAGAATTGGGGAAGAAGAAGAGGGGGAAATTGAACAATGATGAAATAATAACAGTAGGTTAGGTGCAACAAGCTTGATAATGGTTGGACTTGGGTTTCATTGTTGGGCTTTCTGGATAAGATCAACTATAAACTGAACGCCTGTACAAATCACCCTGAACGGTGAACCGTTACACACACCAAAATAGTGTGGAAGTAAGTGTTTTTTTAGTAGTGAAATGACTATTTTACCCCTATCAGTAAATATAGTGTTTGAGGAAGTTTAATTTATGGGCAAAATAATAATTTTACTTTTAAAAAAACACTATTTGGTTGTGTATGTGATATCAAAAATGTGTTATCATAGTGATAACTCTATTGGTGACCGTTGGATTAGGGTGTTTTGGGCAGTTTTTCATCTTGTGGCTGAGATTGAATTAGAGTGTTTTTTGAAGCAAAAATCTGTTACTAGTATTTTTTACCGAAAATGTAGCATCACTCTAGTATTTGGGCTCGTGAAATATACCCCATTAATTGCGCAGTTAATTGTGACACACTCACCATTAATGACCATGAATTTTCAAATTGCATGCAATTAATGTTCCTTAGTTAGTGCGATTTTCTCCATATTTTTCTTCCCTTGTAATTAATATTTGATTCTTACCTAAACTCATTTACAGTTTTGTATCAATTATTTCATATAGCGATATACCGATTTTCTTCCAAGTTATATTTTGATTTTACTTGACAATTCTTATATTTGTTTGAAATAATTTTTCAACTGAATAAGATCATTATTATATACAAGAATTCCATGAGCATGTAGAGAGATTGCATTTAATTTTATGAATAAATGCATGACCATTTAGACGATTGAATTTGTTATTCACTGTACGATATGATAGTTAAAAATAATAGTGGTGAGATTTCTTCTTACGTTGAATTTCTTAATGAATTCCTTGTTGATAATGCTATGAAATGTTACTCCGCTTGCATTTCTTAATGAATTCCATGAATGGAAAATTTTATAGCCAATCTAATGTCATTAACTGTTACTCCGATTGCATTTCTTAATGCCATGATGACATATGTTATAGCCAATATAATGCCATTATTGGTCCTTGTTGATAATGTCATGAACTGTTACTCCGATTGCATGTACTAATGCCTGTTACTCCGATTGCATTTTTTAATGTAATGTCATGATTGGTCCTTGTTGATAATGTCATGCACTGTTACTCCGATTGCATTTCTTAATGCCATTAACTGTTACTCCGATTGTATTTTTTAATGTAATGTCATGATTGGTCCTTGTTGATAATGTCATGAACTGTTACTCCGATTACATTTCATAATGCCATGAACTGTTACTCCGATTGCATTTTTTTAATGTAATGTCATGATTGGTCCTTGTTGATAATGTCATGCACTGTTACTCCGATTGTATTTCTTAATGCCTTGAACTGTTACTCCAATTGTATTTTTTAATGTAATGTCATAATTAGTTCTTGTTGATAATGTCATGAACTGTTACCCCGATTGCATTTCATAATGCCATGAACTTGTTACTCTGATTGCATTTCATAATCTCATGAACTGTTACTCCAATTGTATTTCACCACCTTAAATTCCTGAATCACAAACATCTATGTAAACCAATAACATCCATTGAATTTAAGGGTTGTGGCAGAATTGTGGTTGATTTGCTTGTCGCCTCTGTTTGGAAATCAAACTGGATCTACAATGGGAGTTTTTTGGGGTTGGTATTGTGGGTTGTGGCAGAATTGTGCTTGGATTCGATTGTTTTTGGGATTTTATGTGGGGTTTGACAGATTCTAGGCTTAGTTTTAGGGATTTCATTCAAGAGAAATTCTGGAGTGGTTGGGGGGGGGGGCGGGGGGGGGGGGGGCGGGGGGGGGGGGGGTGTTAGCGCGCGTATAAAATTCTGAAGGGGGAAGGAATTTTGTCAAAATTTTAATTGGCATTTTGGTGTTGGAAAGGGCTAAACTAGCCTTTGTTATTTGTATGATAACACTGGACTGTTATCATGTAAGTCAATCTCAGTCACTTTATCAAGTAATAAATCGTAATCGAGTGTAACTCGTTAAGACTTCGGATGGGTATTTGGTTATCCAGCTCGGTATTCATTTTATTTGGTAGGTTGTCGAGTCGTGTTTTTCGAGTAGAATACCAAGCAAGTATCATGTTACTCAAGGTTTAAACTACAAATTGAAACGGTAGTTGTGTCATTAAACCTAACGAAAAAGATGATGATCATTTTAGTGTATATTATTCCAAATATGTCTAGACATAAATATTTTTCAATTAAATTTGTTAACTTAATCATTACCTAAAAAAGAACTTTCGATAGTTTTACCCTACCAATCCGTTAAAAGAAGTAGAACTAAAACGAGTATAAATTGGTTCATTTTGAATTTGGGACCGTCTACTTCACGTTTATTTCCTATTTCCCGTCTCCTTCATTATAAAGGAAGTAAAAATTGGTCTATTTTTTAAAACAAGTTAACGTAATATTCATTTTATAATATGTGTAATTGAATGATAATCATTTTGAAACATGTAGGATGGGCCATGAAACATGTAGGATGGGCCGTGCCAATACAATAACCCCATCTTTTATTTATTTACTCAAGCTCGAATTGTTCACATTTCTAGCAGATATGGCAGCATCAACACCGACCACAACATTTCTTGCATATTTTCCCTCCCAGAAATCCTCCACCACTAGACATCATGTTATCCCCAACTTGTTCATCAAAACTGCCAACAAATCTATCGTAGTTCAAGCCTCCAAGCCTCAAAATGACCAACAACCAAATCCCAATACAACTGATTCGGACAATGCATTCATATCTAAGGTATTCAACTTCTTGTTTCTTTTTTTGTGCTTACTTTTGCTTTCTTGTATTGAATTGAATGGAGATTAATGTTTTTATTGTCTTATGTTGTTTGGGTTAATGATGTAGGAAGATGTGAGCTACCTGGTTAAACTAGGAGCTGGATCAGTAGCTGGAGCAGCAGCACTAAAGTATGGAAGCATTATTTTGCCAGAGATTACAAAACCAAACATAGTACAAGCACTTACTATGATTTCTGCTCCAGTCATTGTTGTTGTCTTGCTTCTTGTCAAACAAAGTAGTTCCAAGTAAAAAAAAAACATAAAATTTCTTGTATTTTGTTGTTGGGAAGTGTACACGAACTTTGTTAGGTAGAGGCTCCGGCGTACTACTGCAAACGAGCCGGGTTCGAGCGGGTAACGGGTTACCCGGCCGGGTTTCAATTTTATCGAGCCGGGTAATTACCCAGTAGTAACGAGTCGGGTAGCAAACCTATTACCCTCGTATCGTTCGATAAGGATACGAGCGGGTATCGAACCGGATTTTTTTAGTCGGGTGACGAGTGGGTGCCGGGTTACCCCTAAATTTCTATTTAAAAAGAAATATTTTAGGTTATTTGCAACAAGATTTAATTGTTGAAATGCAAATTTGGACATTCTTATCAATACTAGTCTTATATTGGCCAATAAAATTAATTATGGTTAATTTTTTAATATATATATTATATAACTATAAAACATAAAATATAAACGAGCAGGTTATCGAGCGGTCCCGTGTTTTCCAAATCGGGTATCGAGTAAAAAAAATTATTCGAGTATCGCTCGATAAAGATACGAGCGCGTAACGAACCCGAGTTTTTCGAGTTGGGTAACGCGCGGATTCCGAATTACCCGGTCCTATAACAACATTACTCCCGCGTAAGAGGGATATGAGAACTGAAGTCAAATTCGAATTATTCAATTTTACCATTAAGTTGATTTTTGGCTCATGAAATCATCTGTACTGTAAAGAGCCTCAAATAGATGCTGCCCTTCGTCTTGGCAAAATGGAACCTCGGGTAGATCTATAGGTCCCCAAGATTGGATGCTTTACTTCATCGAATCAAATTCTTCGTCCTATCGAACCAACTACTCCATTCATTTTTGTTATTTTCTTTTGCGCTCGGGTGAACCATCTTTAGCAAGCAAAGATTTTGTGAATTTGCAACTGGTACCAATAAAATCAGAAGAGTTTGGATTTTTGTTACTAATTTAAAGAGAATGGGATACAGTCATCTTCTTGTGAACATTACCACACTTAACTTCTTTGTTATTTTTCACTAAGTATCTCTCATTCAAGAGTTTGCAACACAAGAATTTTAAACTAACAATGGCTTTCACCTTTATGCACAAGACAAAAGATGATACTTGGAGAAATAAATGTGTGCTGCAAATGGCTGTAGATATGCCTATTTGAATGCTGAAATTTGTAAGGGGATGCGCCTCATCCCGTAGTAGTCAATGAAATATTTTTCATAGGGCAGGAATCAACGGGTCTTTGAAGTCGGATTAAAGGAGAAGTAAAGGGACTCTGTGCTGTTGCTCCATCATTGAACTCGCCTCTTCAGTGTAGTCCCTCTCTGGCCAGAGTTAAGTATAAAAAATACTATGGCCTGGAAAAGTTACAATGACTAGTGTAATCTTAAAGCTAGTTGTCGACACCTCAGAGGCTCAGAGTATGTTATCCTTGAACCATTTTAGAGCTCCATTTGCAGCGGACCTGTCATTTATGCTGTTAGTGTTGGAAAAACATCGTGAATGCAATGCAATTAATTATAAGAGAAATGAAATGGTCAAACATGAGAAGTTCAATTACGAAAGGACAAAAAGTATAAAACAGAGCATATTCAATGCAAGGCTGTGTGGGAATATGGAACGTAAAGCAGAAAACAAAATAACAAAAACAAGGATTATTAATCGGAGTATAAGGGAAGAACTTTCAGCTACTGATATAAGTAGAATAAATAAAGGTGCAACTGTTTACCCTGCTAAATCTTTTAAACTTTTCCATACGTCATTTCCATCCTCTGATTCATCACTTTTCTCTATATCAGACTCCATCTTGCTCTCTTCCCCTTTGGCTAGAAATTATCATGGTTGTAAGATGTTGGTCAAATACACAAAAAACAGTTCTCTTTGTTGAACAGACATCATTACAGTGAGAACGGGACTGAGCAACAGATGTTCCATACATAAAGCAGAATGCAATAACTATATTGGAGCAACTTACAAATGTCAGGACTTGTAGGGCGTGATTTTGAAGGCTTGTCAGTGCGAGACTTTGAAGGCCTGTTAGGGATGTTATTTAAGCCAGCAAGTTCTTCAAGTAGTTCTCGCTCCTCTGAACTAGTGACAGCAACAGCAGCAGCATTCAGATGAAGGAACGGTGAAGAGCACATGAACTTTGATATTACAGAATGATAGCAAGTTTATGTCACACAATTATCCATAGAAACATTGCAAATGAAACTAAAAATAACTGATAGCAAAACTGCGTGATCTCAACTCTATCTAAAATAAATTCTATTACGGGTGAGAGAAAGGGTCATTTGGATAAGATGTATATGATTTCTTCAGAAGAATTAAGAAGTTTACAATTTTCCATTACCTTGATTTCTCTCTAGAGTTCAAGGTACTGATTAGAAGCAGCCTACAGAACATCACGTAAACATATACTACTACTCTCTTGTACCAAGAACTGACCTGTTAATGTTCAAAGTGCAGCACCAAGCAGTACGAAAGGCCTTATTCGTTCTCTATATGTTCGTTTATATGTCAATATGATCTCGAAATGGTTCTCCAAGTCATGACAATTACAATAAATTTTCAAACTAAGGAAGAAGTACCAAAATAAAGTTAAACAGTGAAGAGCTCAGTAACGTATATTGAGTTTTGCTGATTGGCCAAGGCAAATAGGAACTAAAATAAAGACCATCATGTAAAAGACCTATAAGAATTTTAAATGGAAACTATGTGAGAAGTCAATCATTTACACATCTAAAAAGTATTCAGGCCCAAGTTAACTATATATTATCAAATATAGATCTCTATATAAGGTGCACATTATTGCAATGGTTAATTCTTATATGATAATGGACCTCGAAATGAAGTAGCGTACAGTCTAGATGATCTACTAGGCATACCTGACCCGCTTGGGTATACTGACTTTTACTGAAAATAAATGGTCTCCTCGTATAGAGGGTCTATTAAGCATTGGAGCTCCTTTTTTAGCCAAAACAAGCACATCTCCAGGCTGAGTACCAGGTGGGATTCGGATGTCGTTAACCCCTTCAACAGTTTTGACCTATTATACATTCCACAATGTGAACAAATGCCACTAAACGAAAACCCCATAGACCAGGAATTAAGCAAGTGGGAATGTGATATGTGTCAAACGTTGATCAAATTTTTGTGTGAGAAGTGAAAACATTGGAGGTGTATGATGGACCAAAAGCGAGCTTGGTCACAAATGCATCTTTATATCATCAATCTACTGAAGCTCTTTCTTTTCACTGATATTGGTGTCATTATTGACCTCTTAAAAATACTTCAAATAAATTGTTAATAAATAATCAGATACCATACCTTGGTAATGGTACCTAAAATGGCATCCAGATAACTGATTGTTATGGTTGAGCGAAGATTAATGCCATCTCTTTGAATTTCTGGAATTTCTAGGATATTAAGATACACAAAAAGATCTCCAGGTGGTCCACTGCAAGATAACGAAAGACAAAACACTGAAGATAACTTCTACAAATTGTTCATATTTAAGGACAATTGAAGTAAATAAAATTTATAATATCATATGAAGTCCAAGAATGACGTTAGCAGAAAGCTTGTAGGGGAAATAATTTGGAAGAAATGATATGCATCATTAAAATGAGAAACGGATAAGAGAGCTGAAACATGTGAATGTGATGAAGCTGAGGAGAGGGATAGGTTACAAAAGAAAAATCATATACAACAAGGAGATCAAAGACCAAGAACGTGAGACGGAAATATGCATACCCCTTTGGTCCGGCATCACCCTCTCCAGAAACTCTTAGTATGCTTCCTTTGCTAACACCGGGAGGAACTTTGACCTTGATTTCTTTCTTAACTTGTATCCGACCCTCACCAGAGCATTTCCCACAAGCTTGTGAAATCATTTCTCCATCGCCTCCACAAGTTGGGCAAACAGAAATCTACATAATTAAATAATCAGAAACTCCAAACATTATAATAACCATTACCATCCATATTAACTGAACATCCCCAACAAACAATCGATGCATGGCTGCTAGGAACTACTAGATATAGGTAAATGCCAGAGGTCTCTAATTTCTTTTGTTGGGTTGGGGGGGGGGGGGGGTAGGGTAGTAGGGGATGGGTTAAAAAAATGATAAACCTCAAAACTTGAGGGCAATTGATACTTTTCAAATGTAGAGATTGAGTAGCTCACTTAAGACAACATGGCAACTCAAGTAGATCCTAGTAGCAGACGAATTTATTTTATCATTGCTTACTTAACGTAAGTCATCCTGTTTTGTCTTCTGATTTGCCATGATTCAGGATTAATAGCATATGATACAACTAACGACACAAGCAGTGTACAGATAACCAATTTATAACTAGTACATTATTTTTCTACCATGCTCGTCGTTACTTTTTTGGGACTGGGCTGAACACAGTGATATATATGGAACACACAGCATAAAGTACCTGCGAAAAATTGCCAAAAGGTGTTCGCTCAGTCCTCAAGACCTGACCTGTTCCTCCACATGTAGAGCATATTTTCATTTTGGTGCCTACTTTTGCTCCCGTACCAGAGCAGCTTTCACATGTTTCAAGATGAGAAAGCTCAAATTCTTTCTCTGCTCCAAATATAGCTTCGGAAAATTCCAATGTGATGTCATAACTGAAATGCATTTCGAGAATAAATTGTTAGGAAAATGTAGTCACAAAATGCTCATATTTGTCTAATATTCTTAAAATTGGATTTCCTTGGAAATATCTTGTTCACTATAATTATAAAAGATAGTAGACATAGACCAATAAATAGATATCAGGTTGTATAAATTTGACTGTCAGCGAAGAATAAAATTACTCAATCAGATTCATCCCTTAAGCAAGTGCTAGATCTTTACTCACCGTAAGTCTTCACCTTTTGTAACTGTAGAACGTCGTGACCCAAACCCAGTGGCATTCCCACTGAATATATTAGGCCCAAAGAAGGACTCAAAGAGATCAAAAGGATTTGTCTGTATTTAAAAATTGAAACAAAAAACATTTTTAGTGTAAATTCCATAGTTCCAAATTTGAGTCTTAATGAACTTGAGTGCATCTGCTTCATGTACATTAAACTATTAATTTTCTAACAAAGAGGAAATAGAAAAGAGTAGAGGCAATACAAAAAGCTGGGAGTTCGGATGTATAAACACTACAGCGAAGGTGAAAATCACTCTCAAAAGCAAGTAATTAATAAAACTTGCCACAAGTCATGAAGTGACATCATTCATAACCATACTTTAAAACTTGAAACAATACCAAACTAAGGAGAGGTACTCAATATGTACCGTATAAGCACCAGCCTCTCCACCAACTGCACTTTTGACTCCAGCTTCACCATATTGATCATATAAAGCTCTCTTTTTGTCATCTGATAGCACCTAAAACATTGAAGTCAGAGTCAAATATGACACGAGAACACAAGGGTTCACAATTTACCGAAGTTCCAAAAAGGGAGCGAACAAATTTTCAACTTGATCCCCACCTCATAAGCAGCACTGATCTCCTTAAACTTTTCAGTAGCATTAGGCTCCTTGTTAACATCTGGATGGTACTAAATAGAAAAGAAAACCAGACAGCAATCAATTAGCGTACTCTCATGATAACGATACGTCAAATGTGATATCTTTGATTCTCACCTCTATTGAAAGATCAAATTTTTATTACCAAAATCCATTCAACTGCCTCACCAATGTCAGCCACTCGGCCATCAATCTAATACAAATGTTAACCTTCTAGGGCTACATAAACTACAAATTGGATGTAACTAAACCCCATTAATTTCACTAAATCCAACGAATTAGCATTTTTCCATCAACTATACACATCAACATCGACATGGCCTAATCCCTCTGTACAGGCTCCATCTGAGAGGGGTTGGGGGGGGGGGGGGGGGGGGGGGGAGTCAGATATTACGAAGCCTTATCCCTACCAATGAAAATTAAGTTTCACTAAAACAGAAATCAAATAGAACTGGCCAAGCCATACATATACTAGTACATTACTAAATTTCCATAGGCGTCACATGTACACTATTTCAGTCCTACATTACAACGAATTAAATAGATTAAACTACTTGTAAGTTGTAACACACCATTAGCCTAATTAATATATAACCCCAAGAAATACCAAAATCCATCAAAATTGAGCTGAAGAAACCAAATAATTATGAATTAATATTAATATATATTTGGAACCTGGCGAGCTAGTTTTCTATAAGCAGCTTTGATATCCTTGACAGAAGCAGACTTGGGAACTCCAAGAGTTGAGTAGTAATCAGTTGCAGCCCTGACCACAAACCTCTTCACATTCGTCTTTCTACTAATAAGTGGACAATTGTTTTGGGACAATAATTTCAATGAAATGTTATTACAAGTCTTGTAAGGGAAGAATGAAGATGATGAGCAAGAAGTGTGTGAGAAGAGGTGGTCAGGTGTGAAAGAGGGACACAAGGAGAGAATAGTCATTGATGACATTTTGGAATAGGTTAGAATTGAATTTAAAGGAAATGTGTTTGTGTTTGTTTATGTATGTGGGAGAAGATGGAGAGCGTGAGCTTCCAAGGTGTTGGTCATGCCAGAATGGCTACGCTAAACCAAGAGAAAATAAAAGAAAGAGTTGAACCTCTAAAACTTTTTGGCCGGTTGCCCTCAACTATTACTCCCTCCGTCATCATTGGTACATTTTGACTTTTGCGGTCAAACTTTAAAAATTTGATCAAGAATTTCTCATTAAACGATAAGAAATAATATAGTCATGTGGAGCTTGTTAGATTCGTCTCAATATATATATTTTTGAAATATCTACTTTTTATAATTTTTCATGTAAAATAAAAGATATTTACGTTTTAAATTGTATTTTGTTGATCGTGAAAAGTCAAAATATACCAATCATTTAGGGATGGAGGGAGTACTATTTTATTATCTAATTTCCCCTAAACTCTTCTTTTTTTAGTTTCCTGAGCCACTTTTTTCAATTTTGTGTAATAAAATGACTATTCTACCTTCAACACTACTCGAGATCACGTTTTAAAATATCTTACATAATCAAAATAAACCTCCATCGCCTTCTGCTTCAACACACTCCACCCCGTACCCTTACACTTACCCCTTACCCCCCTTACCCTTGAACATATATCAACATCACTCCACCTCCCCCACCCCACAAGTTTCTGTTTAGTTGGACAAGCCCCTTCTTTTTTCTCGATCAAGTGTATGTTCTTCGGAATAAAAAATACCATTGCTATTGAATTTGAAAATTTGAAGAATGCCCATCTCCTTTATTCTTTTTAATTTTTACCCCTGTTGCTTTTTTTAGGATCTGAATACCCTCCCCTCAAAATGACTAATTTGTCCTTAATGAATCTTTCTCCAATTATTTGATTTCACAACCACTCCCCTTATTCTTCTTCTTCTTCTTCTTTCCACCATCCCACCACTAATAACCAATCACCACCACCTTCACAACTACCACCACCACCATCATAACAAAAAACACTCCACCACTTATTCCTCATAATCTTCTTCTTCATCATAACAACAAACACCAACCACAAAAAAAGTTTTGCGCCGGCATCGTGACCTCATGGCACGATGAAGGTCATGATGGGTGTGTTTTTGCTACTAGAAGTGAGTTTATCGTGACCTTATCGTGTCTTGAGGTCACAATTGTTAAGAGTCTATGGGGTTTCACTCAAAAATCAATTGGCAATAGGAGGAGTAGTCCAAGATCTTATTTATTGAATCGGGAGGACACCGATATCCGATGTGAGATGTGCATCTTAACAACAATGAGACTCACGATTTACTTACATAAACTTCTTTATTCACTGACAATCAATATGAGATGATGGTTAAGATGGGGTTGTGTGGGATCGGCGGTTGTGGTGGGTTATATGGGTAAGTGAGGGAAGGAATGTTGACGAAAGTTTAAGGGGGTAGGTGGGTGTGTTGAAGAAGAAGGTGGTGGAGGTTTATTATATTTAAAAATGTGCTCCCTGTTCATTGGAGTTGTGTTAGGGGTTTAATAGTCATTTATTGTTTAAGAGATTGAAAAAAACGGCTCAGAGGTCACGCAAAAAAAGCGAGACTTCAGGAGCACATCAAAAAGAAAATGATAGTTCAGGGTACAACCGACCAAAAAGCCTAAAAATTTCAATATTATTACTCAATTAAATAAAATACATTATATTAATTGTTGTTATCGAATTGTGTTTCAGTGAATATCGATTAACTCAATCATGTAAACACTTTATTGTTAGGTCATTGGATAATTTTTTTCACTTGAATAGATTTTATTGAGCGAGTATTTAATTATCTGATCAAGTTATAGGCAAACATGTATACAAGTCTATATTTTATTTCCGAATCTAATTAAATGTTCAAAATAACAAATAATGGAGTCCTGCTTTGGAGCCTTGGAGGCTTAACATAAGATCCAGTATAACATGAAGCCCATCGAAACAAGAGTCGGCCTGAATCTGAATATCTGATCCACCGCCTATAAACCCATTTAAAAAGCAAACCCGACACCTAATTTCTAATTCTACCCTCAATCAATCCTCGAGGAGTAGTGAACTCTCTATTCTTCTTCACAAATCTCCTCAAAATCTCACTCTTAATCCATTCTTATAAAACCAACCAACCCTCAGCACATCAAAACATTAAATAAATCAAACAATTAAATCTTCGTTTCATGAAAAGCGAACATGTGGAACAACAATAATAATGTTAACATGAATATTGCACCACCAGGTACTGGCGGTGCTGTCCCGTTGATGCCGCCGGGAACTGGTGGAGGAGGGGTGCCTCAGGCTCCGTCGTACACAGTGGTGCCTTCGGAGGCGCAACTGGAGGAGAAGGCGCGGAAGTGGATGCAGTTGAATGCGAAGAGGTATGGTGATAAGAGGAAGTTCGGATTCGTCGAGACACAGAAGGAAGATATGCCTCCTGAACATGTCAGGAAAATCATTAGGTAATTTATAATTATGATTATACAATTTATCATATGGTTTTTGTTGTTGATGTATCAGTATTATTATAATTATGCTTACTCGGTTTACTAATGGTTTTTGTTGTTTGTGTATATATGATGTTTATAGTTTTATTATAAGGATGATTATTTCATTTTACCTTATGGTTTTTGTTGTTGATACGGTTTGTTCGCGTTGTTGGTTATTACAAAGATAGATTCGGATGAGAGAAAACACACTATGAAAGTATGTGTTCTAGCTATTGGGAGTTCGAATAAGTAATTCGAAAATCATTAGCTTTTGGAGGATATTGCTAGTTATATTATGCTTGAATATTTGGTTCTGCTTGTTAAATGGGTAATTAGTTGCTTCTGAGAGATCAGTTTTTTTTTTTTTCGATTCAGGTTTCTACTTCAAATAGGTGCAGTTCATCTGTCATCTGGTCTAGCGATGCTCTAGTTGTGGTTTAATCTATATGCATCCAGTTGTTTGTTTAAGAGGAGTTTGGTACTTCGAGGTTTTCTTTCAAGTAGGGGCACTTAATATGTCATATGTTTTTCTGAATGGTTACTGAAGGTTATTGGAGCTCACAAATAAATGAAGCTGGATTTTAGGATTAATATAAGAGGCATTATGTGATAATTTCCTGGATAGGATCATACGATATATGCTTAAGAGAAACTCTATAAAATTTATATGAGATAGGATCATACGATTTATTGACATGAAGTTGGATGCAGTTTGATTTTACTCAAATATTATACCCCTAATCTTACTATGGATGTATTGAAATTTGTTTGGGAGATATGAATGAAATGTGCTACATTATGCAGTATCAATTACTCGTTTCCTATACAATTTTTAAATGATTTTCTTGTACAGGGATCATGGTGATATGTCATCAAAGAAATATCGACATGATAAACGAGTATACCTTGGAGCGCTTAAGTTTGTTCCACACGCTGTTTACAAGCTTTTGGAGAATATGCCAATGCCCTGGGAGCAGGTAATCATTTATCGAGTATTGATGTATGATAATTTGTTAGGGGTCCCTCATTGAATCATTATGATCAACTAGCGATCCATTAATTTCTTCTTTCATAGGTTCGAGATGTGAAAGTTCTCTACCATATTACTGGAGCTATAACATTTGTCAATGAAATACCTTGGGTTGTTGAGCCTATCTATCTTGCCCAGGTATGTACATATGCCAACTCGTAGTTATGACTCTTCATTCATGAAACAATTGATGTTGGAGCTTGTATTTGTGGCAGGTTTTTAATAATGCTGCAATTATTTTTTTGTGTTACCATTTCAGTGGGGAAGCATGTGGATTATGATGCGTAGGGAAAAGAGGGACAGGCGCCACTTTAAGAGAATGCGGTTTCCGCCTTTCGATGATGAAGAGCCTCCCCTAGATTATGCAGACAATATATTAGATGTAGATCCATTAGAGCCTATTCAGTTGGAGTTAGATGAGGAGGAAGATTCTGCCGTGCATACATGGTTTTATGACCACAAGCCTCTTGTAAAGACAAAACTCATCAATGGTTCTAGTTATCGAAAGTGGCATCTCTCTCTACCGATTATGGCTACACTCCATCGGCTTGCTGGGCAGCTACTTTCGGATTTGATTGATCGCAACTATTTCTACTTGTTCGACATGGAGTCATTTTTCACAGCTAAAGCCTTGAATATGTGCATACCTGGTAAATTATTTGAAAACTTAGTCTCTTAACTACATGATACTTCTCTCTTTTGCATGCTGTTAATTATGTAGATTAAGGAACTAGTGTTGCTTTGAGTGCTTAACAGTGTGGTCAAACATCCTTGTGGTTTATGATAATTTATTTTCCTTCCTTGCATTTTCAACTAACAGGTGGTCCCAAGTTTGAACCACTGTATCGTGACATGGAGAAAGGAGATGAGGACTGGAATGAGTTCAATGATATAAACAAGCTAATTATCAGGTCACCCCTCCGTACAGAGTATAGAATTGCCTTCCCTCATCTGTACAACAACCGGCCCCGGAAGGTAAAGCTCTGTATTTACCACACTCCTATGGTGATGTATATAAAGACCGAGGATCCTGACTTGCCTGCATATTACTATGATCCTTTAATTCACCCCATAACAAGCTCAAACAAGGATCGGCGTGATAAAAGAAGTTATGAAGAGGATGAGGATGATGAATTCTCTCTGCCTGAGGGGGTCGAACCTCTTTTAAAAGACATTCCAAGCTATACAGATACCACTGCTGCTGGTATTTCCTTACTTTTCGCTCCGCGTCCATTTAACATGAGATCTGGACGCACTCGTCGTGCTGAAGATATTCCACTTGTCTCAGAGTGGTTTAAGGAGCATTGGTAAGGCTCGGACTGCAAAGAATATCTCTTTATTTTATGCTCTTTCATGTGTATGTAATACTTACTCTTGTTCCTTGTTTTGGCAGTCCACCAACCCATCCCGTTAAAGTTCGTGTGAGTTACCAAAAATTGCTGAAATGTTTTGTGCTGAATGAGCTACACCACAGGCCACCTAAAGCACAGAAGAAGAAACATTTGTTTCGGTCTCTCCAAGCTACTAAATTCTTTCAGACTACAGAACTTGATTGGGCAGAAGCTGGCCTTCAAGTTTGCAAGCAGGGGTACAATATGCTCAACTTGCTGATCCACAGGAAGAATTTGAATTATCTTCACCTTGATTACAATTTCAACCTGAAACCTGTGAAGACTTTGACGACCAAGGAACGTAAAAAATCAAGATTTGGAAATGCTTTCCATCTTTGTCGTGAAATCTTGCGTCTGACTAAGCTCGTTGTTGATGCTAATGTTCAGTTCCGTTTGGGAAATGTTGATGCATTCCAGTTGGCAGATGGTTTGCAATATATATTTTCACATGTTGGGCAGTTGACAGGCATGTACCGTTACAAGTACAGGCTTATGCGCCAGATCCGGATGTGCAAAGATTTGAAGCATCTGATCTATTACAGATTTAACACAGGGCCAGTTGGGAAAGGACCTGGTTGTGGTTTTTGGGCTCCCATGTGGAGGGTGTGGTTATTTTTCCTGCGTGGCATTGTGCCTCTTCTTGAACGGTGGTTAGGGAATTTACTTGCTAGACAGTTTGAGGGACGTCATTCAAAGGGAGTGGCTAAAACTGTTACTAAACAGCGTGTTGAAAGTCACTTCGATTTGGAACTACGTGCTGCTGTCATGCATGATGTGCTTGATGCCATGCCTGGTATGTTCTCTTCCCAAAATTTCCTTTCTATGCAAGGCACTGCCCCATCTGTTTTTTCCTCCTGTGCCTGAAGCGTATATTTAATTTGCAGAGGGGATCAAGCAGAATAAAGCAAGAACTATTTTGCAGCATCTTAGTGAAGCATGGCGTTGTTGGAAAGCAAACATTCCATGGAAGGTATGCACCTTGTTTGTTCTTCTTTTGCAATAACTACATTCTACATTTTGCTTATTAAATTTGTGTTTGTATGTTGTTGACGGGTCTTTCTATCAGGTTCCTGGTTTACCTGTCCCCATTGAGAATATGATTCTGCGTTACGTCAAGTCTAAGGCTGATTGGTGGACAAATGTTGCACATTATAATCGAGAACGTATAAGGAGAGGTGCAACTGTTGACAAGACAGTCTGTAGAAAGAATCTTGGAAGGTTGACACGTCTTTGGTTGAAGGCAGAACAGGTGCAGTCTATTTCAGTGGCTATTACATTTTTCTTTATTCAATGAAATCCAATTTGCGGCCAAGCTAATTGCGCTTCTTTTCATTTGTATAGGAACGTCAACACAACTATCTAAAGGATGGTCCTTATGTTACTCCTGAAGAAGCAGTTGCTATTTACACAACTACTGTTCACTGGTTGGAGTCGAGGAAGTTTTCTCCAATTCCATTCCCTCCATTGTCTTACAAGCATGACACCAAATTGCTCATTCTCGCTCTTGAGAGGTTAAAGGAATCTTACAGCGTAGCTGTGAGGCTAAACCAGCAACAAAGAGAAGAGCTTGGGCTGATCGAGCAGGCTTATGACAATCCACATGAAGCTTTGTCCAGGATCAAGCGGCACTTGCTCACACAACGTGCATTCAAGGAAGTAAGTGTAGCAGTAGTCTTAAAGTGTTCCTGAATTTAGTGCCAAGTTTATAGAATTTACTATATACAACTTATGAACTGAATGTTCGCCTCATTTCACAGGTTGGTATTGAGTTCATGGATTTGTATAGCTACCTGATTCCGGTCTATGACATTGAGCCATTGGAAAAGATAACAGATGCATATTTAGATCAGTACCTGTGGTATGAAGGTGACAGGCGCCACCTTTTCCCTAATTGGATAAAGCCGGCGGATTCAGAGCCACCACCCTTGTTAGTCTACAAATGGTGTCAGGGAATAAACAATTTACAAGGCATTTGGGACACTGGCGATGGGCAGTGTGTGGTGATGGTTCAAACAAAGTTCGAGAAGTTCTTTGACAAGATTGATTTGACCATGCTGAACAGGTTCACTTTCCTTTTTACCTTCTTATCCTAGTGCTTATACCGACATTTTTTCCCATTTTAGATACTGTTCATATTGACTTGGTTGTGTCCCTTGGCCATTTAATTAATATACTCGGTGTACACTTTATGGTCTAATCATGTGTTCCATTTTGCAGGCTGCTACGGCTTGTTTTAGATCACAACATTGCTGATTATGTGACTGCAAAGAACAATGTTGTCTTATCTTACAAGGACATGAGTCACACCAACTCATATGGGCTCATTCGTGGGCTTCAGTTTGCTTCTTTTGTTGTGCAGTACTATGGGCTTGTATTGGATCTTTTGTTACTGGGTTTGACCAGAGCTAGTGAAATTGCTGGTCCTCCTCAGACTCCGAATGAGTTCATCACATATTGGGATACTAAAGTTGAGACAAAACATCCTATTCGGCTGTACTCCAGATACATTGATAAGGTTCATATTCTGTTCCGCTTCACACATGAAGAGGCACGAGACCTTATCCAACGATATTTAACTGAGCACCCTGATCCTAACAACGAGAATATGGTTGGTTACAATAATAAGAAGTGCTGGCCTAGAGATGCTCGAATGAGACTCATGAAACATGACGGTAAGTGACTCTTTCACCTCCATCTAGGATTGCTTCTATCCTTTGTCTCCATGATCTGTGGTGTTAAGCTGTTGAGATGTTAGCTAACTCTTTCTTTTGCCTGTGCAGTCAATCTCGGGAGAAGTGTCTTTTGGGATATGAAGAACCGGTTACCCAGAAGTATTACTACTTTGGAGTGGGAGAACGGCTTTGTCTCGGTCTATAGCAAAGACAACCCGAACTTGTTATTCAGCATGTATGTATCTCACCCTTTCCTACTTGGTCTAAATATGTTGCTAAAACCATTTTTTGAGTGCGTGGAATTGAGTTACTGCTGTATCCATTATTAAGAAGTGAAAAATTTGGGATCTAGCGGTCTCATATAGTCATATGGCAGAATTTATCATGACTCATTATTTTCCAGTTTGTTCTTGGAAAAGATATTTGTTTTAACTGATTAGAGATGTGTGCATGCAGGTGTGGTTATGAAGTCCGGATACTCCCCAAGATACGTATGACTCAAGAAGCATTCAGTAACGTAAGAGATGGAGTTTGGAATCTGCAAAATGAACAAACAAAAGAACGGACAGCTGTGGCTTTCTTACGTGTTGATGATGAGCACATGAAAATATTTGAAAACCGTGTCAGGCAGATTCTTATGTCATCAGGATCAACAACATTCACTAAGATAGTGAATAAGTGGAACACAGCTCTTATAGGTAATTGTCGACATTCTTCTCCTCCGAAGTTCTTCTATTTCATGTTCTTGCCTCATTCTAAGTTCTTTTTCTGTAGGTTTGATGACGTACTTCCGTGAGGCTACAGTTCATACCCAAGAATTACTTGATTTACTGGTAAAATGTGAGAACAAAATACAGACCCGTATCAAGATCGGATTGAATTCCAAAATGCCTAGCAGGTTTCCTCCTGTGATTTTCTATACACCCAAGGAAATTGGTGGGCTTGGCATGTTATCTATGGGTCACATATTGATACCGCAGAGTGACCTTCGCTATAGCAAGCAGACAGATGTGGGTGTGACACATTTCAGGAGTGGGATGAGTCATGAAGAGGACCAGCTGATTCCAAATCTTTATCGTTATATACAGGTAAAAACAGCACATGCTACTCTTGCATATAGTTCATGAGATCCTTCATTAATGTCTGATCATGAGTGTGATTTTTGACAGCCTTGGGAGAGTGAATTCATTGACTCGCAAAGAGTTTGGGCAGAATATGCACTGAAGAGGCAGGAAGCTCAAGCTCAGAATAGGCGGCTGACACTTGAGGATCTGGAAGTGAGTACTTGTTGTCCAGTTGTAGTATCATTTGTCTTTGTTCTGGTTTTTGTAGTTTTTTTTGTTAATGTCTCTACTTTTACTTGACACTCCTATTGCTTGTTAGACTTTCAAGTTAAATCCGTGTTGTGACTTTTGACGCAGGATTCATGGGATCGTGGTATACCTCGAATTAATACATTGTTCCAAAAGGACCGTCACACTCTTGCTTATGACAAAGGATGGAGAGTAAGGACAGATTTTAAGCAATACCAGGTCCTAAAGCAAAATCCTTTCTGGTGGACACACCAGCGGCATGATGGAAAATTGTGGAATTTAAACAACTACCGAACTGATGTTATCCAAGCCCTAGGAGGAGTGGAAGGAATTCTTGAACATACGTTGTTCAAAGGAACCTAGTACGTCTCTTTGTCCCTTTTACTTGATGTATTTGGAACCTGACTTTGTTACTTTACTTGGGAACAGGGTCATGAAAATGTGGAGCAATACTTATATGAACTTAGATTATATTCAATATAAAGGAATGATGGTCAAGGAAACTTCCCGCACAAATTTATTGATGTTATAATTTTGTTACTGCCTTAGCTAACTTTCTTACTTTGGTGTCTCAGTTTCCCTACTTGGGAGGGTCTTTTCTGGGAGAAGGCCTCAGGGTTTGAGGAATCCATGAAGTACAAGAAACTTACAAATGCACAAAGATCTGGGCTGAACCAAATCCCCAATCGTCGATTTACACTCTGGTGGTCTCCTACAATAAATCGAGCCAATGTTTATGTAGGTTTCCAAGTGCAGCTGGATTTGACGGGGATATTCATGCATGGAAAGATACCAACGCTCAAGATATCCCTCATTCAAATATTTAGGGCCCACTTGTGGCAGAAGGTTCATGAGAGTGTGGTCATGGATCTGTGCCAGGTTCTTGATCAAGAGCTGGATGCTTTGGAAATTGAGACTGTACAGAAAGAGACCATCCATCCAAGGAAGAGCTACAAAATGAACAGTTCATGTGCTGATATTCTCCTTTTTGCTGCCCATAGATGGCCTATGTCGAAACCTAGTCTTGTTGCCGAATCAAAGGATGTATTTGATCAAAAGGCCAGCAATAAATACTGGATAGATGTTCAACTGCGTTGGGGTGATTATGATTCCCATGACATTGAACGTTACACTCGGGCGAAATTTATGGATTATACCACCGATAACATGTCTATCTATCCTTCCCCTACTGGTGAGTGCCTGCTCCTCTAATAGTTGCAGTGACCTGTTCTAGTTTCATTCATATTCTTCTTGCTCTGATTGCTCTTCTTTATCTTAATAGGTGTAATGATTGGCCTTGATCTTGCTTACAATTTACACTCTGCTTTCGGAAACTGGTTCCCTGGGTCCAAGCCTCTTCTTGCTCAGGCCATGAACAAAATCATGAAGGTATGTTACGTTTCTCTAGTGTTATGGAATTTTATTTACTTTCTGTAGTTTGCTGGTCAATTCATTAATATTATGAAAATATTTATTATGACAGTCCAATCCAGCTTTGTATGTATTGAGAGAGCGAATCAGGAAAGGGTTGCAGTTGTATTCATCAGAGCCTACAGAACCGTACTTGTCGTCTCAAAACTATGGAGAGATATTCAGCAATCAAATAATTTGGTTCGTTGATGACACAAATGTTTATCGTGTTACCATACACAAAACTTTTGAAGGAAATCTCACTACCAAACCAATCAATGGTGCCATTTTTATCTTTAACCCAAGGACGGGACAACTGTTTCTAAAGGTTATTCATACAAGTGTCTGGGCTGGGCAGAAAAGGCTTGGTCAACTAGCCAAGTGGAAGACTGCAGAGGAGGTTGCTGCTCTAGTGCGCTCACTGCCTGTTGAGGAACAGCCAAAACAGATCATTGTGACTCGTAAAGGAATGCTCGATCCATTGGAAGTCCACTTGCTCGATTTTCCGAACATCGTTATCAAGGGGAGTGAGCTGCAGTTGCCATTCCAGGCTTGCTTGAAGATTGAAAAGTTTGGAGATCTGATACTGAAGGCAACTGAACCACAAATGGTTTTATTCAATATATATGATGATTGGTTGAAGAGCATCTCATCTTACACTGCATTCTCTAGACTCATACTGATTCTGCGTGCACTGCATGTGAACAATGAGAAAGCTAAGATGCTATTGAAACCGGACAAGACTGTCATTACCGAGCCCCACCATATCTGGCCCTCGCTCAGTGATGACCAGTGGATGAAGGTAAGCTTTTTTATGACAGTTGCATAGTCATATGTTTGTCAGTACAAGCTCCTCCAACTAATAGTCACCTTCTGCAGGTTGAGGTAGCTTTGAGAGATCTTATCCTGTCCGACTACGCCAAGAAAAACAACGTGAATACATCTGCGCTAACGCAATCTGAGATACGTGATATCATTCTCGGAGCAGAGATCACCCCGCCATCACAGCAGCGACAGCAAATTGCTGAGATAGAGAAGCAGGTGAAGTTTTGTTCGTTTCACCATGGTTACCTTTCTTGTTTGCTTCTGAACCTTGAGTTGGGTGGTTTTTAGGTCTCCTAACTTTTTTTATACTATCTTTTAGGCAAAGGAGGCAAGTCAACTTACAGCTATTACTACCAAAACGACTAACGTCCATGGCGATGAACTGATCGTGACTACAACTAGTCCATATGAGCAAGCTGCTTTTGGTTCTAAAACGGATTGGCGTGTGAGAGCCATTTCTGCGACAAATCTTTATCTTCGAGTGAATCATATTTATGTAAATTCGGAGGACATCAAGGTACTTCAGTATTCTCAAATATCATATTGTTTTATAAGATAATTTTTTTTGCACATATTTTAATGCCGAGTTAAATTCCGATTTTCCAGCTTTTAAGCTTTAGTATATTAATATGTAAGTTTATCTTGTGAAGGAAACTGGCTATACCTATATCATGCCGAAGAATATTTTGAAGAAGTTCATCTGTGTTGCGGATCTGCGAACTCAAATTGCTGGCTACTTGTATGGTGTAAGTCCTCCAGATAACCCTCAGGTCAAGGAAATTCGCTGTATAGCTGTACCACCACAGTGGGGAACACATCAACAGGTGCATTTGCCGTCTGCTCTTCCTGAGCATGATTTCCTCAATGATTTAGAGCCGCTAGGATGGATGCACACTCAGCCCAATGAACTCCCGCAGTTGTCACCCCAGGTTCCTACTTTCCCGATTATTCATAATCTCAAGTCTTTTATGAACCTGTTTCATCTTTTGATAATTTTAGGAACTCATAAATAAGAATTTGTTGTTGTAGGATTTATCAAACCATGCTCGGATTCTGGAGAACAGCAAGCAATGGGATGGAGAGAAGTGCATCATTCTAACTTGCAGCTTTACTCCTGGATCTTGTTCGTTAACTGCATACAAGCTAACTCCTTCAGGTTACGAATGGGGGCGTGCCAACAAAGACACTGGAAGCAATCCGCATGGATACTTACCTACCCATTACGAGAAAGTCCAGATGCTATTAAGTGACCGTTTCCTAGGTTTCTACATGGTATGGAATGAGGATTTTTTATGTTTATTATAATATTTCAAATTCATTTCCATATGTTGTGTCAATGTTCTTGTTTCACTGATTTCCTTGCTTAACTTGTTTTACATACTTCATTAGGTCCCGGACAATGGTCCTTGGAACTTCAACTTCATGGGAGTGAAGCATACCGCCAGCATGAAGTATGGCGTGAAGCTAGGGACTCCACGAGAATATTATCACGAAGACCATAGGCCAACTCATTTCCTGGAGTTCAGTAACATGGAAGAAGGCGACATTGCAGAGGGAGATCGGGAGGACACTTTTAGCTGAACATGAATGGTTTTATTTCTGTAGTTCAGCAATTATGGATTTTATGACTGCAATTTAACTGCAGTTGAGTGTTGTACTTTTTGTAGTTCATGTATATACATATGTTCGGTTTCCTGTTTTCGGGACCTTTCAATGAAGATGTATCATGGTATGTTTTGAAATAGTAGATAGCAGCTCAGCTGCTTTTCGATCCATCACAAGTGCCTCCTATTCACACCAAAGCTTTGATCACTGTACTTCAACAATCTCATCTACTAGTATACTTACTCAGTTCCAACTGTACTTACTGTAATATCTATATTTTTTTTTTTTGTAAATTAGGGATATGAGTATGAATATAGTATTAGAGCACTCACACCAGATTTCTTATAATTTTTCTCTAAAATTAACTCTTTATATTACTTTATCAAATTTAGGAGTTACTTTTAGACTTCACACAAAAGCCAGATTCCCTATTATACTCTTCAAATCAACTTTTTTTTTTCCAAATTAAAGACAAACTTAAATTATTTATTACGAAAATAAAAATAATAAAATTTGAAATAAATTAATCAATTTTTGTTTGAAAAGAAAAAGATGAATATTATAGACCATCAAATTAATATTTTACCTTTGTCTTTTGAGTTTCAATTGTGATTTCACAATTACGTTAAATTATATAAATGTAATTGAATTTAGCTTATGCATTTTGTTAAGTTCTTCTAATTATTTAATTTGACAATCACTTGACCGTCCCAATTTGTTCAAAATTGGAGAATATCATCAATCTTGGAAGAAGCCCATCAATCCATAAAAGTGGTGTATTTTATAAATGACTTCCTCATATGTATTAAAAATTCGTTAAAAAAAATGTGAACATATTGTTTGTTGCAAAATATTTAGTCATATTTACTTCAATAAGATATGTATGGTAGAAATGTTAGAGAGGAGGAGGGATGGAGAAGACAGAAGAAAAGAGTTGGGAGTTTAGTGACAATCCCTATTTCTCCACTCCAAGATAGAGGAGTGTAAAAATTTAAATGGGCCCCACATAATTTAGGGAATCTAAAAATGAATATTTTGATTGATTTTATAACACTCCCACCCTATATAAATGGAAAGAAAGGTTATTGGGAAGTTACTACTAGTGCTCTTATAAATAACATTCTTAATTCTAGTTTTACTTGTGATGCCTGGTTGGAAGCTTGTAACCACACGTCACAAAACAGTGTCTCAATACCTACGGTTTCTTATGTGCTATACCTACGTTTTTTATGTGATGCAAAGCAATACGAAGTGTTTGCACTCCACATTTTTGTTAATTTGGAGTTGTGTTATGGTTGAGGTAAGGTTGTGTATACTTCAACCTAGGGCTGTAAAAGAACCTCATGGTTCGAGAAGTTTGGTTCGAAAAAATTTCGATTTGAGGTTCTGTTTTATGTAGTTCGAACCGAGCTGAAACCTCATTTTAGGTTCAACTGAATTCGAACGGGAGCTTCAGTTGGATGAAATTACATGCATTTAATTCTTTTTTCATTTTTCTTCTTATTTTATCAAGAAAATAGAAATTCTTGTTCCAACTTCGAATCGAACCTCTTGAACCTTCAGATTTTTCGAATCGAACTTCAACTTTTTTGTTGAATCGAACCCTGACGAAGTTTGGTATGGTTCGGACCTTTTACATGCCTACTCTGACTTCCCTCTCGACTTGCTTAGACGGGAGTTTCTTAGGAGACAAATGACGTGATAGAAGTACTCGACTACTGGTCAAAGTTCATGTAATTAAAAGGCTCGTTGGGACAATGATATACAGGCATTAAGACAATCCACACAATATATTCCAAATTCATTTACACTTTTCTCCAAACCAAATAGTGACGGACACTGAAGGAACACAGATTAAAAAGTGCATCATTCCCAATTGAAATATGAATCAAATAAACCTCATCAAAGTTTGTAGGACGCTACCAAAATCTATCAGCTGATATAACAGTGGCTCATTTGTGCGGTTGTACTTCCTCAATTTCACTTTCTTCTGAAATGTGGCTCGAGTTATCATGATCTCCAGATTGAGTTCGATTAACAGGAGCATTTGAAGTTTTGAACATCTCATCGTTTTCAATAGCTATGAGCTTCTCCTTCAAATTCCCTTTCAGTAACTCGACCACCTCGATCATCCTTGGCCTCTTCTCTGGGTGAGTTTGAGCACAAACTAGCGCTATCAGGACAACTCTTTTCAGCTCTTCTTCCACAAACTTCTCATTGAGCCTTGAATCGGCTATTTCATTGAACTTTCCGTCACATGTCAGAGGCAGAGCCCATTGTACAATGGTACGCTTCACGGTTGAGCTAAGCTTCTCCACAGGCCTCCTGCCACTAACAAGCTCGAGCAAAAGAATGCCAAAACTGTAGACATCACAGCCCTCTGATGCCTTCCCTAGCATTGCGTATTCTGGAGCAAGGTAACCCAAGGTACCCTTAACTCTGGTGGTTACATGAGTTGCTCCATCAGGGATAAACTTTGCAAAACCAAAATCAGCAACTCGAGCTTGGAAATCTGAGTCTAATAACACATTGCTTGCTTTGATGTCCCTGTGTATAACATGCGGGGTCGCTTGGTTGTGTAGATAGCTGGTGAAACATGAAACAGTAAGTCATGGTACAACTGAATGATAAAATGAATAGCAATATTTGTTTCTTACACTATCCCTTCAGCAGAACCAATAGCAATGTTCATCCGTCGATCCCAGTCAAGGAGGCATTCAGCAGAATGCTGACCATGAAGATGTGAGAGTAAGCTCAAATTAGGCATGTAGTCGTACACAATAAGACGTTCCTGTCCTTCAGCACAGTACCCTCGCAAACTTAACAGATTTTTGTGGCGAACTCGAGCCAGGATCTCAACCTCAACGCCAAATTGCATCTCTGCTTTGTCGCTCCAAACCTTTAATCTTTTCACTGCAATCTGCAAAACACTTTAAATAAGAAAAGAATCTGTAGCTTATTTAACAAACTCTAACTAAAGCCTATGGAACATGAAATATCTTATTAGTGAAAATTGGAATAACACCATCTTAAGCGATCACAAGACCTTCTAAAACTGGACTTAATTTCCATTCTCAGGAAACGAAAAATCATACTATATATATGCAATACTAGTTTGGTTGTTCCTGAGCACAAAGGTCCTTGCTTTCTATCCAATTAACATTACATTAACTCTACATCGCCAAATGCCTTTCAAGAGGCTCCTGCGTTAGCGAGGTAGAGTGGTCGGATGGTACGTGGCATTACCCCTGTGATAACAAGGACAGTGTTTCCGAATGGACCCGAGAGGCTGTCTACACGACTATTATCTAAACAGAACAATTAAACAATTGTGGAGTGATAATTTGTAAGTTTTACCTGAGAGCCATCCCACAGCTGACCCCAGTATACACTCCCAAATCCACCTTCTCCAAGCTTGTTGTCATAGTTAAAATTGTTTGTAGCAGAGTGCAACTCCTTCAATGAGAAAGTCCTCCATGTTGGTTTCTGCTTCCCTTTCTCTTTCCTGTAAATCCCACTCTCTCAATTAGCTTTTTACTTATTGACATCCCCCCCCCCCCAATGAAGTTCTCCCAAATGAGAAAAATATACTTCGGATAAAAGCTCCTCAAGGTTTAAACCAGAGAAATATTTCTCAATTAATATATCATTAACTCTCTAATAATATCAACATGCTTCGATGCCTTTCAAGAGTCTTCCGCTTAAGCGGGGTAAAGGGGGGCAACCTTATCACGTTTAACGGGAAGTCTGACTCCGAGTTAACCCGAGTTTAAAGTGCAAACACTATTGGACAATAGTGTACTTAGCTATCTTGATTTGTTCCATTATGTCCAAAAGCGTGATAACACAAAATCTTTGACTTCACTCGATATATAAAAATATATAAAGCAGAAAAAATGAAGATGGAGATACATACCCATTGGAACCTTTAGCACAACAAAACATGGAGAAAAATCCCATGTATATTGCTTCACAGTGCAACTTCGATTTGTCGTAATTAATCCCTTCCTATTTAATTTGTGAAAAAGCTTCAATCTTTACAATAGATCATATCGTTGGTCAACACCCTTTTTCTAACACGGTATGAGACTGCATTATAAATTTATAATATTACAAAATATCCTTTGACTCGACCAAATTGGTAAAGAAATAATTTTTTTGGAAAAAATAATAACAATAAATTTCTTTCCTACTTGTTGTCTTAGTCAATGCTAATTATGTGTTGCATTTGAATTCAAATTGTTTGCATTTTCAGATACAGAAGAGCAGCTGGGTGGTAAAAAGGGCAATACCAAGAAAATAGCAACAACAAAAAGAAAAACTGAAAAAATTAAAATTCGAATTGTTTTTTGGTGGAAAACGTGTGCAGAAAAAAAGGGTACAAAAAGGAGAGTTATGGATTTTGATTTTTGAATAGCAGATGTCAGTGGGCAGTGGGGTTGGGTAGTTGGGGTGGGGTGGGGTGAGGGGGGGGGGGGGGGGTTGTAAGAAAGTGAACAGAGGAGAATATTGTACTTTGTTGGTGTTGGGTCACTGTTTGAATTTTAAAACTGTGATTGGTTTTTTTGTTGCTCATTTTAGCAGTAGAAAACCTCCAGCTCTAAATTGTTATACACACAAATAGTGTCCAAATAATAGTCCTTTCATCCCTAGATGATTGTTACATTTTGACTTTTGGTGGTCAACAAAACACGATTTAAAACGTAACTATCTATTACTCTACATGCAAAAAAAATTATAGAAAATTGATATTTCAAAAATATATTTGGGACGAATCTAACAAGGTCCTACAAGACTATATTATTTTTTATCGTTTAATGAAAATTCATTGGCAAATTTTGTTATGTTTAACCAACAAAAGTCAAAATGTGACAATCTTTTAGGGATGGAGGGAGTATTTTTTTAGTAATGAAATGATCATCTTGCCCCATATCTATAAACGTAATGTTTGAGAGAGTTTGATTCAGAGGTAAAATTCACTTGGTAAAAACGCTATTTGGGTGTGTATAGTGTTCCCCAGAAAGCTCCAAATGAAGAGAAATAAAAAGGGATTACTCAAGAGATTATACCATTGATATTGGTATCTAACACAGTAACATAGTTGTGTAAGAGTATAATATTGGTGGTCCTTAATGAAAACTGGCCTTTGGTAATATTATATTCCTTCAACTAACAATTGGAATAATTAAAATATTTGATGCAACAAGCCAACAATATGAGTGGTCAAAGATATTATTAGCTTGATTTATGTAAGAGTTGAAGGAAAGTGAAAGGTGAAATTAATTAGCAAGTGGTTGAAATTGGAATCAATTAGCGAGAGGTTTACTCAGCACTTAGGAATGGGCTTAGCTGCTAGTAATGTAAAGTGGACTCTCATTACAAAATATTAATCGACTAATCACTAATCAAGGCATCCAATAAAACACTAATTACTGGTTAAGCCCATGATTATCCAAAACAAAATGCCATATTTCCTATATGAAAGTTGAATGAACGACAAGTCCGATATTCTTCGTTACCATGATCAATTTAACTAAGATTACCAAAAGATTTAGATTGTACTCCCTCCGTTTCTTTTTATTTGATTGTTTAGAGTTTTTTTTTGTTTCAGAATATTTGATTGTTTATAATTTCAATGCAACTTTTTACAATTTTAATGCACCTTTTTACAATTCCAATGTAATTTTTCACAATCTCTTAATAAAGTATTTTTTTGCCCAAACAATCAAATAAAAAGAAACGAAGGGAGTATGTTAGGTCTTATATATATTCACATCATATTCGAACAAACAACTGGAAAATTAGAACGATAAATTTAGGAAATGAAAAAGTTATAATAAATAATTTTGTGTGAGGCCACTCTATTTTAGAAGAGTTGAATTTTTTTCCATTTGTTACGATGGCAATCCATATTGAAATATTTAGAAGAGTTAATGCACATGCTTTAACGATCCACGGGCCTGAAAATATTGTTCTTTTCAATGCTCAAAAGTCAAAATAATCGAAATTTGCTATTTAAAATACTGAAAATTCTTAAGTAATGGAATTTGTTTTTTTGAAACGGTTTCAAAATTTAAATTAGAACATAAAAAGACATACTATTTTAATATACTATTTACAAGGACATATTAATACTATGAGAAATGGTGCACCACAATCATAGCAACTACTCTGACAATTATCTGCAATTCATCAACATCTAAAACTACTGGACAACAATTTTGGGTCACATCTAACTGATCTAACTAACCATATCTTCTAGTACAAACTTAAAATACCAAGTCAATGGAAAATGGAAACTTATATGCATCAAATTTTGCAGTTCTTGATTTATATTCAACACTCAATATTTATTCAGAATGAAAATTCCGTCCTCTGGAACCTAGCCTTGAGCATTCCATCATACAAAGCCTTCCTGTTTGCTGGAAATTCAAGAATCTCATTCCCACATCCAGATTTCTCAATCCTCTTGTGTTCTTTTCTGTATTCTTCTCCACTCCTACTTGAATCCTTCACATCATCAGCAAATTTAACTTTTTTCTTCTTCGCATTGCGGTTTTTTCTACCTGATCATCAGATCAAGATTCCCAATTTATCAACGCAACCATAATTTCCTAGAGAATAAGAAAAATTAGGGGCCTCTATGTCCCCTGGTTCCAGTACTGTTCTTGAAACACAAAACAAGTATGCAAACAGATGGAATTTCGATTACCTGAAGAAAAACATGACTTGGGCAGAGTCTGATGAATTGGTTGAGAGTGTTGATGATTTCTTGTCCAGAGGAGATCAAGAAGAAGCAATGTTCCAGCTGAAGCTGCCATGGCTGTGGCAAGGACCACACAATGAGAGCTCAACATACTTCACATATTAGAAGAGCAAGTGCTAGTGCATGTGGGGGTTGGGTTAAGGGATATTTATGATGGCTGGTCTACTATTTAAACAACTTGAAACTCAAAAACTATTGTCTGTTAACTAATACTCCTCGGTTTTTTAATTGCCGTTCTAGCCATTTGCACATAGATTAACAAAAAGTAAAAGTAATAAAAACTACATTTAAAATGTAAATTGACAATTGTTTGTCATCATATCATTGTATGAATGATAATTTCAATAGCAAAAGTAATCAAAAACTACATTGAAAAGGTGACGTTGCAATTAATAATGCTAGAACGACAACTAAAAAAACAAAAAAAATAGACTAAAATGATAACTAGAAAAAAAACGAAGATAGTACTCAGGAGTTAACTTTGTGCTAACTAAAGTGAAACATAAATTTATTAGAATAGTCATAAGATTTAAAAAATTGAAAATAAGTTGATCGAATGGTTCAGATTTAGTTAACACAAAGTTAACATCAAACTAGTTAACAAACAAGAGTTGTCTCCTACATAACATATACTCCAGCGAGTCATGTCTTGTATGTTAATTAAATCTTAGCCATTGGATGAATCTATTTTCACTTTTTAAAATTTTATGATTATTTTTAATAGATTTAATTATACTAGTTTTCTAACACAAAGTTAACTAGTAAGTATTAATTAACACCACAAATATAACTAACTCTAACTATGTTACGATTTTAATTATGTAAAATGTTTTCAAATGTATCTTTATTGTTTAAGATAGTGTCAAAGGTATAATAGTCTCATTACTTCAAATTGAAAATAGTTGCTTAGAGAGCGTACAAGACAACACTAGTAGTTCAAGACTTCAAATACTCCTAAACAACAATAAGTACATAGTTTAGGGACAATCGGTCTGAAAATTTTTAACTAAATGAAGGAAACGACTGTTCTCCATGCTTCTTAAAATTATCTTTAAAATATTCCTTATTTACTATCTTTATCAATTTTAGAAATGTGTGTTAATTTTACTATATTTTCAATTTCTCTACTTGACATCCTAATTAATATAAATAAAGTGCTGATAAAGGAGAAAGAGGATAAAATTGATAAAAAAAGTGATAATAAAGTGAGTTTGGGGAAACTTTCTATACCCCATATATTGGCAGAAACACTTTCATCCTCAAAACATTGATGTAAGTCAGCCCATAATAGAGAAGTTAAAAAAGAATAGAAGTCAAAAAAAATACTTTTAACACAATTTTATTCCCTTTCACAATTTTAGAGAGGTTATTATAAATGCTCTAATAATGGGATGGTTGAAAATGGGGCAAAGAAAAAGAGAGTGGAGTAGATGACTAGAGAGAACATCTGGAGTTCTCTAGTTTAGGTGTAACTTTATAATTGATTGGGAATTGGAAAATTGGGAGTTGGAATGATGGACAAAACACAAACTACTGGAGGTAGCAAAGTGTAGTTTGTATTTTGAGGTTCCCACTTACATGACTAGTCTTGTCTTGAAGAAATTGTGGGCAAGTGGACATCTTTTTGGGACTCTCTTGGTCTTGGGGGGAGGGGGTTGAGAGGCTGAGGTTTGTTGATCAACCTAGTTGCTAACTGGAAAGTACATACAAGGAAATCTATCAAGATTCACGTTCCTCAAGGCCATCTTTATGAGTACGTGTCAACGTTGTGTAAATTGCTAACTAATTAGTACTGTAATGATGGTACCGTGTCCATCGCACCCTGTCCTAAATGATTACGAAGAGATGAATTTTGAGATCAGTCTTCGGCGATCAGCAATATCGTGATACTATATTTTCTAGGGTGAGGAGAATTGAATCTGTCTATTTACCAGGTTAATATGTAATTATGTCTTGTAGAACACGAACCTCAAATTATACAAAATTCGTGAAAAAGGTTGAACAGTCAATATACTAACACTTAAATTCTTTACTGATTAAACTATGTCGAGAGAATCATTATATTTTTTATTAGCTACAAGGTCTAGTGTAGTAAGAGCCCTTGGTCACTAGCTAATCGATCTATATAGCAACTAGCATGTTCATATTTGTGACTCTAATCTTATCCTATCCGAGTGTCTTCATAATTGGATGCCAAGTTTTTGTAGTGGAATGAATTATATATATATATATATATATATATATATATATATATATATATATAATGTAACATAAAAATAAAGAATACAGTAAAACATTTGTAAATTAATATTCTATAAATTAATAATCTCTTTAAGATAATAAATTTGGCCGGTCCCGATTTTGGGCTAATTAAAAAGATTAACGAAATCGATAAAATAATAAAATAATACTTTTCTTTTAAAATTCCTTTATAATATAAGGTCCCACGAAAATTACAAATTAATAATCTTTCGAAATTGAAATAATATAATTACAATTTATTTAAAATATGACTCTATAGTAGTTTGTTTTTTCTTAGAGTTCAAATCACATTAGAGTTTATCTCTAATTTTTCTTATTGCATCCATTAGTTCCGGTGTTGTGTTTTCGAATAGTAAAAATAAATTTGTGAAGAGTTCTAGACGCCAAAAGTGCTTCCTTGCGGGTAACAGGTACCGAAGACACGGTATCATCTTTATCTTTTCATCAACATTGTTCTCAATGATAGTAATAATATCATTACACTCTACATATATTTATGCAAAAACCCTTCATCTCATGCAAAAACTCTTTAAATTAATAAATTATTAATTTATAGATAAGTTAATAACTCTCGAAATCAATAAATTTGTCCGATCCCAACATTATTAATTTATAAACATTTTACAGTATATGACATCAAAATATCCATCTATCCTTGTTGGCCCAAGTCCACTAACAACGAATTAAACAATCCTTTTGGACCGACACTTGAATATCATGTGTTGGACTGGGCAGCAATTTGGTAGTTACATTGGATTTCTTTTGCATTGGATCATACACGTGATTTGTTATTTTGTTTCATTAGTCATCAGTCATTAGTCACAAAATCACTATACTGTATATACTTCATCTTTAATTTCTTTTTAGAGTTTTAGTAATCGTTTTAACTTAATTTTTTTTATTTTAAAAGAAGTGTCATTTTAAAATAATTGATTGTTATTTTATATTTTAAAGATATTTTTGTATAATATTATTTATATAAATTATTAAAATAAATAATAATATAATTTCAATTAATTGTCATTTTATATTTTAATATACTCTTGACTAATTTTTACTTTTTTAAATTTATATGAAAATGACTATAAAGACAATTAAACAACAAAGTATATATTTATTTTAGATATTAGGATATTGTCAAATACTAATAATCCAACCCCTATTTGAAATCCTCATGGATTGATTTATTGTGTAAAAAAAATTAACTTGATAAGGTATCATGTTCATTTAACGGATGTATTAATTTAGATACCATTTGAGCAACGATACAGAATTACATGGACTATTTGAACATCGCTATCACTTACGAAAGTGTGAATGGTCATTCACTCACTGAGACCGTTTTATCTCTAAAAATAATAAGGTAATGTAAAACAAATAGTTCATCCTACACGGAATATAATTATTCAAAGAGCTTGGCTAGTGAGTGAAATAAAGCAACTCGATCGATTTATTGTTCACTAAACATAAAATGGACCACAATTTCTAAATCTGAGCTCTCTGAAAGAAGAATCCTTCACATAGTACTAATTTTTTTCTGGCTTTGGACTTTGCAGCTACCCTATAAACTCTTATGGGGATCATTTATGCATTCCTTTTAAATTATCCTCTGCCTGAGAATGGCAATGGAGCACATGCATATATGCCAACTTGGTGTCTATAAAACTTTACCTACCAAAAGTTATAAAATCAATTACAAAAAAAAGGTCCATACAATGAATTCTCAATTTAATTGAGGTGATGAAATGAATTATAACTCTTATTCATTAGTGTTAACTTTCACAAAAAAGTATGAGATGGCAAGATCTTTCAAGATGGGCAATAATTTCTTGCATGGGATATTAAGATTTAGTATCATGCCACCTTTTGATGACAATTATAATACTCCATGTAGTTTTGATGATTGGAATATGAGGAGTGATGTGATACACCATTATAAAAAAAAATTTAACATTACAAGATTTTTTTCACACAATAATTACCAAAAATCTCAAGGTCATGCATGGTTATAATATTGAATTTTATCTGGACCTAAACTATTGAATTTTATTTTTATCTCGATCTAGTTGAGATACAATGCAAGATCATATAAATTTTTAACTTCGTTTACCATTTGGGAAAGACACCCCGACCCACATAGACTTCATACTACGCCAGCCTCAAGTTAAACTCGTATACAAGTACGACGATAACCTAACCCGCCCCTTGAGCCTTTGTAATAAGTAGTATGTGAAATATACCTCTATACTTTAGATCAATATTAGGGTATAATAGTTATTTTGTCTTTTAAAGTCGAAAAAAATACGACTAAGGGCAACCTGAAAAGAACCGATAGTACAAGGGACAGGCCTGAAAAGAACTGATAGTTCAAGGACTACATAGAAAATTAACCGATAGTATAGGGGGCAAACAGCCAAAGCCAAATTAAAAGGTTTTTGTGGCCGTTTGCCCCCTATAATATAGGCTAATTTTCTATGTGGTCCCTGACCCGCCCCTCCCCTCTAACAAGCCCGTACATCCCTCTCCCACCACCTATGTTAAAGGGGCGGGGTTTAATTTTAGTTGTATAAACTATACCCTATACTTTAGATTAGTATTAGGGTATAATAGTCATTTTGTCTTGTAAAGTTGAAAAAAACGCGATCTTGTATAAAAAAAGAATTAATAGTTCAAAAAACACATAAAAAATTAGCCAATAGTATAGAGGGCAAACGGCTAAAAAGCCAAATTAAAAAGGGTAATACTAAATACGGTACACTTATATACAGTACTCCATATTAAATTACTAAAACACCCTTTTAATTGTGCCTAAACAAAAAATTCAGATTCATTTGAAGCGAATCCCTTTCTCATCAATATCAGTTTCTCTCTAAATCTCATATGAAACAACTTCTCATCCTATTTCAGTTTCTTGCTCATCCCCACATTCAAAAATCAAAATTGATGGCTTTGCATGCTCATCAATCTCACTCCATACCCATTTAATTAAAATTCAATTGCTAAAGATCACGGCCGTCTCTCGTCTTCTCATTACAATCATCTGCTTCTCATCCCAATCTTAAAATTGCTACTCGATATCTCTTTGTTTTCTTCATCAATTACATTATTTATTTAAATTGTGTAATTTCTTTTGTTTCCAATTAACGGGTGATTGTCAAATTGCTTTAATTACCCAATTTCAAAAGTTCTACAATTTAAATTGAAATTCAATTAGATATTGATTTTCCTTTTGTAAAAGTAAATGGTTTTATTTCAATGATTTCCCAGTATTTAGAATATAAGAAATATATATATATATTTTATTAACTAAAATTAATCTTCCTTTTGAACGTTTTAAAAATTTCTTCTCAACTAGTTTACGAATTAAGTTTATAATTTCCTTATCCCTCATAAAATTCATAGTAATATAAAGGCATTAATCTCTGTGAAGTCATCTGATACTCTTTTTAGATGAAGTTTTTTCAAATAGTTAAAAAGTCAATGAGATAGTTATTTGATTTAGAGAGAAAATAAACAGAAACTCACCTAAAGAGTGTTTTGATGAAATGTAAATGAATTGAAAATTTAGGATACTGAAATTTTGGAAGGGTAATTTTGGAAATAATGTTGGGGTACTGTATTTAAGTACCGTATATAGCATTTGCGAATTAAAAAGAGTAGCAATTTGGTGGAAACTCTATACAAACTAGTACTCCCTAAAACAATCCTTTGCTGGTAGGTGGGGGCAACGCTAAGATACCTCGAGGACCACCAAAGTACTTGGACTTAAGTACTATGTTTACTGCAAATTCAGTAAGATAGCCAACAAACAAATCACTTTCAATTCAATACTGTCAAATTATACTATACCACTCTTTGTTCTCTTGCTCATCAACTATCACTTCACTCCCCCCCTTGCCCCTTTATATATCTCCTCCTATCTCCAAAACAATGTGGTAAACTTTTATTTATCTCTATGTGTGTAATGTGGTAGATTTACAAAAAAAAAAAAAAAACTCTAATATATCTGACAAAAAAATGGTACAATCCAAGAAGTTCAGAGGTGTCAGACAACGCCATTGGGGACTGTACTACTATTATTCAATCTTCCCTAAAATATTCTCATTTGCATCAATTTCTATTTTTTAGTTTTTAATAATATATCGTAAAAAAGAGCTCTCGTCTAAGCGGGATAAAGCCATATAGGGGTCGTCAATGCATGCAAAATAACTAACTTTTATAAATTTTGTAATTGGTTGTAGGAAAAGAAGGGTATGGTTAGGAACATTTGAAACTGCAGAGGAAGCAGCCAGAGCATATGATGAAGCTGCAATTTTGATGAGTGGAAGAAATGCAAAAACAAATTTCCCAATTTCATCAAATACCAACAATGATAGTAACATTGTTGGTGGAGGAGGAAATAATGCTAGTCTCATTGCTTCATCATCTTCTTCAACATCTCTCTCTGCAATTTTGAATGCGAAGCTTAGGAAATCTAGCAAAACTCCATCTCCTTCTTTAACATGCCTCAGGCTTGATACGGAGAATTCTCATATTGGGGTTTGGCAGAAACGTGCAGGGTCTCGTTCGGATTCGAGTTGGGTCATGACGGTTGATTTAAGCAAGAAAAATGGCGAACGAGTGGCTGAGGCAGAGCAAGAAACGTCGCCACCAAAGGTGGCGACGCCACAGACTTCACCGGAGGAAGGTGTTGGAAGCGATGGTCATGGGAGTATGGATGAAGAAGAAAGGATTGCATTGCAGATGATCGAAGAACTTCTTAACAGGAATTGAATCGTCTGTTACACTTTTAATTATAATATTTTGTTACACTATTAATATCATGGTATGTATTTTATTTTATGAAATTAAAAAAGATACTTATCATGATATTAACATATAACGTTATATACCGCGTAAAATTAAATTGTTAGTGAGAATCTATTGTATTATTACAATAGTTAATGTTGTGGTTGTCTTTGTTTTGTTTCTACAATATTGAAGCATTTGGAATCTAAAGAGTAGTTTGGAAAGGAAGATATAAATGTTTCTTCATACTCTACAATTTAAGGTGATTTGGACTTTGTAGAGGTAGGGACTTTGATGTTTATTATCATATGGTAATAATAAGGGATGAAAACAACTTATCACCCATTAAGAATATATTGCATGTTAATGATAGATCATAAATGGTTTAGTTTTTCATTAATTTACACTTAGTACATCTTATAAATTGAGGAATAATAAAATATAAATTTGGGGACCCACCTTTCAAAATTGAATGCATGGCATAATTAGTACTAATAGACTAGAGTACGCAGGTCACATTTGCGTGTATGGTTGGTAACTTGGTATGATGAGATACATGTATGAACAAAAGGAAATGGAAGAAATGGAGGAGAGCCAATGAAGACTCACCTTCATCTATTTTCATGTTATTTCTAGGTTAGAAATTCTACTCAATTTCTTCTATTTTTGTTACAACTACTCCCTCCTTCCAATATACTCCCTCCGTCCCTAAATGATTGTCACATTTGACTTTTGGTGGTCAATAAAACACGATTTATAATACAATTATCTCTTATTCTAAATGCAAAAAAATTATAATAAGTTGATATTTCAAAAATATACATTGAGACGAATCTAACGAGGTCCACAAGACTATATTATTTCTTTTCATTTAGTGAGAATTCGTGATCAAATTTTGTTGTAATTGACCACAAAAGTCAAAATGTGACAATCTTTTAGGGACGGAGGGAGTAATTAACAAGTGCGGGATTTTGTTTGAGGACAATAGACATAATTCAATTGGTAAAAAAATTAGAGTGCTAAGTATATACTAATAATAACATCGTCTCTTCACCCAATATGTGTGAGTTCGGTTATTGAAAAGAACGATCCTTATATTGAAATAGTTAAAAGTAAACTTTTGCTTATGTAATCACGTCAGACATATATATATATATATATATATATATATATTATCTCTTTTGTGTACTCTAACGTGTAGTGCGTGAAAACCATTATGAGATAGAAATCACACTTAATGGAAGATTTTGGATTTTGATTCACATTACCCAACCCCTTCTCGGCTCGAGCGATCCATTAAAACTAATTATTAAATTATGTATGTTCGTCTCATGTACAATTCTATAAACTAAGTAATTGATAACGAAAATATCAGTTAAATTAAATTTAGCTAAAGGAGTAACATTTAGTACTACCACAATTAGGCCTGTAAACGGACCGAACTATACCGAACGTAGACACGTTTGAGTTCGGTCCGCACCTAAGTCGAACGTACGTTCGATCCGGTCCGAAAATCGCGAACATCTATTCTTTACGTTTGAGTTCGAGTTCGCATGGTTTTTTGAGAAAAAAGTTCGACTCGATTCGGTCCGAGTTCGCGCACCGTGCGCAAAACGTTCGATCCGAGCCAAGTATTTAGGCTTTAGGCTTTACCGTTTTAGTATTTAGTAGTTTATTACTATTAGATTATTGGACTACATATTATATATGAACCAGCTAAGTGCGGACCGAACTATTTCGCACGGTTTGGTCCTGTTTGCCGAACATCCATTTTTAACGTTTGCGTATACGTTTGAGCGTGCGTACCGAGCCACGAACCGAACTTTTTCGAGTCGAATAATGCAAATCGAGTCGAACGTTTTACGTTCGCTCACAGCCCTAACCACAATACTCATAACTCGCACAGTAGGATCGATCTAGTAAAAGCTTTGGAGACTTTATCCTTGGAGACTTTATCCCTCCTTTAATTACCGAAGCCTTGTAGTTATGTGACAACGAACTCTTAAAAGAAGTGGTCAACATGAAACTTCACCACTAAATGGAAGTTCCTTACAGCATTAATGTGCTGAACATGTGATTAATTGCTTGGTAAAACATCGATTTCACGAGGAAATAAGTGATTAAATGTATGTCTCGGAGGGTAGTTTAACCCATCTTCATTACATATTTCCCCCCATTTTTAGTCAAATAATGATAGTATAATTTTTGTTTTTACAGATATCATTTTAGCTATTTTCACATAAATTTAAAAAGTAGTAAAAATAAAAATATATTGAAAATATAAAATAACAATTGCATACATTGTATCAACATGCATAAATTATGTACTTTTTTGTTTAGTTTCATTTAAAAATGAAAGGGTAAAAACACAAAGCTTACATTATCAATCATGTTATGTATGTTTAATTTTCATATTTCACCCCAAATGTTAATATGTACTAGTATGTAGTTAGTTCCAAGACATTATATGTACGTAGTAGTTATTTACTACGTATTATTTACTCCGTTCACTTTCAAATTAGCTAGGTGGATAAACGAAATACTATATAATTTTATTAAGTACTTTCTCCGTTTCTAAGAGATTGTCACATTTTCTTTTTTCTTAAAATTTAAAGATTTTGACATTTTATCATAAGCTTCCCATTTTGCCTATTTATAGAGTATAATCCTAGAAGTTGTAAATAGTTACTCTCTCAGTGCCTTTCGATCATATTTTCGGCACGTTTCGACCTGAATCATGTTTTTTTGTCTCTTTCGACCACATACCATACTTTCAGCCACAAATAGACCAAAAATATGGTACGGGGTCGAAACATGCCTAAAAATGGTCCCCGTCGAAAAGGGTCGAAAATATGGTCTCTGGTCGAAAAAATGGTCATTTGTAAATATGAACCGTGATTGAGATGGGTCAAAAATATGTTCTCGGGTCTAAACAAACCGAAAATATGGTATGGGGTCGAAATGGGCAGAAGATATGTCCGGTGGATATGGGTCAAAAATATGGTCGTGAGGCGAAAGGGGCCGAAAATGGTCCTATGTCGCAAAAGGCCCGAAAATATGGTTCGGGTCGAAACGAGCAGAAAATATGGTCCGGTGATCAAAACGGGCAAAAAATGTGGTCCAGGTCGAAACAGGCAAAAAATATGGTCCGGATCGAAATCGGTCCAAAAATATGTTAATAGTCAAAACGGGCCGAAAATATGATTAGGATCGAAAGGGACCGAAAATTTGGTATGGGTCGAAATGGTAACATATAATAACTAATGTTTTGAGATTGACGGTATTTTGAGAAAACATTATTAAAAATTAATGAAATGTGACAAGGTATTTAAAATTTTGATAAATGTGAAGATAATTATTTTAACTAAATTTGAGGAGAAAGAGAAGAAGCTTTGAGGTGTCCTTTTCTGTGGTTATATGAGAATTGATAATGGGGGCTTTCAATGTTTCACTTGAAGAGTTTAAGATAAGGAGGATAAGATCATGTGGGGTAGTTTCTGTAGGGTGTATATAAAGGTCTCATTTGCATTAAATATTTCCATAATGTAATAATAAGATAATAAATGCTCAAACTTCCCCCTATTGGGGCAGCTCTAGTTGTGCACATGTTCTTGCTTATATATTATTTCTCCTATTTTTCCAATTCTCATAATTAATAAAAAATTGTATAACATTAGGGTTCTAATAATAAAATGATTTAAGACAATAAACTAGCTAGGAATATAAATAATTAAGCAAGAACAAGCAATGTAGATCATGTTATTAGAATAAAAATTCACCTAATGAATTGTAGGGAGGAACATTGAAAATAGAACGGTAACATAAAACTTTTAGTAAAAGTTTTATTATACTAATTATCAACTAGTCAATGCTTGTATTAATGTACAATTTCCTCTTTTATCCGAAAATGTTAAAATAGTCCATAAGGGATTTATTTCTTAAAAAATAATGTTTAAGTTAACATAATTTTATACAGGAAGGACGGTAAGGGTGGTGGGGGATTGGGGAAAAAAATAAGTTGAAAAAGAAGACAATTCCATAATTTCATGAGAATAATTATTTTTATATAATACATAAGGAAATTTAGAAGAATCAAACTCATAATATCAATATTTGATGATGAAATGAACGAAAATCGAATATCCCTTTCGTCAAGACAAGTTTAGCATGAGTCCAAGCCTTGAAAATAAGTAAACAAACATAAATGATGATGGAGCTGAGTAATCCAAGTTGCTCGACAGTCAGGAGCCCGTTAACATACACGTGTCACACACCATGACACGTGTCCTCTGAGTATCCCGTTTTAAGTTCGATAAGCGTTGATGGCTTGATGCCCATGTTCATATATAACTTGATCTTCTTCCAATCACATTCCAACATTCAAGTGTGAAACTAAAAATTGTTTTGATTTCAACTTGTTAATTTGGTTGACCGTGCTTGAGTATTGACTATTGAGTCCTTGATCAGAAAGAAAGAAAGATGGCTTCTCACCAACAATGTTATGACGCTGCTCAAACCATGGGCCTCGCAAATCAGGTATTCGCTCTGTTTTATTTAAGGTTCGTTTAATTTTTACAGTTATTGTAATACGATTTAAAATGTAAATATGGCGATGAAGAAGTTCCGTTTTATTCCTTGTTTGACATCGTGGTGATGATTTGCATTGGTGAGGCTGCAAATTTAAAAGAGAAGGAATCAAGAATGGGTAGTGATGATGATGAAGAAAAGAGGGGAGCAGGAACAGGAGGCAGAGGGGTTCTTCAACAGGCTGGACAACAGATAAAGAGTATGGCCCAAGGTGCAGCTCATGCCCTTAAAGATTCATTTGGATTCGCTGAAGAAATTGATGATGATGATCTTCCTCCTCCTCCTACTACTACTAATAATAACAAGGATGGATAGTTGTGAAACAATGAATACTAAAATGGATGACTATGATACACTTTTTTGTAGGGGATATTAATATTGTAACGGTGGAGAAACCATGATATATAGGTCAATTACTTCGTTTAACAAGTTAATGTCACATTCGATCACATATTTTTGAACAATTTAACTTGAAATTGGGCTATCTTTTTGGCACTATTGAAGTTTCAACATATGTAAAGGGTATTGAGTTAATCGAATAGGCTAGTTGAAAAGGCTCTTGCTAGTGACCAAACGGTTGGTTTTAGCGGTTTTCTCATCGAGAATATGATTATGAGATAAAGTATCATTTAAAAATGAAAATTGAACTTTTAAACCTCGATAAAATTTGGGGCAAAAATCCGATTCAACTTCTCGTATCATGTATATTAACCAAATTATTAATGTGTAGACATAATATGTTTGAATTGTTTTTTTTATTTTTTATTTTTTGTAAATAGCGATGAATTATGAGTACAATGATATTATAAATAATGAATATATAAATTTTTAACTAATAGAAAGTTAGAGTATGATATGAGACAAATTTATTTTTAACAAACTTTAAACCCATGACTTCTTATATGAAAGGTTGGACAAATTTGTTTTTAACAAGTTTTAAACCCATGACTTCTTACATGAAAGGTTGGATCCAATACCACTAGACTATTGGGTCATCATATGATTGAATAGTTATTATTGTAGTATATATACATAGTTATAAGTTCTTAATTGATTTATTATTTCTACTATTATATTAATGTAATAAGAACAAATTGCGTTAATTAAAGGAGGAAATTGTGGATATGGCCCCAAAAAATGGGTGGAGATTGTCATTTGGCCCTCGAAAATTTAACAGTTGCATGTTAATTTTCGAAATTTGGCAAAAGCTGCAATTTAGTTTAAAAATTGATGAAGTCGTTAAATTTAAAGGTATTTATGAAATTGTCTTTCATCAAAGATTCCATTAAATTCTAAAGGCTCCATCATTTTGGACTAAATTTCAATTTTTGTCCAATTTTGGAGACTAATTTACAACTGTTGAACATTCGAGGACCAAATGACAATCTCGATCCACTTTCTGGGACCATTTCGATAATTTACCTTTTATTAAAATAATCAAATTAGGTTGTTATCGAGTGAAACATGTTAATGGCTCGATTGAGAAAACGAATTTTGTTGATATAAACATCAAATTATGTTGCATTGAGTGAAGTTAAGGGTTTGGATATATGAAAAGATTGGATATTGGCGACAAAAATATTCAAATAAAATTGTCATCCAGGGGTGAAGAGTTCAGCGAAACTTAAGTATGGATCGACTCAATACCGAACTCTGAGGATGGCTATTGTCGGTTCGAATATATTTACCGGTTTATGTTCAAACAAATTTCAAGTGCACGTATTGATTGCATGTTATAATTTGCACTTTATTATATTTTGTTAATATTAAGATGTGGGCTATGTATCATTTACAAACTAATACAAAATAAAAATAAAAATAAAAATAATATACTTATTATAATTTATTAAGTTATTAATAAAATATACTCCCTCCATCCCGAAAAGATTGTCACATTTTGACTTTTGATAGTCAAACATTATAAAATTTGATCATGAATTTCCATTAAATGATAAGAAATAATATAGTCTTGTGGGACCTTGTTAGAATCGTATCAATATATATTTTTGAAATATCAACTTTTTATAATTTTTTCACATGTAGAATAATATATATATTTATGTTTTAAATCGTGTTTTGTTGACCACCAAAAGTCAAAATGTGACAATGACGGAGGGAGTAATAAAGAATATCACATGAAGCATCACCTGACTCTTCTCATATGCATAATGATAACAGATAGAAATGCAATATGAAATAATTTTCTAATTTTGATAGAATTCAAACTTAAATTATAAACTAATAATTTTGATAGAATTAACAAATAATAGTTATATATTGATTATTTATACAATCAACATACTAGAACAAAAGATTCAAAACCATTTTCTATAATTCACAATTGTAAGACTACTACTCGTATTACAAATTAATTGATTTAGATCAATATTAGATGTGCGAATACAGTCTAATTTTTGCAAATTAGTTATAACACCTATTTCTAAATTAATTTCTACATGAAATCATTGACATAAATTCGTATCCATGGCAAGAATTATTTTGATGATTTTAACTCATGTTAATTAAGCTTAAATTTACTTTAAGTAATACTCTAAGATTTTTCTAAATTTATCTCAAAACATAAAAGATAAATATTTTTAATTGATAAAATTTCGGTTCTAAAGAAAATGACTTGACATGAACATATTAGTAAAAATAATTAAAGGCTAATTTGCTGGATGCCCCCTATACTTTAAAGTTAGTTTCTATGTGCTCCCTATTCTACTGGTTGTTTCTGAGGTGCCCCCTCACCCCTTTTTTTCAATTGTAAAATATAAAATGACTATTTTACTCTTATCAATATTAAAAAGTATAAAGGGCAATATTAATTTTTTTACATAATTAAAATTAAACCCCACCCATCTTCTTCAACACACCCCACCCCAACACCCAAACCGATATGCTCCCCATCTCTCCTCCTCCTCCTCCTCCTCCACCGGTCTCCCCCTCATGCCGCTCTTCCTGATCTACTCCTCAACCACAGCAAATATTTGTCAAGCTATAAAATTGATAACTAAAAAGTGAATATGATAATATATATTGAAGATATTTTTTGTATAATTTCGTCAAAATGTGATTGATTTCTTGAAAAAAATAGATAAAAATCCAATCTTATTCTTTAATGGTTTTTGGGGCTCCTTTAAATGGTGCTCTAAATATGAAAATTGCCCTCTTTTCACATTTCAATGGCCCTTTTCTGCTATGAATGGTCCTCCGCATTTTCTTGGTACATTTTTTATTCATATGCTCTGCAAGGATTTATACTATGTATGCATTGACTATTTCTTGATTTTGTGTTTTGAGAATAAAATTGTGTGCGTTTATCGATTGTTGGTGGATTATGTACAATCCAACAAATAAAGTTTCCAATTTTTTTTGTATTGATTGTTGTTAAGGATAATTCATTTGATTATTTAACTGATATTCATCTTGTTGTTATGATTATTATGGGCTTTTGGCATGTGTTTCATTGGATGTATGTGCTTTTTTATTGATGATATGTTATTCTTTTAATCTGATTGTGAAAATCTGCATCTGGATATTGATTAGTTTGATAATCTGATGATTTTCTCGTTGTTTTGAGTTGGTCGTGTTCAACTGGTGTGCTCATTTGGTGCAGTGATTCGAAACCAGGGGTGGGGTGGGGGTGTGATAGGGTGGGTTGAAGAAGAAGGGGAAGGGAGGATGTTGGGGTGGGGTGTGTTGAAGAAGATGGATGGGGTTTAATTTTAATTATGTAAAAAAATTAATATTACCCCCTATACTTTTTAATATTGATAAGATTAAAATAGTCATTTTATCTTTTACAATTGAAAAAGAGGGTTGAGGGGCACCTCAGAAACAACTAGTAGAATAGGGGGCACATAGAAACTAACTTCAAAGTATATGGGGCATCCAGCAAATTACCATAATTAAACACTAAAATCCCGTGTCCTTTGATTTATTTCTTGAGGAAAACTCTTCAGAAACTTGATTAGGTTTATTCACCATTTCCACAAAATCATACAGTTCAGGTATACCCCTCAATCCCTAAATTTCTTTTAGATGAATTTAATCGCATTTAATTAGCTACCCAAAAATCATAATATTAGTTTTGCAGCTAAAAAGTACGTAAAATTTAACTGCAATTGCTACCCTATTTTTTCTTGATTAGTTATTTCAAAGATTGCATCTTTATATTCTGTTAGAGCAACCAAATTTTGTTATTGTTGTTATTGTAATAATAATTTATTATTATTAGGGTTTCAGTTTTTAATAATTGGATGTAGGTAAAAGATTCAAGAATGGCTAGAGCTCTATCTAATATGCTGTTTAAGGGCATTGGGGGAATCTCAACCTCTCGTTCTGCTGCAATTGTAAGGATTTCTTGTAGCTTTTACTCATTTTTAGTATTTGGGTATGTTTGTATTTGTGAAATAGCTTTTATTTGTTAAAAATGGTTCTTTGATAATAACTAAGGTTAAAGATTTGAACTTTTTGCCTAATTTTCTATCTTAGTGCACCAGATTATAGTATCAGTAACTAAAGGTGCAAGCTGAAGTTAGTGAATTACATTTTATTTTACCTTGCAATACAAAGAATGATTAAACATGTCTGGAATGCGATGGTTGAAACTAGGAGAGGAGTCGAATTTCTTCGAATATTACAGGATTTTGTTAATTCAAACAATAGGATTTGAAAGTTCAGTTCGAGGTTGTACAAACCGAAGAAATCAAAGTTCGTTTGAATTTGAATGATTTGGAAGTTTGAGGTTCGATTAGAACAGTTAGAGGTTCTGATCAGTAATTCGATTATTTCATGATAAAAGAAGGCAAAAGTTGAAAAATACTATAAATTTATGTAGTTCGAAACAAGTTTGATAGATGCTTGGGATGTTTAAGAGTGTCTTAGTTGGTGTGAGACTCAGTAAGTGTGATGGTTTGAGATTAGTGGTTGTTTCTTGCTCAATATAGGCTTCTGGATCCTTTTATCCGAGCAAGATGCGATTTTCAACCTCGTTGCCTAATGATCCAGACACCCATGATGACTTCAAACCAACAAGTAAAATTGGGAATTCTGATGTCTCTCTTCAAGACATCGTTGAACAGGTAGATCAGAGACTTTGGTACTATACTCTTAGTATTTGTTGTTTTCCTTTTTATCTCCTACTCATTCATTGTGATGCTCATTTGCCTTGTTGAACGGTACACAGGATATCAAGGAACACCCTGTAATGCTTTATATGAAAGGAGTTCCAGAACTTCCTCGATGTGGATTCAGCTCTCTTGCAGTGAGAGTTTTGCAGGAATACCGTAAGTTTGTAATCACTAGTTTTTAACTGTCTAGTGATAAAAACTCGTCATCCGACTTCACACAAAACTATTGACATGTGTTTTTTGTTGCGTAGGTCAGTAACTTAGTATATTTCTAAAAACAGTTTCTTGTAATATTTCAAAGAAGAAACACTTTTCTTACTCCATTGGAGTGTGAATGTTGTGATCCTGATTCCTGACCTTAAAAGTTTTCTGCATAGGTACATTTTGTATAAGTAACTTCATTCATCGTTAATGTGCCAGAATTCTACTATTGAAGCTTACATACTACAATTTACACCTCTGCTCTTTGTGGACTCATTTTTATCATTTTTGAAGAAAAATCATTCAATGTTTATGTCATTTACCCAGTCACGCTTCCATCTATTTATTGAGGTTATGTTTTCAGGTGTTCCAATTGGTTCCAGAAATATATTAGAGGATCCCGAGCTAAAAAATGCCGTGAAATCTTTCAGGTAACTCTTTCCAGTCTGATAATTCCCAACTGTGGTTTAATCAGTTTTGTTAATGTAAAGACATGGTAGTATCTTCTTTCATCTTGTCTTGCATGCTCTTCATGTTTTTGCTGATTTAGTCGGTATAAAGAATCAAGTTGAGAGTGCTTATGTTTTTTTAATGAATGTCCGTTGTAGCCATTGGCCAACATTCCCTCAGATCTTCATTAACGGCGAGTTCGTTGGGGGATCAGATATCATACTTAATATGCACCAGGTAACTAGAACACTTAGAATTACTTAGTTGCCTTTTCCTTTAATATACGATGTTCTTAGAGCAGTTCCATTTTGCAGAATGGAGAACTGAAGGAAAAGCTGAAAGATATACAAGCTAAGCAAGGAGAAGCAGAATGAGATCTCCATAACGAAGGCTTGATGCTGAAATGTTGTGCTTACCTTATCGAATCAACCTGTTTTGGTATATGAGGCATTTAACAATCTAATGTCATGATTTATTTCTAGGCCAAATATCTTGTAGGTCGTTTTATTATCCCATTTCATGATCTGTGGATCTTGCAATAAAAGCCATTGTGACAATCGTATACAAAGTTTGAGCTATTCAGGTTTGATTCAAATTGTATGTCATGTTCACTCTGGTAATGAATATCTTTGAGATGGTACATGCCTACATGATCAGATTTGACAGTAGACTCTTGGTAAGGCGTCTCCAGGATATTAATGGCTTGGTTGATGAAGGTCTAAATTGCTCTTTATTTATCATCGCAAGGAGGAGTATTCATAGATAGCGTAAGTTAATTAAGTGAATTTCAGATTGTAGCAAAATGGGATATTCTTACTAGTTACTACACAACTGCAAAAAAAAAAAATTACATAGACTAATGCAATTGAATATAATAAATTCCCACACCAGTACATATACCAAAATTTTATTTAATAGGTTACAAGTAGAGCTCAAAACTGAAAAACTGAATCACCCCCACAAACATGAACGTAAACTGCCTGTGCTAGTTTAGTACAATCCCCAAACAAAGTCAACCTCCAAGTCCTAGCCTGCTTGTTAACCAGTTACACACCTCATTCATTTCCTTTGGTATTGTGTAATGACCAAGCCTGCAAATCAACCATAAATTTGAGATACAACTCTGAACAAACAAGACCGTAGTTGGTTATCTTCCCACGATCGTGTCGGGGCAGAAGGGAGGGGGGGGGGGGGGGGGGGAGGGTTGAGGGTCTATTTTGGAAAACTAGAGGAGAGAGGTACCCTTCAAAGGTTTTTAATGAAACATATCGAAATCCTGCCAAGCTCAACACTTGTGAGGACCTTTCTCCATAGTAGTATGGGATCACTTCGTCGCCTATACAGTTTTACAAGCGTGTAAGCGACATTGGATATGGTTTAAACAGAGGATTCTGTAAGTTCAAATTCTTACTATCTCCATGACAGAGCAAAATGGGCAAGGATGAAGCACGCCTTGTAGCATCATGTGATCCTTCAATCTTGTTCCTTACGTGCCTGCATATTCCAAGTTATAACAATAAGCTGCTGATAAAAAAGAATTCGTTCAAGTTTCCAATCTAGTAAGCGGCAGACAATTCAAAGCATGCCGGGGGGGGGGGGGGGGATACCTTGAATATGGAAGCCATGAACTTAAACCAACAACTGCTCTCAAGTATATAGGGTAGGGACTCCCATTCCCGAATTTTCCTAGAGCAAAGCATGTGGCAGAGTAGAGGGCAGTAGCAGCACCCATGCTGAATCCTCCAATACCTAGCTTAACTGTTCCAATCATAGTAATATATGCATCATCAGTCCCATGAACTCCCACGAAAAAGATCGAAAAAGATGCAGTGAGCTATTAATGACTGACCATCTGAAGGTTCAGTAGACAACAAATTAGCAATATGAGCTGTTGATGCTTCTAAACCTTCAAAGTCATGTGGACCATCTTCAGAAAGCTCTCCCATATCGAACCCTGTATTAAACCACAAAGTAAGAAAGATATAACGTTGAATGCATACGTATTAATGATCCAATACAAAACTTATAGCTGGTTATCTCACATGCAGTGCAAGAATATCCACCGAGTAAAGTGACAGGGCGAGTAGGAGCAGTTGGACATATCCATTTGATCTGCAAATGAAGCATTTATAAGATGCTAATAACATCCACAGTTTCACATATGCAACTCTAATGCGTCCAGTGAGACAGAGTCTTACATTTAGAAGAGGAAGGCTTTCCAGAAGTTGGGACAAGCTTCATACAAATGAAAAGGAACAAACATTAGCACAGTCCTCGCCATAAATCAAGAATTCCATAGTTTACAAATAATCATGTACTAAATTGTCCATATTGTTCCTTTCTGACGATATTTTTTCGATTAATTTGAGTTGATGTATGCAACTGATGCAAGAATCTTGAGATACAGGAAAAATAGCAGAAGAATGTTTACATATATAGTAATTGTCATTAGATAATGACATTTCAATTTTTCCCTTTTGGTATATACTGACTAAGTTGCTATAAAGCAGAACTTAAAAATCCATTGATATTTCATCATGCTAAAATTCAACTTCACACAAGAAAGCACAACAATGAGAGTATTTCGTTACCTAGCACCGCTATCACCAAGGCCATGCAACCATACTATTGTAGCCTGATGTTTCCCCTTAGGCCTCACCACATATGTTCTCCCGAACTCGATAGTCCTTCGTACGCCTCTACTCCCTGAAATATACCATTTGTTCACATAATATAAATGGACAAATAAACAAAAGTAACAATATATTCATCGAATTGAATGACTAACCGGAACCCATTGAGGGATTTGTGTAACCATAACTCATTCTGTGAGCAACTGAGAAGTAGTTTAGAGTGAAAAGAGAGATGCTTATACTGATATTGAGCAAACCAAACCAGACACTAACCTATTTATACTCACAACACAACAAACAAAGTAGGTCTTAGAACAAGAATAATAAAACATGTGAATATGCAACACTACAAAGAATGTGTGCACCAGCTCCACAATGTGCCTAAACCTCTAGGAACTAAAATATATATAAAAAAGATTTGTAAAGAGAGCATCCATGAAAAGGACAAAAGCAGGCAATCTTTTCATGAGAAGCAGAGAGAAGAGAATCAATGCAGAAGACACAGATATACAAGATTATTCATTCATCCATCCATCAATTCTCCTGGAAAATACATACACTCTAGCAAAGGGCTTTTGGAGGGCTCTAGATTAATTGCAGCACAAAAGAGAATCTATGGTTTTGTGGATGTGACAATTTACTAGTATAAATAATAACCTAAGAATATAACTCAAACTAGCAAGAATAATCCATTTTGGTAAAAAGTAAATATCATTCTTGCAATCATTTGTTTATGCATTTTTTGATGATTTGATGGATACCCTTTAACTTCATAATGAAGTTGAACTATCAAAATGACCATCATTTTGAAATGCACAAGTATATATTGAAAGTTATGCAATTCAAATTAGATTATAGGTTTAATATTATTTGAATAATTTGGTTTTCTATTTGTGCAAAAGTTTACAGTATTGCCATGGACATGTGATATTTCCACGACACCAATGCATGTTCTTTACGTCTGGTGTTTTAGTGTAAAACTAATGCCGTGTTCGATCACGTGACGAACGTGCACCATATACATTTACGTGGTGAAAATATTTTTTAGCACCATTCTCGTTACTATATATGTAGATAAGACAAGAATTAATCAAAATGAAAATACTTCAGATCTTTTTCATATTTTCAAATTTTTTTCATGGCCCTTTATCTTTTACCCTGTGTTAAGATGCTAGCAAGTCGCACCTACTAATTATGTTGTTCGTCACTTTGGTAAGAGGATAACAAAATAATTATTTTGGTTTGTTTGATTCTTAAACGTCAAAAGTTAATGGAAAGCTCCTCAAAGCATTAGTGTTGAATTTTTCAACCGTAGTCTCAAGATTATAATGGTAAGTTCGGTAAAAATGAACACAAAAAACATAAAATTTTGTATCGAAAATATAAAAAATGTTAATAAAAAAAATTAAAGTACTATTTGGTTACAGAGTGGCATGAATTATCATTGCTTTCGGGACCTTAAATTGGAATGAAAAAGGCATGTCACTTTGTCACACACAACTCAGTATATGGTATATTGTTTTAAAAATTGTGATAGTTTATACTTAAAACTGATGTGACTCGAATTTGATTAAGTATTTAAAGATCAAGTTGTACAAAAAGACTTAACCCACTATTATTTTTTAATGGAAGATACTTAACATGTTGCTTGACACACCATTTTATGCCAAACGTGTACTCTGTACAGTGCTAATCTACTTCCAAAATATTCTGTCACACAAAGCCTTCAAGGGACGCACATAACTTAGTGATAAGTGACAAGTATAATGATTGGAGTGAAGACACATACATACCAATATCGAGGGCTTAAACCCGTGTCAAGTCTTACTCTTTTAAAATATTATAGGAGTTGTTTCTGATTTCGCGTCTCATTGATCTTTTTCCACATGACTATTTCTATTAAAGCATATTCCTTATTTTGTGAAACCATGAACAAATAAACGACGTTCGGGAGTTTGAAAGAAGCTGGTGATAGTGCAGGTGAATTAAACATTATAATATTCGATATTTAAATTGAAAAAATGGTCCTATTATTTATTAAATCTTGAGTGGGTCTGCATATATTAAATCCAAAAAATCTGGGTGGGGTTTAAAGTTATGTTAAGAAGTAGCTAAGTAATATTATCATGTCATGATAAAGATTTCATTTGGGTAGCAGTCACGTAGACTATCATAAATTAGTTGACTTTATATCTTCAAAATTACTACAATAATTACATAAATCTATTAAAGAGAATCTCATTTTAAGGGTTAGACTAATTTCTTCCCTCCTTTTGGGGAGTAAATTAGTGAAATCTTTTCGTTTTGTCAACTCCACTAACAACAAAACAACAAATCAACTAGGAATCAATCAAGTGTTAATTACATAATCAAAAGTTTTCTCTATTTATTTTAACTAGAGACAAAAATATGCTGTTGGCACTTGCCACTATCTTTAATTAATTTTATTATAGGAAATATATAATTGTTATAACAAACAAAATGATTAAACAGTAGAAAATATTCCATAACGTAAATTTATATTGCAACGTCCCTTATAACTAGTAATTAAAAAATGAAGAATGATTGATATATTATAAGCCCCATAGAAAAAGGGGAGATGCAATATAAGCCAATGATGCAAAATGGAAAAATTGCATGAGAAATAGACGTGCCGGGCTGAATGTGGAAGGAGTTTCAACTGAAGAATGATGAGATTTATATACTTTCTATTGTTCCTTTTTGTTGCTTTATATTTTTGAAATTGGTTGTCAATATTGCATTATGATCACCCTTTATTCGCTGCTCCATTCTATAAATTTGTCAGTGATGTGATCATTAATCGGATCCCTTATCTTTTTTCTTCAAAAAAGGGGCACAATATTATTATGCTTTATGTGCGTGTGACATTTGATCAACGTTTCGATAAGGATGTCTTGAGTTCAAATTTTGTTGGAGATAATTGTCTCATGCTTAGGCCTGTGATCAAAAGTCTTGGGTCGAAATTGTCCGACGTGTTCGATTCGAAAAGATTCGGCTCGAAGTACTGTTCGAAGGCATGACACTGAAACCGAACTTTGACTTTAAGTATTTCCAAAGCGAACGGTTCGGTTCGAAAAGGTTCGTAGGTGATCGAGCCGAACTCGAACCTTGCAAATATTCGACTCGATTCGGCTCGATTACAGGCCTAAGTCATACTCTATTAATTAGTAATTAATTTATGAATTCGTTTTCATACTTTCATCACTAATTTACAAAAAAAATATACTCCCTCCATCCCTAAATGATTGTCACATTTTAGATTTTTGGTGGTTAACAAAATACAATATAAAACATAAATATCTATTATTCTACATGCGAAAAAATTATAAAAAGTTGATATTTCAAAAAAATATATTGATCTAACAAGGTTCCACAAGACTATACTATTTATTAAATTTTATTATGTTTGATCAACAAAATTAAAGTCAAAATGTGACAATCTTTAAGGATCGGAGGGAGTATTATACTTTATGTATACACATCATATTCTCAATACAATTTCTCAAATCAATTCTAGATGTCAATATTATCAAATTTAAATTTTTTTAACGTTTACAAAAAAAAATTAAGGATCATCATATCTATTTTATGAAAAACCAGTATTCCGTCCATTTCACAACAAAATAGCTTTTTCTATTTTTCTTGTCCAACTTTGATTTATAATGACTAATTAATTAAATATAAAAAATTATAAAAAAATGACTTCTATGAAGATCATTTTTCAATATAAATTTCTCGGTATAACTTATATATTTTTTGAACTAAATAATAAGTAGTTTAAGGTCAAAATTGGATGCACAAAAATAAAAATGTTTATTAAAAAGAAATGAAGGAAGTTATCATTAAAATTAAATTATACTGAAATATTCAGTCACTTTGTATCAACGGACCACATACACACACCACCATATTTTTGTGTCACGAATATTATGGCCTACTGGGAACTAATCATTCTTGTTTGGCTCTCTTCATCAAAGTCCAATTTTAAGTAGGATCTTCATGTACATGTGTGTATGTTCCAAAAATTCTTTATGCTTCAAAATTTGGAAAAAAACTGATTGGACTGGTTATAATAAAGATATTTTAGGAATGCCTAAAATCGAAAAACAAATATTATGATTTTATATCAGATTCTTTGATGATTAGACTTAGGTGAAAAACTGGAAAGAGATGAGTTATTCCCAGAATGTATGTGTTGTTAAGCTGATGGTTGTATTATTAAAAAAAGAAAAGAAAAAAAGCTGGTGGTTGTATGAATATTAGAAAATTCCTGGCAATTGTACTCAAGAATAGAAGCGAAGCACATTTGTCTAGCAAGATTTGAGCAAGAGACCTCTAAATAGAAATACCACCAGACTGTTAAACCACCGGTGATCTACCTCTCGAACTTGAACATCAAGCATATAAAAATGTTCGATGACGGTTTAAAGGGATTTTCCTAGAATGCAAAAGATACAATGGAAAGCATTACATTTGGCATATCATTCCTCCTTTTCTTGTATGAATCATTATGTCATGTATGAATCTGAACCCCACTATTCATCTCCTACCATAATGGGTGATGTTCTGTTCCCATAATTGATCGAGTGTTTCTCTCCACATTTTATTGATCATGAGAATCGATTTTTATATTTTATCATATCAAATAAATCACTTTCCGTGTTTCTAATGAAATGACTTACCTTTATAACTTGTCACAAGAAATAGATGACAATGGTTTATAATTGTTTTCGTCAATTTTCTCTGTAAAGTTCAGTAACATATTAGGAAGAACACATACATCAGTAAGAAGAGAAGATTGAAAGGCGAAATGGTGAGGAAAGGGGGCGGAGAGTCACCTCAGATGAGTTATACACGAAAAAAATAAAAAGTCCTACGTTGTGAATTAGAGTGAATACTACTTTATATTATAAAGGGTTGTCGTTACAATTTCCCTACACAGAAATACTCATCGCCTCACATAAAATTAGGTGCTTGGGCAATTACTGCTCTCTGATACAACACATTCTATGTACTATTACATTGACAAATCTAGGCTATCATGTCTTCAGCTAAGTAGTGTTTGTTTCAGCCTTTTCACTTTGGGCTCCCGAAGCTCGTCTTCTGCGAGCTTTTTCCTCAAGCTTTGCAGGTTTTCATCAGTAACAACGCCATTTAGTTTCTTGTTCAAGTCATATGCTTCAGCAAGTCTTCTCTTGCATTCTTTGCTCGCAGTATCATGAGAAACGACTTAACCAGAACATAAAAATAGAATTAACATTTCAATGATAATGCATGGATTCAGCAGTATAAATCAGACACACTACACTACTTAACACTTTGGCATCTAAAAACATTAGTCTTTGAAACAGTTCCCATATAAGATGTAGAGAATGAAGAGAGACAATAATAGTTGAGAAAACTCACTGGGTTTCGGATAGTCAACTCCTATGATACATTTTGCCTTCTGTTGGATGCTTGAAGGAGCAGTCCATGGCTCATAGATATACTCCTTAGGCATGTCTATGTAAACAGAAACTACATCAGACATGTAGACAATAAAATAGCCTAAGTTATTGGAGTTTATATCGGAAGCACCTTTTAGTACTGGCAGGAAATGCTTGATATAGCTACCACTCGGATCATACTTCTTACCAAATGATACTGGAGAGTAAATGCGATTGTACTGAACACCGGAAAAAAAGTGAAGTTAGAGCATAACATGGAACAACATAACATGTAATAATGTGCATACTGCATACAACCTGGTAGAAAAATGAAGAGCATGAGAGCCACATCCAGTTCCCGTTGTTAATTGCCCAATCGGAATCAATGAGAAGCTTTTCAAAGACATCTCGTCCTTTCTCCCAATGTATGAACTGTTGGCACAACCAATATACAGTGACAGGTAAGGTAACATTGGCAAGAACAATGACCCAAGAATGCAGAATAGCAAACTATTTACCAAATCTCCACGAGTCAAAAAGCATGCAACTGAATGGCGTGCAAGATGGTGAATCCAACCCCATTTCCGAAGCTGCAGCATATAGAAATGAATAGAAATAATGATTCTAACTTCTAAGAGGTAAATTAACGGATAAAGGTTGGATGAGCCGTGCCACTGTGTTTATACTCAACATCTATGCATCTAAGGAAATTATTCTCAATATCTTACCTGAACCATTATGGCATCAATCCAAGGGAACCCAGTCCTGCCACCCCTCCAAGCGGCAAGCATTGCATCATCATCCTTCCACGGAATCTATGCCAACAATTATAATCCTTAACAAGACAAGAACAAGAAAGAAAGAAAAAAAGACTAAAAGAAAGGAGTCTCTACCACTCTACCCAAAACAACATTTCTGAAATGTATTTAATTTGCTACTGATTTCAGATGTCGGCTATCATGTTATCACATGGGAAACAGAGAAAAAGATGCTATGTGTATTGGTTCCAATAACAAGGCCCAGGCTCATGTCTTTGCAATTAGAAGAGAAACAAATTAGAAAGAAAAAAACAGGAAACTTTAACTGGGTGTTGCTTAAGAAAAAGAGAAAGAATTGATCAACTGACAATTTCTATTGTACCCATATGGCAACGTCTGGGTTGCTGTAAAATATGCAGTTTCTAAACTGACAATTTGCATTGATCACTACAACCTCTTGATAAAGAAAGGGCATAAAACACTTTAAGTACAAAGGGAATGAAAACCATGCCCTTACCTGCTTACAAATCTTATTATCCTTCATCTTATCAAAATTTGGGGTCCCAAAAGAAGCTGTGTAAAAGAAATCTCGCCATAGCAACTATTTAAGATAGAAATTCGGTTAGTCGCTAAAAAGTACAAACTCTGTTAAGATGCTGTGTAACTCACTTGTCCAAGAAGCGAAACTGGTGGAGACGTGTGTTTTGGTACTGTCTTCTCAACTTCTTGAAGGCACTGATAGAAGTACCTAGAAGATAGACACCCAAACTTCCAGTGCAATTGAGGAGCAAAATGATTATACACGTCAAACTAAATAGAACGATTAATCTGAGTTGTATATGTAACTCACTTTCAAGTAAGGAGAAAGGACCGTTGTTGCTGGTTTCAGGAAAGCCGATGGATCTCCCTTGGGTTTCTCGAAATTTGCCACCCATTCCTGCACAAACAAATGATCTCATATTACTCTAACACATTGTCATCATTACAATCTTGGATAAACATGACTGAAGTTTTATAGATTTACTTCAATCCAACAAAGCAAGGAGAAAGTAATATTACACGAGTTTGTGATGAAATTGGAAAACACAAGAGCATAGAACACTTATATTATAATTTAGCTTAAACAAGGATTCTCACATGATACAAGGTACATATTAGAGTTCCCCATATTTGTTTCCAGCAATGAAGCATTGCATTTAAAGCTGAAAAATATATGAACAATTTGCATATATGAGATACTCTAAGTGAAATAAAGAATAAGCTGGTAGCTCCTCCCAGTAGCAAATAGTGTAAATTAAATTGACATTCATCGACAACTACAATTGGTAGTGTAGCAGAAATAAACTACCAACTACTTGAGCATAATTCACAAAATTAAAAGTTCACATAGGTGGGCACCAACTTTGTTTCAAGGCAATTAAGCATTGAATTATATCTTTTCTCTACGAAATTTCAAGAAGTCAATTGAATAGACGGAAGAAAATACCTTATTAGCCATTGAATCCCTTAACCTTCTCAGTGCTTCTGATTCACCACCATGGAATGGTGTCCCATCAGCCTACCAGTAATTAATACTTAAAGGAACTTCTGTATGGAAGCAAGTCTTATCAAGGTTTTTGTTGCATAATCTATACCTCTTCTATTGGATCATAGCCAAGCTTGTTAATTGAAGGGACTTCCGAGATGATGCAACTTCCAACATCTCCCACAGGAGGAAGCCTAGAGATAGTCATTGAGACGGGGGATGAACTCCAAGAGGGTTGTCCAGCAAGTTTGATAAATGACTGGTACGTCAAAGGTGGTTTTCCTCCATTCTTCAAATGCAAATGGACCCATCAAACATCATGAGTTAGCGTTCGAAAGCACTATTAAACAAAAACAAGGGCCATACGTTGACACTTGATAATGCCATCGGCCTAAGATCACTATAAATTGTTGTTCCATGATTAATACCTTGTTAATAATATCTGCAGGATCGAACAACGTATGACTGACAGGAGAGAAAATCTCAACTCCATTTTCTGATGCAAAGTTCTGCAGAATAAACACCACTGGTGGTTACTCCTTCACTATAATCTAATATCATAACGATCTTGTAAACTTTACAACCTTACACTTACGAAGATTATATGTCATGCTACATTGCTACAACATATTACCTACCGGCATTAATTAGAATCAAAATTTCCATTTGTCAGAAAGTAATCGTACCTTGACTTTACTATCCAAAGCTTGATAATACGGCTCTGTGTCATGCTCAAAGCATAACTTCTTAATGTTCCACTGTCAGTTCAACAAATTCAGATTAATTTACTATCTAAATCATTAATTCTAATATATTGCAAATAAGAGCGGTCTAGGTATTTTGGATTGGGTGTTCGAAGACCATATAAATTTTGGATTGAGTGTTCAAAACACTTAAATGCATTGAAATATAAATATTAATTTTTAGAAGTGATTGTTCGACTGAAACTTGAACATTAAAAGATCCGCCAGTGACTGCAAACCCTAATGATCAATTACTCACAATGCAACATCAACTTCATGTTAAGAATTATGACCTCCGCACAAATTTTCCAACCAAAGAATCTTCATGATAACACAGTGCGGAAAATAAAAGTCACTGGAAAACCACTACCCTCTAGTTCATTTTATGTTCTCTTGCAACATTTTTGTACTTTAGGCAAGTAATGAGACATATTTTCAAGTTGCATTATCAAAACAATAAACGACACATAATTACGCTAACCTCCTTCAAGCAGTTTATCACAACTTGGGATGGGTCACCCTTAAGAACAAGCAAACGTGACCCAAGCTTCTTCAGGCTCAAATCAAGGTCCACTAAGCACTCCAACAAGAACTTGATTCGATTCACCCCGGCCCGTTTAGAACCGGGCGAAAAAGATGTCGGGTCAGGTTCCATATAATGCGGGTCGATCACGAAAAGCGGGAAAAGACAATCATACCCCTTGGCTGCGTGTTCAAGCGAAGGATTATCGTGAATACGAAGGCCTTTCCGGAACCAAATTAGAGAGTTTGACGGTTTTGCCATGGGGAGATAATTGGTTGGGGGGATGAGGATTTGCATAAGAGGAGGTTGGTGTTTTTTTTGGCGCCTTTAATGTTGTCGTTAGAAGTTCGAATGAAATGAAATTTGTGTTTATATATCAAGCTTTATTGTTCGACGTGTTTGGTATATGTGGCTTGTATAATTGAGGTGGTGAATGTTCCACGTTATGTACTCGTTGCTAGCAAAAGAGGCTTGACCAATTTTTCGAAAAAATACGGCTGATGATCACCTATCTTTGGGACAGGGTCCCAGATGATCACTTAACTATCAAAGGGTCCCATTAGTGACCATTAACTTTAATTAGTAAAAAATTATCATTATAAGTGACGAATCTGCTAAATGAGAACGATTTAGAAAGTAAGGTGATCAACTGGGACCCTTTGATAGTTACGTGATCATCTGGGACCCTGCCCCAAAGATAGGTGATCATCCCGGGCGTTTGCCGAAAAAAATAACACAAACATAAAAGATACTCCTTATACACTACTTATACTCTCCATCCCTACATTAATTGATACATTTTGACTTTGTGATCAAACTTTAGAAAATTTGATCAAGAATTCTTATTAAATGACAAGAAATAATATAGTCATTTGAGATCTTGTTAGATTCGTCTCAATATATATGTTTGAAATATCAACTTTTTATAATTTTTTCACATATAAAATGAGAGATATTTATGTTTTAAATCGTATTTTGTTAACCATGAAAGTCAAAATATATCAATGATTAAGAGATAGATAAAGTATTATTTTCTTATTTAAAAGATTATCCTAAAATTTTAATTAATTTAACTTTTTCTTGCCATTAAATGACTAAAATAAGTGGAATTCTTAATAAGAACGGACACTATGTAATCCCCAATCTATATTAATTAAAACTACATTTTCCATAGTTGTCCGATTTTTAATGTGAGATGTGCATTATCTTAACATTCTTCTTCACGTGTAATCCAATTGTCTGCAGAATTTTTCTCGTCGATGTTATTGTCGGAACAACATCGACATTATTATACGTGCCTCATTAACTTGGGATTGGCTCGTGATACCATGTTAAGATATGAGGTTTTACTCTATAACCAATTAATAATAAAAATAATAGTTCAAGAACTTACATATTAACCCAAAAAAACATCGACTTCTAATTTACATCTTAACAACTCTTTCCATGCATCCATCCACATAACGATTGTACTGAAATAATTTTTGAAAACAGTAACAATCATTTTTACAATAGTGTAATTATGTGAGAGAACAGATGGGAATATGTTCTCATCGTCCAAATTTAGATATATCGTATATTGCTTACGTCTAAGCAAGGACAATTATAAATGATACGCTCATTTAAGGCGTTTTCACTTGGCTAGCTGGGATGTGTCTCTAGTGGCTCGATACTCTACCTTAAGAGTGCCCAGAGTAGGCTGGGTAACCACCTACAAGCAGAGTTACTCATGCGCATGTCGTGGATCGAACCCATACACTTGTGGAGAAGCACACTCTTATAATGAAACCCCTTACCATTTGAGCTATACCCATGAGCTAAGCAAGGATCATTATGATAACACTAAACATGGTAGTAGTGACATTATTATGGAACTATAATGCCTCAACTTTCAACCATGAAATCGGTGACAAATTTTTAATCAAAATATATTTTAAATGAACAATTTTTTTATAAAATAGATGTTGTTATGCATAACTTTCTTTTAACTTTTGTGTAAATACCTTACAATTATATACTAAAACGCAGAAATTTTTCAAAAATTGAGGGGTAATGGCCCCTTTGAATCCTATTAACAACTGTGACCGTGAGCATGTGACTAATTGATGTCTAACATAGTTATTTATAGAACTTACGTAACAAATACTTATACATTAAGGTGCACTTCTACTAATTACTTTATTAACAAGAGATGTAACCAAGAATCTTGCATTGAAACTAAAAATATTTACATTAACAATTGAGTTAATATACATATACCAACTTTACTTTTACCAAATCAGCTGATTAAATAGTATAATTTGATCAAATTAATCAAATTTTCTAACAAAATAACTTCCCTAGCTACAATCTTTGAAAGATGACAGGAGCACCATATTGTGGATACAAAAGCATGAGAACTGTAGGGGCATGTTTGTAATTAGGCGAAAGATGAAACGAGAAACGTTGCAAAATCATAGTAATTGCCAATTTAGCTTGAAGAACAGCCAAGTTTTGACCGATACAACGACGAGCCCCTAAACCAAAGGGCAAAAAAGACATTTGATGTCCTTTGGAAAATCTAGCTGGGTTGAACTCATTCGCATCGTGGCCCCACAATGTTGTGTCGTGATGAACGGCTAGGATTGGAATAAGTAATTCTGTCCCACTGGGTATTGTTAAGTCTCCTAAATGTACATCAACTTTGGCTCTTCTGATGGTTGCTATTGCAGGAGGATACAATCTTAATGACTCATTTATAATCATATCTAGCTGCATTATTCAACAAAATATCAATATATAATTCTACATATATAAAACTTCAAATTGGAATGGTAGCTAGAGTCTATTTTTTTGTAAATTGATACATGATCTCACCCAAGATAGCAATAGTACTTCCTCAATTCCTAAATGATTAGTATGTTTTGACTTTCATGGTCAATAACATACTCCCTCCGTTTCTTTTCATTTGATTGTTTGAGCATTTTTTCTATGTTTCTTTTTATTTGATTGTTTACAATTTCAATGCACTTTTTACAATCCCAATGCACCTTTTTACAATTTCAATGCACCTTTTTACAATTCCAATACACATTTTTACAATCCCAATGTAATTTTTCACAATCTCTTAATAAAGTACTTTTTCCCCAAACAATCAAATAAAAAGAAACGGAGGGAGTACGATTTAAAATTTAAGTATCTCTTATTTTATATGTGAAAAATTATAAAAAGTTGATATTTCAAAAATATATATTGAAACGAATTTAACAAGATCCCACATGACTATATTATTTCTTATTATTTAATGAAAGTTCTTGATCAAAATTCTTAAAATTTGACTAAAAAATTTAAAATGTATCAATCATTTAGGGACGGAGTGAATACACTGTATTGTTTTATCCACCAAAAAAAGTGATAAATATTATAAAATGGTTACCGTTTTAAGATGAGCAAGGTGGGATTGAGTTGGAGGATCACGTGCGCCACAAATCCTCAAGACCTCTTCACGTGCCATCTCCTGCCATTGCGGATGCATGGCTAGCAAAACGGTGGTCCACGTCATCAAGTTCGACGTCGTATGTTTCCCAGCAAAGAATATTGTCTTGCATTCCTCGACAGTGTCGTGGGTCGTAATTTTTGAGGAGGAACCACAGGTACAATATCCCCTTTGCTTTCTTATTATTTGTCCCAAAACACATGTCCAATTTGGACAACTATTGCTTCTGCTAGCTTTTATCATTAGCTCCAATAAATCTTTTGGACATTCTCCTGACACACTTTCATCTCTTGAATATTTCTCCCTTTCATTAATTAACTTCATTAATTGTTTCTTAATTTGTTTGTCCAGTTTCCAAGAAATTCTGTTCTTCTTGATAGGCAAAAACCTGAAATGATGAGATTGATTAACAATTCGAGATTCTTTTGTTGAGGTGTGTTTAAACATGAATGACAGCTATGTAAGTACCAACAATAACCGACCAATTGAAGTTTTAAATGGTTAGCAATTGCAACTAAAAATGTACTTCAAATCTACACCATGTTTGACTTTTTTAAGGCAACAAATTATTGGGTTGTTTTATTTATTTATTAATTAGTGAGAGGTGAGTTTTAAATCATGATCTTCGGTTATTAGCAAAAGTTTTTTCTATTAAATTATTCGATTAACTCAACAAGTTATTGGGTTGTTGATCGAGTACCTTTCACATTTAAGTTCAGTAATCCACCTTAATCAAATTCATACAATATCAATGTCAATATGCTCAATATGTACTTCTTAAAGTTCCTTTTAAACGAATTAAGAAGATCGAATAATACGTATTCTTACCTCATGTAACAACATAAAGACGTACTATATGTGAAATAACGTAAACAAGTAGTATTTACTTAATTATTATTTCACAAAAGTAATGAGGAAGCATTAGATCATGAGCCATTTCGTTATATGAAAAAGCATAAAAGTATAAAATCTATAGTTTTATGAGACATAAAAAGTTCGATAATGACATATTTTACTCTTACTATATTAGAATAAATTACTTACAGAAAACAAGAAATGTCATTGTTTGGGGGCTACTATACAATTTATACATTATTTGAAGACTAAATGATAAATTGAAAATTAATTAGTTTACCTGAAGCCCGGAATGAAGACTTTTTGATAAGCTTCTATAGCATAAACCATTTGTTGTGCTTGTAACTCAAATATAGCCTTCCCATCTTCATAGCTATTCCCGAACACTGTTCGTGTTATAACATCTTCCGTTAATCTTTCAAAACATTTGGACACCTCAACTTCCACTTTACCACTTTCATTTGACATTATATCTGAACACCATTTCTCCATCATCTCCTTTATGCTCTTCTTCATCAAAGGTATCATCAACTATATACAAAAGGACGAAGTTGTACTTTAGTGTCAATTATATTATTACATTGTTGCAAATTAGTGCATCAAAGTGGCACGTTCTATGGGGTTCCACTCTAAAATCAATTGGCAATAGAGGAAGTAGCCCAAGATCTTATATATTAATCCGGGAGGACACCGATATCCGATGTGGGTGTGCACCTTAACACTTCCCTCACGTGTAACCCAATCGTCTGCGGAATTTTCCTCGTCGGTATTAATTGCCGGAACAACATCGACGGGGTTACATGTGCCTCATTAACTCGGGCTTAGCTCATGATACCATATCAATACTACACTTATGTCATTTTTAAGAACTAATTTGCACAATATAACTATTTGACTAAAGTGCAATTAGGTTCCCCGCATTTAGTCTATCATATACAAGAACACGAATTGACATTAAGTCTATCATGTCATGTAATAAGTATACAACCGTTGACTCAATAAACAAGATACACAATCTACATGATCTTGTAATAGTATTACAGATGCCTTAGTTGAAATAAGATCATATAAAGTAATCTTCTTCATTGCAATTATTAGCATAAAGACATTAATTATTACCTTGATATTTTCCATGTAAAAGAGAGGTGTCATGATCTTCCTATGGTGTGCCCATTTCTCTCCTTGTAGGCTTAACAACCCATCTCCTTCAAGCTTCCTAACCAGCGCCGGAGATTCGTTCTTTTCGAACAACTCCGATTTGTAAATGAAGATATCTTTGATCAAATCAGGGTCAACGATCGTGATGCGAGGTGTAGGTCCGAACCATACAAGAAAAGTAGAACCTGCCAAATAAAAATTGTGATGTCAAGAAGTGGATGGACATACATCTTTATCAACCTATAATTAATGAACCCCTTTCACAATAAGCCTTTCAACCAACTTCATTTATAATGATGATGATCATGTTGGATAAGAATTGCATACTCACGACTCTATCTGGTTCTATTCTAAAATCAATTGGCATAACTAATTAATTTGCTCATGAAATCAAGGCATAGGTCGGGGGCGGGGGGTGGCGGTTGACTTACCATAAATTGTCTTCCAATGATGATAGAAGGAGAGAACTCTAGGAAGGATGTCATGGGAGAGAGCCATAGGTTGTGAGGAAGAGCCCATAGCCAAACTAACAATCTCCTTAATGTTGCCAAGGAAGAAATTGTATTTAGGACCTTTAATTCCTTGTTTGGCGAAATGTTTTTCAATTCTTCTTGGGTTTAACCATAAATTAACAAAAGTAAGCTTGAATGCATACAAGAGAATCACATACCAAACAGTTAGCCAGACAATGAAATACAAGTAGCTTTCCATGGTTTTCTTTTTTCAACTCTTGATGATATGAGTGGTTGGATTTAAATAGCTTCTTTTAACTAGTTTCTAGGCTAGGGGTTGTTTATATAGGGAGAGGTCGGTAAAGTTGTTTTAGTTGCCGTTGTCTGCTTGTCCTAGATATAGATAGGTGGAAAAACAAAGAATTAGATAGAGATATGTATACAGAAATTTTATTTTATTATATTTGTCCTTACATATAACCGGCCATTATTAGGCTTTATGAGATCCTTCAAGTATGAGCGATAATTCGATTTAGGGATTATAGTTGTTTATTTGTTAAATAAGGAATCATTTCTTTTTTTTTTTAGTTAGCCCCCTGAAACTCATTTTTTGGGGTCAAAAGTAGATAAATTCATTTAACACAAAAGATAAAAATAGATGTTTATAAAGAGCATATATTTGGGGTTAATCTCAACACAAAAAAAGATAAGGGTCCAATTTTTAATTATATAAATAATAAATATAATAAAATATTAGTCCCTTTTCTTCTTCTTTAGTTCACAATACCACTATCAACCTTTACGACGGTCATCTCTACCACCAATAGGCAATCACCAAGAACACCCGGCCCCATTGCTGGAAGACAACTATGCAAAAGGAATTTTATCTAGAGATTGGAGATTGGCTTAATTAGCTTAGATTGTATACATACTCTAGATGACAAACTGTTAGGAAGCTCCGATCGACATTTGGTATGTTTTGTTAATATATGGATGTAAAGCTCTTTTTGATTTTCATGTTTTGTATAGTCCTACTCTATCTGAAATATTTTATGTTCCACAATTTCAGATGCATAATCTATTGTGTAAGAACGATATTCTCCTTTTGATTTAATATTTTATATGTATAGTTTCAGATTTACTTTTTTGAAAAATGAAATTCAGGGGCAATTTGAAAAAAATAACAAAGTTTAATCTGTCATTTGATCGAAAAGATAATAATTTAGGAGACAATTAAAAAAATAAAAAATTATAATCCCTAAATTGAAATGTTACCCGTACTTGGAAGACCTATCACAAATTAAGCCCCACTATTATTGTTACTTTGTTCTAATATCAATAAGATCGTGACCCCCAAGGCATTGTGGTTCATTATTATTTGATCATATATGCCTTTATTTGGGAAGACTTGGAGAGGAAATTGTTTGAATTAGTCTTAAAGAGTGAATTAAAATTGTTATTTGATTCTCAAAATTGAAAAATTATAAATTAATTTTAAAAATTAAACAAAAGTTACAATTCATCAATCAAAATATTGATGGGTTGTTAACATGTAATGGTAAATTTGTGATTAACTTTCACTTTCAGGGACAAAAGTTTTGTGCAGTTTAATTCCTTAATCAGTTTTTGTTAAATTTTGTCCAATTTCGGGAACTAATTTATAAATTTTTAAATTTCAAGGATCAAATAATAACTTTGACCTGTTTTTTAGGACCCTTTTAACAATTTGCTCTCAAAAAAATATTAATTAAATAAAATATATTTCAAAAAAATGGAATTTACATATAATACTCCAATAAATTAACTTTATTTCCATTAGCCACGATTAAAACCATGATCTCATCATTAGTTGAGGGGTAATATTATTACTAAATTATTAGTCTATAACAAATATATGTAGTTTGGTCTCTTATGGTCTCCATGCATTGAGTAGATGCATATTCTTATTATTAGTTGCTGCATGGGGTATATATATATAAAATTGAACTTCTAACAAGAATGCATTTATTCCGTTGTCCCTAGAGATCGAAGAAGCTTCACGAGCCTAAATTATTATGAACTTCATATAAATATAGACTCTTCCTAAAATGTATCATAAGGCACATGTAAAGCACTGAATGTGGTAATACAATTTAATATTTGTAAATACATAAAGTAACTTTCATGAGCATATAAGGTAACATTCAAATTTCAAATACAATTAATTAATAATTATGTTCTCTTATTAGTTTCTTAACTTGTGTCCTAAAAGCACATTTTAGAAAAATCCATATATATAATCTCTCAAAAGTTCATTAACATAATAAATTTATCCCTAATTTGGTTCAGTCAACATTTTGTATAATCTTTTATTAATTGAGCCTAGACCATTCTCATATGAGGGAAGAGATTTCATTTCATAACCAAAAAATGCATCATCCAAAGATGTCTTATTGTTTAAATTTAATGTATGTATGTATTGATCAAAATTAATAATTAGATTGTAATATAAAATAATATATGACTTTTGAGAATAAATATATAACATAATAAATTAATAAGTACTCCCTCCATTTCTAAAAGATTGGTACATTTTATTTTTTGGTGATCAACAAAACACAATTTAAAACATAAATATCCCTTACTCTACATCTGAAAAAATTATAAAAAGTTGATATTTCAAAAATATATATTGAGACGAATTTTACAAGATCCCACATTATTATATTAATCTTTATCATTTAATGAGAATTATTGATTTGACAAAATATATCAATCTTTTAAGGTCGGAGAAAGTAATATTTATATCTTTAAACAAAAACATCAATTAAACTTAAACAAACATACGCACTTTGAGTAGTGATCAAAATTAAGGAGATCGAATTCCTGTTTTAATTTGAGAGCGTAGGTAACGTAATTGCTTAGCCGACCTAAAATTAGTTCCGCAAATTTAGAGTCAACATGAACACTACGCTTTCATGTGCAGGTGATGATCTTGCCTTCCTATGATTATTATGGCGAATTTCACATGATAATATATATCATCAGATATTATGAAGCCAATGTTGATAGTTTACTTTCATTTTAAAATGATTTGATAAATGATGGGTGTGGAAGCTTCTAACATAATTGTCACTTTTATTTGACCTACTATTAGATTAACAAATAAACATGATTTAGCACAATGTATATAATATATACAAATGAAAAGTTACAAATTCATTAGAAAATGAAAAAAATTATACAAAAATATGTATTACTTGTAGATTTGATCTTAAACAGCGGGATGGAGTTACATTTTAGTTTTAGGTAATTAGTATTTTAGATTAGTCCCAACTCCCATATATGAATTAGTTATAAATTTGGTCTCACGAGTATTGTTCTTGAACCCGACTTCAAGTGAGTCATTTATTTTTTTGGCACCCGAGGTATTAAATCGGTTTTCGACAATCGAATTTGATATTATTAGACACCTGAACATAATTAATTCGATCAACGTACGAGCTATATTGCTATATGAGAGTGTCAATTGTTACTGTGTGCCTCGTCATATAGACACCAAAATTCTACATGCTACCATACATTAGCAACAAGTTCCCGTGTCTTTGGGAGTCTTCATAAGAAAGAAATTTTGTCATTAGAACTTATTACAAGAGACGAGCGATATATTACAAAAAGAAGAAGAGATAAGTTATACCGACAAGGGCTTGGTGATGTAATAAGGGGAGAAAATTATAGGTTTAATCCCAGTAAATATGGGGAGAAAATTATCGGTTTAATGGTCAGGTTGGGACATGATCCTAGTAACTGTTGTATTTAGTGCACTTAGTCCCTCGACGTTAAAAGTTGACGGAAAATTGTAATTTTGGGCCAAAATTGAAAATTTAGCATTAATTCAAGGTTAAAACGAAACATACAATGTAGTCTTCTAAAATTTCTTTGGTGTACCTTAATCCCCGTAATTATTTTTCAATTTCTTTTAATTTTGTTTTCTTTTGGATTTTTTTCCCAAGTAAAAATGGTTCCATTTTTTTCGGTTTCGTACTTTTGTGATAAAAATGTTTGGTTTTGATAATTATTTTGGCAAAAAAAAATGTTCGATTTTGGTAGTTGTTTCGTAAAAAATTTTGATTTTGGCCCGTGCGAATCGTGTTTGTTGATCATGAAAGTTAAAATGTAACAATTATTTAGGAATGAAGAGAGTATTTAGTATTAGTATATATACTGAGTATTAATATATATACTGAAATAAAAGAATCATACTTTTTTTGAAAATAAACGATGAGGTTATAGCAAAAGTTTTTTTCAAGCTATTCGATCGATTATTAAAAACAAACAACCAAATTAACAACAAATAAAATGATACTCCCTCCGTCCCTAAAAGATTGTCACATTTTGACTTTTGCTAGTCAAACATTACAAAATTTGATTATGAATTCCCTTTAAATGATAAGAAATAATATAGTCTTGTTGGACCTTGTTAGATTCGTCTCAATATATATTTTTGAAATATTAACTTTTTATAATTTTTTCGCATGTAGAATAGTAGATATTTATGTTTTAAATTGTGTTTTGTTGACCACCAAAAGTCAAAATGTGACAATCTTTTAGGGACGGAGGGAGTACATGCATATTTGACCTTCACTTCACAACGAGCATTGATGGAAATAGATCTAAACAATAAGCATAGCCAACTGGCCCTTTTTAAATTTAAAAGCCAAAAATAACTATGGGCAATGCAAGTTGTAATTTGATGAAGTATATCTCAAACCATCAATTTCATTGAGGTCATTCATCATTATCATATTATCAAACCTAACTTCCAGCAACGATATTAGTATATATATCAGGTAGGTCATTTTTCAATGGTTAGATAATATAGAGAACATATGAGTTGTTACCAAAATATAATACTCATATCATCATCCATCATCTTGTGTAATAGATAAAACATTTAAAATGTCAACACTTTATCATCATTCTATGATAATTATGTTAAATAAATCAAACTTATTAATAATATTGTTTTCGAATTTTTAATTATCGTTCTAGTAATAAAAATCTTTTAAGATAGTTGCCACTTTAGAATTTCCATGCAATATTGATTGTCTTTTCCTTTCAAACCCTGATTTAGTGAGGAATGTATAATAAAAGTTTTTAGTATCATTTCGTTCATTAAATATTTTATTCATTGATTAAGGATAAACGTAATTCACTTTTAAATGATTCTTATTAGGCTTAGTTTATTTTTGAGGAATTGTGATTGATTATGCTAAAATAATTGATTACTAACTTATATTTAATTGATTTTTTGTGTTTGGTTAAGATAATAATTTTATTCATAATTCATTAGTTTATTTGCTAATTGAATATACTTTAATCGATTCCCCAAATGATCACTATTAGAAAAACAATAAAAAACGAACTAAGCTTTAATTGATGTGAGTTGTGGGGATGACAATTAAAATATTTGGAGTGAGTGTGTTAAAAGAGATAGTTGAAGGTATCCGAGTTGTTAAGATGCTAGAGTGCTAAATTAATAATGACAACCTAACATTTTCTACAAACGCAAAATCTCGCATTAGAGTTGTAAATTGATAAATTCAAATTCTCTAATTATATGAGGTACATCCCACGATTTAGTATCATGATAACCCTGAACAAAATACGTCGAAACCCCTACACAATATCTTGATTTAAGAGATGGATGAAGTTAAAGTTGTATATTTCCCCGACAATAACAAGGGGTATGAAATAAAGTGTTCTAAGTTATGGTGTGACATTGACATACATGATACATAGACACACGTCGTAATAAATGAGTTTCCCAGCTTGCTCCCATTATTGTTTGAAATAAATGGTTATCGGATCGGACTTTGAGGTAGACTGGAAGTTGTCAAGTTTTGGAAGATGGTCCTCATATTGCTCCACAAATTGCTTTCTTTTTGGGTGTGTTAATATATGTGACAAAACATAGGGTGCCCAATCTTAGGCTTGCATAGTACTTTGTCCTAATAACACCAAGACAAAACTTGGGGGCATTGCCTCCTCTATTTGTGCCTTCTTTTCATCTGCTTGCTGGAGAGTTTTTCTTATGATTTGCTCGAAGAATTCAGGCGCCCCCAATTCCTTGGTAACAACATTTACAAGCACAAATCGTCATAAATAGTACTCCCTCCATCCTTAATTGATAGAGTCATTTGCTTTTTTACGGTCTCCAAGACACGACTTACAACGTAAATATCTTTTATTTTGTATACAAAAAAATTATAAAAAGTACATATTTTAAAAATATACATTGAGACGAATCTAACAACATCTCATTTAACTATATTATTTCGTATTGACTAATAAAAATTAATAGTCAAAGTTTACAAATTTTGACCAAAAAAGTCAAAATATCCCCATCAATTAGGGATACTCTAATTTTGGAATGTTCAATTATTTTGAAGTTCGCTAAATTTCGCTCTCTCCAATTCAAAAAAATGTATTTTTAGAGAGATGCTAATTTGATCCTAGTAAGTGGGTCATTGTTGTACTTTAGTCCGAATAAGTAACATGAATGAGCAAATGGTCCTTGTAATGGCTAACTAGGACCAAATGCGCACTTGCTAGCCACTTACAGGGACCATTTGTGTATCTGTGTCACTTATGGATACCAAAGTGCAACAGTGACACACTTACTGAGACCAAATCACCAATTTTCTCTCTTTTTAAACATTTCAAGAAGATAAAAAAGAGTGACTTTTTACATAAATCATTGCTAATATACCACTTTTTTCCTTAATACCCCTATTTACATAAAAACAAAGCTTAAAACAAATAATTATTGCATATACTTTAGTGGATAAGTAAAGTATTAACGATTATCTTTATAGGAGTGTAGATGAAAATTTTGAATACATGAGTAATAACCATGGTTTGTTAATTTGTTTACTTTAAGCTATTTAAGTATTAATTTCAAATATATCTTTTTTTTATTTGTTTATTACATTTGACATTATAATTAAGATTTTAAAAGAAAAGTTACTCTCATTTAAAGAATAATGATTGAAAATTACAACTGTAGATTTAAATTTAGGATGACAAGAAAAAAATATGGAGTCGGTGTCTTAAACATTTACGGAATAACGCCTAAAAATTATTGGGACATGTTTCAAGTAGTTGATGTTGGATAAAATTCGAAAACAGGCTAAAAATGTTTGTCGATGATTAAAATTAACAAATTTTAATAGAATGATCTCACATATATACACCACATGACATATGTCCTTAATGGTCTATTTGGATTGAGGTGAATCAAGGGGAATCAGGGAGAATTTAGTTTTTTTTTGTGTTTGGGAACCTAATCATTTTCAACCCTAGTTGAAACTATTCCCCTTAATTCACCCCCATTACCCCTCATTCCCCTCCAAATCTGTACCCTCCAAATCCAAGGGAAATCAAGGAGAATACAATATTAAACATTAAAATATACTATTCTCCCTGATTCCCCCTGATTCCCCTAGTTCAAAATCATGGTACCCAAACAACAATAAAATATATTCTCCCTGATTCCCCCTGATTCTCTTCTCCTAGGAAATTTTTTTAAAATTCTCCTCCCCTGATTCACCTCAATCCAAACGGACCATAAAGTCAGCACATAACAACAAGTTGCCGCTGTTTTAAATAAGGAACATTTCGTTTACGAAATGATTAATCAGTTTTCTAATTAATAGGACAATTTGGAAATGATATTTGGTGAAAAAATTGCAGATATCTTAAAATCAACCAGAACAATAAATTTGGAAAGAATTCCGATCCCTTCAATAAATGTGAACAAAAACTGCTTAAAGCAATCAAATTAAAGTGCTAACAATCTTTCCACCCAATTACTACATAAGGAATGTGGAGATTGATTGGGAAATTGACTACTAACAAATTAGAGTACCAATTAAATTACATAGTCCATTTAACTGAGCAACTTAATTATTACCTATCGATATCATATAGTCATTTCAAGGAGTCTGATTGAGTACTATATAACCTCTTTTGTTCAGAATTTTTTTTTTTTTTAAAATATGTCCTTGAGACACATGTTAAGATATTAATAACGGAATACATTTGACAATTAATTGCATTTGAAATTTAAATGTTACTTTATATGCGTATAAACATTAAATCTTACTTCTATATTTAATATTTAATATGTGCCCTTACAACACATTTTAAAAAGACCCAAAAAAATTTGAAGAAGAAGGATAACAATCGATACCAATAATATAATACTCCCCTTAAGGCACCCAACTCATCAAGTACCATTAATCACGATAAAAAATGATGATATATATGGGCTTTTAGTTGAGGGGAAAATGAAGCATTAATTAATAATACTCGATTCAAAACACACACCATCGATCAATAATCTCCGTATAAATTAAGCTCTTGATCAATAATAATACTATTATGTGTGTATATAGTACAAAATATGTAATGTAGCATTACATTGAAGGATATAGTTGAAAGAACATGTTAAATTTAAATAAAAAATCACTATATTTTGGAACAATTTAAATATTAAGTGGTATATATGTCTTTATGCTATTAAAAATGAATAGTAGTGTAGTGTTGTAATTTTTTGTTAATTGAAGATAAGGTATGAACTCTAAATAAAATAATGCAGCGGATGATGGCTGGTAGCTAGTAAGCATACATAGATGGCAGTTGGGACGAAGCTTTCGTTGCATCGCCAACTAGGACTTGTATGATCTTTCACAAACAATAGTATAATTTCCTAACGACAAGATAGTTGACATGCATGTGTGTTTAATAATAATTGTACATATGAGAGATAATTGTCGGAATGGTCCCCGTAATTGTGTGCCAGATTCACTTTGGTCCCACTATTAAATATTCGGTCAGCAGGATTAGTCTCCATAATTGGTACACTTGATGCAGTTTAGTCCCTAACTGTTGAAAATTGACGGAAAAGTGTAACTTTGGGTCAAAAGTGAAATTTTAACATCAAGCTAATGTTAAAACACAATTTTGATACAAGTTTGGGTGTTTAGGAATTTTCTTAACACTTTTTCCCTCATAATTACATTATATCTTTCATAGACTCATTTTTTCCGGTAAATAATTTTTTTCCTATTTCTTTTGGATTTATTTATTTTTTTTTTTTTTCAATTTCTTTTAGATTTCGTAATTTTTGAAAAAAAAATCAATTTTGATAATTGTTTTGGCAAAAATTTTGATTTTTGGTAGTTGTTTCAATTTTTTCCGATTGTGTTCTCGATTTATTTTCGAATTTTTTTTTCGATTCATTTTCTTTTTTTGATTTCTTTTCGATTTTTTTCTAGTAAAAATGGTTCGATTTTTTCGGTTTCGTACTTTTTTAGCAAAATGTTCGGTTTTTGACTTTTTTGAAACAACTACCAAAATCAAAACTTTTTGCGAATCAACTACCAAAGTCAAACATTTTTTGCAAAAGCAATCATCAAAACAGAACATTTTTGTCAAAAAAGCACGAAACCGAAGAATTGAACATTTAGTATGCTTATTCAGATTTTGAGTTAATCGAATAGTCTAGTGGAAAAGGCTCTTCGATACTCATTTCATAGCTAATTTACAAAAAATATATGCTTATTTAAATTTTAAAGATTAAATCTTAACATCGCTTATTTTCGAAAAAAATATTAAATGTTGACTTTTAATAAATTTATTAAGAGATCATTTATTTGGACAATTTCTATCTCACTAGAAAGACTATAAAACCAAATGCATACTCTATGTATTATGTGGTAGCCGGTAAGGTATTTATTAGACATTGCATACTGTAAGGAAGCTATACATAGTTGAGTTTCGTTCTCAATGTTCTTTTGATCGACGACATAAATATAAGAGCAAATGACTTCATCGATCACTCACGTTTGTTAAAAAACACTAGTCGATCACTCTAGTATGACTTTGTATACTTTCGATCACTCATGTTAGGTATTATGTATACTTTTGGTCACTCACACGTTTTTTTTTGTACAACTCTTGATTTTTCAAAAAATTCAACATTTTGATAAGGATATTATAGCCATTTTCTCATAATTTTGTCATGGAAATGTAGAGCGCAATGGAAGTTATTGAAAGTTAGTTGATGTAAGTTAAAAAATTATGGAAATGACTAAAATACCCTTACAAAAATGTTAAAAATTTCGAAAAATTAAGAGTTGTACCAAAAAAACGTGTGAGTGACCAAAAGTACACATAATACCCAACATGAGTGATCGAAAGTATACAAAGTCATACTATGGTGATCGACTAGAGTTTTTTAACAAACGTGAGTGATCGATGAAGCCGTTTGCTCTAAATATAATCAAATGAGTAGATGACCAGGTAGGGGAGGGTCCTCACTGCTCACTCGCTAGCATAAGTGGACGTAGAGTATGTGAGTTATTTGCTAGAATGATATGAGTAAATGGAGGTTTTGTGTATTTTGGTCACCGAAAGTGATATCGCTGATGAAATGGTCCCTCAAAGAGTGTATATCGGTACAATGTGGTCTCTATATCGTTAGCTCCGTTAAAGTTTAACGTGAATAGCAATTTTTGGGGCAAAAATGAAACTTTTTATAACTTAGTGATCCTAATCTATTTGTGCTATGCATGCCTACTTTACTCCCAAATGACCAAGATTCTTGTTGCTCTGTTAAATTCTTGGTCATTCTTTTTTAATTTCTTTCTGATTTTTTTTTTAATTTCTTTTCGCTTGTTTTTTTCTTGATTTATTTTTATGTTTCTCCCTAGTAAAAATGATTCAATTTTGGTATTTGTTTTAGCTAAAACTTTTGATTTTGGCAAAAAAATTGGTTTTCGTAGCTTTTTGGCAAAAAAAATCGGATTTCGTATTTTTTTCACCAAATATTTGATTTTGACAATTGTTTTGCAAAAAATGTTTGATTTTGGTAATTTTGACAATTATCAAAATCGAACCTTTTTGACAAACAACTATAAAAATTGAACCATTTTGCAAAATAAAAAACTGCAAAAACCAAATCTTTTTTTAGCTAAACAACTACCAAAATCGAACCCTTTATACTAGGTAGAAAAAAATTGAAAAAAAAAAATCTAAATAAAAAAAATTCAAAAATGATTAAACTAGATTGATTTCTTAATTTCAATGTATTTAATTATTACTTTTACCATTAATTTATTTATATTTTAGGCCCTAAATAAAATAGTGCTATTAAGTTATAAAAAGTTTTATTTTTATCCCGAAAATTGAAGCGCTTAAATTTAATGGAGCTAACGGAATGAGGACCAAATTGCACCAATATACACACTTTCAGGGACCATTTCCGTAACGGTGTCACTTCGGGAACAAAAGTGCACACCAGACCCAGTTACCGTGACCATTTCAACAATTAACTCTAGGATATGTGATCAGTATTTACATAAATATCGTACATAAAAATGAATGATTTAAATGATGGTTAAACTTTTTAGTTGATCCATTAAAGATCTTAGGTCAAATCTTGCTCAAGCATATTTTTGTTTTTCTTTTCTATACTTTAATTATCTCTAGCTCTTATTAAACTTCAATTTTTTACTTGGAATGATCAAAATTAATACTTCATATTCATATTAAAAGTACATGGGAAAATCTGGACGAAGGAAGCATGTTCGAGTCTTTAACAATTGCATTTGTTGAATTTTCATTCTGCCAATTATAATTTGTTGTTTTACTCCCTTCGTCCCTAAAAGATTGTCACATTTTGACTTTTGGTGGTCAAACATTACAAAAGTTGATTATATATACTCATCAAACGATAAGAAATAATATAGTCTTGTGGGATCTTGTTAAATTCGTCTCAATATATATTTTTGAAATATCAAATTTTTATAATTTTTCGCATATACAATAAGAGATATTTATGTTTCAATTCTTGTTTTATTGACCATGAAAAGTCAAAATGTGACAATCATTTAAGGACGGAGAAAGTATTATTCTGTCAAATCAGGATATGAAGACGTGAAGTGATTTGAATCAGCTCGACGATTCTGTTAGTTGATCTTTTATATATAGTTGGGCCATGATGTGGGAGTTCGGGGAGGTTGGACAAAAAATGATATAGATTAGGGAAATTACATCAACATCATTTGTGGCTTAAAAGCGTTTGGCACTTGGTAGGGGGAAATTACATCAACATCTATTGGACACATCCATTGAATCGTGTTTTTCAGGTTTTCTCCATTATTGCTCTTACCACCATTTAAAGATAATTATTTTGGTACAATTACTACTCGTGTATCATCATAATTTTAGTTTATTATAAATAAAAACAATATTCATATATATAGAGAGAGATTAAAAACTACTCTATAATAATTATGAATACTTATTTTTTGAGTTCGTTATTGAAATTGGGCAAGTGATAAAATTGCTTTTTAAATTGGTTATTAAAATTGGATAAGTGATAGTTAAATAGAATGCTGCATGGTTAGCTTGTATCGTTTTATAGACTTCACCAAACAATTTAGCATTCTCTTTTTGTAGTGGGACCTAGATCTGTTAGTTTTAGTAAATGATATAGTACTTTTTAAAATTTAAAGAAGTTTATTTGACATAATTTTATTGAGGTAATTGGCTAATCTTAGATAGTGAGACAAAGATATATATACTTTAGTCCCACATAGTTATATTGTTACAGATTAATCTATAAAAGCGACACAAATGTGCGAGTATAGTTAATTTAGTCATTTTGTCGTCCCACCCAGTTTCATGATAGTAACCAACTTCTCAAAAGTTTCATCTTTACCCCAAAGCTTCACTATTCTTACTGAAAACCGTTAATTTTAACGGATCATGAACCAAATACACCATTATACACACTTTTAAGGACCATTTCTGCAACAATGCCACTTTCGGGGATTAAACTGCACTAGACCCTCTCTTACTGAAACCATTCCATCAATTAACTAAAAAATATACTACTCCCTCCGTCCCTATAATGTTGGTACATTTTGACTTTTGGTGGTCAACAAAACAACAATTTAACACATAAATTATCTTATTCTACATCCGAAAAAATTATAAAAAGTTGATATTTCAAAAATATATTGAGACGAATCTAAATAGATCCCACATGACTACACTATTCCTTATCGTTTAATGAGAATTTTTTATCAATTTTTTTGAAATTTAACCACCAAAAGTCAAAATGTAACAATTTTTTAAGGACGGAGGAAGTATTATCTATCTTGAACTTATTCTCTAAAGAGAGACGTTTATAGTGAGATAGTTGAGTTAAAAGTATTTGGTGGAAGAAATAACCAACTCATTTGACCTTTATTTATAAGACCAAATAAAAGACATTTTTTCTCAACAAAACAATGTAAAATTTTGACAAACATGATTCAAATCAGTTTCCAACAATATTCATATTCTATTAAGTCGGAGTGAATTATGGATACAAACTCAGTATCTACACTATATTTAATTGTGGAAGGGGGGAATTAGTTATTTTTTAATGAAGCCCCATGATTTTTTTTAACGAATAAGCAAGTGACACGTGTTTAAATCTACACTATATTTAATTGGGGAAGGGGGGAATTAGTTATTTTTTTAATGAAGCCCCATGATCTTTTTTAACGAATAATCAAGTGACACGTGTTTAAATTGCATACTAACTACTAAATCCCATTTAGTTTATCTTTTTTGAAAATTTGCAAAGGTATACTATTATTTTATACATTAAAATATTAAGCATAGTTAAGATGAATAAAATAGTTACATATATATAATTATATATTTATTCAATGATTTTTATCATACATAAATTTTGAATTTCACAAGAAATATTTTAACATAATATATCCATGTAAAAGTTAATGTAACAACATATATTTTAAATATGAGAAACGACCTCGCACAGGTTGAACTGTGCACAAACATCTAGTTAGTATATAATGTCCAACTATATATGAAATTTAAACTGTAATGCTCCGACGATAATTGCACAAAGTCTCTGGTACGTAGGTAAGGAAAAAAAAATTAGTTCCTGGAGTTTATGCATTACTTAATTGGCATTCTCTTTGTTTTTACACACTTGATAGATTCATCGTGATTAATGTACGAAAATTAAACAACTCTACTAAAATTAGATACTTTCTCTATCTCTAAATGATTGATATATTTTGACTTTCATGGTCAATAAAATACAATTTAAAACGTAAATATCTTTTATTCTACATGCAAAAAATTTATAAAAAGATGATATTTCAAATATATATATTGAGATGAACCTAACAAGATCCCACATGACTATGTTATTTATTATCGTTTAATGACAATTCTTGATCAAATTCTTTAAAATTTGACCGTAAAAGTGAAAATGTATTAATCATTTAGCTAAGCACGAAGGTAGTATTTTTTTTCACTCAAAAAAATAGTTTGTACAATTACTATCCTCTCGACTTCTAATTAAAAGCTTTATCAGACGTTATCAAATTATTGGATCATGTAAAGTCTATCTTGTCCAACAGTTTATTTCCCAGTAAACATGTATGCATGCAAAGAAACCAAATAATTTATGAATAATATCTGAATAAACTGAAGCAGTGTATATATGTCTTGTCCATCAGCTTCGATCAATTTTTGTTTAGTTGAATTCGCCGACAGCTTTTATCTTTAATGTAGGTACATTGCTTCTAGTAGATGCGCATGCAATATTGCTATTGCAGCTTCTTGCATCTCCTTTGGAAATATTTATATGTTGACTTAAATTTATCATATAAACGGATAATTAAATACTCCCTCCGTTCCTAAAAAATTATCACATTATTAATGTAAAAATAAGGTATACATGGACTTAGCATGTAACATAGGTCAACTGGTCAACTTTGTGGGTCTAGACATTACCTCGAGGCTCGATCTATAGTTGATTTGAGATGCTGCACACAACTTATAAGACATGGGCCAGTCTATGTTTGCCGTGGGTGTATTTCATATTCCAAACTCTATTTGGATTTACTTTTATTCCTTCATAACCACCACTTTTAAGCAGCCTTGTTTCTGTAGAGTTGACATCCTAATTTACACTCAAAGTGCCCAACTCTGTTTTAAATAAAACAATCATGCATACCAATATAGCTTTTGAACGTTTTCAAATTGATAATCGAATAATAATTAATAACTATTCTATGTTTAGTTGTTGTCCTCAGAACAGGAGCAACGGGACCGTTAAACTTCGTTATCCTTTATTAATTTAAACCAAGGTGGCCCAATTTTAAGATTTCGATTTTTGAAGAAATAAACATACAAATTGGGATGACCGGAGTATAATCTTTGATCAGTCTAGAGCAAATCAACAACCCTGGTCCCTTGGCCCAACTCATTGCTTACTTTTCTTATTACTGGACACTTGAGCATGTATCCATCAAGAGTCCATGTAGTGTTAATGCTACTTAGAGCACTCACACTAGATTACCTATAATTTTTCCCTAAAATCAATTCCTTATATCACTTTATCAAATTTAGGAACTACTTTTAAAGTTTACACAAAATCAGATTCCCTATTTATACTCCTCAAATCAATTTTCTTATATTTTTAGCTCCAAGTCGAAGACAAATTCAAATTATTTAAATGTTGAAGAAAAATTCAAATTATTTTAATATGAAAATGAAAATAATAAAATGAATAATTAGTATTTTATTTGAAAAAAAGATAAAATAATAAAATCATATATATAAGATTGAAGGATAATTGATACTTCAACCAACAATAAATTTGAAGAATGTATAATAAAAAACGAGAAATGACATATTTGGGCAAAAAAATTAAAACTTAAACATTTTAATATAGTACAAACAAGAACTATTATATTGTGAATATCCAAAAATAAAAGAGAGAGAGCTGGCAATGACATGAAAAGAAAATAGAGGAAATGAGTTTGAGGGAGTGCAAATATACACAACATAATAAGGATCTCTAAAAAGAGTTAGTGGGCCATCTAAGGATGGATAAGCTGAAAAACCAAGTTTTTAGTAGGCTCACATCCAATTCTTCACTAGGATAGATTTTAAAGCATCTACTACAAATGCTCTTAGGGACGGGTCCTTAACCGGCACGACTTGAAACCTCAAGAAGACAATATATTGCATGTTAGTGCATTTTATATATAATTATGTGCTTAAACTTAATCATGATCGTGATTTTGGAAGGTTTTTTCATGAACTAGATTTTATGTTGTGCACCCACAGGCCAACATATTAATTTTGGTTGTTATGCTATTTACTACTACCTCCTTTTTTTTGAATTGTCGTTTTTTTTTGTAATTTTGACAAAAAATTAATAAAAAGGTAAAAATAGTCAAAAATTACATTGAAAATATAAAATGACAATTGATTATCAACTAAATCATTGGACGATAACTTGATAATTTGAATGAAAAAAAGGAAGAAAAAAATACATTAGAAATGTAAAATTATAATTTATTATGCTAAAATAATAATTATTTTCAAACAAAAAATTTGAGCTAAAACAACAATTAAAAAACGAAGGGAGTACTACTTTAATTTGATTATTGGGAGGCTGGAGAGGTATTTAAGTCAAATCTATATTTTGCACCCTAAAAATTGTAAATTAAGTTTAGATCATAGGTTTGGAAAGTTTTTGAATTCTTCCGTCATAATAAGTTGAAAGTAGTGTGTGCATGCTGGGCTGGGAGGAGCCGAGGCTCGAAGCCCACAAGCTAGGTTCCCATATCGTGAGTCCTTAGAGTCAGCTCGCCGAAGCAGCTAGGTAGCTGGATAGTGTATATATTATTTTAAAAAAAAATAAAAATAAGAAATTAATTATATCTTTATTGTAGTATTTTAGTCCTTTATATATATGATAGTATTTCATATTCTCGACTAATCCTTCATTTTCCAAGGTTTATATATCAAGGTAAATAGACAATTATCTCTTCATTTTTTACATTCATATTGTAAGTTAGCATTGATTGTTGTGACTTTTAAATTTGACTATTGAAATAATTTAAATGACCTCGCTCGGCTCAGTGAGCTTTCGACAAGCTCAACATAAGACTCGTTTAATGATAAGATGAGTAAAAAAAATTCGAGTTCGGACTCGACTCGTGTACATCTGTGGTTAAAAGGATTCAACATTACATGTGCCTTCATGTTCTTGCATGTTATGGTACTAAACTCTATTATAATTTGATTGTCGGGAGTTCATTAACTCGAATTATGTTTTGCACTCCAAAAGTATGTACTATGTAAATTAGTTTTGCATCTCAAAACTTCGATGAACCTTTTCAATTCTTTTATTTTGAGTTCAGAGGACCCCAAAATCGTATTTTTAATAAATTGATTGCATGCTTCTAGAACATAGATATGTCATTAAACGTTAATAGACGGTCAAAACTTGGTACTAATTGGTAAGAACAAAGCATTAACTTCCTTCTAGAACATCATACGTCTTATCACCAGTCACAGTGAAGCATTAATCTCATTCAATATGGCAATTAATTTCGGGAAGTACTTAAGCGAGAGGATTAGGAAAGTAGTTAAGTGAGAGGATAAAAGAAGGGTGATTATCGCCCGAGACATATATATCTCAACTCGTAAAGAATTAGAATGCAAAGTACCAGCAGACTCGGCTCTTCGTACTATTCAAGTTCGATTCTTATAGAAAACGAACCTTCTGTCATGAGTTCTCCTTGATCATTTTAATACCCAAATTAAAGACCATATGTCGGGAAAATAATAATATTTGAGAATCATTTATATTACTAATTTTAAGGAAATGTTGTTAGATTCGTTTTAATGTATATTTTCTGAATATCAACTTTGTATATTTCTTATAAACGTAAAATTCGAGATATTTATATTGTAAGTTGTACGGGTGTGGAGGAAAATCGAAACCGAGCCGAACCGGAACCGAACCGAAAAGAACCGATTTTTTGGGAACCGATCGGAACCGCGAACGGATTTCGTTTCCGTCTTTGAGAGAACCGAACCGGATGCGGTTCGGCTTGTGGGAGAACCAAAAAAACCGAACCGATGATTAATTTTATGTATGAAAAATTAATTTTAGTAAAAGATAATTGACATGAGGATTCAGCATTGTTCATTGTTAGTATGATATAATAATAAATAGGTGAATATGCTTTAAGCTAATAAAATATGGATACATATATATTTAAAAAGTGGTACCGCGTGCCGAATGTGTATACGAATTTCGAAATTAGTTTTAAAAGAAACTTGTTAAACTTATATAGAGTAGATATATTTTTGGAACTAAATTATGAACAATACTAATCACATTTAGATTTGAGTCCAAAAATAATACTCCCTCCGTCCCTAAAAGATACATTTTGACTTTTGGTGGTCAACTAAGCACAATTTAAAACATAAATATCTCTTATTCTATATCCGAAAATTATAAAAAGTTGATATTTCAAAAATATATATTGAGACGAATCTAACAAGATCATACATGACTATATTATATCTTATCGTTTAATATGAATTCTTGATCAAATTTTTTAAAGTTTGACCATAAAAAATCAAAATGTATCAATCTTTTAGGGACGGACGGAGTAATAATATTAGCTGGGAATGAACATACCCAAAATTTGAAGGCCGCAAGTGAGCTCAAATTTAGGTCTAAAACATGAGGCCCAGAACTGAAACCGAACCGGAACTGTTTAGAACTAACCAATTTCGGATCCGTCAGCCGTAAAACCGATTAGGGCTGTTCAGTTCTTTTTTTTTTTGTCCAAAACCGAACCGAACCGTGCACACGCCTAATAAGTCGTGTCGTGCTGACCGTAAAAAATATAGCTGAGATAAATAATTTGAGATGGAGGGAGTAACAATATTTGATAATCATTTATATTATCCAATTCAATGAATTATGAATTTAATAAAACAGTAAACACCAAAAGATTATGTCTCCAAGGTCAACAACGAAGCAATTAATTGGAGTATTAATTTGGGAGATCTCAGTGATTTCTTACCAAAAGCGTCATTTTTAGCAGAAATAATGTTACTCTGCTGCATACCAACTCATGGAGTAGTATATATACGTACACTACTTTCCAAAGCTCATGCATTGAAGAAAAGAACTTCAGTTTAATTTGGTTTTGCCAACTTTTTTTGTTATTTTTCAACATCATTTTAGTGTATTGGTATTAAATTTGATCTTTGTAGGTTGGTTTCTTGAAAATGGATGGTGGAGCTAGTGCTAGCATGATGGCTAGTACGAGAAGGAATAGTTCTTCAATGTGGAGGAACACTAGCATGGATGTGTTTTCACGTTCGGGACGAGATGAAGATGACGAAGAAGCTCTTAAATGGGCTGCACTTGAGAAATTGCCCACTTTCGATAGGTTGAGGAAAGGTTTGCTTTTCGGTTCACAGGGTGCGTCTCAAGAAGTTGATGTGAGTGATCTTGGATATCAGCAGAGGAAAATGTTGCTTGAGAGGTTAATCAAGACGGAAGATGATAACGAGGCATTCTTGTTAAAGCTTAGGAACAGGCTTGATAGGTAAATGAATTGGTAGTTAGTTCAAGATTCTTGAATTTTGTTTGTATATTATGGCTTGATTGAGAATTTCGGACTGTTTATACGGTGTCGTGTTTAATTTCCAGGGTTGGTATAGAGTTGCCTACAATTGAAGTGAGATATGACCATCTGAGCATTGAAGCAGAAGCTTATGTGGGAAGTAGAGCTCTGCCCTCTTTTACTAACTTCACTATGAATATTGTAGAGGTGATGAATTTGATGGTGTCTTTAATCATATTAATTTATGTTGCCAGTTATTGTCCTTTAATAAGCATATATAGTTTGACCGGTGTTTTTTACTCAATAGGGGTTGTTCAACTCTCTCCATATTCTATCTAGTAGAAAGAGGAAAGTAAATATTCTTCGAGATGTCAGTGGAATCATCAAACCTTGCAGGTAATATGGTTTATTGATCCAAATAACAAGATATTGAGTTTTTATGTGCTTGAAATTCAGTGAAATATAGTTTCTAATTAGTAAATTTCACCGCTAATTTCATATTGGTTTGCAGATTGACATTACTTTTAGGTCCTCCGGCTTCTGGTAAAACGACATTGTTGCTGGCGTTGGCTGGTAGACTCGAAAAAGAGTTAAAGGTAAATGCAGCTTCACCTGTTACAGCAAACACATTATTTAGCCAATACGAGTGAAAAGTAGTTGTAAGGTCTTCTCTTTGCTTTCTCATAATTGTTGTTTTCATAATTTGACACTAGAAAACTGGGAATGTGACTTACAATGGGCATACTTTGGAAGAGTTTATTCCTCAGAGGACTGCAGCCTACATTAGTCAACATGATCTCCACATAGGAGAGATGACTGTAAGAGAGACATTGGAATTCTCTGCTCGGTGCCAAGGTGTTGGTACTCGTTATGGTTAGTTAAGAGCGTGATAGAATGTGCTGTTGGATTTTTATGCTTCTAGACACGGTCTGAAATTTGTAGAACGATTCCAAATTTAATTGCAGAGATGCTTTCGGAGTTGGCTAGAAGAGAGAAGGCAGCCAATGTAAAACCTGATCCTGACATTGATATCTTTATGAAGGTGAGGCAACTATAACGAAACTATTGCTCTGTAGTTGTTCATTAAATAGTTTATATACATTCCTCCATGTTTGTAGTAGTCATTGTGATTGTATCACAAATTTGCTCTGTTATTTGTTGAATGGGTGGTAGTCATCACGTTGCTATCATAATTCAATAAATAGAGAATTAGAAAAAGAGAACAAACATAAGAAATGTGTCCACGCTACATCTATTTTGAGCCAGAAGCTGTCGTCTCCATGTGAAGTGTAAAGGTAAAAGATTTGCATTAAAAGAATTGGATCTTCCAGTAGTGCAGTCTTCTGTATGTTTTTACATCGATTAATTAACATGTATGTTTTTACATAGATTAACTAACACATTTACCCATCTATTTGTGCCTCCACTTTAAGTGAAGAATTTTTTAATATTAATGCTATGATGTGTTTATGTATGACAAGTTATATTTGTAAGGTTCATATCTAACCAATGCTTTGAAACTTAAATTAATTAGAAGGATATTGTGATTTGTGAATCTTCTTGTTACCTCTCTTGTATTATCTAGGCAGCAGCAACACAAGACCAAGAGGCAACTGTTGTCACAGATTATGTTATGAAGATCTTAGGCCTGGAAGTATGTGCAGACACAATGGTAGGAGATCAGATGATTAGAGGAATCTCCGGAGGTCAGAAGAAACGAGTTACAACTGGTACGACAACTTTCATTTCTTTCAACTAGTTTTTTAAAATTATACTGAGATGAATACTTGATAAGAGCTTTGAACCAATCAATTGTTTTTATAATTAAATTTCTTAAATGCACAGGAGAGCTGCTTGTTGGACCAGCAACTGCCCTTTTCATGGATGAAATATCCACTGGACTGGACAGTTCTACGACATTTTCTATTGTCAATTCTCTTCGACAATATGTTCATATTTTGAAGGGAACTGCATTCGTTTCCCTTCTGCAACCAGCACCCGAAACATATAACCTCTTTGACGACATTGTTCTCATATCCGATGGCCAAATTATCTATCAGGGTCCTAGAGAGCATGTCCTAGAGTTTTTTGAATTCATGGGTTTTAGATGCCCTGAGAGGAAAGGCGTGGCTGACTTCCTACAAGAAGTAAATAAGTGAAAAAAATTATTGTAAGTATTGTCATAAGGAAATATGCAATATTCTTTTTCTAATAACAATGTCTGAATCCTGTGCAGGTAACCTCAAAGAAAGACCAGAATCAATATTGGGCACGTAGGGATGAACCCTATCATTTCATCCCAGTGAGTGAATTTGCTGAGGCATTTCAGTCATTTCGTGTTGGACGCAGACTGGGGGATGAACTTGCTATGCCATTTGACAAAAGTAAAAGTCATCCAGCTGCCATAACAACTGAAAGATATGGTGTGAACAAAAAGGAACTTTTGAAGGCCTGCACTTCAAGGGAATTGTTGTTAATGAAGAGAAACTCATTTGTGTATTACTTTAAGCTCTTTCAGGTGCGTATATTAAATTTTAATCGAATAGTTTTGTTAATTTTAATTGGTACATATTGACGAATGATGTTTTTTTGTTGATCGGGTGCAGCTCATAATCTTAGCATTGCTTGAGATGTCACTCTTCATAAGGACCAAGATGCATCATAATGGTGTGAATGATGGGCAAATATATGTTGGGGCAATATTTTTCACTATCATGATTATGATGTTTAATGGAATGTCTGAGATGGCCCTAACAATCTTTAAGCTTCCAGTCTTCTTCAAACAAAGGGACCTTCTATTCTATCCTTCTTGGGTATATGCACTTCCTATGTGGATTTTGAAGATCCCTATTGCTTTCGTTGAAGCACTTGTCTGGATACTTCTCACATACTACGAAATCGGTCTAGACCCAGACATTAGCAGGTACAGTAAAAATATTTTAGTTGTTAAAAAGTAAGTCTCATTCATTATGTTGGGTATCTGATGATTGATCAATATTTGTTGCAGATTCTTGAAACACTACTTGTTACTCTTGCTTGTGCAACAGATGGCATCAGGATTGTTCCGCTTTGTTGGAACACTCGGCAGGGACATGATTGTTGCCAACACATTTGGATCATTTGTGATGCTTATACTTGTTGCTATGAGTGGCATCATTTTGTCAAGAGGTAACTCTTTTCCCAAATAACGAATAACAATTCTTATAGCAACATGACTGATTGCTCTTTCTTTCTATATCTGATTATCATTGTAGAGGATATAAAGAGTTGGTGGATATGGGGTTACTGGGCTTCACCTTTGATGTATGCACAAAATGCATTACTCGTGAATGAATTCGCAGGGCACAATTGGAACAAAGTAAATCTTATTATGAATGATTTCTTTTCGATATGTTGGTTTTTACAATGAAGTTTATGTATCATGAATAGAGCTCACTGAATTTTTGCTAATTGTATGTTCTTCACTGATGATCTTTCCTGAAGCCTGGGCCAATTCCAAATGAGACACTAGGGGCTACAGTTGTAAAATCGCGAGGATCATTTCCGGATACTTACTGGTATTGGTTGGGAGCAGGGGCATTGATTGGATTCACTATACTCTTCAACATAACATTCACCATTGCTCTAACTTACCTCAATCGTGAGAGACTACATGATTTGTTTCTTCTCTATATTTTCTTAATTTCCATGAAATTGATTCTCAATTACTCTCTGCAGCATTTGGGAAGTCTCATGCTCCAGTAAGTGAAGATGTAAACTCAAAAGATAGTGTTGAAATGACCAAAAGAGGTAATGTTGTTGCATGTCAAGGTGACATATATTGTAAATTGTTCTTTTCTTCCTTTTGTCTAAATTAAGTTTGGTTGCAGGAAGTGACCAACTTCGAAGCAGAAGCAATGAGGTGAATGAGAACAAGAAGAAGGGGATGATACTTCCATTTGAACCTCATTCTCTCACCTTTGATAATCTCAAATACTCCGTAGACATGCCAGCGGTAAAGAAAGCGTAATAATCTTGTGATATTTATGCAAATCAAGTTTTCTATTGACATTTCTTCCAACCACGTTGCAGGAAATGAAATATCAGGGTATTGAAGAGGATAAACTGGTGCTCCTGAATAGTGTAAGTGGAGCATTCAGGCCAGGGGTCCTTACAGCTTTGATGGGTGTTAGTGGAGCTGGAAAAACCACTCTGATGGATGTATTGGCGGGTAGAAAAACCGGTGGCTATATTGAAGGAGACATCAAAATATCTGGATATCCAAAAAAACAAGAAACTTTCGCTCGTATTTCAGGATACTGTGAGCAGAATGACATTCACTCTCCCCATGTTACCGTGTATGAGTCCCTTGTCTATTCTGCTTGGCTTCGACTGCCTTCAGAAGTCGATTCTGCAACCAGAAAGGTGTGTGTAGCTTAAGATTACTTATCCGTGTGGCATAATCATTCATAATTGCAGAGTTTGTCTTTTTAGTTCTAATGTTAGATTTTACATGCGTGAAGATGTTTGTTGAAGAGGTCATGGAACTTGTAGAACTTACTCCTTTAAGAGGAGCACTAGTTGGTTTTCCTGGGCTCAATGGTCTCTCAACTGAACAGCGCAAGAGGCTGACTATCGCTGTTGAACTAGTAGCCAACCCGTCTATCATTTTCATGGATGAGCCAACATCAGGATTAGATGCCAGAGCAGCTGCAATTGTGATGAGAACTGTCAGGAACACCGTCGACACTGGAAGAACAGTTGTATGCACAATCCATCAACCAAGCATCGACATTTTTGAGGCATTTGATGAGGTAAGAAATTTCTATGAGAGTTTCATTGATTAATTGCCCATGAGATGAGGAGAATCTTAACTAATTACTTAACTGTAGCTTTTTCTTATGAAACTTGGAGGTCAAGAGATATATGTCGGGCCACTAGGCCGTCATTCTAGCCAAGTTATCAAGTACTACGAGGTAAGTTGTGTCGTTAATTACCTGCATGATCTTACGGCATCAAAATAATGACAATCAATATCTTATTTGATTATGTAATATAAGAGTATCGATGGAGTAAGAAAAATCACCGAAGGTTATAACCCTGCAACATGGATGTTGGAAGTTTCTTCCTCTATACAAGAAAAGATGTTGGGGGTTGATTTTGCAGACATCTACAAGAACTCGGAGCAATTCAGGTTAGTATTCTTAGTTTTTGCATTTAGTTGGTACTCGATAAATTATTGTGGTTCCTTTATCCCAATAACATTATTGAACGAGGAATGTTCATATCAAGCTTCTTACTCAATTTCTACAATGCACAAAATTTCAGGAGAAACAAAGCATTGAATAGTGAATTAGGTGTGCCACGCTCAGGCTCACAAGACCTGTATTTTGAGACTCGGTATTCACAATCATTCATGACCCAGTGCATTGCTTGTTTGTGGAAACAACACCGATCATACTGGCACAACACATCCTACACAGCAGTTAGATTTTGGTTCACAACATTCATTGGATTGGTATTCGGAAGCATGTATTGGAAATTGGGTAATAAAATGTAAGTAATGAGGTTTTCAGAAAGAAGAAAATGAAGATAATTCTTAAAAGTGACACTCTTAATTCTTCGAAAAATGTCATATGTAACAGGTCGAGTATGCAAGATTTGTTCAATGCTATGGGTTCAATGTACATTGCTGTACTTTTCCTCGGAGTCCAAAATGCCTCCTCTGTGCAACCTGTAGTGGCTGTCGAACGAACAGTTTTCTATAGAGAAAGAGCGGCTGGAATGTACTCGGCTTTTCCATATGCATTCGGACAAGTATGTATCTCACGAGAAAATTGTTCATTACATGAAACATCTCTGAGCAAAGTTAATAAACCAGTCTTCCTCTGTTTGCAGGCAGTCATCGAACTTCCTTATGTATTCGCTCAGACAGTGGTATATGGTGTCATTGTTTACTCAATGTTCGGATTTGACTGTGCTCTTACAAAGTTCCTATGGTACATCTTTTTCATGTACTTCTCATTGATGTATTTCACTCTCTACGGTATGATGTCCGTGGCAATATCTCCAGACGCAAACATTGCTGCCATTATTGCTTCCATGTTTTATGGAATATGGAACATCTTCTCAGGATTTCTCATCCCAAGACCTGTAAGTTCATGTGCTTGATCAACTATTATACCAGTATCATACATTTTATATTATGATTGTTTTATTATGTGCTTCGTTACTATCAAGCTGAATGCAAGATAGCTTAACTTCCCTTCTCTCTTCTCTATGTTTCACAGAGGATACCTATCTGGTGGAGGTGGTATTACTATGTATGTCCTGTTGCATGGACACTTTACGGTCTGCTTGCGTCGCAATTCGGAGACGTGCAAGACAAGATGGGGGATTCAGATGCCACAGTTCAGCAAGTGTTGGAGGACTACTTTGGATTCAAGCATGATTTCGTAGGAGTATGTGCGGCCATAGTTCTTGCTTTTGTAGTAGTTTTTGGTGTCACTTTTGGCTACTCCATTAAGGCCTTCAACTTCCAAAGGCGATAGACTTTCTTATTAAATCTTAATTCATTTTAAGATACATGCTCAATAAAGGACTTGGTAGGAATTTTGAAAAGTTAGCTGTTATTTTCCTCTTTTATATCTTTTACTACTCCTTTCGTCCTTTTTTCTAATGATCATTTGAACGATTACAGTTATCGAGTCATGACTTAAATCGTAGATATCTCTAATTCTAATTGGGTAAAAATTATAAAATGTTGATATTTTAAAAATATATGTTGAAACGAATTTATCTAACAAGATCTCATATAATTATTTTATTTTTTATCAGTTAATGGGAATTCATGATCAAACTTGATAAAATTTGGCTCCGAAAATAAATAAAAAAGTCTTAAAATAAGGGACGGAGGGAGTATTAATCTAATCATCTTGATCTACAATCTAATGAATTTCTTTACAATAATCAGTATTACAAAAGAGCCATGTTATTTGGTACTACATGAATTAACAAGTCCTGTTGAAGAGGGGTAAAATTGAAAGTTTTTTTTTAAGATTAGACATTTGACAAATGATTAGAGATTTCTTGCACTAGTGCAAAAAGGAAGTTAAAAAAGATACAAGGTTAAGATATGGAGGGGCAAAATTTATCTATAGATTAATTTGTTGTCAACAATTCCTAATGTCTCCCAAGTGGGAGTTACTGTTAAACCACTAGTGTTTTTTTCGTAAATGTTTGCCCAACTAGGAAATAAATGAGTTTAATCTTATCTAAAGTTTTGGTTTTTGTTTAGTTTAATATAGTTGATGCATGAATGAGATGATAATAAGTGAGAAGGAGACCATGGTACAAATTCTGTCAATAATGATAAATTGTTCATGACTAATTGATCTTATCGCTTACAAAGATGTTTTTCTGTACGTGTGAATAACAAGTTCGATTTTATGATAGCTATTTTTTTATAATGTGTCTTTAGTAGATATGTTAATAAGAATAAAAATGACAGTAAAGTATACTAATATTTGTAATTATATAAGGGAACATGTTTAAAACATAAGGCAAATGGCTGCGACAATCATCTATATTTAGAAAATATTTTCGATCTATCACCTGTTTCAAAACATCGTTGTCAATCATTTATGTTCAAAATATATCTTGCTTGGTCTCGCACGTTAACTCTTTTGTTAAGCCAAACTCGAAATTGGGGTGAGTTATTTCAAATTTTTCTTTTTACCTTTTTATCGCAAAATATATTAGTTAAAGTGACAAAAGTAACCTTATTGATAAGCCTCATGCCCCTCAAATGAATATTATTATCTACAAATTGGGAGAATATGTGATAGACGGAAATATATTTCTAAACATAAGTTATTAACAATAATGATGTTTTGAAACATAAATCATGGACTGAAGACGTTTTGAAATATAAGTTATGAACTTGTTGTGATTATTTGTCCTAAAATATATTTCCACAATAAATTTCAAATTTGAATTTCTAATAAAATATTTTTCTTTATTAGCATGTTATACTGTAACTTAAGGCTATGTTGTAGAAAAACTGTCAATCATGGTCGAAATTTGTAATTTTCATTTTGATCACCTGATTCAACATCCTCATATTATGTATTAATCCTAATAACACCTCATAATAACACCTCCAATTCAAGTGGAGTGATGATGTTTTTCACAGCTGAAATGTACACCTCACTCGAACAGTAACATAGTAATCAACCTTGTTGAAGCAGAGGGCGTACATATTTATCACCGTCCATATTGACTACCAGCAGGCCAATAGAGTTGTCAAATCTTTCAAGCAAGAACACAAAGCTGCATTTTAATGTACCTACCAAATATTTCCTTTACCTAGCTACTTGACAGTAAAAATTTTAGAGGGTACTCATTACTCAATTTTGGTTAACAAGTAGTTAACGATTATAAACAAAGGAGGCGAGACTTTTGCTATTTTTAACGAGTTTGAGAGATGAAACATAGAGAGAGAAGAAAGTCGAGATTTATATTCTGGGTTAAGGAGTTAAAGCCTTAAAGGACTAAAACGAACCAAAGAATTAAATGGATCAAAGGTCAAAGGATTGGGGTGAATCTAAACCGAACCGACCCTTTTCGAACGTTCAGTTTGATTCGAAGAATATCTATTCTTGAAGTTTGATTTGAGGTTTGAATAGTCTAGTCAAACTTCGAAAAGAACCTTTTCAATTTTAATGTGAATTTTTCGAATTTTGATATTGAGTCACATGCTTAATTATAGATACTATTTGAAATGCGATTGAGTAATAGTAGTGGACACATGACACAATAATTATGCTATTTTGACTCCTATGTAGATCCTACGCTTAGCTAGGATCTGGCATTGCTTTGAATGTTGCTTCCCAAATTATTTGCCCCATATGTCAAAATGTTGTCACATTTACCTCTCCTTTTACTCAGTAATTTAGCAGAATATTGACCGTTGGTCGAGATTCCTCGTATAGCAAACACTGTTGGAAAAAGGAATCACGAAATTCTGGCTTGGGATACTAATGCAGATGATTGGGAGTATTATTAAGATGGTAATGGTTGATTTGATCTCACATAGTGAAATGAAGTTTTACTTAGGTTTGCTACGCATGCTAGCAAACAGGTTCATTCGTAAATAGGATCATTAAAATATGTTCGTTTAATTAATCGCTTGTACTTGTTCTTTAATCTTTCATTAAATCCCTTTTTAACTCGTTTTATTAAAATATAGTTTTACTTCTAACCGGTTATGATTCGTTTTTATAACTCGTAATTCATTAAAAATCGCTTGTTAGTTGTTGTTGCAACCATTTATAATATTCGTTTTTATTTAGAAAATATACCAAACTTCTCCTAGCTAGACGATTTTAATTTGGAAGATGAATTATGATTGAAATAATTAGCAAGATGAATCATATAATTTTTTATTTTGAACCGATTAACAAGCCGACTTTTTTTTTTTTGATTTTATACGAATCAATTCACGAACCGGTTTTTACACGATCTTATTTCGAACTGATTATGGCTTGAACATTCATATGGGTTCGTTAGCAAACCAATTAGCAAGTGGAACAGGTTTGGCCCAAAACCGGATCCGATCGGCTCGTTAACAGCTCTACTTTGATTCCGTATAGTTACGTTGTTGTCGATTAGTCACCGAACGTGATAAAAAGAAAGTTACAAAAGATAACAAAAAAAAGAACGGAGGAACCGAGGAAGTAATAGTATTCCCCAAGTAAAATGACAATATTTACACTATATTCAATGTCCACAATGGGGAATTAGATGTTTTATTTGAAGTAGCATGTTCTCTTACAATTAAGGAGGATAATTAATTATTTTTATTTTCATATATAAAATGTGATTTTACATATAAATATTATTTTAACATTAAAGTTAAGTTTAATTAAGATGAATTGAATAAAATAGCGTAGAAATATTGTATTTATTATTATGAACAAGTATTTTTAGAGTTCACAAAGAATGTTTTATCATCATATATAGTTTTATATAAAACTCAATCGAAATCATATATTATAAATATGATGAACAATTATCACATGTTGAACTGTGCACAAACATCGTCTTATATTATATATATAACCCATCATAAAATGCTATTTAAAATTAAAGTATCATATATATATATATATAGTTTTAATTCCCTTGTTTTATTGAAAGAGTTAAGTTGATAATATCTTGTATATGGGTGGGGAACTTGCTATATTGTTTTATTGATTGTACTACATGTATTTTGTAGATTGTTTTACATCTCGTCTCCATCACAATATTCAGCTAGAATATATAGGTAGAGGTAGTCATATTTGTAACTATAGAAATAATAATTTGCTCAAATATCAATTTTTATCTTGTATGGTGTCTTATTGTTTGGAGGAGATCTTTGATTCATATCTTTGAGCAATATGATCAGATGTTGGCATGTCGCTTAGTAGCTACCTATACATTTTAAAATTGTAGTTTATTTCCCAATTGTTATTTCCTCTTCTTGGAAGACAAAATATTTCAATGGTCACTGTTTGTTTGGATATCTATGAATTGATACGATTCTCATTGTACGTATTCGGCTTCTTATTGTCTGTAATCTTGGATTCAATAAATTAAACTCTTTCAATTTTATTTATCTTTTAACTTTATTGGTTTAATCAATAATGCACCTCCACCATCTCTTGTTAATCCCAAATTTGGAATGGATTTTATTGGTTAAGCCTAATGTTAGGATTTGTTTATTCTATATTCTATACAAGGGTAAGTTAATATACTTTTATTAGAAATTCCCTTATAGTTTACATACAATTAAATTCCATGATATATTGATATTTGGACAATAAGTTCATAAGACATCGTCTTGTAATTTTTGTTGTCTAACAAGCTGGAAGAAGGAAAGATGAAAGAATCACCCGGTTTCCACTTCGTTTTGGTTATGTAAAATCATATATAGTCATTATATATATTGGAGAGAATTGCCGAAATAGTCTCCGATAGTGTGATCGAATTGCACTTTAGTCCCCAATAGTTACACGGTTGCATTTTAGTTCTCGAAAGTGACCAAAAGGTTGCACTTTAGTCCTCAAGTCATGTTTTTCAATAATGTTGGGGTCAAAACACGATTTTTAATAATTATGGTGTCAAAACACGATTTTTAACAATTCGGTCTCACTATCGGGGACTATTTCGGCAACCATTATATTATAGTTTGTCCATTAGCTAACTCATAATTGTAGACTTTATTGGAAAACAACCATCAAAAATCGTGTTTTGACCCCAAATTTATTGAAAAACATGACCTGGGGACTAAAGTGCAACCTTTTGGCCACTTTCGAGGACTAAAATGCAACCGTGTAACTATTGGGGGCTAAAGTGCAATTCGATCCCACTATCAGAGACTATTTCGACAATTTTCTCACATAGAACCTTATCATTTGAATGATCCTCATAATTTTCTTTGAAGAGGAAATGAACACATAAAATTTCAAATTAAAAACAAGCCGCTTTTATTATTTACTCGATATATATCTTGCAGTATAATTACACTTGTTCTTCTAGAAATTATTATTCGAGAGGCAAAAAACTTAACTTGCCTTTTGATAATATATTCGCTACTAACTAATATATTTTTCTCATAACTAGCTAACTCGTATACTCTTGTGATGATCATTGGCATCAACGTTAACAAATTCATTCCCCATTGACGGCCAAACCCTAAGAGTCGAGAGGGCTTTGTTGAAATACTTAGCTTTGGTGCCAAGATACTCACTCCAAGTGATTGGTCTATAGAGTGGAGGATGAGAATTATCAACCAATTTAGGTATAGGTGAAACTTTAACACTCGATGGTGGTCCGTATAAATAAGCTACGGAGAATCGATGTTGGGTCCGGTTCACAATAGCCCGGTGGAGAACACTCTGGTACAAGCCATTAGATAGTATGTGTAAAAGATCGCCTACATTGACAACCAATGCACCCGGAAGTGGAGGGACGGTAACCCACCCGAACCCCTCTCGAAGCACTTGTAGTCCACTCGTGTTGTTTTGATGGAGGATTGTGAGTATGGTTGAATCGGTGTGGGCAGCAAGACCCATCGCCCGATCGGGATCCGGACAAACCGGGTACGAGTTCAATTGAATTGCGGAGCACCCGCCTTCGAAATGACCATTTGACCCGCCCCATTTGACATCATGTTTAGATATGTTAAGTGAGCCAAGTATAAGCCACATCAGCCTTCCAGCTAGATTATTCAATTGGTTGTCATATTTCTCAATCACATCACTGAAAATATCAAAAATAGAAATAACAAATCAGAGTTGTTGAATGGGTTTCCACATGTATTAGATACTGTTTCTATGGACAGTAAAAAAACAAAAGAAAACAACATTTAGTGGATATCCTTTTATGGGTATTGTTTCTTCATTTTTTCTTTGTAGGCACCACTTAATTCATCGCTCATTATAGGCTAAGAGCTATATTCATTTAGGTCCATTTTGATACTCTTCTTTTTTCTTGTGTTGCGTATATTTTTGAAACAGAGTAAGTGATAGTAAAGTATGATTTGAGAGATTTGATTTTAAAAAAGTCTAATATAATTCTATCTTGTGATTACTTTAGAAAATAAATTAAAATATAATCAGTTGATAAATAATATACAAATTAAATTAATATTTAACCATACATAAAAATTAAGTCAAAAATGAGTTTATCAATTATTATAATATAATTAATTGTGATTAATCAAAAACTAACTAAGCCCAATATTCATATAAATAAAACTAATACTCAATCAAATATATAAAATTAATTAAAATACAAATTAATCAATTATTACAACATAAATAATCAAAAAGAATAATAAAACAAATCAAACCTTAATTAAAATAAAACAGTTATGCGAGTTAATTAAAATTTATTAACTCTAATCGTTAAAAATCAGTTTGGATAATTTTCTTTTTTATGATGATGAAAATCACATCAACAATAACTTTAGTCTAGCTAATAATAGCCCCCTCTCTCTCTACCCAAGTAAACTAACAAGTAGCAAAATGATGAATCGGTTTATCAATTCAAGTTTCCCGAAAAATTGTTGTTGGATCACAAAAATACAACGGTGTCAATATAAAAACCGGACACACACATTTCTGCAAAATCAGAAGTGATGAAGAAAACAAACCATAAGGCTCACTTCCTCCGTCCGGTTGCCAAAAAGATGAGATTTTGTCATATTCAACACCCATGTTTGACCAACATGCATAATATATATATTTCCTAATACAATAAGCAACTAACAATAAAATTAACTATATATGTTACCAGAATAATCCAGATTCTACCCTTTATATAATTAATTATATATAATATGTCTCATTAATATTATATATGTGTCATAGGTTCGATTAATTAATTATATACATCATATTTTGTGGACATTATTAATACATGACCATAAAATGTGTTATATAGTACCAGAATGCCTTGTAATCTCTAGGCCAAAGTTGACGAGCATGTTGAAGTGGAGAGCCGCGAATGGTGAACCCTTCCGACCACATTCGTTTGGGGAAGAACGACGAGATACGAGCGGTGCCGTAGCCGGCCACACCGTCCGGTGAACGAGCAGCCTTGAGCTTTTGTTGCATGGGGAGGGAAAATAGGCCTTTTGTGGCTGCCTCAATTTCATCTAGTAAGCTCTTTTTGATGTTGTGATTCACAACTTGGAAGACTCCCCACGTTTTGCATGCATGTCCTATGAGTTCAAGGGCATTTTCGTCATTTAAATCGATAACAGGAACCGCCGGAGACCCTGTTCCGACAGAGGGGTGGTTGTCCGACGGAGTCCATGCATGAGATTCAGGCAATTCTTGCATTGAGTTTAGGTCTAAGCATTTTTGTGGGTAGGCTTGAAAGGTGTCCTCGATTCTTGCAGGCATAGTTAACGTAACGTACGTTAACGTTTCTCTTGTGATAATACAATACTATGAGTTATGTAAGAAATTGGTGGAGAAAATGAAAGGCCTTTTGGTATATGAGGGATTGAAATGAAGAGATTTATATATATCGATGAGCAGAGTGGGTGGAAATGATTATTCAAGTATGCTGTAGTGTTATTATCTATGAATAGCTTAATACTATAAAATATGGAATGTGAGATGTGGGTACCAATATTTATAGTGGATTGATTGGATGGTGACACGGACTTTCCCTTGATATAAATATTCCTTATTATTCCCTCTATTCCTCAAACGTAGGGCTGTGAACGAGCCTGAAAGTTCGATCCTGTTCTATACATTTGGTCCAAAAAAATTCGATTCGATATTCGATTCAGTGACTAATGAGCCGGACTGAGCCTTGGGATCCCAGATTCGGCGGACCGTACCGAACCGTCCGAAATAATCCGGTCCGGGTGCAACCTATATAATATACACATATATAATATATATTAGAGCTATATCATATATAGTTGTTGGATTGATATTTGGATTAGTTCAACCTTAATCCACTGTTAGTCCATTAGTCCAAATTATCGTCCAATTGTCCATATGATATCAAATGAGTACAATATCACAGATTCATTCATTCATTCTAATGAAAACGAAATCAGACCGGGTAATTTCGAGCATTCAGGTCTAAACGGACCGAGTCGAGCCGGATTACACATCAAAAAATAAAAACAAATTTCGGACCGAAGTGGAAATTCCCAGATTCGACCGGACCAGGTATTCTTTGCAAAAAAAAAAAACGGATCGGATAGGACTTCGTAGAATTCGCCTCGATCCGGCTCGATTTCAGCCCTACTCAAACGTAATAATCATTTCAATTTTATAGTTAATTTTGAAAATTTTGATAATTGCTAGAAAGGTCCCAGTAAGTGGAGGTCTGTTGTACTTTGGTTCCTGAAAGTGGCACCGTTGCAGAAATGGTCCATGAAAGTATGTATATTGGTGCAATTTGGTCCCCATTCCGTTAGCTCCGTTAAATTTAACCGTGAATAGCAATATTTGGGGCAAAAACGAAACTTATTATAACTTAGTGACCTTAATCTATTTGTGCCTGCCTAATTTACTCCAAATTGACCAAGATTCTTGTTGCTCCTTTAAATTCTTCTTCTTCTTTTTTAATTTTTTTCGATTTCTTCTTGATTTTTTCTATTTTTTTCCTTAGTAAAAATGGTTCAATTTTGGTACTTGTTTTAGCTAAAACTTTCGGTTTTGGCAAAAAATTTGGTTTTCGTAGTTTTTTGGCAAAACTGTTTGGTTTTCATACTTTTTTGATAAAATGTTCGATTTTGATAATTGTTTTGCAAAAAATGTTCGATTTTGATAATTGTTTTGCAAAAAATGTTCGATTTTGGTAGTTTTTTCGCAAAAAAATTTCGGTTTGGGTAATAGTTTAGTCAAGAATCGGACAAAAAAATCCAAAATAAAATCGAAAAAATTGAAAAAAAAATAAAAAAGAAATCGAAAAGGGAAATAGAAAAACAAAATCGAAAATGATCAAACTAGATTGATTTCTTAACTTTAATGTATTTAATTGTCACTTTTACCTTTAACTTTTTGTTATTTACATTTTAGGCCCTAAGTGGGGCTATTAAGTTATAACAAGTTTTGTTTTTACTCAAAAAATTGCTATTAATGCTTAAATTGTTGGAGCTAAAGGAATGGGTACCAAATTGCACCAATATACATACTTTCAGGCACCATTTCAGCAACCAATTTCGGGGACCAAAGTGCACCAGACTCCCACTTACTAGGACCATTCCAGCAAGTAACTTTAGATTTTCATTATTAGTTGATAAGGATAAAATAGTCATGTAACATCTTGTTCGATTTGTTTTAACATATATTTTTGAAATATCAACTCTATTTAATTTGTATATATATATAATTAGCAATATTTAGACCAGTTTAAATTGTCTTTTAGAGACCGTAAAAGTAAAATGAGTTTTATATTTAGTAACCGACGGGAACACAAGCAGTATTTGTTTTTAACTTTTGTTGGCCATGTTTAATAAATAGAGATTGTTTCGAAATATACGAAGGAGATAAATTGTGAGGTATAGATTTTTTCCGTTGGGTTCGGTAGCTTCTTCCCAAGTTATATATGTGCAAACCGCTATCGATTTTTAACTACATGAATCGATTCGGTTGAAAATTAATTCGGTTCGTATCGGCTCGGTTGATGTGGGTTTTGAGACAAAATCGGTTCGGGTCGGTCGGTAGGTTCGAGTAATTTCAAATTGAATAGAGTTTTACACGTCCACAAGAAGTCATAAAACAAAAATAAAAATACTTCATGACAATAGAACACATTTTAAGAACACATTTACGAAAGGCTTTTGATTTTTTCACTCCACTCATTGATAAATACACTCCAACTTTTCATTTTTAACCCTCATTTCTCTTTATAAAAAGTCACATTGCAATTATACATGGGCAATAGTAAGGGTATAAATGTAACATAATATCAAAAGTGGAGTGTAGTTATTAATGAATGGAGTGAAAAAATCAAAGCCCTTTACGAAATGAGGTATAATAATTTGGATTTTAAAGTGAGCTTTTTTATTTTTGGACACTTGGGCTACTTACTAAACCAATAAATTATGTAAATTATGTTATAATCTTTTTACAAAATCAAAATTAATTTTAATTTTCTAAAAATATCACAAATATAAACATTTTAAATAATATATATAAGTCGCTTCGGTTCGGTCCGGTTTATATTAAAACCAAAACTTTTTTTTATCGATTTTGGACTTTTCCGCAACATTTCGGTTAGATGCCATTTTTAGAAAAAATCAAGTCGATAACATTGCTGTTTGAAAAACTAGTTTGTTGGTTTGAAGCGAATCGAAAACATCCTTAATTGTGAGATGTACCTTGATTGATTAAAGGACTAGAAATTTCATTCTGACCACTTTTGATACAAGCTAATAAGGTTTGCTCCTTAACATAACAAGAGTCGAATTCACAAGTAGTACTCTATGAAGATGCCAAACTTTTTGGTAATTAACATTCTAACTAATAATTCTCACCAATTAAGCTATTTCCTCTAAATTAAGTATTCCCTCCATTCTAAATGATTGTTATATTTTGATTTTCATGATCAATAAAACACAATTTTAAACATAAATATCTTTTATTCTATATGCGAAAAAATTATAAAAAGTTGATATTTCAAAATTATATATTGAGACGAATCTAACAAGGTCCCACGTGACTATATTATTTCTTATCGTTTGATGAGAATTCTTGATTACATTTTTTAATGTTTGACCACAAAAATCAAAATATGTCAATCATTTACGGACGGAAGGAGTACTAGTTTTATATTACTACCAATGGTTGGTAATATTTACACATACAACTGTACGCAAACAATGACACTATGAGGACAAACTTATTATCAACCTAGAAAAGTCTAGCTTCTGTATGTATCTATAGTGAGAAATGTAGAATATAGTATATGTGTCCTTTGGGATAATAGAATGACCATTTTCAAGTTCAGAATAAAAGTTCATATACAGTGATATACGTAGATTTGTTGTCTCAAGAGTCAAATTATGAGAAGACAAATGGTATATACAGAGTCTAACACTATATAGTATACTTATTTATAAGAAAATCGATCTTATAATTGCATATAATAAAAATAAATGACAATAACTCGTTACATTATCTAAAATGATGAAATATAATGCGTTTCATATAACCTTTCTACCCATTTTAGTTCAAAGATAAGAGTCAATAGAAAATAAATCAATTTGAGTATTGAAACATTTGTAAGCAATTTCAAATGTCTTTGCTTTAGTGTGGTGTTGTATAATGGAACAGTGGAGAAAATATACTCCTTATATATATTAGTATTATCATAATTAGACAAGGGAAAAAACAAGGATATGTGAAAGGACCATCTTGTCCTTTACAAAAATTACCAACTCAACTAAGAAATAAAAATCTCAACCTCAAGAAATGATGGAGTAGAGGTTCCATGATAGGGTGAGAGTCTACTATTTCTTCCATGAAGAGTTTCCTCCATGTGCTAAGGTCTTGTCCTCTTGTAGAAAAACGTCAACATCATCACTATTGAATAATTTCCCTACTTGGCTCACCTTCCTCTTTAGATACAAGACAATATCTTAGCTTCGCCCACCCTGGTGGTGTAGTAGTTAATAAATCTTTTATGACCAATTTGTCCTTGCCCTTTCGCCCTATTGTGGGCTATGACAGCCAAGCTGGAGAGACTCAAAAGATTGTAAATACTTGGCTCTGTCGCCGCAACCAATGTGTAACAACTATATATATCTAGATTTTGAATGTGGGGGAGGGTAGGGGGTACGATCTTTACAACTAGTAAGGGAGAAAATTGACTAAAATTTTTAAATTTTCAATATTGGCTTTAATTTGTGACGGTGGGGTGGCTTTGCCCCTTGATCCCTACGTCCGTCCTTGTCTCCCTTTTTTTCGTGTTTGAAAAAAAATGTTAATTATTAGAAGTAAATGTTGAAATTATCTCAATAAATGAGTGACTACTTACAATTTGGTCTTAATAAGTGGCAGCGATGCGCAAATGGTTCCCTTAAGTGTGTATTGCGCGCACAAATGGTCTCTAAATTAACATTACCGTTAAAAGTTAACAATTATACTTATATATATATATTTACTTTTTGTTCATTTTTACAATTTTGATAAAAACTTAAAAACACATGATAAAATGTTAAATTTGAGGGCAAAAAATGATTATTTTTAAGACATGAACTCGTTATTGGTGTTAGAAATTAATGAAGTTTTTCATTTCAGTTTCGTAATGAATTTTTATGAGACAACAAATATGAATTTAAATCTTAAAAATTCATCTTTTTTTTGTTCTAAATTTGACATCTCATTGCCTGTTGTTGTTTAAAATTAACAGAATAGTTAACCTGGGAACTAATTTGTAATTTTTTAGCCTCTATCGGGAACTAAACTGCAATGATACTTCTATTAGGAACTAAATTGTAACTTAGTGATACTATCAGGGACTATTTGTGCAATTTACACAAAATAATATTATCTTCTAATGTGTACAATTTCCAAACATGTCACTAACGATTGATCAATTTATAACTAATAATATTGTAAAAAATACGGTAATAATATCATAAAAGTTAAGCCAAACGACGTTATTGGACTTGTAATAATTTGAGATGAGAATCAAATATGAAAAGCTTGTTAAGATTGCTCTTAACAGTGTTTGATAAAGCCGACACTAAAAGACTTACAATTTGGCATACAGGGACAATCGTGTCCTTTCAGAAGGTAAATTGTTGGTTAACTTTATGTTATTGTTTGGACAATTGTGTTTTATGGTTGTAGTATAGTTGTTTTTCTATTAAGTGATTAGATTTGTCTTTGTAATTTGTTGTTTTGGAATCCAGATTTGATCTAGAAAATCCTTACCCTATCATACTACAGTACTACTTTTTATATATGTTGCTCCATTATATATAGTAAAGTTTTCCCGTATGTTATTTTACCTTTATAGAATTCAAATTTCATCTTGCTCTAGTGGCAAGCATGCTGACACCTCTAGTGAAGGTCTCGGGTTCGAGTCCTCTTGCTACCAAGGAAGTGGTCAGAGAGAAGAATTTCTCTCACTAGTTTGATGCTAGTCGCCTCTTTCCTTGAATTTACGAGTTTACAAATTGTATTGATGTTTGGTGATTGTACTGTAATGGATTAATCGTATTAATAAAATCAAAGGGTAACCCCTTTTAAAAAAAAAAAAAAAAAAAAAAAAAAAAAAAAATGTACCGTATATAGTAGTATTATTATACAACTGCATCGCTAACCGTGTAGATATACATAACTTGGCAGTCTATTATTCATAAAGTTCTCGACTAAATTGATGAGGTATCTTGCTAGGCGTGAAGTTATTTGTTAGATTGTGCATGTAGTATATATAGGTTGTTATTGATTTATCTCATAGTAAATTTTTTGATACAATTTTAAATAAAGAAAATGTATAAATTACTTTAACGATATCATTACATTGTGGGCAAATGGCTTTTGACATCACTCAGACACTCACGTTTGGAAAAAAAAAGGCAATTAAATCACTCATGTTTCAAAAACGGATCACTACGTTTAAAACCTCACTCATTCAGGTCAACATGTTAGTTTTTGAAAAGAGATTTTTGTCCAAAAAACACATATTTTCTCTTATATATATATAATACACCCTAAGTTAACTCTTAGTCACCCCTAAATAAGTCTAATTAACACATTAACCCCATATTTACAACATATTTACTCCATATTTATTAACACATTGACCCCTACTATTTCTCCAATTTATTCTCTTAAACTTACTTTTTGGTTACTTTTTTTTTCAATTTAAACTTTCAATTTTCTTTTTCGAATTTTTTCGGTTTTTTCCAATTTTTTATTTTTCACTTTTTACTCGATTTTTTTTCGATTTCTTTTTCACTTTTTTCGGATTTCTTTTTTGATTTGTTTTTTGATTTTTTATTTGTTTTTCTACTTTTATTCGATATCCCTAATAATTTTTTTTGATTAGTTAACAAATGTTTGATAGTTGTTTTGGCTAAATGATTCGATTTTATTAGTTGTTTTGGCTAAAACTTTCATTTTTTGTCAAAAAAAATTGGATTTTGATAGGTTTTTCGCAAAGGTGTTCGGTGTTGATAGTCATTTAGAAAACCAAATTTTTTTACCAAATCGAAACTTTTAGCCAAAATAATTACCAAAATAGAAAAAAACGGTAAAAAGAATTCCAGAAAAAATTGAAAAAGAGAAAAAAGAAATCGATATTAAATTGAAAAAGAAATCGAAAAGAAATCAAATAAGAAATGGAAAAAATATCGACAAAGAAACTGAAAAAATAGAAAAATGAAAAAAAAGATCGAAAAAAGAAATTGAGAAAAAATCGAAAAAGAGATCGAAAATAATTGAAAAAAAAATCAAAAAAAGAAATTGAGAAAAAATCGAGAAAAGAAGAAAAAATCAAAAAAGAAACCAAAAAAAGAAATCGATAAAAAATCAAAAAGAAAAATAGCTGGGCCGGAAATCAGCTAGGCTCAGCAAAAAAATAGTTGGGAGGTGCTGCAGTTGTGGGGTTTAACTGGGTGGTGGTCGCAGGTGGGAGATGATAGAGGGTAGGTAGCTGTTAGGGTTGGGTTGAAGATGATGAAAATGATTCATTTATTTTTTTTTGTTTTATTTTATTTAAATTAGATAATTGATATTGTTAAAGGAGATTGTATTTTTTCTTTATTTAGATTAGTGCCGAAAAGTTAAATATTTGTGATAATCTTATTTTACTTTTAATGAAATATCATGACAGAGGGTAACGTGATCCAAAATAATTGTTTAGGTACAAACTCATCTAAAAAATGTATAGGCGATAAATTGACCTACTAAAACGTTCAATCTCTTATTTAAGAGTGAATTGCACAAATGATCCCCAATGATGTAACCAAGTTGCAGTTTAGTCTCTTAAAGTGGCCAAAAGTTACAGATTAGTCCCCACGTTAATTATTCCGGTAACTTTAACATCAGCACGCGATGAGAGATTACATTTGTGACAAAAAATGATATTTTTGAAGACATAAACTCATTTTTTGTGTTAGAAATTAATGAAGTTTTGCATTTCAGCTTCATAATGAATTTTCATGAGACACCAAAAATGAGTTTAAGTCTTACAAATTCAGTTTTTGGTCCAAATTTAACCTCTCATAGCGTGTTGATGTTAAAAGTTAACGGAATAGTTAACGCGGGGCTGTTATGCAACTTTTGGCTACTTTCGGGGACTAAACTGCAACGATAACACTATTGGGGACTAAACTTTAACTTGGTGACACTATTGAAGATTATTTGAGCAATGCGCTCTCTTATTTAAATAATTGTCAATAATTTGGGTAGTCTTATGAAATTTAGTAGTGATTTTCGCTTATAGTAAATTATAAAAAAATTAAACTATATCTTGCTAAAGATTTTAAACGAAGAAACATGGGATTAACCTACGGGTAGCCGGGTAGGGCCCTATGTTTTTTAGTGTTTCTTCGCTCCAATTTAAATTATATATCGTTTTTAGTTATGGGTGTCTAATTTTAATAATCAATTACTTGTTGTTTTTCAGTTCAAAAAATATAAGTTAACATCGATAAATTTATATTAAAATGTATTTTCATAAAAATAACTTATTATAATTTTTATAATATAATTAATTAATTACTTTTAATCAAAACTCAACACTTGAAAAACAAAAAAGTCTAATATTATGAATTTAATAGTGTAATATATATAGACTCTGGAGTATCATTTTGCTTTGCAAATTTATTAATGGTCTCCTAGCTTAATTGTTTTAGTTTTAGATTTGACCTCTCCCTCTTCTACATTTTTAAAACTGGCCTTCTCTAATTCATTTTCATTCTGATTTCCCCTTGACAGAATAAACTATGCACTATTTAATGTGATTAAAAAACACAAAGATGTCAATTAGTTAGGTGAAAAAGATATCATCATCTTTTACAATTGAGCGTATTTAATTTGTACACAATACATAGGAATATATGGAAAACAATTAATAAACTATGCACTATTTAATGTGATTAAAAAACACAGAGATGTCAATTAGTTAGATGAAAAAGATATCATCATTTTTCACAATTGCGCATATTTAATTTGTACACAATACATAGGAATATACGGAAAACAATTAATAGTTACAGTATATTAAAAACCAAAAATGCTTGAACGCGCGAGGTACTAAATCCATTCGCGCGTCACGCCTTACTGTTTCCCTCTTTTTCCTTTCTGTTTACACTTTACCCCATTTTTTCTTTTTCTTTCTTCTTTCGCCCTCTTTTTTCCCCTCTTTTCTACATTTACCCCTTCTTCTTCTTCTTTTCATTTTCCCACATTGACTTTTTTCACGTTTATTTATCCACCTCAATTTTCATTACCAACTTTCTTTTTTCCCATTGCAATTTTATAACTACTTATTCTTCATTCATTTTGAAACAAAAATATATATCCATTAAGTTATATATGACCAACAAGTACATGTACTCTCCTTTTCGTATTAAACAATGCGTATGTAGAAGCTCAATAGTGATTGTAACTAATCACATGTGTAATACAAAAATTATTATATAGTCTTTATGTTCCTTTTTCATTGTCGTTTTAACATTTTGCACCTAAAAATGTCCAAAAGATATATTGAAAATATAATGTCAAATAAAAAGTAGATGTATAATTTTCAATATTAAAACTACTACAGTTTTTTTATGCTGGAATGACGAGTATTAACATATTTCCCTTTTTCATTCTTTTTACATTTTACTCCCTCTTTTTCCTTTTTTTTTCTTTCTCCCCAATTTCCCCCCTCCTTTCCATATTTATCTCTTCCACTATTTTTCATTTTTCCACATTAAATTTTCACATTTATTTATCCTGAATGATTTTCATGTTCAACTTTCTTTTCAAAACCATTTTAATTTCATGGCTATGTATTTTTCATGTCGTTCGAAATAGAAATTATATCCATTAAGTTTATGACCAACAGGTACACAATAATGTAACTCATCTTCACGTCAAATGACGGGCATGTATACACAGACCTCATATTTAGGGGGATGAAAGTGCAACTCGAATGAACTATCTCGGACCATTTTAAGAATTATCTCATTATTTGACTCACATAAATTTGATATATATTATAATATTAATAACAAATTACGAAAAATATTACATGTTGATAAAATCTCAAAAGATATAATATTCATTTTTGTGTGTTTAACTTTGATTAACAAGAGCTAATTAATATAATATAATATGAACAATTATAAAAAGGTGCTTTAATGAAAATCCTCTTCAATATAAATTTTATATTTTTTGAATTAAAAAATAATAAGTGATTGTTCATCAAAGTTAGACACGTAAAACGACTAAAGATCCATTTAAAAAATGGAGGGAGTACTAAATAGTTAAAGTAAGAAGTTTAAAGTTAACCCATTATAATTAGAAATGGAACTGAACGAACTTTTGTGGATGGATTAAGTATAGTTTATATGAAGAGTAATTGATGATCTTCTAAGATTTTGTTTGTATCAAACTTATCTTTGATTAGGGCTGTGAGTGAACGTAAAATTTTTGATTTGGTTCCTATTATTCGGCTCGAACACGTTCAACTTGCAGTTCAGTGCGCATATGCAAACGTATACGCAAACATTAGAAATGGATATTCGACCGAACGGTGCGAAATAGTTCGGTCCGACCTGTCAACATATTAGACTTCAATACTCCATTGATCCAACATATTATATATACTTCATAGACACAGTCAATTATATATACTAAGTGACACTTATTGGCATTGCTTTCTATTTCGTTTGTTGAGAATTAATGAGATCGATGTTAAAACTAATTGATAATGAATGGATAAAATCTAATACCAAATAATACTTCATTTCGTTTTTAAACGATTGTCATATTTTGACTTTTTTTTGGTCAACATAATACGATTTAAAAGTAAATATCTATTATTTTACATGCGAAAAATTATAAAAAAATTGATATTTCAAAAGTATATATTGAGATGAATCAAACAAGGTCCCACAAGACTATATTATTTCTTATCGTTTAACGGGACTTCATGGTCAAATTTTATAATGTTTGACCAACAAAAATTTAAATATGACAATATTATAGAGACGGATGGAGTATTACATGCTTTGGCATATTCATGATTATGGATGGATGAAATCCAAGGCCAAATATATAACATTATATGCTTTATGACATATAATGGGATGAAACCAGTAGGGCTATATAATACTTCTTTCGTGTGAAAATAGTTGCCGTTTTAGCAATTTGCACATAGAATAAGAAAAATTAAAAATAGTTAAAAAGTACATTGAAAAAGTAAAAATACAATTATTTGGAACTATATCATTGGTCGTTGATTGCCAATTTCAATAGAAAAAGTAGTCAAAAAATTCATTGAGAATGTAAAAGTACAATTTTCAATGTTAAAACGTCAACTATTTTAGGATAAAAATAGTGTCAAAACGTCAACTATTTTTGGACGGAGGGAGTCGTAATTATGTACTTTTCTGAATTCTTGAGAATTAAGGACATAGAATATACATTCTACATAAATTAATAATATGTAGTGTAGTACATTTGCCAAAAACATTGATTTTTAGTTAATTAAGTTTGTTAGATTTTGCTCCCGTTCAAATTTTATTGATTTCGTCCTTGCTTCAATGTGGTCAAAGTCCAGATGTTGACCCTGATATCATATTCAAAATTTATGAGATTTACACTAAAATCAATTGAACATATGTCGATGGCTCAATAGCCTAGTGACATCCGACCCAACCTTTCATGTAAGAGGTTATAGGTTCGAACCTTAGCTTGTTGGAGACAAATTTGTCTCATGTTATACTCTATCTCTCTAGTTAGGAATTTATGTAGTAATTATTTGTAAAACCATTGTACCCATAATTATCATTGCTAATTTATATATAAAAAAAAAGAATTAATTGAACATATATATAGACAAAGTTTAAGACCATATATATTAGCCACCTTATATGATTTAGATTTTAACACATAACATTATTGGATGAATCATCTTTCAACGCATGTCACATTATTGATGATATCAATTGACATCCAAAGATATAAAACAATAAAGAAGCTAAACAAATATATATATATATATATATATATTATTATATTATTGAAACATTTCCTTAATTAGAGAGGTCAATTGGAAATAATAATAAGTGAAAATAAATATATTGTGTGTATGTACTACTCCATGCAACTTGCATGCATCATGCATGAATGCATATATGATTTTCATTCATGCATGATTTACATGTATAGTAATACGGACAGTATTTGAAGTTAAGATATTAGGTATGTGAACGAAAATCAAGAAACAATAGTAACGTCCGAAAAACATAGAATCTAAAGTTGCTGTAATTGGATGGGCGGCAAATTCATCATTTTGTTGGATTATAGAAACAACAGTTAATCAGAAATAGGCAACTATTGTCTATATGTAAATATTGTACAAATATCATTAAATTTGATAAACCTTAAAGACTTAACTTCCCATAAATTAGTCATTCAAATTATGTAAAATATACTCCCTCCGTTCCTAAAAGATTGTCACATTTTGACTTTTGATGGTCAACAAAACACGATTTAAAACATAAATATCTATTATTCTACATGCGAAAAAATTATAAAAAGTTAATATTTCAAAAATATATATTGAGACGAATCTAACAAGGTCCCACAAGACTATATGTTAGGGTTATGAGTGACTAGCCCATAAGCCCACATAGTAGAGACTAGGGTTAGGTTGTTAGGGTATGGGTGGCAGCCCATAAACCCACACAAACCTATATTTATAGGTAAAATATAACATAAACCTATGGGTGACTAGCCCATAAACCCACATAGTAGAGACTAGGGTTAGGTTGTTAGGGTATGGGTGGCTAGCCCATAAACCCATAACCCTAACACTATATTATTTCTTATCATTTAATGGGAATTCATGATCAAATTTTGTAATGTTTAACTACCAAAAGTCAAAATGTGACAATCTTTTAGGGACGGAGGGAGTATATACGATCATGCAGATGAGCATTAATATGTACTCCCCACATTTTCCTCAAATCAAAATCTCCATTTAGCGATGAATTGAGAATCGAATCCAGGACCTTTTGGTCACTAGCGAGAGACTTTTTTACTAGACTATCCGATTAACTCTACTTATTACTACTTTATTTTGGGTGTTAGTTGTACACAGGGAGCCATCTCTTATTATGCGTTAATCTAATTTATTTGGTGTTAGCCTAAGGAGTTTATTTACCAGATTATCCTACCTTAATCTATTACTACATAATGGCTAAGGGCTTAAGAAGCCAGGTGACGCATTCTCTTTTTGTCATTTTTCATTTATTTTGAATGGTAGTTATGTTTTCATTTTATAGTTTATTTTAGTTGGTGCGGTTACTTTTATAAATATTTATAGTAAAAATATCCTTAATTATATAACATAAATTAAAAATTATATGAGATAAATAAAAAGTTATTCTCATATCTCATTTTTGACATTTTTTAGAAAAAATATCAATTAAATTCGTTTAATTACTTCCATTTATTTGTTGTTGGTTTAATGCAAATCATTGACGACATTTAATTATTATGTCCATTATTTTTTAAATAAAAGGATATTAACTAAACAAAATATTTAAGTGCACATGCTCGACTGTGCACCGGTACTTGTTAAGATTAATAGCTCTCAATTTTGTTAAGACTTCGAATAACTTATGCAAGGTCCATCTATTATCTGCAAAATAAATTCTCATACTGAATTTTTATATATTTCTTGAAATTATAAAAATGAATATATCATGTTAAATTAAAAAATCCTAAATCAATCCTTGTTGAAATTAATCTAAACTTTATTAAAATTATATTTAGAAAAAATGAATTGATTAACAATTTGTTAACTACAAGTACCATCATGCATGCACTTAGGCAACTTGAATGTAATACAAATTCATGATTGTGCCTTAAAATAATTGAGGAGAATAGAAGAGTGTGGAGTGATAATAAAAATAAATAAGCCTGACAATAACTTTTGGTCCATTGTTGATATTTATAAGAAAATGAGTATGCAATATGTATGTATTGTATAAAGCTGTGCAAGAAGTCGCAGACTCGCAGTTCTTACCATATATATATCCTTGGTCGGCGATGCATCAGTTCTGGTGATTGTGAAGGTAATAACATGTGAGAGAGAATGATGCAATATAAACTTATTATGCCTTGAAATTTGTTAGCAAATAAGGCTCGAGTAGAGATATGTTGGAATTAATGGTCCCAACAAATATGTGTCCGTTCTAGTTTGGTTTCAACTAGTTGTTAATTTGTTGAAATGGTCCCAGTAATTGATACATTTGGTACATTAATCCCTAACCTTTAAATATAGACAGAAACTAGTAACTTTGGGGCAAAATTGAAGTTTTAGCATAAAGTCAAGGTGAAAACGCAAATTTGGATAGAAATTGAATTTTCTTTGTTTTTTTCTTTAACTTTTTTCGATTTCTTTGTCGATTTTTTTTTAATTTTCTTTTTCGTCTCTTTTCGATTTTTTCCGGCTTTCTTCGATTTCTTTTCAATTTTTGCCGATTCCTTTTCTTTTTTGATTTTTTTCCTAGTAAAAATGGTTCGATTTTGGTAGTTATTTTAGCTAAAAGTTTCAATTTTGACAAAAAAATTTGGGTTTCGTAGTTTTTGGCAAAAAGGTTCAATTTTGATAGTTGTTTGATAGAAAAGTTTCGGTTTTCGTATTTTTTTGATAAAAAAATTGGATTTTGATAGTTGTTTTAGCAAAAATGTTCAGTTTTTGACTTTTTTCGAAACAACTATCAAAATCAAAACTTTTTACGACGTAACTACCAATTAAATTGATGAATGTCAATATTAGTATAATTGAAAAAATTGCAATATATAATCATCATAAATCACAACTCAAATATTATATCTATCCTGCAGATATATAAGCTTATATATATGGTCCAATTAAGTTGATGAATGTCGGCAGTATGATCTCAGTAAAGCACATTCAATAAATGGTAGAATAAGCATTCAATTTTAGTTTATTGTTATTATTATTATCATCTCTGTATATGTCATTTCTTTATTTACACTTTATCTTCGTAAGACATAATAATCGGCACTTCAAATAATTTGGCAGAGCTGAGTATGAATGTTGGCTACAAACAAATTAAATAAAAACCAATATTGTATTGTAGTGCATGGATTATGAATATATGATTGAGCAATGAGCAAGAATCTTGCTGGATAGGAACTTCACCAAGGCGGCAAGGCCCATCCAATGCAACTCGCAACTTTGTCATTATGGAAATGGACACTTTGAGCTTCATCATATTACTTTCCCATTTTTTAAGGCTAAAATTCATCTCGCCTCTTTATATTGACAATTTGATCAGTTTATTTTTCAAACTATTAAAATTGGTTTATCTGCCTTTTGAACTGATTATTTTGAAAAATTTTACCTTAAAAGTGACTCATTTTTGAAGTTTTAATAAATAAATAAATATGAATTAAACGTATAGGTTTTTAGGATCAATTTTAATAAACAACAAATAGAAATACATACAATAAACAGAATCTTCAAGCCCACTTTGTTATTATACAAAACAATCAAGAGAACTCAATTTATCAAATGTGATGAATAATTAAGAGTTTTTAATATTACTCAAAAGAAAATATGTAAAGAATCAATTAACCCTCTTAAAATCAACCTCAAACATAAAAGGTTCGAAATCGCTCGAAAATACGCTAAGATCGGATGGTGTTCGGGCCTTGCCCGATACTACCCGATCATCAGAGGGCATGTAAAAAATGGGCTTGATCGGGTCTTAGCCAAATTTGGTCCTCGATAATGAGAAGAAGTTGTACTTTGGTCCCAGATAGTTACATTACTGTAAATTGGTCCCCAAAAGTGGTCTAAGTGCTGCGATATAGTCCTGAAAAGTAACAATCGTAACACATTAATCCCTATTTTCTCGAGGACCATACTGCAACATTTGTCACTTTCGGAGACTATACTGCAACACTACTTGTATCATTTTAGGGACTAATATATAATGTTACAACTATCCGAAACTAGAGTAAAACTGTGTCCCACTGTTTGGGACCAAAATGTGTAATTTACCTCTGAACAACTACACAGCCCCAAAAATGCCATCAGGTGTTCGATCGGACGGACGATGAGTACCCAATATCGAGGAAACATAGTGTGCTTTTGTATAATTGTTAAAACTACTCAAAGTTATTATATCGACGAGCTATTACTTGAAAAAATTAGATCAATTATTGAAAATGATAATATAAGTCTGGATGAAGTAATAATATAGTGGTTGGACTACTTGCCTTCAATAATGACTACAGACTACATGCGAATAACTGTCAATGTAGGAGATCGATCTTCAAAAATAATAGTGGGTTATGCCATATGAGGTACTAGTTTTATGTTGGACCAGGTACTACATACGGACGAAAGAGTTTCTCTCAACTAGTTTGCCTCATCGAACAATAGTGTACTAAATTTACATGGTAGGGCTAAGATTTCTTCAAAACATTGTGATTTATTTCGTAGACTCGTCCAAATTGAAACTTAATGTAAGAAAGAATTATATTTCTGTCGACATGTCACATTGAAAAATATCGACTTGTAACCAAGTTATATCGTCTGTATCAAATATGATATTTAGAACGAATACATTTTTAGCTATTACAAAATCAAGATTTCTATACCTCAGAGTTGAGTCCTTAATTCCTCAACATAGCCATCAATGGTACGTTTTTTAGTGGTATAAATGAGTTTTCCATCATTATTTATAAACAACATCTATTAAGTTGAAAAAGTATTACTTTAAATATTATTCAACATCAATTTCATCACGGAAATTATTACAATTGGCATATCAACTCACCAACCGTAGGGTGAATGCGACATAAAACATCACAATTTTCATCTTTTTCTATCCTTCCCTTGTGTTATTCGGTGAAACGTTATTTGGTTCTGTTCCATATATCGAGCCTTCCTAATGCACTTATCGACCAGATAAAGTTTCGGCCATGGCAGCCACCGAAAGCAGTGGGTTGCGTCGAACACAACCTAAGGGATCGCTCGGAACTATACCTGATTCCTTGTACTCCGAACAACCATCCATCTGATAAGTACTATACAGTAGAATATGATTGTAAATTCATTCCTTTCGAAGAGACAAAACAAAAAAGTTTGAAAACAAACATAATACATATACAGTAGCAAACATTATTCACTTCATCAATAGTATTTTGATTGCTTACCATACGACAAACATAATGGTCTGAAATGATAAGATAGAAAGAAGAAACTATTGAGATACCACATAAATAGTAATATGTCCATGTAGGATCCACATGACATGATAAGATGTTATGTTTTCTTGAAATTATTTTATGACCAATGAAGGTGAAAGGACAAACAGAAGAACACAAAATTGAGAAAACAACCCCACAATTATGGATTATTATAGTGATATTGGCCCTAGCAATTTATCAAGAATTGGCTGAATTGACAACAAAATAAAAACCCACAGCAAAGTACTAGGAGGAAAACAACAGAAAACCATGTTGCTTGTTTTCGGGTATGCAACTATGCATACCATACAACCATATCATGCAACAAAAACATCAATTTGTTTGGTTGTAGAAACTCAAAGTACAACTAAACTTGAATCTTTTCTAATAGTAATGATGATATGTTAGGGTTACGGGTGACTAGTTCATAAGCCCGCATAAGTATTAGGTTTAGGTTAATATTTATTTATAAATATAGGTAATCTTTATATTGTATGAAGAAAAATAATTATTATCAATAAAATATATCTTTTTATTTCTACATGGTATCAGAGATTATCGGTTCTTGAGGCCTAAATACGATTTCCGCTGCCTTGTCGGTGAGTTTTCTATTAAGGTATACTCACCGACATAATTTAAAAACGTTTTATTTTATTTTTTTATAATTTTTTGTTTGTAATAAAATATCTCGCTCTCTATTGCACCAACTTTATTATTGGTTACTTATATTCAGATATAGTGCTCACTGTTAATATAAGTACTAGTACAAGGTTCTCCTATCATCATCACATGCCTATATTTGAAAAAATTCAATTGGTAGTACGAATTTTAAGAAATGGAAGTGATTTAATAGTAAAAGGTGTTTTGTTTTCACCCCAAGATAGAAAACATTAAAGTAGCCAATCATACTTGCGAACACTGCATTTCTCTTCATCAATAGTAGCTCATCTCAACTTCGTCCAAATTGGTTCATGAAAGTTCCTTGCAACACTCCTAACTTTGAAGAAGACTGTATATACGCTTTTGTATATCAGGGGAGCTAGATATTATACGGTGGGTGTTGCCTGTTGGCGTCTTGCTGGATTAGAATATAGGTGCGCCAACACTCGGTTCTAAGAATTCGGGTTCAAACTCAAACTTGGAACGGGCTTGAAATAGGAAAATTGAATGATTATTTGATTCAGGATCGAACATCAATCATATACTCGACTCGAAATGGTTGGAAATGGACTCTCGGAGACTCAAAATGGACTAGAAGCCTACTCTAACTTTGCTCGAACTAACTTTATGTAATATAAATAGATGATAATATTGGATCTTAAGGACAACACCCAACTATGTGTCTTTTCCCGTATACTTGGTTTGATTTCGACTCCAAGTTTTGAACAAGAATAAGAATCGAAAGTCTTTCATGCGGGCCATTGAGCCGACTTCGTGGGTCGAGCCACCCGTTACCCGGCTAGCAAACAGTTCAAGTGCCAAACAACCGAGTTGGGCCGAGCATTTAAGCCTCGGCTTTACAAATTACAATTTACAAGTGACTTGGCTCGACTCTGGAACTAAACATTTCTAACGAACTGGGTCGAATAGGGCAGGCCCAATAAGGCTCGAACCAAATAGGGCCATGTACAGTTTTCAATGAGCCTATGTTTGTATGTAACCAAATAGGCCCAAACAAAATAGGGCCATGTACAGTTTTCAATGGGCCTATGATAGACTGATAGTAGTTTCCTTAGAGCAAAAACATTTTTATCTCAATAAAAGGAAGAGAATTCAAAAAAATGTTTTTTTTTTTTTTTTTGTAAATTAGCGATGAGGTGAGATTCGAACCCAGGGCCTTCTGGTTAGTAGCGAGAGCCTTTTCCACTAGGCTATTCGATTAACTCAAAAAAATGTTAAACAACTTCTTTTCAAGACTCTCTATAACAAAATGGTCCACACCAAATTTTTGAGGATTCAATTAGATGTGCCAATATATGAGTATTGAAATCATTCCCAAAACTACCTTTATCAAAATTTACTTTATTCTTTCTCATGCACCATCACCAATCAAGTCTATTTTTTATTCCTCACAAATTCTTTTTTCACCCTTTTACTTTTATTTGTATTAAACAGGGTGTCAAGTAAGGAAGTTGAAAAAGTAATAACATTAAAACACATTCCCAAAATTGATAAAGATAATAAATAGAGAATATTTTAGAGATTAATTTAAGGTGACTAGTGTGAATGCTCTTATTAGTTACTCCCTCCGTCCCTAAACGATTGGTACATTTTGACTTTGGTGGTCAAACTAAAAAAGTTTGATCAAGAATTCCCATTAAACAATAAGAAATAATATATTCATGTAGGATCTTGTTAGATTCTTCTCAATATATATTTTTGAAATATCAACTTCTTATAACTTTTTCGCATGTAAAATAAGAGATATTTACGTTTTAAATTGTGTTTTGTTGACCACGGAAGTCAAAATGTACCAATCTTTTAGGGACGAAGGGAGTATTAGTCAATTAGTTGTTTGTGCACAGTACAGCCGGTGTAAATTCGTTCATCATATATATAATTTCGATGAATTTATCTTTTTATAATAATGATGATAAACCATTCTTTATGAACTATATAAAATACTTGTATAATACAATATTTTTATGTAATTCTATTAGTTCATCTCAACTAAATTTAAATTTAATGTGTAAAATAATATTTTCATGTAAAATTGCATTTTAGAAATAAAAAAATAATGAATTATCCTCCTTACATAGAGGAGAATGGAGAATTGATTCAAATAAATACCTCTAATTTCCCCCTTCTCACATTAAATTTAACCTAGATTATTATATATTAGAAAATGTTTTGAGAATCAATGAACATCAACAACTCAAATAACCAAGCTAGTTATATAGTTTTACACATTTGGGAAGTTGGTATGATTATATGATGTGAATATTACTTGTATAATCCTTCCACACACATATATTATAGTAGTACTTTGATATCCGATTTTTAGTACATAATACTATAATGTACCAAATTTAGTTGCACGAACGAATAAGTAAAATGTTTTGTAACACATGTTTGAGTGTGTGCCCACTAGCCACTAACCTGTACATCGAATATGTTACTATAATGTTGTTGGTATTTTAAACGTCTGATTTTAAATTATAAATCGTACATACTCCATTTTTTGTCCTTTGATGTTTGGACTCATCCTATATTTCTATCTGCTCTCCAAATATACTAAATACTCGTTTATTACTGAATTTGTTTATTATTGCATCTAGAAGCTCAAGATTCTCTGCATCTAGGGGGGGGGGGGGGGTGTGATTTCGAAGTATTCGTTTTAACTCTCTTGGAAGCATTTTGCAGCATGCATGGTTGGTTAGGTGAAGTATACTTATATTAATTTTCAAGTATTGATAACATTATTTATGTACATGACATTGTTAATTGAGTATCTTGTACTCAAACCAATAATATTATAATCGAATAGGCTAGTAGAAAATGTTCTTACTACAGTTTGAATCATTCCGGACTCGTTCCAATTGTCTTGAATTCTTGGCATTATGTGGCTAGACTGGTCTACTGGAATACATCATCTAAAACAGTCTAACGTTCAAGTTGATATAGAATAATGAGACATAAATAAATATATTAGTGACATTACATAAAATTATTATATGATCCTCAGTTTTGGTTACGCTATAGTCATGAGAGCTTGGACTCATTTTATGATCCCAAGAAAATTGAAGATATCAAAGACGGCAAAGATATGGTCTTTGAAGGTCAACATCGAACTGCTTCAAATGGACCTCTAATTTGGGATGTTTCAGTACCTCACCCAATTTTATATTAATATCATGTATAGTATCTTTCAAAAGCGCCAATTTTTTGTACAAATAATTATCGACCAAAATGTGCCGATTTGTAACTTGTGTGTATACAACTGGCCACCTTATAGTTTATATACAATGTTTTTCTAGTGTTTCTGCATCATTCTTTGCTTCTTTTTCACCATCATTTTTCATATATTTGCAATATACACTTCACATTTTAATCAAATTTGCAGTTTATATTATTTTTTCAGTGTATTAGACTTGAATTTGCTCGAACATGGTCGGCTTTGTTAGATCGTGATCTTGGGAGGTCTTTCTTGAACACGTATTTATGTTGTGCAACCCACTGGCTAGAAATTACTTTTGACACAGGTTTGGATATTTTTCGAATTCTTCGGTTTTGAGTTGAAGGGACTTAATGTTATATGTATATGTTTTTGGTCGTTATGCTATTAACTACTCCGTATTTTAACTCGATTCTTGGGTTGAACTCGGATTTATATTTTGCCCATCTTGAGTTGTTACTTGAAAGGACTCAACATTGCATGTTCTTGGCTAGTTAGCTTTATGCAATTAACTACCCTTTTAACTTGATTTTTGCGAGTCTTGAAGGTATTTTATTTACTCGCGTTTATGTTTTACCTAAATTTGAAAATTAGTTTTGTGCCCCAAACATTTTAAACTTTTTTTGGAATTTTTCTGGAACTTATTTATGTCATTACACCTTAATAGACAGTCAAAACTTAGTACAATATGGAAAGAACAAAGCATTAACTTCCTTCTAGAACATCATATGTCTTGTGAGAGAAGGTCAACAACGGAGCATGTTAATTTGAGAGAAATTTGTGATTTTTTACCAAAAGTGTTATTTATACTACAAATAAATACTAATAATGTTACGAGTTGTACTTATATGCTTACAACTATTTTGTGAGCACCATGCTCACAAGGGTTTCATGGTCATTTAATAAATGTTTTTTTTTATGGAATGTGAAAAAGTAACACCAAATTTATTGCACTCCAAATTTATTACCATTTATTAACCAAAATAACACCCAAATCTGGAATCTTAATTATGAAATTTTACAAAATATACTCACAATTTTAAACTTGAATACTTAATACATATAAACAATACAAATTTGATTGGTGTACTCAAATTAAATTTTTATTTTCTATTGTGATTTATATAATTTGGTTTGGTATTGCATTAAGTCTAGTCAAGACAAATTCAATTGGTATTTTAACTATTCCACCAATTTTGGTAGTAATCATATTACAATTTCTTAAGCGGTCAGAGTTAATTTTGTGTTTAGAGATAATGAGAGATACCAAAATACATTTTAAGCATAAATAGTAAAGATATATAAATAAATTTTATGTGGTGTTAGAAATTACAACACCAATGTATATTATTCAGTGGTGTTATTGAACAAGAACGAAACACCAGTGTGTATTAGTAAATGGTGTCACTATAAATATATCTAAAATGAGATTAATACTATAATTGTTTATTATTGAAGAAATATATCTAAAATGAGATTAATACTAGTAAAGATATATAAATAAATTTTATGTGGTGTTGTTGAATAAATATGCAACACCAATATATATTATTCAGTGGTGTTATTGAACAAGAACGGAACACCAGTGTGTATTTGTAAATGGTGTCACTAAAAATATATCTAAAATGAGATTAATACTATAATTGTTTATTATTGAAGAAATATATCTAAAATGAGATTAATACTAGTAAAGATATATAAATAAATTTTATGTGGTGTTGTTGAATAAATATGCAACACCAATATATATTATTCAGTGGTGTTATTGAACAAGAACGGAACACCAGTGTGTATTAGTAAATGGTGTCACTAAAAATATATCTAAAATGAGATTAATACTAGAATTGTTTATTAGTGAAGAAATATATCTAAAATGAGATTAATACTAGTAAAGATATATAAATAAATTCTATATGGTGTTATTGAAGAAATATGCAACATCAATGTATATTATTCAGTGGTGTTATTGACATGAGACTGAGAAAATTCATTGGTTTTTGATTGAAATAATTAAAATTAGAAAAAATATACTTCAATTTATTTTAAATGAGATTAATACTAGAATTCATATTTTCGACATTGGTGAGCTGAAGTAATCATTGCATTTAGCTTCCTCTCTCCAATCTCAATTAATTGCTAATTACTCTATCATTAATACCCAAAATACCACTATTATTGTTTTTCCACTTAAAGATGTAAGGACAAAAATACCCAATTAAATATGAACCATAGGATTAAAATATCACTTAAACTCCGTTTGGATTGGGGTGAACCTAGGTGAATCTAGGTGAAATTTGTCATTCACCCCGTTTGGAACCAGTTTTTTGTTTTTTTTTAAGGTTAATGTAGGTGAATCTAGGTTAATGTAGGTTAACACATTCTCCTCCATTCACCCTCAAATCATTCACCCCCAAATCGGTGGGTAATGCTAGGTTAACGAATTAATTTTTTTTATTTATTATTAGATGAGACTAAACTACCCATCAATAATATTACTCTCCGCCAAATATTATTTGCCTCTAAAAAAAACTTTCCTCATCATATAAATTGCCGCTTCATTTCTTTCTTGCGTATTCTTGCAAACTCTTTCTTTCTGCTTGAAAAAAGAGTTTTTTCTTGGCTGCTCTTTCTTTCTTGCTTGAATAATAAAAGATCATATTTTTATGTTTTTCAATTTCAATCCATGTGTACTATATTTGTTTGTTGCTACGTCTAGCTTTTTCTCCTAGTGCAATAATCAGTGTTAATCATTTTTTCAATTAATCTTCTAATTATCAAATCACCTTTGTAATGTTAGTAAATCAACATATACGAGCATTGACATATTTCTTGTTATAAACTACCTTGTGTACTAATCATTAAGTACACGATTTTTGTTGTTTATGTTTATCTTTTGTCAAACATGTGTATGTTTATTTTGCTAAAGATTGTTGATACGTTTCCTATATTTTTTTTTATTATAGAACATCTTTATGTTTTGCTAATGTTTTTATTTAATAACAGTTAATTTGCAAACGAAAACAAGGTATTATGTGTAGAAATAAAGAAAAGGATATACATGTCAGTTTAATAGTTAATAATATTATAATGTTGTTTTTCAAGTTATTAATTATTTTATTTTACCTAGTGAAGGGTAATTGTATCCAAACAGGAATTATAATAGTTTCACCTAGATTCACCTGCATTCCCCTACATTCCCCTAACCTAGGTTAATTTTAAATGTTTACCCTCACCTAGATTCACCCCAATCCAAACGCACCATTAATCTAACGACTCAGATAATTGTGAGCACCATGTGAGCATGACCTCCTAAGCATACAAGAATTTATGTTACATTCTGCATACCACCTCATAGTTTGTATATATGTACACTGCCTTTAAAATGCTCATGCATTGAAGAAAATAACTTCGATTTAATTTGGTTTTGGCAAATTTTTGTTGTTTATTTAAACATAATTTTAATGCATTGGTACTAAATTTGATCTTGGTAGGTTGTTTTCTTGAGTGTTGAAAATGGATGCTGGAGATATTTATAGAGCTAGTGCTAGCATGAGGGCTAGTATGAGAAGGAATAGTTCTTCATTGTGGAGGAACACTGGCACGGATGTGTTCTCACGTTCGGGAAGAGATGAAGATGATGAAGAAGCTCTCAAATGGGCTGCACTTGAGAAATTGCCCACTTTCGACAGGTTGAGGAGAGGTTTACTTTTCGGTTCACAAGGGGCTGCCCAAGAAGTTGATGTGGATGATCTTGGATATCAGGAGAGGAGAATGTTGCTCGAGAGATTGATCAAGTCTGCTGAAGAAGATAACGAGTCGTTCTTGTTGAAGCTTAGGGACAGGCTTGATAGGTAAAGGTTTGATAGTTATTTTAAGATTTACGAAATTTCTCTGTTTCGTTTTGGCTTGGTTTGGTCGAGATTTTGGGATTGTTTATATGGTGTCGTGTTTAATTTCCAGAGTTGGTATAGAATTGCCTACAATTGAAGTGAGATATGACCATCTGAGTATTGAAGCAGAAGCTTATGTGGGAAGTAGAGCTCTGCCCTCTTTTACTAACTTCACTATAAATATATTAGAGGTAATGAATTTGATATACTTTCTTTAATCACATTGATTTGTGTTAACTTTTGTCTTACGATAAGCAGGTCTAAATAATGTTTCTTACTCGATAGGGGTTGTTGAACTCTCTCCATATTCTTGCGAGCAGAAAGAAGAAAATAAATATACTTCGAGATGTCAGTGGAATCATCAAACCTTGCAGGTAATTTATCGAAATATCAAGATACATATAGTTGTTAGGCTCTTGAAACTTGGTGTAATTGTAGATTCTTATTAATTTCAATTGGACATGAATATTTGATTTTTGTTTTGCAGATTGACATTACTTTTAGGTCCACCTGCTTCTGGTAAAACTACTTTGTTGTTGGCGTTGGCCGGTAGACTCGATGAAGAGTTAAAGGTAAAGGCAAATTCACCTGTTATGGCCACCTCATTCTTCAACTAATACGAGTTAAAAAGTAGTTGTAAGGTTTCTTTAATTGTTGTTTTCACGATTTGACACTAGAAATCCGGAACTGTGACCTACAATGGACACGATTTGGAAGAGTTCGTTCCTCAGAGGACTGCAGCCTACATTAGTCAACATGATCTCCACATGGGAGAGATGACTGTTAGAGAGACACTGGAATTCGCGGGTCGATGCCAAGGTGTTGGTACTCGTTATGGTTAGTCCTGACTCATGTGCCTGTGCTATTGAAATTCAACCTTATAAGACGGTCTGAATATTGTGGAATAATTTTTCAATTATATTGCAGAGATGCTGGCAGAGTTGTCAAGAAGAGAGAAGGCAGCTAATATAAAGCCTGATCCTGACGTTGATATCTATATGAAGGTGAGAGCTCAGAGACCGCAGTAGTGAATAATTTCAATACTTTCCTTCGTGTTCATAACAGTCATTGTGATTGTGGTAAACATTTGCTTTATCTAATTGTATTTGTCAATGAATGGAAAGTCTTGATCTATTGACATTGTCCTAAGCCAGAAATAGTGAATATGATTTAAGTCGAAAGCTGTCATCTTCATGTAGAGTGTAAAGGTAAAAAAAGAGGGTTGTGCTTGGGTCTTCAAGTTGGACAACCTTCTTTCTGCCTTCGCTTGAACTAAAGAATTTTATTTTCCAGAATTTTCTGGTGTGTTTATATTCTGAAACTTAACTTGTAAGGTTCATTCTTCATATCCAACTAATGTTTACCTTTTTTTTTGCGCTATTAAGGCAGCAGCAACCCAAGGCCAAGAAGCAAGTGTTGTCACGGATTATGTTCTGAAGATATTAGGACTTGAAGTATGTGCAGACACAATGGTAGGAGATGACATGGTTAGAGGAATTTCCGGAGGTCAGAAGAAGCGTGTAACAACTGGTATAATAACCTCCATCTGTTTCAATCAGAGTTTTTAGCTTATAGGGAGATGAAGACGTGATGTAGCTTTTAAACTAAACACTCTTTTTCTCAAAATAAAATAAGTTCTTGCAATTCACAGGCGAGCTGCTTGTTGGACCCGCAAGTGCCCTTTTCATGGATGAGATATCAACTGGATTGGATAGCTCTACAACTTATTCCATTGTCAATTCTCTTAGGCAATATGTACATATTTTGAAGGGAACTGCATTCATTTCACTTCTGCAGCCAGCACCCGAAACATATAATCTCTTTGATGACATCGTTCTCATTTCTGATGGCCAAATTGTCTATCAAGGTCCTAGAGAGCATGTCCTTGAGTTTTTCGAATCCATGGGTTTCAAATGCCCTGAGAGGAAAGGTGTGGCTGACTTTCTGCAAGAAGTAAGTCCGTGAAAAATAATAATCAAAAGCATTGGCATATTGAAATCTTCAGTACATTTCTTTCTAATAGTAATATCCAAATCATGTGAAGGTGACTTCAAAGAAAGACCAGAAGCAGTACTGGGCAAAGAAAGATGAACTCTACCAATTCATCCCAGTGAGTGAATTCGCTGAGGCATTTCAGTCATTCCATGCTGGACGCAAACTGGGGGATGAACTTGGTATGCCATATGACAAAAGCAAAAGTCATCCAGCTGCGTTAACAACTGAAAGATATGGTGTGAACAAAAGGGAGCTTCTGAAGGCTTGCACTTCAAGGGAATTCTTGTTAATGAAGAGAAACTCGTTTGTTTATTACTTCAAGCTCTTTCAGGTGAGCATTCCAGATTTTTTTCTTCTGTATATTTCACATTTTTCTAATATTTAATACACAATAACTAACAATTGGTCTTTTTTGTTGTGAATGGTTTTAGCTCACAACCTTGGCGTTAATTGCTATGTCACTCTTCCTAAGGACCAAGATGCATCAGAACAGCGTGGATGATGGGCAAGTATATGTCGGAGCATTGTTCTTCACAGTTATGACTATGATGTTTAATGGAATGTCAGAGATGGCCTTAACAATCTTTAAGCTTCCTGTCTTCTATAAGCAAAGGGACCTTCTATTCTATCCTGCTTGGGCCTATGCACTTCCTACGTGGATATTGAAGATCCCTATCTCTTTTGTTGAAGTGGCTCTCTGGATAGCTCTCACATACTATGAAATAGGTTTAGATCCAAACATTATTAGGTACGAATTCGAGATATGGTTAGTACTTAAGTAATCGAGTCTGCCTCATAACATTGAGGGTTCTAAATTTTTTTCTGCAGATTCTTGAAGCACTACTTGTTACTACTGCTTGAGCAACAAATGGCATCAGGGTTGTTCCGTTTTATTGGTGGAATGGGCAGGGACATGATTGTTGCTAACACATTTGGATCATTCTCGTTGCTTATACTAGTTGCACTAGGTGGTTTTGTTTTGTCAAGAGGTACAACTTCCCTTGACTAATATTATAGAGGTACAAATAATTAGATAACTATTCTCATACTAAATGGTTGATTGCTCTTTCTTTCTTCTTCTGATTGAAATTGTAGAGGATGTAAAGAGTTGGTGGTTATGGGGTTACTGGGCTTCACCATTGATGTATGCACAAAATGCAATAATCGTGAATGAGTTTACAGGGCACCGCTGGAACAAAGTAAGTGTATTATATATGATAAGTTTTCGATTTATTTTTCTACCACCAATTGTCTCTATCATGAAAAGATCTCACTGAACTATTACTAATTCTCTGTTCCTTGATGGTGATATTTCCTGAAGCCTGGGCCAGTTCCAAATGAGACACTAGGGGTTACAGTACTGAAATCTCGAGGATCATTCCCGGATACTTACTGGTATTGGCTGGGAGCAGGGGCATTATTTGGATTCACTATAGTGTTCAACATTTCCTTCAGTTTTGCTCTTACTTACCTCAATCGTGAGTTACCACCTGTTCTCATTTTTCTCTACTTTATCTTAATTCCATAATATTAATTCTCAAAAATCTTACAGCATTTGGCAAGTCTCAAGCTGTTGTAGTTGAAGATGATGATGGAAAAAATCATGTTGAAATGACAGAAAGAACTACAGACGTTTCATCTCAAGGTGATCGATCTTTTGAATTGGTCTTTTCCTTCTTTGTCACTTCATTTTATTGATATAGATTTTGTTTTGCAGGAGGGGATCAACTTAGAAGGAGAATCGTCTCATCTGGATCTTCATCAACTAAAAGCAACGCCATCACTGAGGTGATAGATAACAAGAAGAAGGGGATGATTCTACCATTTGAACCTCATTCTCTCACATTTGACAATGTCAAATACTCCGTAGAAATGCCAGTGGTAAACATGCAAAATAATCTTCTGATATTTATGTGAAGGCAGTTTCCCTGTTGAGGTAGTTGCACCATACTACAATACACACTTATGAGTTCCTTCTAATAACATTTTAGGAAATGAAAGAGCAAGGTGCTGAAGAAGACAGGTTGATGCTCCTGAATGATGTAAGTGGAGCATTCAGGCCAGGTGTCCTTACAGCTTTGATGGGTGTAAGTGGAGCTGGGAAAACCACTCTGATGGATGTATTGGCTGGAAGAAAAACCGGTGGGTATATTGAAGGCGATATCAAAATATCTGGGTATCCAAAGAAACAAGAAACTTTTGCCCGTATTTCAGGATACTGTGAGCAGAATGACATTCACTCTCCCCATGTCACCGTGTACGAGTCTCTTGTCTATTCTGCTTGGCTTCGACTGCCTCCAGAAGTGAATTCTGCTACTAGAAAGGTATGTATAGCTTAAGATTACTTCTCCTTCTTTCCTAGTTAAGTATAATTGCATTGTTTGACATTAGTGAAGGTCTTGATTATTCTGCAACCTGTAAAAGCTGTGTGCATATTCATTTTTCACTTTCTATTAATTCACCAAAACATGGTACTTTTGTGGCTAATGTGAAATGTTGATGATTAAGTTATCAAGTTCTTAACTGAGCTCTTTAAGTATTTCCAGATGTTTGTTGAGGAGGTCATGGAACTTGTGGAACTTTCTCCATTAAGAGGAGCGCTAGTTGGCTTGCCTGGGGTTAATGGTCTCTCAACTGAACAACGCAAGAGGCTGACGATTGCCGTTGAGCTTGTGGCTAACCCGTCTATTATTTTCATGGATGAGCCAACATCGGGATTAGATGCCAGAGCAGCTGCAATTGTGATGAGAACTGTCAGGAACACTGTAGATACTGGAAGAACAGTTGTATGCACAATCCATCAACCAAGCATTGACATTTTTGAGGCATTTGATGAGGTAAGTAGCTTATGTGAGAGATAACAAGTTATGGTGATCAATTTATTACTCATGAGATATTAAGATCTTAACTAATCGAGTCATTGCAGCTCTTTCTTATGAAACGTGGAGGTCAAGAGATATATGTCGGGCCATTAGGCCGTCATTCTAACCAACTGGTCAAGTACTTTGAGGTAAGTTGTATAGTTGATTGCCTGAATGATCTCACAACATCCAAACAAAGATTATCTATATCTTTATATTCTCCTATATTTATTTTCTATAATCAGAGTATTGATGGAGTAAGCACAATCACGGACGGTTATAATCCTGCAACGTGGATGTTAGAAGTTTCTTCTTCAGCACAAGAACTGATGTTGGGGGTCAATTTTGCGGACATTTACAAAAACTCAGAACTGTACAGGTTAGTTTCTCCGTTATTCAGTCTATTTGTCAGTCCATATAGGAAGACCTTCACATCTTGCTTCTGAATCATCATTATCCTTAGTTATATTTATTCATTGCACCAAATTTGATTTCAGGAGAAACAAAGCACTGATTAACGAATTAGGCGTACCACGACCTGGCTCACAAGATCTTTATTTTGAGACTCAATATTCACAACCTTTTATGACCCAGTGCATTGCTTGCTTGTGGAAACAACACCGATCATACTGGCGCAACACATCTTACACTGCAGTTAGATTTTGGTTCACAACATTCATTGCATTAGTGTTTGGAACCATGTTCTGGAAACTGGGTCAAAAAATGTAAGTAGTGAAGTAATCAGATAGAGTAAAATGATGCTAGTTCTTGAAAATGGTGTTTTAAAGTCTTCTGAAATGTCATATATATCAGGACGAGTAGACAAGATTTGTTCAATGCCATGGGTTCGATGTATGCTGCTGTACTTTTCCTTGGAGTCCAAAACGCCTCATCAGTGCAACCTGTAGTTGCTGTCGAGCGGACAGTTTTCTACAGAGAAAAGGCAGCTGGGATGTATTCAGCTTTGCCATATGCGTTCGGGCAGGCATGTATCTTGAGAGAAAAGTCTTTGTTACATGAAACATGATAAAAGTTCCTAAACCAACATTCCTCCATTTGTAGGTCGCCATTGAGGTTCCCTACATATTTGCCCAGGCATTGTCATATGGTGTCATTGTTTATGCAATGATTGAATTCAGCTGGACTGCTGAAAAGTTCCTGTGGTACACCTTTTTTATGTTCTTCACCTTGATGTATTTCACTCTCTATGGCATGATGACTGTCGCTGTGACTCCAAACCAACACATTGCTGCAATTGTTGCTTCCATGTTTTATGGAATATGGAACGTCTTCTCAGGATTTCTCATCCCAAGACCTGTAAGTTCATTGGCATGGCGTTCATATACCATCATTAAATCTTATTTTTCTGTCGTTGAACACAAAGCACCTTAAAATTTCTGCATTTTGTTTGTTGATCACAGAGGATACCTATTTGGTGGAAATGGTATTACTATGCATGTCCTGTTGCATGGACACTTTACGGTATGCTTGCATCCCAGTTCGGAGATGTGCAAGAACGGCTAAGTGATACAAACGACACAGTTCAACAAGTCTTGGAGGACTATTTCGGATACAAGCAAGATTTTGTTGAAGTATGTGCAGCCATTGTTCTTCTTTTTGTAGTTCTTTTTGCTTTCATTTTTGCCTTCTCTATTAAGGCCTTCAACTTCCAAAGGCGATAGAGTTTTGGTTATTAGTGCATATTCAGATACCTTGTTAACAGATTTGTTAGTCTCAAAGTTAAACAAATTAGAAGTTCCCTTTCTTTTCTCCCTGATATAGACTTTTTGCTATTAATCAATGAATGTTTCTTGATTTTCTAATTACTGGATATCTTCCCATTATGAATACGCCCTCCTATTTTTCAATTGACGTTTACACTTTTCGATTTCTTTTAGGACAAGTTGGTACACTTGAAATGTTCTTACTTCTTAACTTATAACTACTCTGTGTGTTCCGTAGAACGAACAACACATCAAATTATTGTCAATTTAGCAATTGTGCGACAATAAGAGTTATTCTACACAATTTGGTTCCATACTTCCATGCAACATGATGAGAAGTAAATAATATTGTGAATAAGAGAAGGTTAGTTTTCTAATTCATCACAATATTTTGGAAAACTCCATTCAATATAGAATGGTCTGTATCCTATTGAATCCCCCTTGCCAAACTTCACTAGGCCAATCCATCTTTCACCAGTTCTTCCAACCCTCTCCTCAGCCTCTCTGAAGCGCGCCGACAGTCATCCTCGACCAAACCACCAAATGCAATCCGAACATGGCCTGGGCAGCCACTGGCACTCCCTGGGATTAAAGCTATTTTATGCTTCTGAGCTAGCCAGCGAACGACTTCAAAGTCATCTCCATATTTATCAGGAAGCTTAGCCCACAAGTATATTGCTCCTTCTCCTCCTTGAACTGCATCTTCACCTAATGGTGATAGTGCTTCTTTAACAAGTTCTCGGTTCTTCACGAGGTCTTTAACTTGATCAAGCACCCACTGAGGCCCCGCTTCCAATGAGTGAAGAGCTAGTCTCTGTGAGATTATAGATGCACATATGGGTATGTTATCTTGAACTTTGAGAAGCTGACTTGCTAGGCCTTCAACTTCTGATGGGTATGCAATCTGCAAGGATACCATTATGTAATTTAACACAAACATAGAGTATTACTAAGAAATTATAATCTAACAAATTCAATCATCCTCAATCCTCCTGTCATGTAGATTTCGCTTTACAAATAGGAGAACCGTTGCACAAAGAATATACAACGGCTATTTCTGAGAAAGGCACAAGTATCAGAAGTTTCTAGCGAACATCATAGGACCCTGGATGGTTAATGAGATTAACTTACATAACCAACACGCCATCCCATCATCCCATAAGCTTTAGAAAAGGAAAATAAATTCACAATGTGGTTGCCCTCTACACATGTATGTTTCCGTCCATCATACATGAAGTACCTGCAAAAGAATATGTCACTCTGCTGAAAAGCTCTATAGGTATCGTACAGTAAAAAACATTCGTTAGCACTATTCACACTCGTTACAAGCAATAGAAGAGAAGTGTGGAATAGTGGACTGTATTATAGATGAGAATCAGTCAGTAGCACCTCTCTTGTACCCAAAACATGTAATTGACCAATAACAACAATATAATTACATGCCCCAACGCCTACAAAGAGACTCTTACGTAAGTGGGGTATGGCTGGTCGGATTATATTCAACCTTACCCTTATGCTAAGAGAGATACTATTTCCAAATTAACCTAACATGAGGTGCAAATCTACAAATCACACTAATAGATAAGAAGCTTATGTAGTGCAATGAGCCATTTTGATTTATTTACTTATATCCAAGATTCACAGAATATAAAACATTTTTTACTCCATAAAGTAACGAAATAATTGATAAAATTGATCTTTCAAAATGAACACTTTCCACAATTGTACGAAGTAGCAAAATGTTAATTATCATGTTACTCACTCAAACTTGACAAAAGGAATACATTTGGAACTTGCCTTCAATTCACGTTTCCAACAAGGTCATCAATAAAGTTACGCAGAAGAATCTGCAATATTGTTAATTATCCCTAATCAATTATTAGTGGTTTCTGATACTCTTCATCTTTCCACGAGAGGAATACCAAATAAATACATCTTGAAAGTTCAGATGACATGCTAACAACTCTATTTGAACAGCAATAAAATCTCCAGCACCAGGAATGAGACTTACTCATATGTATTATCAACGACAAGCCAACATCCAGCTTTTGTACATATATCAGATATTTTCTACTAGACAGAAAATATAAATAAAGTCAGATTGGATACATATTGATATCATGAATGTATCACATCATGAAAACGACGTAAGGGTAGATATAGAAACCTTAAGAAGTGGCTCAGGTATGTAGGTTCCAGACGGGTTGCCAGGATTTACAACAGTTACTAGTTTAGGGGTTGGTTTTGTTTCTCGTAGTGTCCTCTCTAGCCAATCTGAAAAATATAGAGAATTTCTTTTTATATATATATTTAGCAATATTAGCCAAGGTGCATGAAACAGATATTGGTATTATTATGCTCCATAACTTATGAGGTGCATTTGATGTTATGGTAAGAAGCATTATGTATCTCTATTGATATAACTATTAATCATCCTCTCGGAAAAAAAAAGAAGGAAGTGTCAAATACCTGCATCTGGGTGGAGAGTCTTTGGGTCACCAGGACCTACAAGAATGTCTGTAACACCAGTCATTTGGAATGACATGAATGCATTGAAATAGTATGGTGCAAACATTACAACAGAATCCCCAGCGTCACACAATGTGAGGACAGTATTCACGAATGCCTGCAATAAAAGAAACTAATAAGAGAAACATGTAATACAGATGAAATTGACCTGTGTATTTATAATACAAAATAACGATGATCTCTGATGTGAAATCACAACTAATTCATATTGACAGGCAGAACTTTTCCTAGGATAGAAAAGATAACTAATGAAGGTGAAAACTTAAAAATGGAAGGGAGCAAACTGCAAAGGGAAATTCCCCAAAAATGGTACTCGAAAGTAGAAACTATAGAACCTGGTCAGGTATTGGAGTACTCGATTTGCTATCTTCACGATCCGGTTAGTACCGACTCGCGTATCCTTACTCCGACTCATCTATAAACGAGTGGGTCAAAGAGCCGAGTTAACAGACCAGGTTTTTTGTGTTTATAGCAGCAAGGAGAAGTCTTATAATATATTAATATGTTTTTACTTTGGTTGGACAGGGTATCTTAACTAGCTCTTCGAAAATATTCACGAGATTTCCTGTCCGTCTCTTTTGTTGACGAGTTTTTTTACCCCACTCCCTTCCATCACTACTCAAGAGACATGATTTAAAACAAAAACTTATAACAATATTATTAGACTATATAGCAAGCCTCTGAACCTGCCCCTCCCTTTGAAAGAAGGAAACCACAGGAGGTAGTTGTTGATCTGATTACCTGATTTGCTCCAGCTGTGACCATAACTGATGACTTCTGCAACTTGTTTTCGTTGCATAACTGCAAAGGGGTGTCAGTCAGAACATTGAGCCTCATCAATTTGATTATTCCTTATCAAATCATGCAGCATTAGTGATGAGGAGAATCTTAAAATAATTCATTAGAACCTTGATTGACCCACCTTTTTCAATATTGCCTCTCTGAGTTCAGGAAGACCTTCATCAGCACCATAACGACTAACTGATGGCTCCCATACAAGTTCTTTCACCTTGTCAAGTGCTTGTTTTGGTGGTTGCCAATGCACGACCCCCTAGATATAGCATCATAGAGAATAATTATCAAGCTCGATTTTCATTTTTTAACCCAGGCTGCTGCCCTCAAGTAAACGTTTAAATACAGCTATAACTTTTAGAGCTCATATAGCAGCATACATTGTAAGTAATGTCAATAAAACTGAAAGTACAAGGTCTTTGATTTTTTTCATTTTAGCACTAAGAAGGTGATCATCATCAAATGAGGAGTGGAAATCTATAACTGCAACAAACAGAGCCTATAAAGTCCTCTTGGGTCCAATGCCCTGCCACAGTTTATATCAGCTAAAGTTTAAATTTGAAACTCTGTCATCTCATCGAAATAATCGGAAGGCCAATTCGAAAGATACTGCTACTCCCCTTTTCCCAAATTGTTATCACATTTTATAGATATGCAAAAAATATTAGTGTTTTTGACAGCGGAAAGAAACAACATATTGGAGTTAATTGTTGAAATGCACAAAAAGAATGACCAGTGTATCGTAAACTGAATTAAACAAATCACGCATTGGATTTGCAAAAGCTTCAATCTAAGTAACAACAGAAGCCAATATTGAACAAATCGAAACATATCAATAATTAATATAATAAAATCTCCTTTTCCCAAAAGTTCTTGAAATGATACCCCCTCAAACCACTCACCTACAAACAGTTTATAATTGCTCATTTATCAATATATATTGGAATACCACATATCTAGATTTGATACCCAAAGAAAAAGGTGTTGCTCTACAGAACATAAACATTGGAGAAAGTAAACAAACCTGAGCTAGAGATATACAATCTTTAACACCCCCTATCAATTGCTGCATCTGCAAATTTTAAGCAACATTTTTTCAAACATCAAACAACCAAACAAAACACAAACAAACAACCCAATTAATGACACATAGAGATCATTACATACCTGAACCATAACTGGAGTTTCTGTCAAAACAGCCCTCTTTGCAAGCATCCCAAAAGAACCCATTTTTCTTGATCCCCCTCTTGAAAAATTCTTATTACGAGGCCTAAAATGAACTGACTCAATTAGCTACCAAAAGGGTTAGTCTAGCTGCCAATGACAAGTTCTCGTTCGATTATTCGAGTCCTTGCAACGACAAATGCTATAAATGAAATTAGTACAGAGAGCTTATATCTTTGAACAAATTTAACAATGTCAACAAAAGTGTTATAAATCTTTTGTTTTATTCAATTATAAGAAAAGGGGCACGTCTGAAATTAAGCGGATGATGCGTTTACGGCATGTGTATATTACTATATATTACATAAAATGACAAAAAAAAAAAAAAAAAAACCAAACTTTCCAACAATTGACGAAAAAGTTTAACAGCTTTTGTATTATTGTATGTCTTTTTTGTGATTATTTTACCATATACTTAATAATCTTGATTGATAATTATTTATTACTGGTGGAGTGGTTATTTGGTGGTTTTTTGTTGACTCTACCAGAGTTTGGTGAAGCAAGAAAACCACCTACCATCTGTCCAAACTCATCTAAATTACTGAAATTCCATATTGGCTTCTAACTTATTTTTAAGGGTGAATGACAGGTAAATTTTCGAGTTTAAAGTAAATAATACTACTAGTTGAGTTAGTGTCATTTTTTATATCTATGTATTAAATCATAAATATAAATAGATTAGTCAAGACCCCTATAAAGTATACTCCAACAAATATGATTTGGTGGGTGAGGTTAGTTAAAATTCGGGTAATGCTATACACACGATAACAGTGTTCTATGTAGTAGTAAAATGACAAATTTACCTTTCACTTAAGTCTCTCAACTATTACGCTTCCAAACAGGGAGACAAAATGATCATTTCATACCTAAAATTCACTATTCTTATGTATATAACAGATCATTATTCTTTTTTATAGATAGGAAAACAAAAGCAAAACTATAATGGGAGGTATAAGTCTCTCCCATTATATTTTTGCCAAAAAACATGACAATTGTTATAAAAAATATAGTAACTCGATGCCTTATTACAAAATGAGGAGAACTTAAATACATTCGTAGATAAATCCGACAAAATTGTTCACCAACCCAAAACAACATCCTTCATACAATGTCCATGCAAGAAGATTTCCAGTCCTTCGATCTTGTGAGAACGCGACAACATCTAGCAAAAGCTTGAGAGAACGTTAGATCACTGATAATTGAATGTCATTATATTATACTATTCCTTAGTTGATAATTTCAATAGAAAAAGTAAGTAAAAAACATCATAAATGTAAAAGTACAATTTATTATACTAAAATAATACTTATTTTCAAACATAAAAATGTAAACTAAAACCACAATTAAGAAAAATGGATGGAGTCATGAGCGTACGTAGAGGTGGGGGTCCATTGTCCACCCTAAAATTTTGAAATCAATTATATATAATACATGTGATACAAAGAACATATGTGTTTGTAGCTCAGCTGAGCCACATAACTTATTCACGTGAACATTAGGGTTTGATTAGTAAGTTTTTTTAAATTCATGTTTATCTTTAGACAAACGTATTGAGCTCTTTTTTTATAATAAGAGATGTATTGAGCTCTTTGAAATTCTTAACTTCACAAGAAAATAGTTACTTGAATTGGTTGACATAACCTTTTACATGCTCGAGGTTGTGGGATGAAGCCCTTTTAGTAATATTTTTGTCTTATATTTTACCTTTTCTTTCACTATAAATATTTCTTTCTTTTGAAATTTCGTCCTCTCAATTTCTTTAAAAAAAAAATCGACCCTTTCATTTTAATTTCGTCCCGATTAAAATATTTTTTAATATTGAGATACATCTTGGTTAGTTAGATATGCAATAGGAAAATAAATGCATTACTTTATTTAGTGGTTGTTTCCCTCATAAATTTTGGGAAAATGTAACGCAATATTGTAGTAACATATAGAGTAAAAAGTAAGGAATCTAGTTTTATTTCAAAAATTAAAAGATAAATTTTAAAATAATAAAGTTGATATTTAAAATAGATTTTAAAAATTTTAATAGAAAAACTGGTGTAAGTGTTCTTGTAACAATGAGAGAGTCGGGCAGTTCGAGGAGAATTTAGGATTGGGATTGAAATTGGAATCAGAGCCTTAATTCACAAAGATAAGACAGTGACTCGACAGAGGCTATGTTTAGATGGGAAATTTGTGCCCTCCTCTTGCAAGTGTGCATCCATGCATCCAGTATACTATCTTCGTCCCTAAAGAATTGTCACATTTTGACCTGAACTGTTATACACACACCAGAACAGTAGCACTTTTGAGTGTGAAATTACATTTATGCCCCCCCTATTTAGAAATGTAGTAATTGAGGATGTTAATTCAAGGGCCAAATAGTCATTGTACTCCTAAAAACACTGTTCTGGTGTGTGTATAGTGGATCCCCATTTTGACTTTTGTTGGTCAAGCATAATAAAATCTGATCATGTATTTTTATTAAACGATAAAAAATAATATAGCCTTGTGAGACCTTGTTATATTCGGCTCAATATATAGTTTTGAAATATCAACTTCTTATAAATTTTTCGCATGTAGAATAATAGATATTTACGTTTTAAATCGTGTTTTGTTGACCACCAAAAAATCAAAATGTGACAATCATTTAGGGATGAAGGAAGTATCTCTTTTTTTTACTAATGTAGAATTATTGAGATTTCAAGGATGTTATTATTTATGCTTTTAATATTTTAAATAATTGTAATATTTTGGATACAATATATAATGGGCTCATAATCTATAACTATGTCTAATTATAAATTGATTTATGTATAAAAATTTAATCACTATATCGAATTTCGTATCCTTATTCACATCTATCTTCACTCAAGACTCAATGCAATCATGCAAGTGAATAAACAAAGCTTTATTTCATTTTGACTCAAAATATCTGAGTAGTTAGGTGAATTTGGTTATTGAAGTGGCACCCATTTTTGAATGTTTCGATATGTTATTTTTTTTAAATTAATTAAAATATAAATGTATTAGGAAAAAATATGTGGTTAACCAGATTAAATTTGATAAGTTTGTAAGTCTGTCGTAACATGAATAAAAATGAATAACATAACCTTGTTATACGTAACAAATTGTTATGTAAACTGTTATTCCATGCATTCTTTTTTATTTGTCTTCTAGTCTTAATTTTATGTTTTCAAATATTTGTTTTTGTAGCATAATTAATTGTAAATTTATATTTTTGATGTATTTTTTTGCTTATGAAGTTTCCAACTAACCAAGTATATAGTTTCAATTGATTGTCATTTTACATTTTCAATGTACTTTTAAACTACTTTTTATTCTCATTAATCTATGTGCAAATTGCTAGAAAGACAAATAAAAAAGAAAGGAGTAGTATTTATTATTTAAATTTTGAACTCTCTCTTTCTTATTTTTGTCGTTCTTATATAATTTTTTTTAATTTCATCCTTCTTTTATTTTAATTTGAATTATAAGTAAAAATTTGAGAGAGAAGGGTCCTAACTCCTAATTAGGCCTGTAATCGAGCCGAATCGAGTCGAATATTTGCAAGGTTCGAGTTCGGTATCATGCCTTCGAACCTTTTCGAACCGAACCGTTCGATTTTGGAAATACCTAAAAATCAAGGTTCAGGTATCAGTATCATGCCTTCGAACATACTTCGAGCCGAATCTTTTCGAGTCGAATACGTCGGACTATTTTAAACCGAGCCGTTTGATCACAAGGCTAGGCATGCCTCATGAGGGGGATCGGGGTGGGGTAACGGCTTTTGAGAAGAGAAGAGATGAGGGAGGGCCGAAGGGGAGGGGGAGGGTGATCTGGAGAGTAAAGATGAAAGAATGAGAGGAGTACACTGTACATATAAGGGAATATATGTGGGTTGATAAGGATTTTATCATTAAATACATATATATAGTGATTAGGGTTTATATGTGGGAATATATGTGGGTTGAAAGGAATACATATATTAGTCCACAATGGTTCAGCCCTCTTATTTAATGACGGGGGAGGGGGGTGATCGAGCCGAACTAAATCGAACCGTTCGTCTCGATTTTGGAAATACCTAAAAATCAAGGTTCATGTATCAGTATCATGCCTTCGAACATACTTCGAGCCGAATCTTTTCGAATCGAATGCGTCGAATAATTTCGAACCAAGACGTTTGCTCACAGGCCTACTCCTAATACTTCCATTTGTCTTAGTTGAAACTCGAAATGTTGGATGCCTAGATGAACCAGATGTAGATGGAAAATGGGCCAAATCCTTGGGACTTACTACTAGTCCACTACCTCGGTCCATTATATACCAAATTCCAATGACACCCGAATTTTACTTCCTGTTGTTTATTGGGTATTTATCAATCGTCATCCAATGCATAATTTGCCTTCCTAAATTTATACCATCAATCAAATCAAACCAGTATAAAAAATTTGTATAAACTTTAAACAATGTATGCTTATTAAGATGTATTTTTTATATCTGAAGTTGGTGTCCTCCTAGTTTAATATATAATATTTTGGGCTATTCCCTCTATTGTCAAATTGGTTTTTAGAGTGAAATCCCACAAACTCTTAACATGGTATCATGAGCCAGACCCGAGTGTAACCCGCCGACGTTGTTTCCAGCAGTTAATATCGGGGAAGAATATTCAACGACGATTGGACTACACGTGAGGGGGAGTGTTAAGATGCATCTCCCACATCTGAAGTTAATGTCCTCCTGGATCAATATATAAGATCTTGGACTACTCCTTTAAAGTGAAACTCCCATAGGCTCTTAACAATGCTCAACAGTCTCTTTATGGAAAGACAAAAACAATCGAAAACTAAAAAAGTGTCTCGTAATATAATAATTATATGAGTATATATATATGGGATGCTTAATAACAAAAATACAAAATGACTCTGGTCATGAGTCTATGAGAATAACAAAAACAATAACTATAGTCAATACTTAATACTAACATTTGCTACATGTCAATATTTTACTAAGCTTAAGCATGAATATATAATGGAGTAGCTTCTATTTGATCTAATAAAGCAAATTAATGAACACTTTCATTCATAGCTAGCAGTCGGACTCTTTGATGATAATGTCCTCGGTGCTATTCCAATTGTCTTTAAACTTGTCATCAATCTAATTTTCTTGCATGATTCAACGAACATTCTGTAAATCAATTATAAAAATTTAAATGAGTTCATCTTACCTATATAATTTTAAGATTTGTATGTTTATAATTTTAAAATTTGTACATTTATACCAAGTTTCAAAGATTGAGAAAATATTAATAACAAATAAATACTCCCTCCGTTCCTAAATGATTGTCACATTTTGACTTTTCATGGTCAACAAAACAAAAATTGAAATGTAAATATCTATTATTCTATGTGAAAAAATTATAAAAATTTGATATTTCAAAAATATATTTTGAGACGAATCTAACAAGATCCCACAAGACTATATTATTTCTTATCGATTAATGAGAATTTATAATCAAATTTTGCAATGTTTAACTATAAAAGTGAAAATGTGATAATTTTTAAGGACCAAGGGAGTAATATATATCATTAGAAAAATAGAAAGGAAACTTACTTCCATGGAACATCTCCAAGTAACATCCAATCACCATCTTTATCTTCATATGTTGCCACATATTCAGATCCATTTGTTGAATCCACAAGCTTCTTCTTATGCAAAACATTTTCTGCAAATATACAACATATCAAAATAAAACTCTTATAAATATAATTAATCTATAATAATTATTAATACCCATTAATAATATATGTGACAAATTGAAGTATTAATAAAATGAATATACTCACGGATTGTTAGGCACGTAAACATGTTCTGAAAAGCATTTAGAAGGTGTTGGTAGCTGCTAAACATTTCCAAATCAACCTTTCTAAGGTAAGGAGCTCCATCTACAGCCACCTTCACGTACTTGCTATTCTTCATTATTTTCATATTCTTCCTGTATGCTCTCACCGGTGGCCATCCCACAACTTGTGCCCTATACCAAATCAAAATGCATATACTCATCACGATCAAATTTCAAAGATTACTCGACTTTAATTTGTCGTCTATATAAACATAGTAATATATCAAAACTTGATTATGAATTACTTACTTTGGTGTAGCCTTTTCATCTACGACAAAAGAATCTTCACTTTCTTCATCATTTTCAAACTGTCCAAGCTTCAAATCAACAGTGTCGAAAAATCTACGCTTAGTTCCTTGTTTGTGTCGCCCAGGCAAGCTCAAACTCAGCTCTGTTTCTTTCATATTCAGACCGGAGTTGCAAGAAGAAGACATTGTTAAATTTTTTCTGAGATTTTTCTTGGTTTTTTGAGTCAATATATATTCCTTTTACTTGTAGCATAGGCTGCTCTCAATAATGTTGTCTGATTGATGTGTAAAGTGAGTGTTTTTATAAGCAAAATGGAATATGAGAAGAGCTAATGCAAACGCGTTTTGTTGTTCCCCTATTTATAAGCTGAGGGACCTTTATGCTTCACTAGAATAGTTGTTTCCTCTTTTTAATCGAATTGAATCATTTGTACCAACAAATGTTGCGATAGTTTTTTTTTTCTTTACTTGTCATGCATATTAGTAAAGTACATATTTAATTTTATATAGAGTATACCCCTTCCATTTCAAAATATTTGGAGTGTTTTGACTTTTTACCATTCCCGAGATATATATGACTTTTTCTTTTTTTGGTAATAAGCGATGAATTTCATTAAAGAAATGAAAAAAATAATAATTACAAACTTATACAACTATGGACCAGAGTCCAGCTGATGATAAAATAACCAACAAAATCTCAAATAAATTCTTAAATCCAACATGGATTAAGAGTTCGGCACAATCCTATCATCAGTTAAAGTCTCAGGCATAAAACCCTGGACTATAGCTACTACACCTTAACTTCATTAAACCTAACACCACTAGTAAAAACTGTAAAAAGTTATCATTTTAAAACTATACATTGAAAATAAACCTAACATCTCAAATAACTATATCATTTAGTATCGGGTAGTGCAAATTTATGGTCAAAATTTTAATATTTGACTCCCAAAATCGAAAGTGGTCAAACAATTTGGGATGGAGGAGGTATCTATTAGTCGGGAACCTTTTTAGTGAAATTATCATTTTGTTTATGGATGAAACTTTCTCAAACACTATACTTATATATAAAAAGCAAAATAATATTTTACTCCTCAAAAAACACCTAGCAATATTTGGGTGTGTATAACAATTCAGTCATTAGTCATTGACAATATTTAGCTAGTTACATTCATAAGAATAAAAAAAAATAAAAAAAAAAAGTGTTGTAATAGAATGTATTGAAATCATAGCAACTAATTTGAACTAAAATTCTTAAACTAGAATGATAAGTTGACAGCTACATAGAAAAAGATGGAGTATAAATGAAAGATTGGCATTTGAAATAAAGGGTTTACAGTACTAATAAAGGAGTTTTTTATGGGAAGTTTCTAATAAATATGTATTCTTAACCTGAAATTGTCAAAAGGAAAAAAACTTAGAAATTGTCAATATATTTCAAAGGAGATAGGAGTTTTCTTTGTAATAGAAGACCCCATATATATATATATTATTAAGTAGGTGCGTTGGATAGACTTCGAATTAATTTTATAGATTACAAATTATATCAGCTAAGTAAACAAATATTATACAAATCATACGATAAAAAATTGAAGTTATAACCTTATAGTCACAAGCTCAATAAATTAATTTGAAAGCAACTTCGTATTATGATATATAAATGATATGCTCATTTAAGGTGCCCCGCTTGGCTAGTCCATCGCCTAACAGAAGAGGTGAATCCGGGATGTGCCTCTAGCGGCTCGGTACTCCACCTCAAGAGTGTCCAGAGAGGCTGAGTAACCACCCACAAGCAGATCCTCCCTTGAACAAATGCAGAGTTACTCATGTACCTGCCGTGAATCGAACCCACACATTTATGAAAAAGCACACTCTTATAGTAAATTTTTTTATCATTTGAGTTATGCCTCGTGGACTTCGTATTATGACATATGTGTAATACACAAGTGGTTATGATTGTACCATGTCATTGGTCTGGCTTTATGATTATTGTTGAGCCCTTAGTTAGTTTACCCCTTGAATTCAACCCCTGTTTCTTTTAATATACTGTAATAATTTTAGAAATACTTTAGTAGTGTAGTGGAATTGAACTGTATGTGTCGCCTAGGCGCCCACAGGGGACTTGATTACAATGCAAAGAAGCAGACAATATTTATTCATCTTTTAATTCTTTTTAAAAGTTGCATTCTGTCACTTTGAGATATTTGTTGCATACACATGCATCCACGTTTCAAACGTTAGCATGAAGAATTCTATGTTCGTCATCGATTGCTTCACTATCTACTCTTTAATTTCACATATACACATAATTTTAATTCCAATTGAATTGTCATTTCAAATATATGTATAATATAGTACTCCCTTCTTCAGTTTCAATATATTTGATTGTTTAAATTTTTTTGTCATATTTTAAAATGTTTAATTGTTTATATTTACAATAAATTTTTAAGCTTATTTTTCCTTTTTGCCCTTGTAAAATACTTTTTACCCTTATAAAATACTTTTTATCTGTAATAAATTGAAAACATATTAGTCACCAAATAGTATTCCTCTAAAATCAAGCAAAATCTGACTCGATAATTATTACACTTAACTAAAATCGTTTCTATGCAAAATCTGACTCGATAATTATTTTATATTTCTATAAAATATAAAAATTCTAACTCAAATAATAAGTTAAAAAAACGGAGGAAATATAAAACTTGAAAAATAAAGTTGTATTCGATTGGACAAAAAACTAAATCAAGTAAAATCGTGCAAGATTGGGTTATCGTGCGTGTGGACCAAAAGATGAAAAACATTGTGGGTCAACATGTCGAGGTTATTAAGGTAAAGTCAACATTTGAAGAGTCCAGATTTGCCAACTGACCACATATAGAAAGTGGTACCACTAAAGCAGGTGAACTTGTTTCTTTGTCGGAATCTACACTCCTTTTATTAGGCCCATAGTACTATTTATTTTAGGCCACGTGTTGTTATACAATTGGCCACTATTCAATTTTCCATCCTCACAATCGTCATCCAAAAGTTTACTTTGTGTCAATTTAAGGTCACCATACATTTTTTTTTTTTTTTTTTTTTGATAATTAGCGATGAATTGTGACTACAATGATATTACAAACATGAATACAGAAATTGCTAACTAATAGAAAGTTAGAGTATAATATGAGACAAATATGTCTCCAACAAGGTTCGAACCCATGACCTCTTACATGAAAGGTTGGGCCGGATGCCACTAGGCTATTGAGATACATTTAGTCGTTTAATTGTTGATTATACTCCAACTAATTACAGTGTATCTTTTTTATGTCTTATACAAACAAAATAATTATACTCTAATTATGACATTGAGTGGGTTTTATTTGTATGAAAATGAGAAAAATTTATGTATTGACATAACTATAATGACAAATTAAATCAAATTTGATGATTTTTCGAAATACGTCTCACCATTTATTTTTTTGGGATGATTAGGGTAAGGTGCGAAGAGGTCCACAACTAGAAAAATGACAAATATTGTTAATAACAAATGTATTAATTAACACATAAACGAAGTTAAGAGTCATCCATACGATTTAAACACCGCAACAAAAATAACGTAAATCTTAGTTTGGTGGATGGTTGATCCTTTCACTATCAAACTACTGAAAATAGGAGATGCCGAATCCAACAAGGCAGTAAATTTTTGAGGTCACGTATGCTGCCTACTAAAATTGATAGTGTGGTTGAAATTTCAAATTGGTCCCTAATCGATCAATTTGCAGTGATTTGGAATGGATTCTAGCTGGATTTTTATTTCCTTCCTGGGGGAGACGTTATCTCAACAAGTACTTAATTGTGTAGGCTCAAAATTATGCATTACCACATCACAAGGATTATCATTTACTAATGATTTATTTAATTATTTTGATATGCATGAACTAAAACTATTATCTTTATGAGTACTGTTTGATTATTCTAGCCTTTTAGGCTAACGATAATACATGAATGATCGACTTTGTGTAAAAAAAGGAATGTATATATACATAAAATTAACACCGAATAATTTCCGTCCAAACTTAATAGATCCGTCCAGGTCCAACGACAAACATACATATATTTTATAAATTATTAACAATAACAAAAACAAGAAAAATTAATAACCATACTCGATTTTTATTTTTATACAATATAAAAGTGAAGTATCCCGTATATGTCTCTGCATTTGTTTAAGGGAAAATCTGCTTGTGGGTGGTTACCCAGCCTACTCTGGGCACTCTTGAGGTGGAGTACCGAGCCACTAGAGACACATCCAAAATTCACCTCCTCTGTTGGGCGATATGCTAGTCAAGTAGGGGCGTCTTAAATGAGCGTATCATTTATAAAGTTGCTCAATTCTTATAGTGCAAAACTCTTCAATATTAACATGCACACAGCACACCTGATAATCTCATTTAGCACTAGCTAGGTGGAATATATATAGCTAGTCGCCTCATAATGATCATAAATGTCAAAAGAGATTTGATAAATGAAATGTATATTCAATGATAAATGGCCTCATCTTGATATGCTTCACCAAATTTGGTAATTTTGCTTAATTTAATACGACATCGATCAATCTCGAATTTTCATCACAGTTTCCATTTGTTTCTATAATGACGAAAAATAGTGTGATCTACGAATCTTTTGCGTGGAATTTGCGTTAGAGAGACCACAAATCCACAATATTTCTGGCCTGGATTTCTAGAAATGTCATCTCAACATTCAATTTTCATGGAAATTTTGGTTGTAAACTTTGTTATCAAGATTCGATTTAGGTTAGGTAGGAGAGGGCTATGACAACAAAATTGTTTTATTATATATGACTATGTTCTAGAAATTAAAAAACTAAAATCTTAGGTTTAGTAAGAGGAGTGTAATAAATAATACTCCATGTGTTAACTAAATTGGTGTTAACTTTTGTGTTAACTAAATCTGAACCATTGGATTAATCTATTTGCAATTTTTAAATCTTAGTATTATTTTTGATAGATTCATCCAATGATTTAGATTTAGTTAACACAAAGTTAACATCAATTTAGTTAACACACAAGGATTGACTCTCCCTAAAAGATTGTCACATTTGGACTTTTGTTGGTCAAATATAATAAAATTTGACCATTAATTCTCATTAAACGGTAAAAAAATAATATAGTCTTGTAGGACCTTGTTAGATTCATCTTAATATATTTTTTTGAAATATCAACTTGTTATAATTTTTTCTCATGTAGAATAATAGATATTTACGTTTTAAATCGTGTTTTGTTGACCATCAAAAGTCAAAATGTGACAATCATTTAGGGATGGAGGTAGTATATCATTTTATACTCAAACCGAACATATGAACGAACCTTTCAAGAATTAAAAATACGGGTAATTGCACTTTGTTCCTTACAGAAAGTGTTACAGTTTGGCCCTCCAATTAAGAAAAAATTGCTAAAATGGTCTCGCATAATATGTGTAAGTTGTACTTTAGTTCCAGTGAATGTACAATGACCTGCAGAAATAGTCTCTAGTACGGGCATAAAAGGTGCAGTTTAGTTTAGTCCCTCTTTTGAAGGAGACGTTAAAATTATGACGAAAATATGGTCAAAATAGAAATTTAAAAAATAAAATATTGCTTAAAAATGTGCACTTTAGTTCTTGATATTGATTAAAAAAGGGTGCACTTTAGTCCATCTTTCTGTCAAATTTTAATGTCTTCTTCAAAAGACGGACTAAAGTGCAACATTTTGACCAATATTAAAGACCATTTGCGCAGAACGAACATTTTACTGAGATTAGAGTCAACTTGCACATATTATCTAGGACTATTTCAACAATTATCTACCCGACTAATGGTTCCACTAAATTTTGACGGTTTCACTGGACATCCATTTCAAGTGCATATCATATTTTTGCACAATTGGGTTATGAAAATCCATGTGCCAAGCATCTTTCAGGTATTTTTAGGGTTGAAAAGAGTTTTTCAAAATATTTTGAATTGACAAAATCAGGGTAAAAAATGAGGGCAAATCAAAATTGAGTATAGGAACATGGGTGGAAACTTTGAAAAATTACAATTATTCCCCAAAATAAAGAGTTTAATGAATGATGTTATTAATGAACTATGGCTGTTCTTATTGGTGGACAACATCATAACTCAAACAATCATACTCCCTCCCCTTTTTTAATTGTTATTTTAACCTAATTTTTTTGTTTCTTTTTAATTGTCGTTCTACCATAATTAATTATAATTTTACATTTTCAACATACTTCTTAGTTACTTTTTATATTGCAATTATTAACCATCCAATGATATGATAACAATAAATTGTCTTTTTATATTTTCAATGTAATTCATATAGTAAATGTATTACTTTTTCTTAATCTATGTACAAATGATTAGAACGACAACTAAAAAAACGAAAAAAATATTCCACAAATGACAAATAAATAGGGGTATACAAAAATAATAAAATCCGACTCGACCCGAAAGTATTAGATTAACCTGTCATGTTTGGGTCAAGTGGTAAGAATAAAGAACCCAGACATACTGGATTAGGAATTCGGCATGAAATATGATATAATTGTTCGGATTATTAACGACTTGACTTAAAACCCGACCTTTGAAGTCAACTAATCATATTTTTCGAGTTGAGTTGAATGAGTCGATTTAGTTTTGCACACTCCTATTACTCTATTAGTATCAAAAGAAATCCAGGATGAATGTATCCTCTCTTATTAGTCAATGAACCTGGTCTCTTCAATGTTTCAACCCTCCGTTTCAGTTTCTATATTCATCAAATCATTAATCACCAGGAAAACAGAGTTTCTACTCCATGTGGAATATAACAATAATCAAAGTTCATGCACCTTATCAAATTTAAAGTCCTTTAAGCTAAATAATATAACGGCTACTTGTTTTAAGCTGTACGAATTCAACCAATAGAAAATATATTTTCGATCGCAAAATTTTCGATTGCAAAATCGAAAAGGATCCAATTCGAGCAAGTTCTTAACCTTAAAGGACATTTTGTTGGAATTAATATGCATTACGGGGTTTCTTTCACTGGATTCTAGTCACACGAGACTCAATTAATAAACGACACATCTTCAAGAATTAAGACTTGAGATTTACTTCTTTCATGTTTTTTAGTTGTCGTTCAAAAAAGATGTCTGAACTCATATGGAATCTTGAATCTGTTCTGTTTTTTGGGTTTTTGGTGCATGTACTGATGTACATGTTCATATTAATAACAGAGGCGGCCTACGTAATTTATTTTAATAATTTTACTTACAATCGAATCAAAGTAGGCGGTTTTGAGTTTTGAATATGGTGATCATGTCTTGATTCACATAACTGATTAACTGTAAGTCTGTAATGGGGATCCCAACCTGTTAAAAATACTTTTTGTATTCTACTAGCAATTAGAGTAAAGAATTTCAAGTCAATCAGATGATAACATCATATTATATTTAATGATCTTGGAAATCATATTATGATTCGTGAATATCTTAACTGATGTATCATTCATGTATTATGTATATAGGTTATAGATACAACTCACTTCAATTAAGGATTTTATATATATATTTTTCTAAATGAGTGATGAGGTGAGTTTCAAATCCAGAATATTATGGTCATTAGTTAGAGCTTTTGTGTTAGGCTATTCCATTAACTTACTTCAATTAAGGATTTCATACTTTGGTAATTAAATTTGGGCTTTTTAGTTGGATGCTCCTGCAATATTGCATTTTATTTCTGTGTATTTATACTACTGTTCTCCTATGAGATGTTCCTTGAACACAATCTTTTTTTCTTTTCTTTCTTGAACACAATTTTCAATGTTAAAATAGCACTTTTAGCTATTAAAATGAAGGAAAAGGTAAAATGATTATGGGTAATGGCTAGGAAAATACCACAAACTAAATCATTAAGGGTAATTTAGTCAATTCACTCTAACTTTGTGGTATTTTTTAAAATAAAAATAACTTATTTTTATAAATATCATGGGTTGACTATAGTATTTCCCAAAATTTCTCACCAAAATAGTGGTAGACCGGTAGTCTTTCTATGTATCATTGCATGCGAAAAAATTGTCCAAAATCTTATTTGTAATCATTTTCAATTATAATTCTAACCTCTGCCGTAAGTCCAAGTCTCCATCATCAACTTTATTCATTACAAAGAAGAAACAATAACGATTATGTCATTATGGTAATACTTTCTCAATTTTAAGGGGACCCAACTTGAATTTTTTGTAAAATTTTCTTCCAAAACCAATTTGTAATCATTTTCAAGTCTAGTTAAACCGAAGCGTGGCATCCAAATCGAAACCAATCAACCATTTCGAAATGTACAAACGAGTGGTCTGCGTGTTATCAAGTTTGTGGGCATTTTCGATTTCTCTTCACGATTTTTAGATCTTTGAGTTTGTTCGATCTGTTTGACTACGACTTTATAACGTAACAAATTGCGTTATTTTAACGCTGGTATAGTGATTGTCGCAATTTTGTACTACATTAAATGAAATAAAATGAACAACATCGTACCAAATACCAATGCTCACTTGATCGATTCAAACATAAGAGCCAACAAGATAACCTCGATCATCTTATTTAACCAAATACTATATTTTTTAATCTCATAACAAAGACAACAACATACCACACATATAATTGATTTAGATTGAGTAGACATGGATAATAATACTAATACTAGTATAATAAACTTAAGTGTTTCTTTCATACTTTATATTGTTACATTACACTTGAAAATTTATAAATGGACAAAAGAAGAGATGTTTGAATATATTAGTACTATAATAGCTAGACAAATAGTAATAAAATAGTCAAATTCTTCACTTGGATGATCAACAAGATTCTAAAGAGATGATTCTTTTGTGATTCCCTTCAAGAGATCTTGAGTTTGGAGCCTCATGCCTTTAGCATCTGATCTCTTCATCACCCTCAACTTCTTGCAACTTTCAGAGAACATCCTGCAAACAAAATATATAATTACATTGATATACTTTCAAACGAAATATGAAATAATATTTCTCTAGTAATATCGAACTTGATACCTCTTATTAGAAGTTTGCTTTATATATTTGCAAATTATTAAGTCACTCGCACATAATTGTAGAAAAATATTTAGAGACTCACCCCCAGGGAACGTCACCAAGAAGCATCCAATCTCCATCTTTGTCCTCATATATTGGGACATATTCTGAATTCTCAGCATCTTCCATCGCCTCACCTATTCATAATTATCCCATAAATAATTTTAGTACTTATAATTAATTATACAATTAAACTAAATTCCATTGTTAGTTTTGAGCACACGTACATTGTGTGCGACGACATATTACACTATCGAAGTAAATAATGATCATAGTTTTATCTCGAAAAATGAAAATGTTAAGGAGATCGATCGATGTTCGATGAAACATGACTTACCAATGCCAAAGCAACCAAAGAGGTTCTCAAGAGCCATGATGAGATCCGAGTAACATTTGTGGGTGCTCAAATCAATTTTCCTAAGAATAGGTGCACCATCCAAACTAACTTTTATGTACATCTTTTTTTCTTCACGCCCATTAAAACTATTTCTCCTCCTATATGAACACACAGGAGGCCATCCCACAACTTGATTCTTAGCCTTCTGTTTAGAATCATCATCATCAATTTCAACATTCTTGCCACCTTCAACTTCCGAAAATGCCCTTTTCTTCTCATTCTTCTCTACACAATTTGGAAGACCCAACCTTAGCTCTGTAATTTCAAGCCCTAAACTTTCTTTCATCATTTTTTCTTTTTCCTTTTTCTTCTTTAATTGAGAGAAATGCTTGATGGGGTTGTTGATGAATGCAGCTTAGTTATATATACATGTTGTTATTGAAAAAAGACATAATTTAATAATAAGGAACAAAGGGAAGACAGTTAGAGGGTGATGTTGGTCTGTTTGGTTACAAAGTATATAATGGTGGAACATTATGCTACCCTACAGGACTAATAAAAATATGCATGCTTGCATTTTAAATTATTATTCAATTATGTGAGAAAATCCAAAGGTTGTTGATCTTCAATAGAAGAGGAATCGAAATCTGAGCGTCCAACATTACACGCGATGTGCGTATAACCTGTCTGCCTCATCATAACGTGACATGGATGGAGACTAATTAATACGAATATGTTGTCCCCAATTTTTTCCCAAATATTTTACCGCTATAACCATTATCAAACCGGTATATATTCAATTATTCATGTTTGTTAAAAGTCTTCCGTCGATCACCCTATTTACTTTGGCCATTGTAATTATTCGAGACTAAAGTGCAATATTAGTCCACTATTTTAAACCAATTTAGCAATTACCTTTTCCTACAATGATTGTATAATAAATAAAAAAAACACCACTAATTAACTTGTATGTAAACAGAATCTTCATTGGCAGAAATATTATGAGAATTATTAATTTATACCCAATTCTACCAACTCAAAAACTATAATATTTGAATTTTTAATCGGATTATTATTTTGGTACTAGTACTCGTCAGGGTTGAGAACTACATAAAGAATGAGAAGTCGATCCTAACTGCAAATTGCACATGATTTTAAAAATTTGATTCTGATGCTTATGAGATAGGTCAACTTTTGTTTATATATATACTAAAAATATTATAATTAATAAAAACTAACATACCAAATCAAATATTATAATTAATACTCCCTCCGTCCCTAAAAGATTGTCACATTTTGACTTTTGTGGTCAATTACAATAAAATTTGATCATAAATTCTCATTAAACGATAAGAAATAATATAGTCTTGTGGGACCTCGTTAGATTCGTCTCAATATATATTTTTGAAATATCAACTTATTATAAATTTTTTCACATGTAGAATAAGAGATATTTATGTTTTAAATCGTGTTTTATTGACCACCAAAAGTCAAATGTGACAATCATTTAGGGATGGAGGTAGTATATACATACTGAATATATATAGTGTAACACAATATCACAAAAACTGTTGCTTATTATTCCATCATTCCTTTCTTAACTCCCATATATATCTACACCGACAACAAGAACGACGTGCAGACATAATTAATTTATACGGATCATATAATTATTATTGCTACTAATAATAAATTCGTAAATATTTATTTGATAGGGGCTAAGTTGTTGGAATAATAAAAGAGGTGTTTCTTTCCAACCGAGCATATATTTTCGGCTTGATTTGGACAATGGAGCCCCCCACCTGTTACCTGTATGTGACCATATGTATATTTTTCGGACACTATTGGTCCATTCCCCAACCGCGTTACCAATGAGCAACTCATTTATTTCATAAAAGACATGCAGCTCAAATTTTCAATATATAATGTTCAAAATTAATTCTTCGTATTGGATGGATCGAGAAGATTTAGTAAGGTATTGTTATTATTATTATTATTAATGAAAACAAATTGATCTCGAAGTAGCATAAAGAAACGAGCACAACCTCGTTCCCTTACAATACTTGTTAATTAACAAGTCGACAAGACCATAATAATATTTGACATATCGTCATCACATAAGTACAGGTAAAAAGTGGGGGGCTCCAGGCAACGTATGCATCTTAGCAACTTAGATAGCGAGTACATAATAATTTTTGGCATAATAAGTTGGTTAAGAATAAGTGAACAACCTACTTCTTAAGATAACGAGCACAACCTCATTCCCTTAGAATACTTGTTAATTAACAAGTTGACGAGTACATAATAATATTTGGCATATGGCCACATACGTACAGTAACAAGTGGGGGGTACCAGGTAGATGGCAACGTATGCATCTTAGCAACTTAGATTACGAGTATATAATAAGATTTGGCATATATAATAAGTTGGTTAAGAATAACCTACTTCTTAAGATAACGAGCACAACTTCGTTCCCTGAGAATACTTGTTAATTAACAAGTTAACGAGAGTACAATGTTCAATGCCGGTTTTGAGCGTTGATGCACTAGATTTAGTAAGTAGTGAAAGATTAGAGTTTATAGTAATTTATTACAAATTCTCTTAATTCAACTCTTGTTTAACTATTACTACATTTAGATATTTCTATATATATTTGTAATAATTTCAAATTTCACTATTAATTTTAAATGCTAATTTAGAAAACAAAAAAAAATGGACAATAATGTCCTAGCACCCCCATAAATTTCCGATACCTTGAATCCGTGAATTATAAGAAATAAAATGGTAAGGAACTAAGGATTAGGGGAGGCATTAGATCCAGGGCCAACACCACCTCTAGGCTCCAGTACAACATGGGACCATTATTTTGAAGTGTGAACCTTCTGTTGAGTTGTGGGCTTGCTTGTGGGATCGAGCTTGGTCATGTGTGACAAAATTATCCACATATACAGATATTTTGTTACTAGCTCTTTGTACAACGTACATTAAATTCAGATCTTATTATACTGACCGGCTGACCCACTACTTACGAATTTTACAAGTGTGTTATTATTAGGATTTGACTTCCATCATCCTCTTAGATTATACTCTTTTTGTTCCTAAATGTTTGATATGTTTTAACTTTTCATGTTTAACAAAATAAGATTTAAAATATAAATATTTCTTATTTTACATGTAATAAAATTATAAAAGGTTGATATTTCAAAAATATATTGAGACGAAATCAACAAGATCTCATAAGATTATATATTATTTCTTATCATTTAATAATGAGAATTCAATATCAAATTTCATAAAATTTAACCAACAAAAATCAAAATGTACCAATCATTTAGTAATGAAGAGAGTACTTTTTAAGTGTGTAGCAAGAACTGAATCTCCAAGTTGTATTAGTATATCCGGAAAGCAGAGGAAATATGTCTATCTTGCATATATCCCTCTCCATAAAAATTAAACCTAAATCTCTTTTTCAAGTATCACTATGCTATAACCATTGAATATAGTTAACCAAGCAACCTAGCATTTACATGCATTTAATTATCCAAAAAGTTATGATTTAATATGTTTTCTTGATAAAGAGATAACAAACTTTATGGTAATGAGGTTATTCATTTTTAATTATGTAAGTGATCTAAACTTTTCATGAAGGTCGGATATCTAACCTTTCGCATGTAAATATGTAACCTATTAATAATTGAATTTAAAGTATAAAATATATTACTAGTCAATGAGAAAATATGTTGTGAATTGTAATACATAATAATATTTGGCATCAACCAAAGTGAATTTCGTATATATATATATTAATTAGTTTCATGATGATAAAAAAAAAGTTAATCATTTACATATCAATTATTATTAGAGTATAGTTTTTACCACATTCATATTTTCATGCATGACACATCAATCCTATCATGATAAGCATGCATTTATTAACATGTCATCATTTCTTAGAAAAGAAGACATGTATCATGATTCAATACAAATGACTTTACACGATCAATTATTTTTCCGTCTATAACATAAGAATAATTCAATTATTAATTAACAAATAACAATATATTAGAAATAGTTGAATTAGCCATTAACAAGAAGGAAAGTGAAATATTATTGACCATCTATAAGCCTATAACTTATTACATTTTCCTAACGATCATAATCATTAATTGAGTTTGTAAAAAAAGTGAAAACATTAAAAATCTGAAACCTCGCAAACCCTTTTCCTCCTCTCCCAGTTTCTCACCTGTTTCTCTCATAATTCATTACTATGATAAATTGAAGAGGTGAGATTGTCGGGAGGGATTTTGGGGTTTAAAATTCCAAATAATAAAAAAGAAATATCAATTTCATTAGAGGGGAACCAGGTATTATATTATAATTCCATCAACTATTTATGAAAAACGTATATATAAATTTACATAAAGTTCTTATTAGGATTGCATTTTCCATATTAATTTAATGGAGAAATTAAATAAGGTGAAAGCTTTAGAAAATGTTGTTTACTTTTCTTGAATTAGGTTATTTGCATGTTAATAAATGTCATATATATTATTAAGGTAATTAAATATCACATATATGATTAAGGTAATTAAATATCATATATATTTGATTGAGGTGTGGATAAGGAGTTTCTTTTTATGATTTTAGTTATCTTGGTACCTATAAATGATCCTGGTTATTTGAATATACCACATTTTACAAAAGAAATATTTGGTTTTGACATATGAAATTAATGTAAATTTGTGAATTAGTTGTTTGATGAATATGTCTGATTGACTATTTCAGGGTTGCATCATGCATGGCTAATTACACCCCTCTTTTGATGGGACATCAAAATGGGAGTGAATCATTTAATCGTTCCGATATGCAATCAGAAAATGAGACGCATAATAACGGACACGTTGTTATTAACATACAAAGAAGTGATGATAATGCCCCTTCAAGTTCCAATCATCAAGAAAATATAGTATCTGGAAGAATAGATGATAATGCTGCAACACAAAGATTACCATCTTCATCAAGTGGCTTAGATCCCCCGAGTAACGAAGATCATGTAGACTCCCCTATTCGCCATAGGAGTCCATTTATTTCAAGAGTATGGATTCTGTTTGAATTGTGTATCGTTGTCATTCAAATTATGACACTTGCTATTGCACTATCGATTGCAAGACACGAAAAAATTGGAGTTCATTTGTATGTGTGGGTAGTTGGTTATGCAATTGGATGTATTGCAGCAGTTCCTGTTCTTTGTTGGCATTACTATAATATCAGCAATGCTATTGAACGAGATCCAGATTGGTTCGACCCTAATGTACCTTCAAGTAATCGTCCACTTGAGGAAGGGGCTTCGAATAATGTTTCTTCTAATGTAGAAGATGAAAACCAACACAGGACGGCTTCTACCTCATCAAGTGATAATCGAAGCAATGGCTTACGGTATGTATGTAATGTTTAACTTCTTGAATGATAAATGTGTTCCTCTTGTTGTAGTTTAATTGCTTATGCTTAAAAACATATGATGAATACTTTTTTGAATAATGGCTATCGATAATGTCAGAGCAGTTCTCTAGAGTATGGTTGAATTGAATGAAATATCGTATCCAATGATTTAATCTTAGTAACATAATTATTACAGAATCTTGCATACATTTATAATGTAGAAGATTAGTTAGGATGGCAGATGGCTTTTACTTAATACATTCGTCGGAAATATGATGATATTATTGATGCTAATAGATGAGGAAATTGATTTGTGATTTACAATCTTACCAGCATTTCACGTAAGATGAGCGGGGTGCTAGACATCTTCTTTGCAGTGTGGTTTGTCTATGGCAATGTTTGCTTACTTGGTGGCTATGCTTCTCCAGTTGATTCTCCGATTATCTATGAGTAATGTTTTATATCTTTTTGACCTTTCAATTTTCTAATTTTACTATTTGACGTGTAAATATTGAAAGTTATCTTCTGCTTTGTGTTTCAGGTTGTGTTTGATTTTCGTCACGCTCAGCTATATTGGTTATGCAATGCCTCTTATATTATGTGCAACAATCTGTTGTTTCTTGCCTTGTATTGTTAGTGCAATTGAGGCCCAAGAGGAGCAATACCAAACAAGAGGGGCTAGTGCTGAATCTATCAATGCTTTACCAACATTCACCTTCAAGTTGAATGGCAACAACAACGATCAAGATTCTAATCTTGAACAAAAAGAAGCATGTACTCTTGCATTACAAAAAGATGAGAATGAACCATCAGGACACGAATTAGTAAGTTCGATTTTGTTTATAATACAATAGTCTAAATTACTAAGTGATCTCTCTAAGTTGCTAAGATACATACGTTCCATCAATCTTGTGCAGGCTTGTTGTTGTGTATGCCTAGCAGAGTTTGAAGAGGCCGAGGAGATGAGGGAGCTTCCTTGTTCACATTTTTTCCATGTGGAGTGCATAGATACATGGCTAAAGATAAATGCAACATGCCCTCTTTGTAAATTTGAGATTGGTTTGAGCGATGGGGCATCTCCACCAACTATAGACTCCAATCATCCCAATAGCTAAATCAACATAGATTGTGGAGAAGAAACAATCTAAAATTACTAAAAAGTGTTGGCTTATTGGGAATTTTGTATATACATCGTGGCCTTCCGCATGTTATGAGAAATGCTCTGTATTACAGGTTGCCATGATGTTAAAAATCGATTGCAGTCACCTGAAGACGTGTAACTCTGAAGTTTTTTTTGATAAGAAGAAAATATTTTCTTTTGCATAGTTCTCTTCAGGTTGAATTCATACAAGCCAAGTGAACAAAGATTGCATTATTTGCTTCTTCAGGCAGAACAATATATGAGTTATTCAACAAAATCAGAGGTGAGTGATTGCTGCGAACGCAGTCCTGCTGGATCTTGAAGAGGAGTGTGTACATAAGTTTGAGCTAAGTTTTTCTTTCTTCCAATTACGTCACCTTCTGATATTCTTGGTTGAAATGCTGCTAGCAAGCTTGGGAGTCTGTTGTAAATATCAGAAGAAAGTTTTCGTTGTGGTTTAATCAGTTGTGTACATACATATTTCCTAAGTTTTTCTTGTACTGCAAATTTTCCTTTTTCCACTTTAGGAGACAATGTGGCGCGTACAACTGCTCATTGGTTGTGTGGTGATCGACGGGTGACAACGTGACTTCTTACAAAACCCCCATACTAGCGAATGACTTTTGACCCAAACAAATTAGATTGGTCTACTGTGAACAGAAATTCAGAGACCTCAAAATTACATCTGCTGCTAGCCAAACAATTATTTAGCGTTCATGCAAGCTCAATAGTCAATATACTTGGGTTGGAATTAAGTTTAGTCGGTAAGGAACTCCAAATTATCCATAACTAATACAATGGCAAAAATAGACGAGTAAACAAAACAGAATGCATTAAGCCTCATCTCATATGAAACAAACAGATTTTCTATTCCGATTCCTGAAGGGTGAGCCATCATGTGTTGACAGGGTTACAAGGGTAGACATCTCAAGCAGGGAACATGTCATTTGGTTGAGAGCTACCCATGAGCGACCGCAACCTAATGATCTTAGGCTTTGGGAGAATTTTCCGGTATCTTCAGAGGAACTGTAGCCTGACCCTTGTGCTCAGTTAAAGCAACTTTAAACTCTTCAACAATAGAATGATCGTTGAACTTTATTGCATAAGTAGAAAACCCATCTTTCCCTTCACTAGCACTGTTGACACGGGCAAAAGTAACTCCTTTTTTCTCCATATTAGTAAGCTTCATGTCCGCGTACAGACATGCATTCATGATCAACCGATAATTGCCTTTGGTTCTCATTACGACTCTTGCTTTCCCTGTCCCGATTGACATTTACCTTAAGTTCACCCTTTCCACGTTCCTTCCAACGTTCATGTGTGAACTCAAACAACACAGACTCAGCAGTGAATACGGCTTTCGCATTCTCCTCCCCTGTTTCAATAGAAACCTCTTGCTTGGTAGGGAATCCAGTCCCCCCATTGTTGCTGACAGAAGACGCCCTTAGGGCATCAATGATAGAAGTATTCTCGTAAGCAGATGGGCAAAATAAATTTAATTCCATCATATACATTAGTACATTACACAATAATGACAGTATAGATCGGCAAAATGACACAATAAATTTAATGAATTATAGCAGAAGAACAATATAAGCTGATTAAAACCAAACAGGACCATGTTGTATCTTTGAAACATGAGTTCGATCAAAGTAATTGAAGAATATAAGAGGCTGCCTATGAATTCTTTCTTGGAGGGGAGACTTTTCTTCTTCTGGTTGTAGCCTTTTTCACAGGAACCACTGTTTTGTTGTCATCCTGGGACTCGACATTCTGTTGGTGCCGACTATGTACTGCAATTCTTGATGAATTTACTCGATGGCTCAGACGTAACATTTCACCCTTTGCTGACGCTAATTCTTCTTCTAGAGTTTGAGCTTTTTGTTCTAAACTCTCCCGTTCCTTCTTAAGCCTCATCACGATATCACGAGCACCTTCCCAGTTTTTTCTGGCTTCTTGAGAAATTTGTGTTTGGTCTATGAGAGTTCTCTGGAGAACATTCTTATCGTCTTCAAGGATGAGAATGCGAGAACTTGCGAGCTCTAAGTTTCTTGCCGATGACAGGAAGTTCTGATTCATCTCATCAAGGGATCGAGTGGCTTCGCCCAGATCTGCTTCAAGAGATTTCCGGGCTTCCTGGTCTTTCAGAACTTGGGACTCCAACTCCTCCAGGTCACTATTTAGAGAAGCAACATTCTCCTTTTCTTCTTTCAGGGCTTTGAGTACAGTTTCTGCTTTATCATATGCATCATCAAGTTCCTTTTGAAGACTATCTCGGTTTTCAGCAAGTGAAGCTAGTTCATGAGATCTCATTTTCAACTCCTCATCCTTTTCATTCAGTATATTTCTGGCTGATGCAAGCTCGCTCATTAATTTATCTTCACTTTGTCTTGCCTCGACAAGGTTTCTCCTAAGTGACTCGGTTTCTTCTTTCAATTCAGTCTTCACCTTAGAAAGCTCAACTTCACGCTCAGAGCATAAACCTCTCAGCTCTTGAAGTTGTTTTTCCAAGTTAGAAGCATCCTTTTTTAATTTGGTCAAAGACGTGTCCTTGTTTTGGAGCTCTTCCTCCAAAATCTTCACTTTTCCCTTTTCATTTCCTAACAATTTCTCTAAATCCTCTCTTTCATGAGTTAATTCCTCAACGATCCCCTTGCTTTGGCTATTTTCATACAGGGTCATCTCAAGCTGTTTCTCAAGCATGTTGAGATTCTCATGTCGCTCATCCAACAGTTTGGCATCTGATGCTTCTTTTTCTGCAGACAAACGTTTTAAATTGTTGTACTGGCTTTGAATTGCATCTAGCTCTCTACCCTCTTCTTCCCTCTCAGCTACCAAAGACACCACTTGTGCATTCAGGTTAACAACTGTAGCATTCTTCAGCTCCATTTCCATCTTGTATTTTTTAAGTTCGTCGTACAATTTTGTCCTTCCCGATTCCAGCACTCTCACCTGATCCTGAGACTGCTGATATGAGAAGGTCAAACTGGCGAACACTCTCTCGTGTTCGGCAAGAGCGGTGTCAAGACTTCGAATACTGTTTTCTTTACTATTGATCTCTGAGTCAAGTGAATTTATGCTCCCTTGCAAGACTTCCAATGAATCAAGCTTCTCCTCCAGTTTAGCTTGTAATTCTAACTTGTCGTTCTCAGCCTCCTTTAAGTTGATTGCAAGGCTATCTATCCGACCTCTAAGCTCATCAGTTGATCTTCTCTTCAGATGCAGTTCCTGCCCCATCTTTGAGATTATTTCATTTGCTGATGTGAGTTGCTCGATAAAAGATTGTTTATCTTCATTTGCTTGTTTAAGCTGCTTACTGCAAATGTCTCTTTCGTTAAGTAGCTCCAACTCAAACTTTTTCTTCAATGATAGAATGACTGTATCCTTTTCCTTCACTTCAACTCTCATCTAAAATAGACATATTGATATGCAAAGTTGAATTTGAGAAACCATCAACAACATCAGAACATACAGAAGAAATAACTGTAATTGAAACAACCATCCCCAATCTAGTATTGTTACAAAAATTAAAGAGCGGGCACTTATGCCTTACAGATTTTAAAGTGGCTTCTGACTCGGCCTTTTCCTTCAGAGCCAATGCATAAAGTACACCAAGCGCAACTGCTCCAAATATTCCAAGTCCATTGAGAACTGAAAGGAAATTTGGTTGACTTGTCTGCATAATATAGCCTGCTGAAATTAATAAGCCAAAGTATAACTTACGGTTAGGAAAATAGACCTAGTAACTGGATCCAAAATAATGATGACACAGCAGCAAATCACAAAATGTCCCACCTAAATGCCCAATCAAGTAACAATAGGCATGAATGCGTGATGCACTTTTCATATTGTTGATCAACTTATCAACTGACAGGGTTTTATATTTCCTAAATTACTGATGACTGCATTTTTTGGGAGATATAAGCTTATATATCGGAGTTTCAACAATAAGCAACAAAGTCATCACTTTCACCGACAATCATATTAGGTCTTTTTTTAAACTGGTTTCGTTCTTCCAAAGTCATCACTCATCAGTAACTATTTGCAAATATTTGAAGGAAATCTCAAAACAGCCAAAACCCGACTTCCCCTCAGGTACACAGGCTTCATCATTGTCTGGCACTCGTGTACTACTTGTTTGAACTATCAAACCAAACGTCTTTTTACGTTCTAATATACTTGCACATTTCAGTACGCTCGCAGTATCTTAGTATTTACTTTTAGCGTTCATAACCTTCTCAGATAAAAAATGAAGCTTCTCTACAGCAACCAACATCCGTTTTTACTTACGTACATCTTAATTTTCACCAATCTCTTAAGTCACCAGCCAATATTTTCTAAGCATTTACATCATGTAAGTTCTCACAAATTCAAGACTTTAGAATATATTCAACACTGTAAACCCCAATTCTAGGCTCATCAGTCATATTATCGTACTGATTAGCAACCCTTAACATTAAGTTGAACAAAGACGATGTTGGTACATTCTAATAGCATACATTCCCAACTGAAACTCTGAACCAGCTTGAAAAACAATCATTTCATAACCAATAAAATGATGTTCCAAAACTCTTAAACTTGTCTCAAAATACTGGACAAAAACTTATAATTAGTACTACCTCCATTCCAAGAACATTGTACAGTTTGATTTCTTTTTATAGTCAAAATGAGCAAACTTTATGGTCATTATTGACACATGTAACTCACATTCTAATCAATTGTATAATTAGGACATCAAATTAGCCTAGTACTTAAGGCTTCAACATAGAGATATTGAGTTCTTGGTTCGATTCTCACCATGTAAGGTGATATTATAAGAACTATCGAAAAAGATGTAGTATCATGTTAATATTACAATACATTAAAACTACTAGCAACAACATGGTTCCTTGTCAGTGTCACCTCACCTTTAGAAACATGTGCCTTCATTGAGTTCATCCTCGGAAGTTGAAATCCTTCAAAACCCATTAAAGGAATTGATTTTCTTCCGCAAAAATTGGAGTAATTTGAGGTTTTTTGATGCAAAAACGCCATCACTGTTTTGAAGCTCCTCTGTTTTTCAGCATTTCTTGAAAATTGAAATGTTGAAAAGCATGGTTTATTGGGGTAGAGGAGAGAGTGGTGAAGGTTTGATTGTAAGAAGAATGAGCTTTCCATTACAAATTCTTCAGATTTAAGATTTTGGTTTGGATTTAGGAATTGAGGAGTGTTAGAAGAGCAATGCTCAGAGAGACCTGAGCTCTGTTTCTGTTCAATTTATGTGTCTTTTTTCAAAATCTATCGACTTTGACCACTATGTCTTAGTTGCTTTGGGGCTCGGGCAACACTATACACATGCCAATAGTATTTTTCTTGAGTATGAAATGACAATTTTACCCCAAATTTAACTATCTCCCTTATTACATTTAAATAGAAGGTAAAAGAATCATTTCACATCAAAATATTACTTGGATAACAGATCAGCGTTGCTTCGGTGGATGTTTGATCCTTCTAAATACTTGTTATTTAAAAGATAATTTGTAACTAAAATCGAATTGTTATTTTAAAAAATGATTCGAAACTAAAATATTTGTTTTACCCTAAAATATATTTCGAGTGATTATATGAAAGATTTAATACTTTAGGCATTGAGTCGAGAGTTTCATGAAAGTTTAGGTATCTATATGAAAAAAACCTAATAATTACACTAAACTAGTAAACTTTCAACATCTATTTTTATAAGTATGTGTTTATCCTAATAAAAGTTCAAATGTCTGTTGAGGGAATGAGAGTTACGACTTGCGCGAATAGTTCTTTTGGAGGAGAGGGGGTTGTAGGGGCAAGAGCTTGACGGTGGTGGGGCTATGTGATTTTGATGGTGATAGTGATGATCATGGTCGTGGTGGTATTGTTGTGATGTCATTTGAGAAAATGAAGAAGAAGAATTATGTAGTGAGACCAATGAGGGTATTTTAGTCATTTTTTTTTTTTTGATAATTCACACAATATATTAACTGAAAATAGTGTTCTGAGAGACAAAGTACGTAAACGTAAAGTACCATACAAAAGAGTTAGATCTGCTATCTATGTAACAAAGTCAGATCTAACATTTAGGAGACTATTCTGGAGCATATCAAAAGGTACCACGGGCGATGTTCTAATGTAAATGCTTGTTGCATGCGGCAGATGGGTGTCCAGAAAACTTCTCCAGTCCGAAGTAATAAAGACCTGTTGCATAGATCTAACTAGAATTTGTGATAAAAAGACATCAAAAACAAGATATATAGTATTTGAAAGAGAACTATATCGGGATTTGGTGGCAAGAAGTATTGCAAGTATGATTGATTGAAGTATGTAGAGAGGGTATTGGATTGCTTCATGGGTGTGGATATGAGAGATATTTATGGTAGTTGTGAATGTTAGGTGAGTGTTTAGTAATGTTCCTTGGATATGTATATGTAGTTGTGGCTTATATTTGATATGGAAAAAAATAGTGTGCTTATTGTCTTTGCTTTTGTGAGGTTGAAAATGAGAGATTTGTTGGAGGTTGTATGTGTTGTACTGTTTAGCAAGTATATTTGACTGATTAAGTAACTTGAGTTGTTTCCATTGGCGTAATGTAGTATTTCTTAATGCAATAAGTTGTGGGAGGTGAAAGGTTAGTTTTTGATAAAGTAGTTTGTTTCTATATAACCATATACTCCATAGGTTACATATAAGTATGTAGACAGGGTGGGTTACAGATTGGATAGCTTTAGGTTTGTATTTGAGGGAACGGTTTAAAATGTGGACAATATTGGTGTCGGGATTGTGGAAATTGAATAATTTATAAGATGACCAGAATGAGGTGAGTTTTGGGCATAAGCGAAAGAGGTGATCGATCATCTCTTGGTTATGTCCACACATGATACATTTAGTGTCTATATCTTTTTTAGTTTTGGCAGAAATGTTTGGATTTGTTGGGAGTCTGTTGTATAAAAGTTTCCAGATGAATAATTTGATCTTTTGGGGAAGTTTCATTTTCCAGAGATGTTTCCAATTGTGTTTGGGAATTAAATTATAGTTTTTTGGTGATTTTAAGGGGGTTAAGGTAGTTTGTCTAAGGTATTTATATAATAGTTTTGTGGTTGGTTGTGTTGGCTTATTATGCAGTAACCATGTTAATTCATTAGATTGTGAAATGATGGGTTGTTGTAATATATATTTAGTGATTATAGTTGGGAAAATTGTATTAAGGAGAGATATGTTCCAATGATTACTACAAGTAGTGAGTTCGGAAACATACAATGGGGATTGGTTGAGAGGTTGATATTGGTTTAAAGATAATGTATGTGGTAATTGGATCCAATTGTCTTTCCAAATGTTAATTTTGTTTATAGATTGAGGTGTGAGATTTATGTGGGGTTTTATAATAGAGAAACTTGTGATGAGACTTTTCCATGTATAGGTAGTATGATAGTGTTTCATTGTTGTGGGCAGTTTTGTTTGTGGAAAGTACTTAGGTTTTAGGATAGAGTAAGCAAGAGATTGAGGTTCGGTTAAGATGTTCCAACAGGATTTGGCAAGTAAAGCTTTATTGAAGTGATGTAAGTCTTTAAGACCTAAACCTCCAGAATGTAAAGGTAACTTGAGGAAGTTCCAATTAACCCAATGTATTTTGGTGTTGCTATTTTGGTTCCAAAGGAAATTGGAAAAAATCGTTTCTATTCTGGAGATAGTATGTATGGGAAAAGAGTAAACTGACATTGGGTAGATCAGGATGCTAGTGAGGATTGAGTTTATAAGTGTAATTTTTCCGGCTTGATTTAGAAATTTTGTACCCCAAGAGTTAATTTTTGAGTTAATTTTGGAGATATATGTTTCAAAGATTTGTGTTTTATTGGTTTGTATATCCAGAGGAATGCCTAAATATTTTCCAAATTTATTGGATTCCAGAAAAGGAAAGGCTGATAGAGTTTTGTCTTTTTGGGCTTGGCTTGTATGGGGGCTAAACACAATTAGAGATTTATCCATGTTAATTTGTTGACCCGAGAAATAACAATAGCTGTTAAGGGTAGAGGTGAAAGTGGAAACGGTTTTTTTATTAAGCTTGAGGAAAAAATAACTATCATCGGCAAAAAGAAGGTGTGTAATTTGAGGGCTATTTCTAGAAATTTTTATGCCTGAGATTTGTTGGTTTATTTGTGATTGTAAAAGGTCAGCAGAAAGGGCTTCAGTGCATAGGGAGAATAAGATTGGCGATAATGGATCTCCTTGACGGAGTCCACAAGATGGTGTGAAAGGGGTAGTTACGTTTCCATTTATGATTAGAGAATATTGTACTGTAGTTAAACAAGTAGTGATAATGCTGATCCAATTTAAAGGAAAATTTAATTTAGTTAAGGTTTGAAAGAGAAATGACCAAGAAATACGGTCAAAGGCTTTGCTCATGTCGATTTTGATAGCTGCTAAGCCAAATTTTTTTGATTTCGAAATTCTTATATGGTTAGTTAATTCTTGAGCTAAGATAATATTTTCTCGTATAGAACGGCCATAAATAAAACCATTTTGATGCTTAGTTATAAGCGATGAAAGATAGGGTTTTAATCTGTTAACTAACATTTTTGTAGTTATTTTGTAAAGTACATTACATAAACTAATAGGCCTGAAATCAGTAAGATGTTTAGGTTGAGGTTTTTTAGGGATTAAAGTAATAAATGTAGAGTTAATGTCTTTTAGGAAGCGTCCATTATTAAGAAAATCAAGTGTGGTAGAAACTATCTCTGGTCCTAATAAATCCCAATTATCTTGATAAAAACCCGCATGTAAACCATCAGGGCCAGGGGACTTATGAGGGTGCATTTGAAAAAGAGCTATTTTAACTTCAAGTTCTGTGAAAGGGACAGCTAAATTATATTTTTGGTCATCAGTGAGCTTAGTAGAGATATGTTTTATAGGGTTGGAGAAGTGTTCAGTGTTTGGGGAAGGGGAAGGATTAAATAGGGTATGAAAGTAAGAAATGCAATGATGTTGAATATCATTTTCATCCGTAATTAAATTATTGTGAGAGTCTAATAATTCAAGAATATTATTACTTCTATTGCGATGATTAACGTAAGCGTGATAAAAATGAGTGTTAATGTCACCATTATTGAGCCAGTTTAATCTAGATCTTTGATGCCAGTAAAGTTGTTCACATAACAGCAAGTCGTTAAGTTGCTTTCTAAGATGAAGTTCTAGGGAGTTGTGAAGAACAATTTGAGGAGAGTTTTGATATTTAGATAAAAGAGCTTGAATATTTTTAATTTGAGTGTGCAAATTGCCAAATCTGTTCGTGTTCCAAAGTTTAAGTTGGTTTTTGAAATTCTTTAATTTGTGCGTAAAATTAAAAGCTAGGGAACTATTAGGAATGTTTTGTTGAAGACATTGTTGTAAAATAAGGTGAAATTCTTTAAAATGTGATAAATATGATTCCAATTTAAAATAACTATTTCTTTTACGTTGGAAAGATTTTGTATATAAAAGGAGGGGCCCATGATCCGAGCCTTGGATAGGCAAAAGTTTAGTGTACGAGTTTGAGAAGGTGTCGGACCATTCAAAGTTACTAAAACTTCGGTCTAATTTCTCATAAATAGTTTTATTTTTTCGAAAACCAGACCATGAATAAGAATTACCAGTATGTTTTGTGTCATGTAGATTAAGAGTATGCAAGAAGTTTAAAAGATGAGTGCTGCCTTGGATAAAGTTTTTAGGACGTGGAAATTTTTCTATAGGATGTAAAACTTGATTGCAATCTCCTATGAGATTAAGAGGGTCGTTGATAAAAGGTAGAAGAGAAGTTTGAATTTGTTGCCAAGTTTGAAGACGAAATGGGACATGAGGATGACCATAAATACAACCTAAAAACCATGGCTTTGGGGACTCAATACTAAGTTCTAAAAGGATTAAGTGTTTATTAATAGTAATAATTTTATGGTTGATGTTAGAATTAATTCCCAACCAAGTGCCTCCACTCTTACCTATTGGGTCAGTTCCATATGAAGAAGGATAGTGTAAGTTAGAAAGTGTAGTGTCAACTAAGGATTTAGGGCAGATGGTTTCCATTAAAAAACATATGTCAGGCTTATACGAGTTAATAAAAGAGGTTAGTAATTTGACTGTCGTGGGCTGTCTAATCCCTCGACAGTTCCAACTTAGGATATTAAGGAGGTAATTGGGGTTGTTGAGAGACAACCACCAAAACCTTTACAGCAGAGTATTGTTGAGGGTCTAACATATGAGTAGAGAAAGCATGCACATTGTGATTGCTAAGTAATGAGAAATTAGAGTAGGGGGTGTCGATGTTACCTGGTTTAGAAGGTGCGAGAAGTTCCTCCATAGTTGTGTTTTTGGTTGGCATCGATATACTGAACCTTCGTACCTTTGCTTTCTTGTGAGGCCTGATGTTCGATTGACTGCTAAGAGTAGGGTCATGATCTCGCTCCTTGCGTTTTCTGCCAGCCTGAGACTGAGTAGAGCATTCGCCTATTTCGCAGGAGTTATTGTTAGGACAACTTAATGGGACAGGGGGTATATTGTCTGAGATAGCTTCTCCATGTAGAATGGGTTCTTGCAAAGTGAAGGAGGGAGGTCGGTTTGTGAGTAGTACTTGCTCAATTTCGGTAGAGGTGTGGGCTGTTTGAGTGTTGATAAAGGCTGAATTGGTATCTTGGCGCGGGAGTGAAAGAGCTATTTGCGGAACAGGGGTTATATGCTTAGCTAGTTGTTTCAAATCCTCCAATATTGAATCATCAATGGACCAAAGGAGTTTGTCTTGGACACAATTCAAGCTAGATGAAGTATTATCAAGAGTTTCACTTATATCATTTGTCATATCCAATCTATCATCCAAATCAACCGAGTCCATCTTATTCATATCTTCACTAATAATTTCAGAATTTTCATGTTGTGTAGTTAGACTATCATCAATACCCTTCCATTGAAGCTTAGTCTTGTTTATAGAACAAGAACTCAGAATTCTAGAATCGATCTTCAAAGTTTTTCCAGAATTTTTCATTTTATAAGTAATTAATCTAGCATTCTCAAATGGTGTCGCACGCAAAAGAGGGGTGGAAGGTGACTTAACTATGTTTACAGACACGTATTCACCACTCTTAGCAAAAACGATTTTTCGAGTTACCGTCGAGGACGAATTGTCAGATATAGGATGAAGACGATGCTTAGCTGATTCAGTTGTTCTCTGCCACACTTGGGCTTCTTGTGCTATTCCGGAAGCTCTTGAATTCTCGATTCCCTCCATTGATTTGGGAGGTTTGATTTTCTGCTTCTTGTGATCAATAACTAAGCACTTAGATTTCCTCATGTATTGGTCTAGATCCAATCCTTTTGCCCCAAATTGATGCTGAATAACTAGGAGTCCTTCACGGCGCTTCACAAGTAGTTTATGCTCCCTCATATTTATCCTCATCTTAATCAAATTGTTCTCTCGTCGACGCCGAGCCTCGTAAATATCAACTCTGATTTTGTATAACTGCTTTCTAATTGTTGTTCTTGAGGTTGGCCTTAAAGACCTTTGGAGCTCTTTAATGGCAAAGAGGTCGGATCGAATCTTCAAAGAAAGAGGAAATGAACGATGCCGTTCTAGGTTGAACAAGGAGGAAGGGTAGCAGTGTGCCGCCAGATGTATGGCGGCGGGGGACGATTGATGCGTGATTTGGGGATTTGTATAACTAAGCGGGAAATTGTGTGAAATAAAAAAAATATGACTCAGGGATGGATCTAGGGGGCCTAATTTTTCGAATTTTTTAGATTAACACATATATAGTATAGAAATCAAGATGAAAAATCGCTCAATTGATAGATGCATGCTCATTTCATGTGATGGGCGTGGGTTTCCACCTAGCATCACCAAATTTTAGTAGTGTTTTTAAACTTCATCTCTTTTTTCGAAGCTCTGCACTTTTAAATTAACCATCTTTATTTTCATTCTGATTTTACCCCTAATTTGGCTCCATCTCTTTTAAAAAATAAAGTGTGATATTTTGTTAAATTTTTAATATTCTTACATGTTTGAACGAGTTCACCATATCTGAATTGAGTACCTATTTTTTATGATTTCAAGACGAGACTACAAAAACTCCATTCCATTTCAACAACTACAACAAATGACTAAACTATGAAAGATCTTATATTTCAATGTAATAACAATTCAATAAATTACAACATTTGTGTTTATTCCAATTGTTAATACACAAACACATTATAAGTTTCTAATCATTTTGGTCGACAATAAATCTCCAGGAAGCAGCATATCGAGCAGAAAATGATCTACTAGAAGCATCAGGATTCTCATGATTCCACAAACTAGCTTCATCAAAATTCTTGGCATAATCATTTTCATCATACCTTGCTGAACTTGAATGCTTCTCATTATTCTTCTTCTTCTTCTTGGTTTTCTTAAATATCCAACTCCAACAACTACACATGCCCATTATTGGACCAACACTTCAACAAAAATTGTTTTAGTTTTTCCTCAAAGTTAATTATTTGTGCAAGATATATTATTGAAGAATGTGAAAGCATGAATGGAGAATAATTAATCATGAAATTAATGATGAGAATTATTTATGGAGTGTTTTGATAATATTTGGTGGGACGTTATTTATTTATTATACATTAGGTAACAAATAAAGATTAGGTGTAATTTGTTATTGCAATTATGACTTACGACATAATACTATTAATTAGGTAATAGTAGTATTTAATTTCTCTAAAAGTTTAATTTATTACATATATTTCATACTGTTTAAACTTAATAAATCTAAGGATACTCTATATCCTTAATTAACTGGTATTTAAAGCAACCTAACAACTAACATGTAAAATTTACAAGTTTGTGTCTTTGTAATTTATTCACCTCAATAACATTTTATAAACAAACTTAGGGCATGCTTGATCAAAAACTGGAAACTTAAATATGAAATTTTGCTATAACTGATTGAACATTGAAATTGAATTATAAGTGAATCTAAATAATGATTATGATTAAATAATATTTGTTATATATTATAAATACTAGTAATCTCTGCACAGTTCAACCTGTGCAATTTCGTTCAAATAGTATTTCATAAATTTTTATAACTATATTCTTCTAAATATGACATTATATAATAATAAAAATTAAATTGTATATCTAAGCATATTAATTTGAAAAAATACTATTCACTATTAACTTTTTGTCATTAAAATATATGCACATTAAAGGGTAATTATTTTTTAAATGTTTGTCTTAGATATGTGGCAAACATATATGATGCCACATGGATAACCCAAATGATCTCCTAGGCTTCACCAAACAAAGGCTTCCCACATTATAGTATAGATTATTAACTGAATAAATTACAAATACTATAAATATAATAATTATGATTAAATAAATAATAATAATGCTGCTGATACTAATAATATAAGAACAATAATAAATAATTATAATAAGAATTTATTAATAATAAAAATAATAACAATAATAATGAAATAAAAAGAATAACTATTATACTAATTATGATTAAATGAAAACATTTTATTTCTAAAAATGAAAATACTCATAATTACTTAGTAGGGATATATGCAACCTCATATGTGAGAACGGATACGGTTCATTAATAATACGATTTAATATTAATTTATCATAAATCAACATATGCTCTTAATTTCAATATGAAATGGTATACATTGTCAAAATATTATCAATTGGATGATTTAGTCCATACACATATATTACGAGTCCGGTTTCGGTGCATCAATAATTCGGTGCACCCAGTGCATCAGGTACCCATTTAAAGGTTTTACGTGGGTACTGTACCCACTTGAAACTTCATCATTGGTACTTGTACCAAATTGTACTATAACAATGGTACAATACCACATATTTATTTTGGATTGATAAATATGTGGTATTGTACCATTGTTATAGTACAATTTGGGTACAAGTACCAATGATGAAGTTTCAAGTGGGTACAGTACCCACGTGAAACCTTTAAATAGGTACCTGATGCACCTGATGCATGGAAGTATTGATCCACCCAATCTTTTCACATATATTACATATGAAAGTGAGTATGAGTACGAGGGTAATTTAGTCCACATACATAACCTAGTAAGTAATTTGTGTGTGCGGACTAAACTACCCGCACTAGTTTCGGAGACAATTGACAGATTTGTCATTTTAGCGGTTAAAATTGACGGTAGTAGACAAGTGAAACGATTGATGAATTTCAAGGATGTATGAGTGATTGATTTGGTAGATAAATGAAACGTTAGTGATGTCTGGTGTCATAATTTCAATTAACACAAAATAGTTGTATCAATTAGGACAAAATAGTCATTTCGCTCCTTTGGGCCTTGGGGGTTTGGTTATGTTTTATCTTGACCCAACTCTAAAGCTTGCTAAGAAAATAGTTCGGTGTACTGGAGTAGTATAAACTGATAGCTCGTTAACATGTACATAGGGTTTGGCTTTTGACAATCTGAAAATCCATGGTATAGTCAACGTTCATTTCAATTTTGACTCTCTTTTTTCAATTCATAGCTTCGTTAGTGTATTTTATATAATTTCGACTTTATATATGTGTGTATTAGGGTAAAGGGACAGGGAGTTTTGGTAAGAGAAGGAACAAGACACACACATTGTGTGTACGATGTGGTCGGCGCAGCTTCCACCTCCAAAAAAGCCGATGCTCTGCTTGTGCTTACCCTGCTGCTCGCAAGAGGACTTGTGAGCATTTTCTCTTTATTTTGTTTATGCGTCCCAAAATCATTGTCCAGTTTGGTTTTTTATTGCTGTTAATTGATGCTCATAGTTATGATTTTAAATAAAGAATCTTGTTTGATAGTAAATTGCGTTCAAAATTCCAGCTTTGTTATGTATTTTTCATCATGGATTATGCTACATATATCAAATACTCGAGTTCATAATTTCAAATATTAAGTTGAAAACCAGACATAAGCATACAGCTTCAATTATCCATTTCAATAGAGTAAATTATTAGAGTTTAGAGATTTGATTTACCCATATAACTGCGATTCGAGTCATAAGCATGGGCTTACTAATAAAAATCATTAAAAATACCAGTTTTTGTTGTCTTTTTCATTGTAAATTATACACCATATATGCAAATATTTGAGTTCAAAAGTCGGTGATCAAAATTCAATGGTCTCAGTAGTACTAATAGTATTGATTGAGCTCATTTGGGTATTATGTTGATGATTGGGTAGATTTGATAATGCAAATTAGACTTAGTCTATGGTCAATGGGTACATGGGGTGATGCAAATCCAGATTTGGTCTATGATTGTTGGGCATATTTGATGATGCAAATTAGAACAGTCCATGATCGTTGGGTATTACAAGATGATGCAAATTACATTTAATCTATGGTCTTAGTATACCTAATCAAGCTGGTATAGACAGTTTTCATAAACTTAGACATACTTACCTGCCAGAAACATGGTGCCACTTGGCATGATTTTCTCGTCTTAATGTTTCTGCATTTAGTTACCCTTTTCAAGTGATTGAGAGTTGAGACCTACAATTTTGGGTTTCAGATAACTGGAGTGTCAAAGCTATCCGGCGAAAGACCACTGGTACAGGGCGTATGAGGTATATGCGCCATGTAACCCGAAGGTTCAAAACTGGCTTTAGAGAAGGTATATTCTAATTATATGTTTTGTGTATACTACTATTCATACTGTCATGATTCATGTGAGTTAATATGCCAAGTATTCAAGCAGAATGAGAGGACTATTAAGTTCATGTGAGGGTCAAGGGACACTTATGCCGTTTATCTTACATTCTTACTATATGCGAGAAATGTGGGATGACATATAAGAAGTGGGTGTCGGCTAGTCGCTGTCTCTATCTTCTGAATTAACCTCCTTTTACATCATCTTCTATACCGTAAATATTGGATCGTTGAATTGATCATGGTGATCTGATTTTTTTTTTTTTTTTTGTGATTAGGTACTCAAGCAGCTCCAAAGAAGACAGTAGCTTCTGCTTAGATACCTTAGAAGAGAAACCGAATAAGTTTTGTTCAAGCCGTCAAGCGCTTGTGTCCATCTTATGCCAATTTTATTTTCTGTCATATGTATCTCTAATTACTACATATTTTCCCATAGATATGAATGGATAAACTTAATTGGTAATTTCATTTATCATGATTCTTGGGTGTTTTTACTTTGTGTTTTGCTTTAGTTATTTCTGTAGAATATTATAAATGCAAGATTGTCGTGGAATATTACAATTACTAAACTACCAGGTTGAGAAAATTGACACTGAAACTGATTTGGTTGTTGCTTAAAGTCGTTACCAAAGAAATGTAGAATTTCATAGTTAATCAAAGCTTTTCCTTGTGATAGGACGATTTTGGTTCTAAACTCTCGTTATCTTTAATTACCAAAAATATATGATTATAGTGCCATGGACATTTTTCCCTCTTTTAACAATAATTAATTTCAAAAACTCAAATTTTATAATGAAATACTCCCTCCATCCCTAAATGATTGGTGCATTTTGATTTTCATGGTTTACGAAACACGATTTAAAATGTAAATATCCCTCATTTTACATGCGATAAAATTTTGAAAAGTTGATATTTTAAAAATATATATTGAGAAGAATCTAACAAGATCTCACATGACTATATTATTTTTTGTCATTTAATGAGAATTCCTGATCAAATTTTCTTAAGTTTGACCACAAAAGTCAAAATATACCAATCATTTAGGGACGGAGGGAGTATTGTACTTTCAGATGGGTAGACTTGTTTTCAGAAATGGAAAGCATAACCAAGAATTGGGAAAATTCAATTAACCAAGAAATTAGGAGAAATGAATTAACCAATAAATTAATTAATATATCTCCCCCTTTTCTCTCTCGAATCCCTCTATGATCTGTCACAGTTATTACATTCACAAAAAACATGCTCCTCACGTTCATATAAACTATAATCAGACAAAATATAAAAGTAGTAAAAACAAGATAACAAATTGAATTTTAATTACTGAATGAATGAATGATTCACCTTAATTCATTGAACAGCTTCAACTTACCAAAACTAGTTGCTCATCATCAGATTTTTCCCAAACATCATTGATTCTTTCTGCCTTTCAAACTTCTAAGATCATTCTCTTCTTGCTCTCCACCTTTACCTCCTACCATCACACTTTCAATAATACTCACCATTTTTCTTTGCATGTATATGTTTTTTTCCTGTCTCGTCCCACATTAGTCGTGTGCCTTCAAACGCAATGGCTATACTCGACACTCATGATGATTCCGCGCCTTCAATTGAAGGTAATTTCTTTTATTCGACTTTTGCAAGAGATTGTGTTTATACCTTGTTATATCACCCAGGTGGCTCCAAGAGGATGATATTTTTACGATTTTCTTGAGAAAATTATGCCTTTTTATGTTCCCTGGCCCCTGCCATGGCGCCTGAGGAAACAGTTACCATTGGATTCTTTCAAATTTTAAAAGGATATGAAATGTTCTTAGTGCTTCGTCATTATGTGTTTATTAAGAGATGCATTTTGATTGTTCATTTTCCACAGATTTGGAATTGATGAAGGAAAAATTTGCAAAGTTGCTTCTTGGTGAGGATATGTCTGGTGGTGGTAAGGGTGTTTCGTCGGCTTTGGCCTTATCAAATGCAATCACAAATCTAGGAGGTAATGCTTTCATTTGTCATTTATTATACTTCTTTCTTTAACTATGATGTGGATGACATATTTATATCGACAAAATAAGCCCATTCAAATAGGATCGGTGCATGTTCTAATGTTTTATATGCCAAAACTTGCAGCTGCTGTATTTGCAGAGCAGAAAAGATTAGAACCAATAGCCCCTGAAATGAAAGCAAGATGGAGAAAGGAAGTTGATTGGCTATTATCTGTTACAGATCACATTGTCGAGTTTGTTGCTTCGAAACAAAAAGCTCCAGATGGATCAACAATGGAAGTATGTATTTGTTAAAGCTTCTTGCATATCTCTCTTGTTTTTATTATTTTATATTCAAGATGAGTAACAATTCGATTTTGTTGTCTTCTCAGGTTATGATAACAAGACAACGTGCCGATATGCTTATGAATATCCCTGCACTTAGGAAGCTTGATGCAATGCTCATTGTAAGATATAGTTATGCTATTTTTAATCTGTTCCACGTGTGTGATGTGTGCAGGCTAGCTAGTTTTCACTGTGATGCTAAATTATTTTATGTCGAATTCTATCGTTACCTACTTATTATTTTAATTACAGGAGTGTCTGGACAACTTTAAAGATGCAACTGAATTTTCATACAAATCCAACAATGACAAAGGGGGGAACAATAGAAAGGACGATAAATGGTGGATACCTACACCTCAAGTTCCTGTAGATGGCTTATCTGAGGCTACTAGGAAATGGCTGCAATGTCAAAAGGACTGTGTGAATCAAGTACTCAAAGCAGCAATGGCTATCAACGCTCAAGTTTTGGCAGAAATTGATATCCCTGACGACTACATTGAAAATCTTCCGAAGGTACCAAAAGTGAATGAACTTGTGTTAAATTTCAGTAGGTAAGATTAGTTTATATGACTTCATCTGTGAATTAATCGCATTGTAGAAAGGTCGGGCAAGTCTGGGGGACTCGATCTACAAGAGCATCACAGACGATTACTTTGACCCAGATGATTTGCTGTCAAGTGTAGATTTATCATCTGAGCACAAGATTGTTGATCTCATGAATAGGATTGAAGCATCTATAGTAATATGGAGGAGAAAAATGAATGCTAAAGATTCAAAGTCATCATGGGGTTCAACAGTTAGTATTGGAAAAAGAGAACTTTTTGAAGATAGAGCCACGACCATTTTGCTCATACTTAAGCAACGTTTCCCTGGACTCCCTCAGTCTCAACTGGACGTAAGCAAGATACAATTCAACCAAGTAAGCACACCTCACGACTCACGACTTTCTACCCCCTCCTTTCTCAGCCTCATCACATTGACTTTGTTTTTTCTAATGTCTCAGGATGTCGGACAAGCTATCTTGGAAAGCTACTCGCGAACAATAGAGACAATGGCCTTCACAGTTCTGTCAAGAATAGAAGATGTCATACAAGCTGATATATCAGCAAGGAATCCATCCTGTCCAGCAAAGAGGTTCTCTCTAAAAGAATATTCAACAGTTTCAGAGCAGTCCCCGAATTCAAGGGAGGAGGTCGATAAGTTGAATGGATCAGAAGTCCCCTCTTCAATGAGATTTACCGACTTCATGGGTTGGGCGATGGATAAATCAGAACCCAATGTTAAGAAAGATTATGAGTTCCCAAAAGAAGGAAATTTCAAGTCGCTGAAACCACCACCTTCCATTATAGCCAACAGACGAATGTCCTACCTCGATAATTTGAGCGTTACAAGAAGTCCTACGGCACGCCACTAACAAAGCAAGTGCAGGGGAATGCAAAACTTAAAACAAGAAAAAGAAAAGGCCGGCTAGTAGTTGTCGTCAAGGCAGTTCGACGTTAGATGTATATATATACGAACTTGTTAGATGTATATATATACGGACTTATTCCAGTTAGTCGGTTCATGTCGAACTGCAGTCAGTAGTCTAGGACATCTCAGGTCATGCTCAACGATACGAGTTTATGAAAACCGTAATAATTGTATGTCGCTTGAAGGTATACAACTCGAGTTTTCTTTTAAAATCATTTCTACATTTATTAGTAAGAGTATAGGTTGAGCATTCAAAGGTTACACTACGTCGATAGATAGAAAAAAGCGAAAACAATCCCCCCGGAAATCGAAAAACCATATAGTTGGATCAAACTTGTAAACTTAGTCATTAAGACGTGTCATCGAAGATACTTACATGTAGAAAACGATTACACCAAATGCAGAAAATATTAATAACCATGATGAAACAATTAAATCTTCCCACGGGGCCCAAGCTTAGGAGGGAGTTGGGGACCCTTCTTGATGGGCAGAACATCTCCTGAAGCTGTTGCACTGAGATATGCAAGCAAAGAGCCACCTCCCAATATGCAGAATTTGAGCAATAAGCCTCTCTTTGTGAAAGGAGCAGCAAATGTCTCAAAGAACTTGCTCTGAAAACACATGGATTCGATTCGGTATGGCTAATGTATAAAAGAACTAAGACAAGTCTAAAACAACTATGTTTTTGGGGGTTCTTAGTGTTTTATACCCAATTAGTAATAATAAAACATGAAATAAAAATCTTGATTAAATTTTAAAGCTAAGAAAATTACTCATTCTCTGTAAAACTTCACATATGATGTGTACCTGGAGGGAGTTGTATGGTGATGGTGCATCAGATCCGTACAAGTCCCATTGCCCAGTAGTGTTGCCCAAATCCTCTAAATCAAAGTACACACTCTTTTCACCATACTTGGCTACCACGGAACCCGACCTGTCCCAAAATAGATGTCACATAAGAGTAGGGTGTTTTGTCGAAACACTATCTATTATGTCATAATATATAAGAAACGTAGGTAGTGTAACGAGTCATTTATACCTCTGTTTTGAGGACTTGAAAGTGACACACGACGGCTTGATATGGAGCTTGGAGCCGGTAAGAGAGCTTCCAGCTAGACCTTTGATAGTACAAGGCTGAACTGCAGCAATAGTTGTAACGTACGCCATTGATGCAAACTCACTAACTAGCTCTACACAACTAATAATAGCTAACCAAATATATGGTTCACATGTTTTTAAATCTCATATTTTGTCTGAATGAAATTTAGTCGACACGTGGCAGTTTCGGATTCATTGAACAGATACGGGAGTACCAGTTCTCAGTTGCCACGTTGCACCTAAATGGATAATCCTATCCTCGTTTGGATCATGCATGCTCGATTGCTTTGAATTTTTAACCCGACTCGATCATGAAACTAGCCTTCACACGAGTGGAGCCCGATCAAACCTAGTTATACTTGATTTGCCTAAAATAATTTTGAGTATCGAATTCGGTCAAACTCGACTCGACTTAAGGTTAGACTAAGCAAAAAATGGACTTACAACTTAATTATGTATTTATGTTGAGCTGAGCTTTTTAGTTAATGAACTTTCGTTATAGTACAATTCGATCAATGTATAATTATTTTTCACGCAATTTTTCTTACAAATAATCGAATTTATACTCGCACGTACATAATTGTTCTTTCCGTCCCACATTTTACGAACATGCCGTCACAACCACATATTTTAATAACATGTCAAAGATTACAGCATATGTCAAACAACTTGTTCAAATGGTGGAGAAACTTCCTTGTTTCATGAAAATCTTTGCATTATTCAACCATTCAAGCTTGGATTTAAGCTCACCTAAGGGCCATGTTTATCTATTCAGCTAACCTTAAACAATGACATATATAAGCAAGTTGAGTAGAATCTATCCTTACGATGGTTGACGAAGTCTATGCTTACTTTAGAAGGTCACATATATAAATTAACTGGTTTGATAATACATGATAATTTTGTAATAAGTATTCTTAATTTATATGTTAGCTGGCCATGTTATGTTCTTTAATCTGAAATTTTGCTGGCTGTTGATTGAAACTGCTCCTCTCTGGAGCACAATTTTCTAATGATTGAATACTGATTATGCACCCCACTTATCAACATTCTTGCACATCTATAACCTAAGTCTTAGTTTAGTGTCTTGATAATGATCTCTATAGCAGAAAACTGGTTATAACCCAAGAAATTATACAAATGTTTAACGCTAAACGCGCTTTACTATTCAACTAAATGTTGCTCATTACTAGTTTAGTACCAGAATTTGTGTTTAGGGAGAAAATGATAGCACAACATGATCAAGTTGAGATTATTAAATCCCTCACAAATATATTTAGTCTTCGCGTATCATAGACCAAGATTAAAAATTAAAAAGA